>OZ025293.1:49167349-50367349 GCA_964019185.1 Maratus speculifer
ATGTGAATAACAATTGTTAATATAAATGATAAATTAAACTTGGTAAATAATTCTAATATATTAAAAGTATTTTAAAATTAATTCAGTACAAATTCAAATTCAGTATCTTAAAATGAAAAATTAATAAATTAAAGTGAATTCTAATTTTAATTGATAAGAAACTTTTTTCTAAAGGTTAAAATTTAAGTAAAATTTAATAAATTTTTGGGAACCTCTAAAAAAACATCATATGAAATGCATTATTGGGATTAAATTGTTGTTTTAAAAAGTTTAGTTAGTTGAAACATCAAACAAAATTCTCTTTCTTGACTTTTGTATATAAGTGAAATCTAATCTTACTTGACATTTTTTCATATATCAGCTAGTTCCTATTAAAATTGTTTTGTTATCGGATGTTTGTGCAAGGCAGTGAATAAGTGTTGATAAGATACTATTTTAAGTTGCAAACAATTCCATTCTAATATAAGACATTTATAGTAATTAAAATTCAGAAAAAAGTGTGTGTGAGTGTGTGGGCTGAGAGTGGCCAACCTCCACGCGGTTCAGCCTGGGCAATGAGAGCTCTGTATTTGATCAATTCGATTTAATTCATTTTGAGAAAATTGAAAGTTCTCAGCCAATGACCACAAAAAAATTATATTTTTTAATTATTTTTAAATTTTTTGATTATGAAAATCTTGAATGGTAATGAAGTAGAATTATTATTATTTTTAAATGAATAAAAATTTACATAGTAATTTCAATATGTTTATCAACATCGGTAAAAGTTTTAATCTAAGTAATGAATGATATATAATGTTAACAGATTCGTTCTTTTTGAAAAGTTGTTTGGAAACACAAGGTAATATCCGTCATGATTATGTAAATGACAATTCTTAATAAAAATGTTAAATTAAACTTGGTAAATAATTCTAATAAATTAAAACGAAAATATCTTTGGTTTGAATGTGATAACATGAGTCGGTATTCATGAATAAGAGATTTGCATCCTCTTTATATGTTTTCTTTATGAAATTATAATGAAAATTGTACATCAGCATTTTGGATAACTCCAATATCGTGAACCCAACATAAATCGGTCCATTCATGAGTATGCTAGTTTTCATCCTTTCAACGGCAGTTAAATCTTCATCATATGTTTTAAAAGATTTAAAAGTGGGTGAAGCCACTAATTTCTTGGCTCTTTTTTCGTTATTAACAAGTACAATATTTCTATGTTTTCGTAGATTTTCCATAGTTTTCCCAAACACAGAGTTATTCATTAGTTTGAAAAAGTCCTTTTCAAAAGAGGATTTAGCTTCTTTTCTTTTTTCAGTATTAAAACTAATATAATTTTCAAGCCAAGGTGTTTGTCTGAATTTAAGGACTTTGTAAACAGCAGTAAGTTCTAACCCGAGTTGTAAATAAAATTTAAGATCACGATAATGAGTGATAAAATTCTGTTTATCCTTTAAATTTGGAATGAGTTTAGGGGTTCCTATGAATTTTCTATTGTTAACTAAGCTATGTGCATACGAAGACAACATTTCTTCTTTACGACCAATCTTTCAGGGGCGAGTGGGTATTCATTGTGTAATGAATGCAGATTTGAGGGGTACTTCAAATCAACCTCGAAAATATACCGGAAGTCACTATCATCAACTAACGATAAAATCCACTCTTCTGTAATATAATTTGTCGCACACCATTCAAACCCACCATAAGGAAGAAATTGGGATAAAGCCCTGTCATACAAGTTATTAGCATCCCAGTACCAATTATACACCACTCAATATAACAAAAACTGTTTATCGGTGTTTGATGATAAACGCAATTTATTGAATGATGGGATAACAAGCCTAGCCTATGGACATAAGGACATTTCAAACAGTTTAGAAGATTCATAAAAAAAAGTATACAATTTTTTTTCCAAACCTCATGAACACCGAAACAATATTTTTGAAATCCCTTTTACATGCATGAAGATTTTAAATGTCAAGCTAATCCTAAAGTATATTTTTGCAGAATGTGGGCCACAGTGAGTGAAGTGGTGTTCATGATACCTATGTCTCTGAAAAGCTAATACAACATATATTAATTTTTTAATATATGTTGGGGGACCCATAGCCTTTGCAAAAATATATGTTTTTTATTATTTCAGAAAACCCCTCGTTCCAATTCCCACCGATAGAAGGCACCACTGCATTTTTCCATTTCGTATTCAAATATCTTTCTTACTCTAAGTTGATTTCAATCTCTACTTTAATTTAAACTCCCAAAAAAATTTTAAGCCCCCCCCCTCAATTTTTGGCCCCTCCTAAAAGATAAGCCCTCCCCTCTCTCTAAAAATCTCATCATACTGTAACAGACTCCAAACATCCACCCCTCTACTATAGTATAATCTCATAAGTTTCAAACCCTAAAAATTTAAGCCCCCTCAATTTTAAGCCCTTCCCATCATCCTACTAATGTATGATACATTCTCAATCAGATACGCTTCTCAATCAGGTGGTGGTGGTCCTTCCTCCCTCTTATAGGAGGTGGAGGACCTCTTACTCCTCTCCTCCTCTTCCCGCATCGCTGGGGTTGAACTCTCCTTCTTTCCCTACTGCCGATCATACTTGTCTTTATTCTCTTTTATCCAGTTGAAAGTCAAATTCCATTCGCTGCCGCTGAAGCGACGTTTTTGACGTCGAACTCAAAATTTGCATACTCCACAGTTTGAAAACCAGAAAAATTTGCATTTGTGATTCTCTTCTTCTATTTTCGGCAAAAAAATTTTCGTTTATATCTTTATTTTATATAAAACTTCAAATATCCTTTAGTTGTTTTGAGCAGTGTAGTTTGACCACTAAAAAAGGGTTTTCCTTAAGAAAAGCGTGCAGGAAAAGTTAGTTACAAATAATTATTGACATAAATTATCTATAACCTATTATAGGGCAATAAGTTTCTATCAATAAGGAGAAATGTCAAAATACCAGTTTGTAATATGAAAATTTTTTTGGAAAATTTCTTTAGTTTTTTTAGAGTATATTTCGAAACTTTTAAATAATGCTATGCAGTTTTCAAGTTAACTTAAAATTTTTGGTACTACTTGGTAATCCTGTCGGCCAAAAATTTAATGCCAAGATTAAATACCAATAATGGATTACCGTAAATTTCGCATTCACTTGCATTAAACACAATGCACGTATTTGTTCCGTCGTCAAGGGATTTTTAATTCAACCTTTCTTTTTTGTATTTTTATTTATGTTTTATTAATTTATTTGTTCTCTTGTTATATAGAAGAAAAATTGCATCAATTTGAGTAATTTGGATAATAGTTTGGCGATTTGCATAATTTGGCAAAATTGGTCGACGGGATAACCAAGGTGTACAAAATGTTTGAGAAAATTGCAGAAAAAAGCATTTTTAAGGATTCATTTCTAAATTATTTTGATTCTCCACCAGCAATGGACCTAAGGCTGACCTTTTCGCAAATCAGGCTCTGTACACATGTAAATATACAAAACCTGATTATTATAATTGATATTATTTGATGTATTTCTTTAATACTTTAACACATACAGGCATTATTTTTGAAATACTTTGACAACTAAAAAAAAAAAAAAAAAAAAAAAAAAAAAAAAAAAAAAAAAAATTAAGAAAAATACACCAAAAAAAAAGTCAAAAATAACTATTTACCGACATAAATACGAAATTAATTATATGGCAAAACGTTTCGATCAGTAAGGTAAAATTTGAAAATATCAATTAGTACAATGGAAAATAATCATGCGTTAATTTGAAATTTATTTCTGAAATGGAAATTTTTAGTCTGAAAAACAATATTCAGTTTCTAAACCATAGCGTTTCAGTTTCCCAGTTGGAGTACTTCAGTTTCCCAGAGGTAGTACACTGTAAAAAAAAATTCAAGAGGTTACTAAAAATTTCTTAGTAAATTTGTATTCCACAGAATTTTTTAGTAACCATTACAAACTTTTTTTTTGCAAGTGAAACAAGCATTTCTTTTGTAAACTGAACAAAAGAATTTTTTGTATAACTAACTTAAAAATTTTTAGTATGAGCCACAAAGCAAATTTTAGTAATAGCTCCAAAATTACTTTTAATAACCATTACGTGCAACCGAAGCGGAAGAGCTTCCTTCGAGCTGCATCCAGAATTTTGAAGTGGAAAATTTTTGGCAAAACTGCAATAGATGGCAGCACCAAACACTCTTAACGGCTCCGACAGGATTTTCATAATCCCTTTATTAACGAGACACTACAGACATTCGGGGTGTATTTGGAAGTGGCAAGTTTCGAACCCGGGACCTTTTAGCCTGGAGTCCGTTACTATAACCACTATGCTATCAAGGTCACACCAACTGAGTTTTAGTAAGAGCTATTAAAAATATTAAACTATTAACTCTATTCGTTGCTAACTTTTTTCTAGTAATTCTTACAGATTTTCTAGTAACCGACTAAGATTACTAAGCATTTTTTAGTAATTACAAGGATCACTAAAGTTTTTTTAGTAGATCGACCTTTTTTTTTTACAGTGTATTTCAGTTTCCCAGAGGAGTACTTCAGTTTCCCAGAGGGAGTACTTCAATTTCGAAAACGGAAACGCTCTAGTTTCGAAAACGGAAACGTTCCAGTTTCGGAAACGGAGACTCTCCAGTTTCGAAAACGGAAACGTTCCAGTTCCGAAAACGGAAACTCTCCAGTTTCGAAAACGGAAACTCTCCAGTTTCGAAAACGGAAACGCTCCATTCTCAAACGGAAAACTTCAGTCTTGGAAACGGAAAAACCATGAAAAAGAATTTCTATGATTTAATGGTTCAGATACGGCAACTCTGCTGCCAGCACCTTTTCCGTTTTTTTACTGGAGTTTAATTTTACAGTGTAATGTAACAAAATACTTTTGATTTTCCTCGTAATTAAGCTACGCATCCGATTTTCATAAAATTTTGAATGACACGACAAAATTATGTGACGATTATATATTTTAAATTTCACATGATTCGCTTGGGAAGTTTGTGTTCTGTTATATGCAGACAGACGGATTGAACGACGACAATGGGTGCTACGTATTTATGTAATTACATAAGTACCTAAAAAGCAGTCGTCTGTGGCAGTCCTTGTAATTAAAATCTATTTATTTATTTAAATATTGCTAATGAAACTTTATTTAATTTAAATAAAATAAATAATCAATTTTTCATGAACAATTCAGAAGTTCTGCGCAATCTATTCTTTAACTCGTTCGCTGCCGCTTACGAAAAGATGTGATGATAGTTAATGCCGCACTGTAGAAGTGGGTTTTTTCCCCACAAACGATTCTCTCCCGGTGCTCTGCGTTCGTGTTTCCTCAATCATTTGATAAAACTATTGCTTTTTAAATTTCTTAGAAAAAAGTTGACAGTGGTGCCAAAACCGATGGTAGCAATTGCAATTTATATGCTAATTTAAATTTAAAAGGGCGAAATTTTTTTATTTTGTGTGTACATTAAGTGCGCCCACAAGTAGGAGGAGATCGCGCTAGTCGCTTGCAGCTTCTTTCCCATCTGTATCTTGTGCGCTTCAGGGGGGGGGGGGGTGAGATAAGTAATCCACCATTCTATTGAGGGTTTCTTCTGGGTGCAAATTAAGCCACGGTAACTTTTGGTGACAATATTTATAACACTTATAAACACTTGGTCTACATTCATCTAGCATTGCATTACGTCTCATTGTGACTTGATAAAAACATTTTTCCATTTATAATGACAAAAAATGCTTAAAATTCAAGTTAATATACCTGTAAGTTTTTTCGTACAAAAATGAAAGTTTAATTGCTTTATTTATTATTACACGGAGAAAGTTTTACTAATGATAGTACTTAAATCTCGCAAAAAAAGTAATTTCTGTAACTTTTAAAAACAATGCTTTTCTATAAAAACGTAGTTAACCTTCTAGGACTTGATTTTTTATTTTTCCTTAAAAAATATATTTAATTCTTTATCGGCCCTACATTTAGAATGTTTTTGTGAAATATTTTTTAATTAACTACAATGTTTAATCAAACGATGTGTTTAAAAAAAATGTAGAACATGTTAAAAATATATTCAGAAACTTTGCGTATACCTTATGCATTACATACCTTATGTGTTTTGTAAAGATATAGAAAGAGTGGTTTTAATTTCAGAAATAATATTATACGATCAAAGTTGAATTCAGGGGGTAGTCTGGGAGGGACAGTCCTATGGAGCAATAAGATGTCCCCGCGGGAAGATTGCACATTTTGTGTTTTCAACAATCTAAAAATGCAACCTAGCTCCCGAAACTTAATGATGCCTTCCTTTCCAGAAAAAAGTACCTTACTTTAACAATGTATTTGATAGTTAAAGGGCTAATTTAGTCAGATGGTAAGACTTGCTGGCTAATTTTAATACTACGAAAGAAAATTTTAACGATATCTCATTTACATTTTAATATTTTAAAATGATTTTTTTTCTTGCATTGGATAACTGAGATTTATCTTTACATCTGCTGTTTTTTGCTTTTTCGATTTTGTTTGCAGATTTTTTTTCAAAAGGATGCTTTCATTTTCGAAACTGGTTCCGAAAATGGAAGTATCCTAATTAAAAATATATCTATAAACAAAATCGAAAAAGTGAAAAACTCCCTTTATATAGATCGATTTCATCTAACCAATGTATAAAGCTATTGGAAAAACGGTTTAAAAATACTGAAATGCAAACGAGATATCTTTAAAATTTTCTTCCATAAGATTAGCATTAGTGAGCGGGTCATTTTTGTTGATTGAAGTAGCCTCTTAAGGATAAATGTTTTTTATTTCGAAAAAAAAGGTCAAGTTCTGTAATAAGGTACGTTTTCGTAAGTTCTAACACTATCATAAAATGTTCAAGCGTGCTCTCAAACTCAAAGAAGATATTTTCTGACATATTTCTGAATTAAGTTTTCCTTAAAAACACAATAAATTAGAAGTTATTCTTACTCAGAAACTACGTAATCGAATAACCGTTCCATTTTATTGTGGAAGCAGAGGAATTTACAGAAAATACTCTAAAAGTTAGCGTTTTAAACCAAATTTACGACGCAGCAGTGAGAGAAACAAGAAAAATTTGTCATCACGTAACAAAAATGACTTATAACTCTATATAGGTAATTTCTTTATCTGAAAATGGAAAATGCTATTCAATTAAATCGCTTCAGTAGGCCTGTTAATTTTATTTCTTTAAAGAAATTAATAAAAATGAATAATTAATGAAAATGAATTCAATGAACAATTCAATGTACTTTAATAAAAATGAATCAGGTGTGTCATAAAATTTTGTGTTGCGAGTTGAGAATTTACGAAGTACTTTAAGTGCATCTTAAAAAATAAAGTTCCTTTATCCACTTTTGGATGCATGCTTTTCAAATAATAACACAATTCTTACTTTTGAATTCATGAGAATTTAATGCTCTTCTTATTATTAGTAAATTATAAGCATGTGCATAAGAAAGTCGCGCGTGATTATAAGAATTACATATTCAGAAAAAAAAGTTATATTTTATCAAGAAATACATATTTAAGTTTTAGTTATAAAACATCGTGCAGCCGCTTTGAAATGTTAAAATTTACTTAGAATTTGAAAAAAAAAGTTTTGAAAGAAAATAACAAATTAATATGCAAATACCGTATAATAATAATAATTATAATAATAATAATAATAATAATAATAATAATAATAATAATAATAATAATAATAATAATAATAATAATAATAATAATACAAGCTATAATATTAAGAGAAAAAAAAAATATCGTTCATAGGAATATTTCAGAAGCATGAATACTTTTCTATTTAGAACGTAGTTCTTTTTCCTCAGCATTTTTCTTTCTTTCAAAGTATTACACAGAATAATTTTAACTGTAGAAATTATTTCTTACATATTAATTGAAACACGAAATATCTGTAAAAAAAATGTTATTATGTTTGAGGTTCTTGAAGGACGTTAGAGTTAAACACCTGAAAGCGTAATCAACGAAAAAATAGTTAAAATCTGACGAAAATATTTATTTCCATACATAATTATACCACATCAAAGATTAAAAAAATATATATTTTCTGAATGAAAAATGATATGCTTGGGGAAAAAGGACATTAATAGGTAACAAGTATTCATAAAAGTTCCACTCAAAATTTTCTTTTCTAAAGTCGTTTCTACAATGTTCTCCAATAATTCCCCAGCGTTTACATTACTTATGTAAATACTTACATATATGGTTTTTTTATCATCATACTTTTATTATCATTATTATATCCTTTTTTATTTTCATTTTGTGCATTTTATATTAACGGATGTACCTTTTTATAGTGTCGATTTTTCTGTAATTCAATGGTTATTATATTAAAAAATATATACGTATATAAAATATATGTGTATAAAAGTTTTAGGAGTTTAAGAAAAACAAGACATTGATAACCGAAAATATCCATAAAGCGCCTAATTTAGTGAACTGACGCCAACAGAAAATAGGCCATTTTAGTTTTGGTTATTTATTTTTCTAAATCTCCCTCAAAATTGCCCCCCCTGTTGTCTGCTAAGGACATGCCACCGTCTCGGCTCAAAAATTTTTGCTCCAGCCCCATTTCACTTGGCACGGCAAATGGGAGTGATTGCGGCGCCAAACTCAGTACTTTCAAAAAGGCAATAAACGCTTTAGCCACAATCAGCCGACCTCCGCACTTGTCTGCGTCGATCGCCCCCACTCTGTCAGCTAAAATTCCATCATGCACGCTAATGGCACCTGGTGCATGTAAAATCCGTCGAGGGTGCAAAGTCCTCCAAGTTACCAATGAATTATACCTCTGGAGGTGCCTTGCCAGGTGAAGGTCTCGTCATCTGATCAAGGCTCTAAATTACGAGACCATCTTGCGGTTGCCATGTGCAGTACATCATATATTGCCGCTTCGCGGCAATTAGGCGGTTGTCTGCCCCGATACCAAGTATCTAACCCGTTAAGCTGAGATTATTAACTCGGCAGGTAGGGGCCTGGTCATCGGTTAGAAAGAAAGAAAGCTGTCACTTCGTTCCCACAAGGGGGTGACAATGATATTTGGTCCTCGTGACGCCGGGCGCACTTGATGCAGGGGAAAGCAAAAGAGTGTCGGTACCGGCGCACTAAGCCGGCCTCCTTTATTTTAAGATATCGAGATTTTTTTTCGATTTTGTTTAGAATACTATTAATTATGCGTAAAATTTCTCTTTATTGTATTATTATTATTATTATTATTATTATTATTATTATTATTATTATTATTATTTAGCATATTTGTACAATGCATTTCCATATCGTAATACTAATAATATATATTCTACATAAAAAATATAAGAACTTATATTATAAAAAACATTTTGCTTCCAAGACGTTGTTGTACTGTAGATCTGTACTTCAAAGTATTGTGACCAGGTTCTTTTTAAAATGCATTCGCTAGAGTTGTAGGCTGTGATCAATAAAATAAATGCATTTTGAGAACTTTGTTTATTTGAAGTAGAGTTATAAAAATTAAATCATTTCTTACAGAAATAGTTAAGGATGGTGCCTGTAAGCATTTTTCAAGAGACCCTCTTTACATGACTGAATGCGTGAAGCGAGAGCGAGGCAATTGAATTTCTCATTCATAATTTACACATTGGCATCATAGAATTGGCGACAAGGAGCATATGAAAAGTGAATGATATCATATCCATAAAATTTTCTATTACGCTTCAACAATTAAGATGATTTTGAATTTAATGCAGGGCACCCAGAAATGGGCAGTCCTAAAAAAATACGCCAAAAAGAATTCGCGCCAAAATCGTACATTATAGATCTGTTTTGGGAGAATGTTATCAAAAGACACAACAAACTTTTTGTACATGAAAAGACTCTTATGCAACGAATAAGTTAGACTTAAAATTACGCAGAGAGGAAAATGAAATTTCACTGACCGCAAACATATTCGATCTTTGTTCTTTTCTTTATTTGTTTCCAGCAAGGGTGAATTATTCATCTAAAGGAAATCTGTTTATCTGAGCACAGTTTTTAATGATAAAACAGATGTTACATATGTTTTCTTTCTTTACTTTTTAACGGAAAGTTATTGTGGGATCGAAATGAAACGTTAAGATAAAATAGCTACTTAATTAAAGATTAGTTTTAACTGTAATTTAGAAAAATGTAAAATTTAAGAAAACTATATGTGATTCTACATCACATATATCACCCCTTTCACAGGCGAAAAAAAAATCTATAAAGGTACATGCAGGGAGAGAGATCAGATTTCATATGCTCATACAATTAATAATGTGTAAAATGTTCATGAAAACAAACTAAACATTTACTAAATAAAGTAAACAGCAATTAAACTTCTCTCTAAGTAGGCAACCATCCCAAATAAAAGTATATATATATCATGATATAAATATATTGGTACCATAAATTTTGTCATACAAATGACATCATATATTGTTTCTATTTAGAAACAGCTGCAGCTTCATTAATAAAATTTGTGATCACTCTCCAATTTGTCTTATTTAGACAAGGACCTGTATCAAAAATGTGCACATACCAATAAAACAAATATCAGGTCTAAGTCCCCAGGTCACTTACCAATTGGCGAAAAAATCCAAATTGTTTGTAATAAGAAACATTAATTATGTGTATTGATCAATACAATAATAATAGCAAAATACTGGAGTAATATAATGCAATCAAACACAAAGCATAATACACAAATAAACAAAAATATAATGTAAATAGCAGGATTAAAAATGTCCATAATAATGAATAATAGGAAATTTTTGAAATTTCCACCATTTTTTTTTTTAAAGTTTACAAGATAAATTTTACTACAAACTTATATTTTAGATGAGAGTTCAACAAATGCTAGACAACCAACATGTGGAAAAAATTTTGAAACACTGTCGTTGACCATTTACTTCCATGTGATAACAACGTTCCTAAATGTATCTCTTCTAATTTTTGTCCTTTTTTTTAATAACTAAACTAATGAATTTTTTACTAAGTCAAATCTGAAATTTAAAATCAATGTTGCATTATATTGACATCTAAAAAGGTATTTTAGTGTAACATGAGAAAAGAAATCCGCTTAAAAAATTCGGTATCTTCCCAAAAATACTTTTATTCAAAAATAATTACTGGTAGGTGGGAGACACTGAACTTTCATACAAAAGTGTAAAAAGTCTAGAACTGTGGGCAAGATTTGTGGAAATGTAATATGGGGACCTTTAAAGTAACTTCAATTTAAGATAGAAGTGGTATAAAGACCAATAAAAGAGATGCATTAATCACTAATGCAAACGTATGACAGCATCTTTGCTTATAAAAATTACAATATGTTTGCTTCATATCCTTTGAACAGAAGTGCGAAAACATTGACAGGTATGCAATTTTAAAAATCACCTTGGCTGTCGTATACCCCTCATCGTTATATGCGAAATGACTAAAGTGTAATATTTTAAATGTAGAAGTACCCTGTATAAATTATAAAAGGGTGAGTATTGAATAAAAGTGTATAAGTGTGTGAATTTTAGTCTATCTATAAAATTTTGCACCTTGCTAGAATTTTAAATAAAGAAGGAGTAAGCTCCGCTACATGTATAAGTATTCATTGACTGCAAGCAAATTTTTAATGGTTGTAAATATAGTGTGAAATACTTATGTATATCATGCATACCAAAATGAAAATGAAGAAATGTGGAGAAGCGAATGTAAATGATATCTAACTACCAACAAATATTATGCAAAAAAACTGTATACATCTATCTAAATTACGCCTAAAGAGTAATGAAATTCACATGTGTAAACGGGAAAACATGGAATAGTGCAAATGGGAAGGTAAAAATTACTGGATTAAATCACCCATAATCAAAACAAAAAATGTAAAGAAATAACTTATGTATTAAAGATAATAACCAATATGCTATAAAAAAACTTCACAGAGGACCGATAATTGAACAATTCCATATGTAAATGTACATGTATGTGAATAACTTGCTCTGCAAAGCATGCTGCAAAATATATATACCTTTGTAAACTACCATTGTAAAAATCTTTGTATAAAAACATTGTAATTGCTGCATGCAAAGAGAAGTTGTATGAAAAGAGAGTCAGTTGCAAATATCCACAAGCATATCAAAAGAAAAAAAACTTTGTAGAAAATTTCACCACTGTAATATTGATACACCAGTGAACATTCGCATTAACACTGTGTGTAAATAAAAGTGCAATTGATAATTAAAGAGACCTACTAAGAAATAGAGTAGCTACATCGAGTTAAGACAAAATAGATGTGCAATTTTTTATCTATCACGAAAGATACAAATAAAGAAAAATAAAATGTGTAAACAAACATTTAAGATTCACCGCAGAAGTCTTACTGATAATTAGGGCTTAACCACCAGAAGAAAACTATCAATAAATCAAAAATGTGAAATTTCGAATCATTCATCTATTCCTGAGCTCACGAAACAGTTGAATGAAAGAGAATCCAAGATATGAACATTGCCCGAAAAATGTAAATCATGAAATGATTGAAAATAATCTTTAAATAACAATGTATTAAAATGTGTACACCATATGAAAAAAAATATCTACGAAAGAATAGTGTATGTAAAAAATATAATAATTAATGTTTTATGTTTATTTTATGAATAAAAAAGCTAATAATGTAAACAATACTGTGTAAAGGACCGGAGAAATCCAGGTATCACATGAAGGTAAATAATAAAATATGTAAATAACTAAATATACTTGAAATAGCATACCTGAAGAAGTGTTGAATATTTACGTCATATTTTAGAGTGAATGAAAGCTTGTTTTTGCTTGAAATAAAATTTAAATGTATTACAGCAAGTGGAAAAAGCAGGGTGATTTATGTCGAAAAACTTCTTGTAAGCACGGTTATGTGCGATGCAGTTAATGCATCTTGAAGCATTTTTACAATTATCTGAAGTGTGTGATTCACCACAATTAGCACATCATATGCACAAAATTTTGCCAGATGGCCCATTTGTTGCAATGAAAGCAACGTTTTATGTTAATAAATGGCCTGACAGTGTAGTCAACAGAATTAATATTTAATTTTCCATGTTGAATTAAGAGATCAGCTATCCATGATGTAACACTAATTGTCCAGTTATATTTTAATCCCTGTCTTAATTTATGCTTTCTTTCAAAGTTAATGGAAGGAAAGGTACTGCCAATCTTTTCATTTATAGATATCATAATATCTGGTATACCTATATTGTCATCAAGACCCAACAGAATTATTTTTGTGCAGTCAGATAAATCTCTAACTTGATTTTTGTGCTCACATAAATTTAGGATGTAATCCGGTATTGAAATATGATCAGTATTTTTGTTTTTTGATAATTTAGAGTTATTTGTACCAGAATTTATGTGTGTTTCAGATTCAACTTTATCTAAAAATTTGGCAAAATCTTTCCCATTAGAATTACATTCCGTATCTTTAATAACATTAAGGGGTTCATCCAATTTAGATTCATCAATGTCGCATTGAATAGCTATCTCATTATGCATAGACTGTTTGGACGAGTTCAGTGTTCTTACTTCTTCGAACAACAGATCATCTAACCTATGTAACTGGTCATTAAATTTTTGTAAAACAGTCCACTCAGATTGAACGCTACTCACCAAATCACTTAAAATGTTAAATTTTAATTCAATTTCCTTTTGATAGGAATTAAATTTTGCCATGAGTTCTGGATTATTCTCATTTAAAATAGGATCAATTAATTTCTGAACATCCGAAACTACAGATTTAGAATATCTGTTAATAGATTCCTTTAAACTATTCAAACATGAAATCTCAAAAGAATTAGAATCTAAACCAATTGTTTCAGAATCCATATTAATTTTAGAAGGTATTACCTGTTTTGCATCAGGTCCTAACTTAAAATTAAATACAACAGATGGATCCTGTGTCAATTTACGTGACTTTTTTTTTAGTCATTATAAACAAATTATATCCTAAATTATAAAAATACGAAAATAAACAAACGAGCACAGTATCTGATTATTAAAAAAATGAACCTATCTACACTGCAATATAATAAAAGCAGTCCTATGTGAGAATATTTTTAAATAGATGCTAAAAATTTAAAATAAATATCTATCCATAAACTAATCAAAATTGTGGTTTACAATTTATAAAAAGTGAAAAAAACATGAAAAAAATCTGAATATTTATTTAAATATTGGAAAATTGGACTCTCTCTAACGAAATATTTTTGCAAGTGGCTGCAAATAGGAAAAACAAACACTGGAAATATATGTATAAAAAGTCTTAAAATAAATTAGAAGGGGGAAAATTAGTCACTTTAGTTAAGACGATATTTTGTTTTAATGCACTGTTTATATCCTAAATGAAATGCATAAGCAATATCTTAACTAGGATTTCCCTCAGAGGGATTAGTCTGAGCGATATTGCTGAGAACATATATTTAATAATAATTTGCAAAAAGTATAAAAAAAGAAAGAACGAAAAAATACCACATTAAGAAAATATAATTTTAGAAATTACAACGACTATTTCGAAAATAATATTTTCAAAGGCTATAACTTTAGGCTTATAAATGATTTCTATATTTAAAAAAACCAATAATAACATTTTTAAAATTATCAAAACGTAGTTTACGTAATAACAGTGTTATATTAATATGCCCGGACATTTAGATACACGTGAATATTCCTGAGCCAATCATAAACAAATATTAAATGAAATTTCAGTTTAACAATTTTCGGTACTGTAAATTTTTAAATTTCTAAACATTGCACACCGTCGTATAAAGAAAAAAAAATTACCTTTAAATGCAACTTTTTTGAAACCTGTACCACAATTTGTTATTGAGTTATTAATTTTTTGTTAGTTTTTATTTTTTTTTTTTCGTCATCGTGGCAAAAACATTCAGATATACTTCAGATTTCCCAATTCTCTACCAAATATTTTCCAAATAGAAAGTCTATATTCCAAAAAGTTAATAAAAAATGATACGTTATTTTGATACTTCTAGGTTATCCCGTCGACCAAAAATTTATCGCCAAAATATAAGATTAAATGCCAATAATGGATGCTCGTGAATGTCACATTCAATGACATTAAATGCGATTCACGTGTTTAAAATGTCATTAAGTGATTTTATTTCGATTTTTTATTAATATTTTTATTAATATTCTACTAACTATTTGTTTCTTCGTTGTTTAAAATAAAAATTATGTCAACATGTATAATTTGGCTATTAGTTTGGCGATTTGTATAATTTGGCGAAATTGGTCGACGGGATAACCTTTAAGTACCGTTATTTTTAATTGATTATATAGTGCCACAAATTTAAATATCAAAATTGAGAAAAGTAAATGGTAGAAATACAAAATATTATGTAAAAATTCCTATACACGGAAAAATGGGAAAGCAAACTATGCAAATCAGCCATGCATGGGTATAAAATTGAAAGTAACTAATGCATTAAAAGTAATGCAAATGATAAAACACTAAACTATATTGAATCGGAATTTGAAATCTTTGAAATGACGTAAAAAATATAAACAGCACAAAAAATTGCATGGTGGTTGAGTAGAATGAGAGAATTTTTTTACATGGTGTGTAGATAGTTAATACAGAATAGTTGATAATATAATATCTACATTTGTTTTCAATGGATACGATGAGATTCTCGATGGGAATTTAGGGAATTCTCTATTTAAAAAATGACACATAAAAATCCCGAAGACGCCATAAAAGAAATGCATTACGTCGTTCGAGTGTGTCCCAGATATGCTCAATCGGATTTAAATGGATTGTGCTGCTGGCCACTACATACACTCTTTTTCTTTCTTTTCAAACTTGTTCTCATGAAGTTAAGCAGTATTTCACTGTACCATACATTAAATAGAAGGAATATGCAATGCCTATAGTATAAGGTACGAACGAGATCTGAATATCACGTCTCCATAAGCTTTGAGCTGTGAAAATGTCACTACAAATGACTTATAAATCTGCGCATACATTTACGTTAGACATGCTCGCTCAAATACGCCAACATGAACTCGAGTTTTACCCCAAAAAGTAACTATTTAAAAAGCTTGCTAGTGACAATTGAGAAAATGATAAAATTCCCAGATTAGTAAAGTTAAAAAAATAATGTTCCTTCCCCCGTACATTTTTGTTATTTAATTCTTTTGTGGTGCCCTGCAAATGAATAATAAATATTCTTTGCGCGGCATGCTCTACAAAATATATATTCTAGTGCTACTCATAAATGCATATCAATTTCATTAGGTTTCGATGGGCGCGTAATATCATTAAAATGTTCTTGGAATTATTTCATCCCATCAGCCATAATGTAACAGAATATTTTTGACTGTCTCTGTATTCGAACTATTTATCCAATTTTACTAAAATTTAAAATAACACAACAAAATTCAGAAACAAATATATATTTAAAATTTAAAACGATTCGATTCGATAGGTTTCGTGCTGTTCTATGCGGACAGAGATATAGACGGTTCAGACGACGACTATAGGTACTACGTATTTATATAATTACGAATGCACCTAAAAAACAGTTAAATTTCAAAGTACATGCCGAAATTGAAAACACATGACCAGCAATTATTGCTCAAAGACAGTATTGTAACCGATTTCTTTTGAGTGTCCCTGTAAACGGATTAAAAATTATATGAATGTCTTGTTCAAGCGTAATCGTAATAAAATTCATCGATTTATATAAGTTTCAATACTTTGCAATAGTGCAGTTTCATAAAAATACACTGTTATCGATTTTATTATAGACCATAATGTAATTGAAAACTTTTGAGTGTCCCTGTAAATAAACTATTAATCTCACATACTTCATATATATTACCAAACATGCCTAGGGGACCCTAAATAAGGTTTACCTATTGTATAAAAAATCCGAGTATATTTACGGATGTCAGAATGTGGACAGACGGACAGACAAATCGAATGCATAAACACTTTTCAACTTTGTTGGAAAATGAAAAAAGGAACCGATTCATTTAATGCAAAAAAATAAAATAAAATAAAAAAATAAAAAATAAAATATCACCAAAAATGCCGGAACAGTATTTGGAACTCTTCCACATAATTGGGCATCGAACTACGTTATTTTGCATGACATGGTAACCCGGCAATTGTTTTTTTCCTATATTAAATTAATCTGTATTTAATCGTGTTTTTATTTATTGTTACTTCCTTTTTAATATAATAGAAAATAATTAAAAAATGATGTTCGCCAAATTTGCGCCAAACTAAATACGGTACTACTTAGTTATCCCGTCGAACAATTTCGCCAAATGATATAAATTGCCAAACCAATAGCCAACTTATACATGTTGACTAAATTTTTAGTTTAAACTACAGAAGAACAATTAAATTAGTAAAACATTCATAAAAAGTTGAAATAAAAATCACTTTATAATGTTTTAAACACGTGTATCTTGTTTAATTTCATTGCATGGGACATTCAAGATCATCTATTGTTTGAATTTAATTTTATAATTTGGCGATATTTTTTTTTTTTTTTGGTCGACGGCATAACTAAGTAGTACCCCAAATACGTATATGATATTTCCATCCCGTTTTCATGGTACGTTTCCTTTAATATCTTCACTTCGGCATTTTTATAAATCTTGGTCCAATTTGGGCTTCAAAAAGTCAGATTTCGTATCTGATGAACGTTTATACTTATTTTTACACATAAATATGGCGTAGATGTCATATATGTACCAAATTGGTGCGATTTTTTCTGTCACCAAATTGGTGAAAACTTTGATTTTGAATATTGCTGTAAGTGTTAATATTTTCGATTTATTGTTTTATGTATATTTTTTATTATGTTTATGTTTTATTATGTTTATAACTTTTATTTTTTGCTTCAACTATTATTTCTTTTTTTTTTTTTTTGGTACTACTTGATTATACTGACAACCAAAAAAGTATCGCCAAACTATAAGATTAAATGCCAGTAATGGATGATTGGGAATGTCTCATTCAGTCGCATTAAACACGATACATTCCTTAAACCTTTCAGGAGCAAGGCATTTCTGCTTCAAAAATGATCAAATAATTAATTCCCACCGATATTTATGAACAAATTTAATTGAAAATAATCTAAACCGTTTTGTCACGTATTTCATGAGATCAAAATTGTACTAAAAAATTACTGGTACCAGTTGGCAATTTAAGTTTTAAAATTAACCGTTTGCAGATTGCAAATGGCGCCCCTCAAGAGGTTAAAACGCTTTTAATCCAACTTAAACTCGTATTTTATTTAAACAGGACAAAATTGTTTCCAATTTGCATGCGAGAAATATAAAAGATGCTAATGCCGATTATAAAACGCAATTATAAAAAGTATCGCATCTAAGAAATATGGCCTCTTTATTTTCAATTAACGGAAAAAAATTAGTTTGTTTTTTAAGTTTTAATATGTTTTGTTGCACTTAAATGAAAATTGTTTGCATATTTTCTTTGCTCCATGTGCTTCAATTTGGAAATCTAATTAAAACATCCAGCTCGTGAAAATGACGCACACCAAGTTTCTGTGACGTATGCAAATAAATTGTGCTTTTTTATCAGTTTTTTAAACATAACTTTTAAACTATTTGGAACTAATTTTTCGTAGATGGTGCATTCACCAGATTACCTTCATAGGTATCTACTGGTACAAACAGAATCAAAATCCGACAAGTACTTTTTGAGATTTGCTTGACGAAAGAATTTTTTTTACTTTTAATATCGTTACGTACTCTGAGTATAAGACTTCGCTTCGCTCAGACAATAAATATTAAGGAGTTTATAAACTGCTTTTTTTTATTTTTTAATTGAACACCTAAAATTGAAGTTGTTATTAGCTAATATAATTGACGAAAATAAAGATTCATACTGTATCTTATATATATTTTTCTTTCTTGCAGTATAGACTGGGAAAATAATTCTACATGAATAGATATAAACAATGCACACACTTTAAAAAATGCTAAAATATTAGATAGGTTTAATTATGCAAATAAGAACATGGCTAGTCTTTGCACAATTAAAAATCAATCTCCTAATAAAATTACTGTACAAACAATATAAAGCACAACTTACCTTTAAAGTGAAGAAAAAATCAGGAAGGAAAAGTAGAATAAAATGTAATAATGTATTTTAGACACACGAATTTATAATTCGATTATGTATGGAGCATTATTATTATTTATGCCATGTGTGTATGGCATGTGATTCAAACAATCCATTTTTTTTATCTGAAAATGAACACAAAGTCAATAATATATGAAGGTGACTTAGTGAATAACCAGTATTCAAATGTATCTTTCTCTGTATTGTTTCTTTTATATAAACCTCATATTAAAAAATAATGGCTGCAAACCGTCAGCATCATGCCTTATTTTTTTTATATGAGTAACAGGAACATTTCAGATGCACCCTTTACTTACCTATAGAATTTTCATCTACATGGCAACATGCATAAAATTTATTTAAAAGAAAATATATATATATATATATATATGTCAATTTATAACACTTCAAAAATAACTGTATTAAAAATAAACAAAATATCTAGTCATTAATTAATGATGGAAATTATAAAAATACTTTCTTTAAAAGTAATAAACTGTCTTGATATTTCTCAAACGACTTTCAGCAAAAAGTGCACAGCAATGAGTACTTAGATATTTGAAATATATAATTTTATCATACTATCGTTTGTACCATAGATTTTAAATAGCACTTGCAAAACTGTGAAATGTTTCAAGACAATCTAAAATCATTTATAACTGTTATTATTTAAAGAAAGTCAATTAGAGCACAGAAGAAAGAAAAAAAATAATACATAATAAACTAAAAATGGTTAAAAATTACACAACATAATTTTTTTTAAATAAAAAATGCAATGTAAATAAAAACATAATTGTGATTTAACACTTATTAAATATAAAATGCATACACTTTCTCATATTCGCAATTTAAGCTGTAAATATTTATCAATATATATCTTCATCACACATTTTTCTTTTACTTTCAACTACTATAAATTAACTCTTAACAGTATTATCGTGAAAAATGAACGTTCAATATTGCGCAAAATTGAAGGCACAAAATTGATTAATGCTGTACTTTGAAGATTTTTTTTTAATAGTATAGCGCATGTAACTATTTTTGTGAAAAACATCGGTGTCAGCATCCAGAAAATCTAAAGAATAAATCCAATGTGAAAATCATATTCTCGACGAATGATGAAGAATTTAAACGTCAAACACAAAATTCTGTGTCACTTTAGTCGAGAGCATATGGAATCGTCACTGAAGTACACCGCTAAGATGAAATAAAAACATTATGTCAGTGAACGTAAGGTTGTTGATTTAACGGAGGTGAAATAAGAGTCACAAATCACCAGTCGTAGATTC
This sequence comes from Maratus speculifer, assembly GCA_964019185.1. NCBI lineage: Eukaryota > Metazoa > Arthropoda > Arachnida > Araneae > Salticidae > Maratus > Maratus speculifer. The sequence goes on from OZ025293.1 coordinate 49,187,819, forward strand.
TTAGGCCTACATCGTCAGGGGAAAATTTAACGAGCAGAAGCGTTAACACCGAGCATCACGAAACGTCCCGATCAGAAGAATCACTCGCTCAAATAAAAGAGAAATCGGCACTATGATCCAACTCCATAATGTCCAGCAAGAAAAAATCCGGCAGCAATAATTCACAGGAGCATAGGCATATTTCACACAACAGTCTGTGAAAAAGGGGAGCACTTATGTAATGATTCACAAACATAAGCAGGACTTATCTGACGAGGAAATAGTCGTTCGAAAATAGTAGAAGACAAACGTTAATAATTCACATTTATAGTATTCAGGCAAATAAATAGTCCGGAAAATAATCTGGCAGGCAAATAAAAGCTGGCTAATAAAAGCAGGTCCTAAAATTTCTGTGACGTTGAACGTCACAGAAATTTTAGGATAGCTGTTGTAATCGCAACCTCCCTAAATACTTGGTCTGGGCATTGACAGAAAAAAAACGGCTGTGGTAAGCTGATTTTAAAAAGGTGTGTAGGATTTCCTGAAATTACTCGCAAATATTTTCTGTTTTTTTTTTGTAGTCTTTTTTAATATAATCTTGAAAAAACAAAGCCAAAATAACTTTTACAAATTAATGGTATTCAAATTCAAGAGACGGTACGAACGCAAAATAGATACGAATGCGACAGCCGCAATTTTTCTGTCAGATCTCAGGCGTTCAGAAGCGATGATAGTAATTAAAAATGATGCCATTTTCTGGAATTGTTTTTAATTTTCTTAAGACTTATTATATAAAAATGTATCTTATGTTAATTTGGATATTTTTTAGATCAAGAACTTCCTTTTTTACACTTTCCAATATATTTGAAAATTGTTCATGGAATACGTTTGTCTTGCCGTTCTTTAATCTAATTAAGTGTACAAAGATTGCGTTGTAATTGATTCGATTTCGTTGCAATGGATCATGACATGTACGGTAAAAAACAGGAAGCATGGAGCATTTCTAGTTTGCTTACAGGGACACAAAAAAATCTTTTGCATTAATGTGTATAAATAAAAATTGTTTTTGTGTATTTTAATAATACTACATTTATTCAAACTTATAAAAACTGATATGCATTACTGAAGTGTATTACAAGATGCTTACTGCGGAATATGGTGTTTATGGCATTTCATGTTCATTTTCGTGAACACACAGACATTACTGTTACAGCATTCTCTGTGAGTAATAGCTGCTCTGAGATTGTTTTTAAATGCAATATGCAGTTTTAATTTAACTCTAAACAGCAAGTAACTGTACTCAAGTTTTCTAAAAAGTATCTAACACAAGAATTTTTATTTAGAGCTATTTAATTAGCGTATATTATTTTGATGGGGGGGGGGTCTTTACATTTAACACATCTTGTGAAGAAATTTCTTACTCGAATAGCCTATTATGAATTAGGCATGGGCCAAAATAAAACCTCATGGCGATTCTCGTGTTAACTATACTTTTCATTTTACTGCATAAATTTCCTGTCATTTATTACATTCTTGTTTGGAATTGCGCCATGATGAGCAATATCTTCCAAAGTTACGACACACACCCCCCTATTATTGTTAAAGTGGTACCAATGAAGATAGCTGAATATAAAATATATAGGCGTAAGACGACACGACAGAACTTTCTGGTTGACCTGATAATGTTTTTCATACTTTCAGATTGTTAAATCTGATAATCTTTAAACACTTTATAACTTACGAGTATTTACTTTTAAATGTACACTCACTTCCAAAAGCTAAGCTCAAAGATGTAAAATGCAAAAAAATCAACAAACGCTGCTTTGATTGACACAAAATTCAGCCGGAAAGTAGCATATATTTATGCATAAAACAAAATCAATAATTGTATACAGAAATGAAAACAATATTAAATTTTTATAAGTTATCAGATATTGACATACAGGACACTTAAACAGAATTGTGTATAAAGTGAAAATAAACAGCATAAAATGAAAAAAAGACATTTATAGGGTATGTGATGTCCCCTCATCTGTATACAAAGTTTACACCTTGTGACCATGCTTTCAATTAGGTGGTCAATCACCGCAGGATCAAGCAATCGCCATTCTTCTTGTAGAGTAGTTTCCAGCTCAATAAGAGTGGCTGGAGGTGGGAAACGTAAACAAACAGCACGGCCGAGAACATCCCAAAAATTTTCAATGGGATTAAGGTCGGGCGAATATGCTGGCCTCTCCATACGCGCAATCCCTGCCTTCTCCAGGTAGTCATCGACGACTCCAGCTCTATTGGGACGTGCGTTATCGTCCATTAAAACAAAAGTAGGGCCAACTGCTGCTGCGTACAATCTCACAATGTGTTCTAGGACTTCATATCGATACCGGCCAGCCATCACAGAACCCAGTTTAAAGATGTGCAGGTCGGTGCGGTATCCTAATAAAATCCCTGCCCACACCATAATGCTTCCGCTTCGGAATGCATGATGTTCGGTGATGTTTTGGGGCTGATTGCGTGTTCCTTGTTCACACCATATCCTTATACGCTTGTCATCTGGCTGCAGAGCAAATCTTGATCCATCAGTAAACATGACGTTGCCCCAGTCAGACACAATTCAATTGACATGTTCCCGGCACCACTTTAATAATGCCCCTCTTGATTCGACGGATAAAGGAACACAAACTCGAGGTACTCGGGCGTACAGTCCATTCATACGTAACCTTCGGCGTACAGTAGCTGCAGATATCGCTTTACCAATAGACGCTGCAACCATAAATGTCACACGTGTGGTGGTCACTCTGCGATTCCGCTTGTCTACAATAGCAATATATCGATCTTCTGCGGGGGTTGTAACCCTTGGGCGACCAACTACAGGTCTTCGGACAACTGTCTGTGTGATTTGGAATTGTTTCCATAAACGTGAAATTACAGGATGATGAACGCCGAAGAAAAAAGCAACATCTATGATCGACTGTCCTGCTTCTGCGCCCCATAGCACGCCAGCGCTCAGAATCTTCCATTCGTCTTCTGGAATTCATAAAAATATTTATGTCTTCAAAACAAATTGCACGAAAGTTTTAAACCTTTTCTATCAGCACTTACAATCAACTTCTGTATCCCTTCATAAATCTCGTTTCTTATAAGACTGCCCTTTTTGCATATTTCTTGACATGAAAGCGCGATTAGATGTTACCTAACATATTTGCATACTTCCATCTACCTCTGCAGCGATTTGCATCCTCTTCAGTTCTGATTGGCTTCGGGAAATTAGCATTTTCCTCTCCGTGTTTAACTTTTGGAAGTGAGTGTATATTAGATTATGTTCTGGAAATTACTTCAAAGGTTATTTCGAAAACACGAGTATTACGAAACATGAATTAGATAACTTCGATTACAAAATGGGTATTTTTAATAAATATTCGTAAGATTAAATCAGAAAATAGGATTTATAATACCATTATATGCAGAAACAAATGCTGTATTTCCTTTTCGAAATGGAGAATTATTTTTTTCTCTAATTGTGCTTGATAACATTTTAATAATAGAACATTTAATTCAGTAATTATATTCAATTGTGACTCTGAAGAAGCTTAAATGTGCTTTTGATGTTAGTATTTACTTGTTTTAAACTCAATTAATTCTGAGCAATTTTACATACACTTAATGACTTTGAATTTTTATCAAGTACATTTAAACAGATTTATCTATCTATTTATAAATACGGCAATGAAAATCGAACACTGAACGAAGATGTAGAAAAGCTTTTACAGATAAAGTAGGAGATTTTCTGGCCTCCTTTTAGAACATTTAAAAAGACTATTTCAAAATTAATTACACTTATCAAATTAAACTGATTAAAATTTTCTTTGACGGGGTGAGCATCGGGCGTCGACTGAATAGGGAGAACGCACAATGAAGTATTTGAAACAAAATCCTGGTCAAAACTGTTTTTCATGTACTTGAATTTAAAAATCAGTGCTCCTGACTTACTGTTAGAAAGTAAGGTACCCTGGGGTAATAACGCCACGTTAAGGTTCTACCAATTTTCACGGCTTAGTTTTAGATTGTATTTTTCAAACAAATATAGGATCTGATACAGCAACTCATTGACTATCTATATAAAATAAAATAATTTAACAGATATGTATTCATAAAATGTAATGGCGTTTTTTCTTGACCAATGCTATTTGGCGTTAATACCCACCTATATGGGTAATAACGCCATGCAAACAAAACTATAAAATAAGATGGAATAATGGCATGTAGATTGCCCAATTCTAAAAATACAAACTCTCAGCTCTAGAAATTGACAAATTGCATCCTAAGCTATTGAAAATGTTCCTTTTTTCGTGAAAGTGTAAGAAAAATAAAGGTGTGGTGTGGGGAGGGGGGATGAGGCAAAAGAATATCAGACCGTGGGCTTCTTTTTGCTTAAAAAGGAGCGTTTAAATAGAATTATTGGAAACATTGCACAGTTTTAACTGTGTTTATTTGAATCAGTATTTAAAATGTAGCTCTGCCACTGTAAGGAATCAACCGGGATAAAAATTGCAAGGATTGGCGTTATTACCCCGTTGTAGTTATTGCGCTGTACATTTTAAATTACAAATTATCTCGAGAAGATATCCAAAATCTTCAACAACATTTTGAAAGGCCATGAAATGTACTACAAATTTATGTAATTAACAAAGTATTTCCGGATAAAAAAAAATAGTCTTCACATCACAAAATGTATCTCGAAAATTTTAGATCAAGCGTTAATTTTAGCTGCTTGTAAAAACAATAAGAGCTAAAAATGAAACAAATTAACTTGAAGCTGTTTTTTGCGATTTATATGACTCAAAACCCTTCTGCGCAGAACACATGGGTGTCATTTACCAGATTATTTCATAATTATGCGAAATATTAGCACTTGGCGTTATTACCCCGTCTGGCTATTACCCCAGGGTACCTTATAATTAATTAATATACATATAATTAATACATATGAAAGTGTGAATTGAATTTATAAAATAAATATTTACTATTATTACTAATATAAATATTATACTTATATTAGTAATAGTCCTTCCGGAAATGCCGGGAGGAAGAGGTAGCTTTCATATACTTATATATTTATTTATTTATTTTAAAGTAAGTTACATTGTTCAAAAATACTTAGCTTAAATTAGTGGAAATAATCTTATAAAATTAGTGATTTTATAAGATTGAATACTAGTTTTTGTCAAGACTGAATATTAATAGGAATTTTTAGAAATTAGTCATCTTTTATTCAACCTGGTTTTATTTTAAGCGATTTAGAGAGTCGCCAAATTCCACGATATCATAAAGTGTATGCCATTTTAAAGTAACATGATGGATCGTTCAGATCAGACCGTTTCAAAATGTCAGCCATAAGCAAAATTCAAAGTGCTATAACTCAATCATTTTTCAAGATATAGACAAAATAAAAAGTGTTCTGGAATCGTTGTTTTAAGTTTTAACACGTAAAAGAAAAACATTTTTCAACTTTTAATTTTTTCGCATTTAATTTTAAATGTTAAAGTTTTTAAAAAATTTAAAATGGATACCATTTTGAAACAAATGGCGGATGATGCTGGCCAACGAACTCGGTCGAGACATTTGTATGTACTATGTACATACCAAGTTTCATTGAAATCGGTTCATAAATACGCGTGTTATCACGTGACAAAAATCAGATCGTTTCAAAATGTCAGCCATAAGAAAAATTCAAAGTGCTATAACTCAATCATTTTGTAAGATATAGACAAAATAAAAAGTGTTCTGGAATCGTTGTTTTAAGTTCTAACACGTAAAAGAAAAATATTTTTCAAATTTTGATTTTTTCGCATTTAATTTAAAATTTAAAATTTTTTTAAAAATTTAAAATGGCCGCCAATTTGAAACAAAATGGCGGATGATGCTGACCAACGAACTCGGTCGAGACATTTGTATGTACTATGTACATACCAAGTTTCATTCAAATCGGTTCACAAATACGTTAGTTATCGCATGACAAAAATCAGATATATATATATATATGTCAACATTTGAACGGAGGGTGGTTTTGGGGTCTGGGGGTCATGATCGGTGAAAATATACCAAAATTTTCCGGAAGTGCTTTCCTCCGGACGGCTGCAATAGGTAGCTTTTTACTTTTTGTAATGAAAGCTACCTAATAGATGTATAGTATTCAGAAAGTATTAGTTAAGTATTATGCTACTTATGTTATTACTAATATTTACTTATAATATGAACTCTACATACATTTTACAGTTTTATTAGAGAAAGTAATTTTTGACATAGTCATAGCCGCCAACCTTCAAGTATCTTCCGTAATACCTGGATTAGTTTGATACAGGTTAACTTCATTTGAAACCAGAAAATATATTTTATGAATCTTTATTTCTTTAATTTCAGGATTGTTTGTGGAACATACCTAATTTCATTTCTTTGAAAAAATTCTGGTTCGAAACTCATTAAACCAGGGTCAAATTAACGCACGTATTACGGATAACCAATCTCAGGTTGGCACCTATGTATAGTTGTTATACTTACAAATAAATTTTAATTCAATGCGGTTAATTTTGCAATATTTAATCTTTTAATTATTTATATAAACCAATAGATTGATACATATTATTTTATTTAGTTTTTAGAAAAACCAAATCTCTAACCTAAAGTTTGAGTTTTAGTATAAAGATACAGATTTTTGAATGTTATTAAGTGATTACAAAACAATTTGTATTTAACTCTTTCAACTCCAGCGTCTTTTACACAAATTCATTTGGTCGCTCCACTTCAAAAAAAGGCATTTTTAATTACATAATATCAAAAATTCTCTAATTAGATAAGGATTATTTTATTTTATTTTATTACTGGTACCAAAAACAAACTTTGCAGCGTAGGATGCATACAAGTGCAAAGAGTTAAAAATGACAAATAAATGCGGAAGTTTATCTTTTTTTTAAAATTGTCTTCAAAACCATCAGCAATACGACTATACTTAATCAATGGTTTAGCAAAATCAGGCACAGCATTAAAATGCTATACATATAAATCTATAAATCTAAATTAAATCTTAAAAGGTTTTACAAAATATTTTTATTATTATTATTATATAAAAAATGCAGATATTGAGTTCAAAAACTTATTAAACCACAAAAAATATGCATCTAAAAATTGTTAATCATTATCACAACATTAAAACGTAAGAATAAAGCACGTCATTCCAAAAAGAAATTTTTTCTTCAATTAAAGCCAGGAACCGTGAGATATGATTCGTGCTTCTGAAATAGACATAGATGAATGCACCATTTCTTCAGCTAAATGTAATTTTCGCATGTTTAGTCAGGTTTTCAGTCAGATAATCCACTGTGCGACGGATGTAAATCATGGAACTATTAAGTAAGAAGAACTCATGTATCTTTAAAACAACGAAGTTTCAACTTAACCGCTTTCTCAGTAGTTCAGCATCACCACAACAAAATTCCACCAGTAAATTTAAGTAGAATATTTCTCTATTTACACGCTTCATTAAAGGCAAATATTAATAAAAAATAGTGATAAAAACTGATATTCATTTTTACTGGAGAGAATTTATTTCGGTGGTAATAGTTACGCCATACTCTGACAACTAAGACAAACTCTTCTCAGTGTCAGTGAAAAGATTATAACACCTGAGCACACTGACACAATTAAAAATAAATAGACATTTTTTTAACATAAATGTGAGAGAAATATCTCATAAATAAGAAGCATAAATAAGAAAATAAATTTTTTTTAAGTTTACAGGTATAAGTTTTCACTGGCGGCAATGAGAAACTGTTTGATCCGGTTAAGAAAATTAGCCGTCATATAGTGTCTATGCTCTCTTTTTTTACTCGCAAATGCAAGGCAATACACTATATGTCTCCTCTTATTTATTTATAACGATACTAGGTAAATCAGGATAATTTCCACCACTGATTTTAAATATCATTTTTGACTTGTCGTAATTTTCGAACTATAATGCGCGAATCAAATAACAATGTTTTGAACGAGAAATATTATTTCATACAATGTAAGTTATTTGATTGTGGTAAATATTTAACTTCAACGCTTAAATAAAATTTCTGAGTGGAAAATTGATTGTTTGATCCGCAAATTATAGCCCAGAAATTACGATAATTAATCCCAATGATAAAATCATGGAACTGTGAATAAAGAGAACTATACATGTCCTCAAAAGGATGAAGCTTTAACAATAATCCGATTTTGCAGTGGCTCATTAATGTTGTGACATAAATACATCAGTAAACTTGAAAAAAAAATTCTCCTTATTGTTGCACATTAAAAATACAAACCTTCCTTAACAATTATGGTCAAAAGCAGGCATTTATATTTTCTGTTGGAACTTTATTTGATGGTAGAGCAATCCAGTAGAAACAACACGGACATAAATAAAGTACCTATAGTTTTAAAGGGCTGCCACAGACGACCATTTAGTATATTTTATTTGGCACCACTTTTCCAAAATAAAAATCTTTTACATGTACTTTGAAAAACACTTGCAAGAAAAATATACCACAATATATATATATATTTTTTTTAAATGATGGTTCGAACAATTGACGAACCAACGCCTTCGAAAAATTGACGCCTGTGGCATCCCTGAGAAAGGAGATAATCGCGGAATGTCAGGCAAGAACAATTAATGTTTAATCGCTTCATAAAATATCTATCTGAATATCAGATATAAGTGGTCTATAAGTAAGACCACAGCATCTTTATATTGCGGAAATTGTATGAAGATTTAATGATGTGGCTAAATTTTTAAATTTTAACTATAACAATATCAAAATTCTGACCAAAGCACTCTCATTAACCACTGAAACTATATCTGAATATAATTCAATTTTCTCGAAGTTCCAAAAGCAATTCCTCAGCACAAAATAACTAAATCTTCTAAAATAGTGATCCTCAGCAAAGATCATGAATCAGCAATTTACAGCTGAAGAGCCTAAGAATTGTGTAATAATTCTAGTGTTGTTCCTACTAAAGGAAATAATTGATTGTGGTCTTTTGTTGAGCTTAAATGATGTAGCCTTGGAGCATACACAACTATTCTGAGATACCGCAAGTGTCAAATTTTTGACCATCCAGAAAAGAAATTCCATAATCAGATTCACACAAAAGTACAACCGACCAGGCTGATTCCAATGAGTGATAACACATTCCTAAATGTAATAATTTCAAGTAATGCCACCCGAAACGTAAATACAGAGTGGCCAAGACTCCGGCTTTTTGAAAACCGTTATTATTTTAGAGAAAATATTTTTCTTTTAAACTGACGAAATGTTCCTATTAAATAGAACAATATTTTCTGCATTAAAATACTAGTATCCAAAATGCCGGAGACTCGGCAGTTCTGGTAATTCATATTTTGACATGAATCATGAACCATCTGCAGGAGTCGCAGCGTCCCTAAAATTTTCGCCCTTTTCTACCAGTATTTTAAATGAAAAATCTTCGTGTGAGATTCCTTTAACATCTACAATGAAATTCTACAATAAATATTGTCGTTTTAAAATTGTGGTTGGAAAGTGTAGATATTTTAGGGATGTTGCGACCCCTGCATCTGAAACCGATTGCCCAACATACAGGAAAGCTTATAAAGCAGAGATATATAGATTTAATAAAATAAAAGTTTTCAAACAGCACCAAACAAACACGCATTATCTCTGTTTAATGTATCCGTGACAATAAATTAAGTGATTCTGGCTCCACTATCACCATAATTCACTATCTAGAGCTCCCACTAATCCATTTTTTGAATACTCGTAATTTTTAAAAGAAATCAGTGGCCGGCTTCGGGAAGATTTGCAAGAGAAACGTTGTTCCTAATATATATCTATGAAAATTAAAAAAAAGACTTTTCTTTAAATAAAAGAGGTGTTCGAAAAACGGACCGAGTTACAGCCCTGTATATGAGTCTGATTTGCAACGTGAATTGAAATCAAGACTATCCAGATAATTTTCAAAACTTTCCTTCGCATCAACCTTAAAACATAATATCTAATATGGACTATTTATTTTGTCAGCAGAGAATATTAGAAAATTTAAATTAAAAGTATATTGATTTTTGACCGTTTAGTTATTTCTAGCTTGATTAAAATTTTTATTACCGTAAATACTCGTATATATATATATTGATCTCGAAATTGGAGAGGAAAACAGATTGTATGCAATCGTTTTTGTAAAGTTATCATTGTTTCTTTAAATCTGGAGGGGCGGTGGGATGTATTATATCCTATAATTTTAATCGAGATTCGCACATTATTCGCAAAAAAAATTTAACTGAACTTAACATTTAAATCTTTTGAGGTAAAATGCTGAAAAAATGCCTTTTCTTATTTTCAATTTTTTTTTTTTTTTATTATTCGGGTGTGAATTCAACATTACAAAGACACATTTGCTTGCCATTCAAGGGGTTAACAACCGAAAACTATTACGAATTATGGGATTTAACAAGGAATAGAAAGCTATATGGAATTATTTTGCCTGTAGTACCGTAATTTCCCGCGTACACCCGGGATAAGTCTCTGAGATAAGTCTTTTTTATACCGGAAATTTTATTTAAAGAATGAAATCAAATAAATTCTAAGGAAAACGAAAGTCACAGTTCATTTAACCTTCCTACCCTGAATGGGTCTAATCGACCGATAATTATAATTTGTTTTATACGATTCAAACCAGAACTTTTTCATAAAGAAAGTTAAATAAGAGATTCAGAGAAATAAGTTAATTAAATATATTAAAATATTTTAAATAACAATTCTGGTATGAAATGTTTTTGGTCTAGATTGAGTAAAATTTGAATAGGGTAGGAAGGTTAAAACAAATTCTGGTAGGAAATCGAGTTACCTGAGCTGCAGCGTATAATCGGAAAATTACGGTATACCTGTTAATCCTCTGGAATTAAGAGGTCCACTTATATGCGAGTTTATATGGTAATTAAATTGTTAAAGAAATGGGTCTGACAAAAATGTTAAACTAGTTTTATTTAAAACAAATCCTGGTATGAAATGGAGTTATCTGAGCTGCGGCGTATACTTGAAAATTGCGGTATACCTGTTAATCCTTTGGAATTCAGAGGTCCACATATAAGCGAGTATATATGGTAATTAAATTGTTAAATAAATGGGTGTGACAAAAATTTTAAACTAGTTTTCTTAGGGAAGTTTTTTATTTGATAAATATTTGTATGACTTAAAGCTCTTCAGCATGACATTTTTACCACCAGGCATTTTTTCACCACTACTTATGATTGAATATAAACCTTATTTATCCCAAAGTTTCTGGCAATAATTAAAGCAAATTATTGTCTACTAAAGTTGTGGCAGTTCAACGAAGTTGCGAATAAAGAGGAGTAGCCTTATAGTGTAACTGATTCAGTTGTTACAAGATGGCAGCTGATTTGTTACATGGAACGATGGTTTCTGATTACCACCCAAGTAAACTTCCACAAATAAATTTCGAACCGAACATTTCACTTCTCTTCACGTACTTAAAAAAAAGTAAAATTTTGTTCGAAAATTGTAGTCAAAATGTGGCATTTAGGCTTTAAAATTAAGTGGTCGAAAATTGAACAACCGTCCTTGAACTCTGTGGGTCGAATTATTTCACACACCCGCGATTCATTCCCTTCAGGACAGTCTTGTGTTAATGATATTGAAAATTTTAATATCATAAATCCCATTTAATACTTTCCGCCTTATTTTTTCAATGATTTCTAGGATAAGACACAGCTAGATTACGATAATATATTCTGTTAACAAAAAAGCAGTTGAACCCTTCCTTTACTTTTCTCGTATTTCCCATATCCCGTCTTAAATATTTTGAACTAGAAAATGTATTTAATTAAATGTACTAATCGCTTTTCAATTTTGAGTGCTCCCTTTGCACAAAAAAATAAACAAAAGGAAAATTTTATAAACATATATATCTTTGCGAAAGCATTCGTTAAACAATTATATTGCAAACATCGTAGAAATTCGCACCGTGATGAAACTCTTCCTTTAGTTTTGTAGTAATATGCCAAGAAAATAATTTAAAAAAATTGTGGTGCCCAAAATATTTACTCCTTCAAGTCTTGTAGCCACTTAAAATCTATTTAAATTCTTTCGTTATATAAAAACCTTGTGTGAGAATTTTTTTTCGATTAAAGTAAGAGGTTCGCATATGAGTTTTTTTTCTTATACTTTTGTGTTTCGCAGCAAAAAAGAAAAAAAAGAAGTCTGTAAATTAATTCTAATAATATAAACTTATACGTAAAGCTTTAAAACTCTCTCTTTTTTTAAATATTCCACAGGAATTGCTACGTTATTAAATAATTAATGTAACAATAATAAGTAAATTTTAAAGTTTTAAGTGGGTAACAGCTTGTAAATTGCCTTTATTCCTTGTAAAATATAGGTACAAAAAAGATGCATTGTTTCTTCAGGGCAAATTCGTAAAAAAAAATTTCAAAATATTGTTTATGAAGAAAATAAATTTCTTTGCTGTTAATTAAAACAATTTTTAAATAAATTATGGCCGGAATATTTTTTATGAAACCGATTAAAATATTTCTTTAGTGAGTTTAAATTTTATGATATTTTATCTTCAGTTTTATGATGTGTGTATATTTTAAAAACAAAATCAAAACATACAATTAAGCTATTGTAGGTTTCATTTATTTTTTAAATATATTCTTTAACTACACAAAAGAAATATTCCAACTATTTCTCCCAGTAACACTCAATTTCTCACAATTTGTAATAAAAATATTCGATTAAAAAACAGAAATTTTAGAAATATCTGTAGATAAAATGCAGGTATTTATATGCCTTTTATCATCTAATTCTCTCTTCAGTTAACCCTTTAAGGGGCAAGGCACTTTTATGTGTAAAGTGCAGAAAGGAGTGATTGACACCAGAAATTATAAAGAGATTTATTTCAAAATAAGTAAAATGAGTTCACGCACTTAATGACAGGAAATTTTTGTTCCAATTTTCTAGTGCGAATGTGGCATTTAGGAATGTAAATTTGGTGGTCTAAAAATTAACCACTGCCCTTGAAGGGGTTAAATAAAATTAGGGTGCTTAGAAGTGGCGTAGTGTCAGATGATACTGCATCATTTTCGTACCAAAATTTTTATATAGCAAATTTGGCTTTGTTTAATAGTATAACGTTAAATTATTAAATAAGGACAAATTAAGTATATGATGATATTGGCTGTAAAGTAAAATAAAATTCCCTTTTTTAATCAAGACTTTCCAAATGTTCGACTTTTTTCATATCAGTATTTTAAGATAAAAAACAACTTCTTTAACCGCCATAAAGATTTTAATAATTGCGAAAGGTATTGCGAATGAACTAGTCTTTCTTCATTAGACACAGACTAGAACAGAATTTTTTAGAAAATAAATACGTCCCTATTTTCACGTACATTATGCAAGGAAAATTTTAATTAAAAATTCTGGGTGCCAGTAAAATTAAAGTTGGTAATTTTGTGACCATTGGCCGCGAAAGAGTTAAACATTAAATTTGTAATATTATTTTCAAATTTTCTGGATAGGGATCGTCATTAAAGTGAAAGTATCTATATTTTTTTCATTTGTCTCAAACAATATTTAAGAAATTCCCTACAAAATTTCTCTTTTCTTTCATTCAATGGATATGTCATTTTCCCCATCAGCTGGCAACAGAAAAATAAACAAATAGAAAATGCCAGCCGACCTGAAATTGTAAATTAATATTTGTTTCTATATCCCTTTGATTTTAAGTAATCACATACCCCTTTCATTAAAAAAGCTAAAATCTTTATTCAGAATTTCCGTTAAGAATTCGGAATTTCTTTATAAAAAGAAATTCCTTAAATGCACACTTGCATTATATGGTCAAAGGTGACTGGTCATTTGCGATTTTAGACATTTTGTTAAATATCTAGAAAATATACTAGGAATTATGCTGAAACTCTATGTGCGTAAACAGAATAGTACAAGTCATACATTTCCGTGAAGATTTTTTTCCTGAAACCCTATAGGCGACCGTCAACCAATTGAAAATCATGAATATCTTTTAGATAACCCTGTCAAAAAATATCAAAAGCGTTCAAATTGAAGATTATGATTAATTGGCTAACTTCAATAAAGTGTGCTCATTTTCATGAGGATAGCATGTATACTCGTAGAGAAATTAAGGTTTTCATAAAAACAGTCCCAAATTCTGCCAAGTTTTTTGCTCATAATTTGAAAAGTTATGTAGTAGACTCCCTTAATACTACAATACAGTATACAATATAAAATACAGTAGACTCCCTTAAATTCGCAACTATCTAAAATTTACGCATAATTTACAGATGTAAACAATGATAATTTCAGTGCAGATGTAGGGACAAAATTCGACATTTTTATTTTCATATCAATTCTTCTATATACACTGGTGTGCAAAATTTAAGGACCAGTCCAAAATTGCCAATTTTCAAGGGATTTTCAAACGATAATTTTTACGGGAATATTCAAAAAGAAGTAATATAATTCGAATAATTATTATCCCTGCATAACAGCTAGTCCATATAACGTCTCATTCAGGTCACACATGGTCAAAAGAGTCAGAGTCACTACGGCGAAACAAAAAATAGGAAATTCCATACGTCTCTTTTATGAGTCTCAAATGACAACTATATGTGACTCCACCGTCAGGTAACTGGGACTGCTTCTTTGTGTCGAGTCACCAGGTTTCTTTACAATGTCGTTTTATTGAGATTCTCATGTGACTGTCATTTCGAGACTCAATTTCAAAGTCATTGTGAACGTTGCATTATGATAAATCACCAAATAATGTCACATTAAATTCACATGGTGACTTTCATGAATATTTAATTATACATTGTTGATTATTTACATGACCTTTACTTTTAATATTTAAAAAATTATCTAAATTTTTATTATTTTAGTCTATTACTTTTCTTGATTATTATAATATTTTAATGCATTTTAAGAATTCATTATAATCTCAAATGCATTGATTATTACATTGAAATTACTGTTTTAAAAATGTAAATAAAGCAATGACCAGAATGCGTAAAATTCTGAAATCCGCACAACCTCTGGTCCCAAGCTGTGTGGATTTGAAGGAGTGTAATGTATAAAAAAAATGTACTTTTACGAAAATATGACAATGAACATTGTACACAATATTCTGTAATCAGAAATGAAAAATAATTAATAATGTGTGAAAAAGGATTAGATTTACTAAATAATGTTTCACTGCATATGCGCGAATGCAATCAAAATATAATGTACATATTGTGTTAGATAAATGTTTGGAGCAACTTTTGTGAATGTCTCAAAAACATAGCTTGAAAATTCTGAAAAGTATCGTCGATAAAATAAGCACAAAATCCTGTCGGGATATCGCGCCATATTACACGTTTCGCTTGGGTATGGAAATAAAGAAAAACGGAAAAGATTATTGTAGTGAGACCACCATGGTAATTTTAAGGCATGCATGTATCGTGTGGGGTCGCATTGGAAAACGTCATTTAAGCTGTAAATGTGTCTCTGAGTTAAGCGAGAAAATATAGTATCCAAAAAAAAAGAATGTAAAGTTTTAAGCAACAGTTTTTTTTTTTTTTTTTTTTTTTTTTTTTTTTTTTTTTTTTTGCTATTGCAATAAATATGTCCTCCGGGGATTTTTCTTTTCCGTAAATTTATTAGTAAGATTAACACGTTAGCCATAAAAATGTTGCATTTTGGTAACACGACACTCAGATTACGTCGTAAAAAGGGATTATATGCTTGTTAGAATGTATATTCCAGACCACTGATGCTTTATTTGAAAAAATATAATCAGGTCTGCCAAATCTCCGGCTTTCTGGATATTAGTAAAAAAATTTTAAACAGAAAATTTTATTTTATTTAACTGAAAAATTTCAGCGATTTAAAAAGAACAACTCTTTTAAAAAAGATAATAATGGTGCGCAAAAAGCTGGAGATTTGGCAGCTCTGTTATAATGTTATTCATGAAACACAATACAGTAACAAATAATCATGGAAATAAGAAAGTATTCGCCTCTTAAAAAGTTCAGATAGGAGCACATGATTTTAGGCGTGATTTTAAGCAGACAGAAAACTGGGGGAAAAGGATGAGAAGAGAACTTAAGGGGAGATGGAGTTTTGAGTTGAAGACATAAACAGCCTTGTGATAATGCGGATTTGTCTCGTACAACCATATGAATAAGGAATATACACTGCACAAAACAATTAAAGGATATTTGAAGTTTTATATAAAATAAAGATATAAACGAATTTTTTTGCCGAAAATAGAAGAAGAGAATCACAAATGCAAATTTTTCTGGTTTTCAAACTGTGGAGTATGCAAATTTTGAGTTCGACGTCAAAAACGTCGCTTCAGCGGCAGCGAATGAAATTTGACTTTCAACTGGATATAAAAGAGAATGAAGACAAGGATGATCGGCATTCTGTGATTGCTTTGTTTCGATGAGTACGAAGTCTCAGCGAAGTCATTTGACAGATTCAGAAGCTTGGAGAATTGTTGGTAGGTTAGAAGGGGGCCAAACTCAAGCCGAAATAGCGGAAGCCATTGGAGTGTCACAAAGTGTCATTTCCAGGATATGGAACCGTTTTTTGGAGAGTGGATGTGCAGGCCGAAGACCAGGGCAAGGTCGTAGACGGGCAACAACGCCCAATGAAGATCGGTATTTAGCGTTAACAGCTCGGAGACACCGAAACATGAACGCTACTTTTCTCCAACAACACCTTCGCTCGGCTACAGGCACCACGATTTCAATTCAGACTGTTCGAAACCGGCTCCATGCTGTAGGTCTGTATGCTCGCCGACCGATGGTATGTGTTAGATTAACATCAAGGCATCGTCGCGACCGCAGGGAGTGGGCAACCGAGCATGTCAACTGGAGGAGAAATGAATGGAGAAATATTCTGTTTTCTGGCGAGTCCCGTTTTTCTGTGCATCCGGATAATAGGCGTATTTTCATCTGGAGGGACAGTGGCAGTAGGAATAATACTGCGTTCGTGCACGAAAGTGTCAGATTTGGCGGTGGAGGAGTGTTGGTGTATGGTGGTATCGCCATTGACGGGCGCACTGACCTCTACATCATTCGATATGGAGCTCTGACTGGTCGCCGATATAGAGATGAGATCCTGAGACCTATTGTAGTCCCTTACGCTGCAGCAATCGGAGATAACTTCATTTTACTGGACCATAACTGCAGGCCACATCGTGCGAACCTAGTGAAGGATTTCCTTTTCGAGGAAGGAATCGTTCGAATGGAATGGCCAGCGTGTTCGCCAGACATGAATCCAATCGAGCACGTGTGGGACGCTCTAGGAAGACGAGTTTCTGGCCACCAACAACCCCCACAAACTCTCCAAGAACTGGAAAGAGCTCTTCTGGAAGAGTGGGGCAGAATACCCCATCTCGTCATTAATAGCCTCATTGAGTCCATGCCTCAAAGGTCTTCAACGTTGCTGGCCGCTCGTGGAAACCATTCCCCCTACTGAAAATGATTTTCTTTGAAGAAAACACCTTTTCTTATTTTTTTTTCTCATATGCACAATTTTTTTTTCCTTTTGTACACAAATGCGCAATAAAATGCATTTTTTTCTGCCTAACATGTGTAATTTATTCCCATATAACCTACTATGTCTGTCGACCATGTATCAATCAGCTAAAAAGTTTCCCAGATACAAAATCCACCTAAAACTGCAATATCCTTTAATTGTTTTGAGCAGTGTATTTATGTGTAGCGATACAATATAATTATCCATACTTTCCTGGATAGTACAATGATCTGGATCACACGTCAATACTTTGGCAGCTAATTTTAATTTTAAACTTTCAAACGGCACCAATAATATTTTAGTAAGATTTTGCTTTTACAATAAAAGCTTAAATAGAGATCTTTAAAATATAAAAAATCTAAAAAATCCGCTTGCGAATTCCGGTGTCAGTCGATAGTTTCTCATTTTACTAACAGATTTTGCCAGTGCCGGAAAGGGTTAATTCTTAAATGGAAATGAATAATTATGGAAAGTTATTGGTGTCTTCATCATACACTGTCTTGTAAATAATTTATTGTTATAATCCTTATGTTTATAGATTACTATGTTTTAAAACATCCAACTTGCGAACCTGGAAAACTGTAAATAAAAACAAATAAATACCATATGAGCTAACAGACAATCCGTTTTTCCCAAAATGAAACAAAAAGGAGAAGCTGTATCTATATATTTATAGATTAATGTGAACTTAAGATATACAATATTTCATGTAATAATATATTTGGATACAGCTCCTCACCTTCTTGTTTCATTTTAAAAACGGCGGATTTTAAGCTTATTCTATCGGCGATAATTTTTAGAATTTTCAAGCTATGTTTTTAAGACTTTCACAAACGCTTTATACATTTAGATAATAAACTATGCACTCTGTATTTTGATTGCATTCACGCATGCGGAGAGAGGCATTATTTAGTTAACCTGCTCATTTTTAATACGATTTTTATTATTTTTTTAATTCTTATCACAGGGTTTGTTCTTTTATCTCAAATAAAATTACTTTTTTATATTAACCTCTTCAGACCTGACACATGTTAAGCCATCGTAAAAATTATTTCACAGTTTCTTCCATCTATTTATAGGTATAGAAACATAATTTTGTAATAAAAATTAAAATAATTATTATTAGTTTCTATTTAGTAGCAGGTACACATATGTGCACCTTGGGTTCATACTGCAAAAAAACACTTCATTTTTCAAAACTTTATTTAAACGAAGAATTTGGTGGACAATTGATACATATAAACTTATTTTGCGTGCTAATTTCGAAAAAAAAAATATTTTTTTTTTATATAGAGATATATATATTGCATTTTGTACAAATAACTCTTGTTCTTGATTTGCAGCCTTCATACTTACATTTTGAAGCAAAGTTATCATTTGTTGAATAACAAAACTGTCCAATTTTTTCGTATCTAATATAGTAAATTGGTTTATAAATACCCTTACGTTGATTTTGGTGTGGTGTATTTGCGGAATCATCTGCAAAATCATATTCAGATGAATAAATTTTGCGTAGTCTCTCTGGTCGTCGTTCTTCACTTACTTTGCTCCTGTATTTCATCAGTACATATGCAATCTCTAAAAATACCGCAAGAGAGACAATCTGTCTTTTCGAGGAACTTCTCCTGTTTTGCAGTGTCTGATATACATTATCCAACAAATGGAAATAACCAAATCTATAAAATGTATAAAAACTCTTGTTGGCTACTTTTTTTGTGTGAATAGAACAACGGTAGTAAGCTAAACACCTATCTTTTAAATCTGTACCACCCATACACGTTTTGTATTTACAATTGCATATTGTGTTACATTAATTTAACAGTTTTGGTCTTTAGACCCCCTAACACAACTGCTCTTGGGATTGCTATCAATACAAATCGAAAGCAAAGTTACACATTTATTATCTTTCCAGTTTAGTATAATTAATTTTTTATCTGATCCTCCAGGTCTTTTGTTCATAATCATTCCAGTTTGGTAGATATTGTTTACCAATAAAAAGTCGACACATTTTACACTAGTAAAAAACTGCCCTAGTAAATCAAATGTGTGTTGTCTTTTGGTATAAATTTAGAAAACAATTTGACAATGCCTCCACCTAGACCTAATCATAATTATTTTAAATCATCAGCTGGTACAATTTCTTTTCCATGATATATTTAGCAGTCAAGGACATAGCTATCCCTGACGGATAAAACAATTTTTTTTAATCCCAACGGATTAAGTTTTAATGGCACATACTGTCTAGATCCACAATGTCCAGTAAATGGGATCTAGTGATCTCTGTTCATGTAGCAACAAAAGTTTTGACCATGGCAGGGACAAACATTTAATTCTTACTGCGGAATTCTTATAACGGAATTGGAATTGTTTGAACGGAATTGGTTTCATATAAAACTTTTCCCCAAAAATCTTCATTTAACTAATCTAGAAAGGATTCAAAAGGATTTACGATGCTGGAAAATCTGCTTTTAGACAATCCTCATCAACCAATGATCCTTGGAATACTATTAGAAGAAAAAAAGATTAAATAAATATTTGCGAAAAGATAAGGTTTTATTCTCAGCATTACTATTCTAGTGTGCTGTAACACAAGTTTTAAAAATTTACTTATTTTCAGATTTCTATAACAAAGCCTTTTAGGTTACATTTTATTGTTACACGAATTCGGAATAGGTACTGGAGCAATATCCTGAATGGTTCTATCTGTGTCATCTAAATTTTCATTGCCAAAAGACTCACCATCACCATTGGCTTCATCAGTTTATTTACTCTTACAAAGATATAATAATTATGATTTTTAAAAATTAATGTTTAATTTAAGACATCAGCAAAATGAATTCTTATTTGTTATTAAGTATAGTTTTTTAATAATTCCACAACTTTAGCACTGCACCAATTAGATATCATTCAGTACAATTTTTTTGTGTGAGATAACTTCTTTCCAAAAACACAGAATTGAAACCGGAGGTGCACATAACTGTACCTTGCAAATTATATCTAATTTAAATAGATATTATGATCTAGCTAAAAAATTTAAATTATTTATGCAATACTGAAGCGTTTATAAGCATTCTTAAAAATTATTATGAATAAATATTAATTTTCTAATTATAAAAATGTACTTACTTTTTCGAAGTTTTATATTTTTCGCTATTGCTCGTTTATTTTCTCCAAAATTATATGAATTAAGACTGCTAGCGCCATTTCTTTCTGAAACTAGAAAAGGCTAAGATACACAAATAACATCCTCTCCTCGAAATAAAAAAATTTCAAATATTAAGTGAGATACGCAGTTGAAATCAGCGGTACACAAATGTGCACCTTGGGTCTGAAGAGGTTAAAAATCTCTGTAAATTATAATTTGGCATTATTTTAAAGAAAACCTTAATTTATTACATAAGTGACTTAATCTTAATCTAATGTTTGAACGCTTTTACTACATTAGTTTGATAGGGTTTTCGAAAAGATTATATACTTTTTCAATTTGTTGACTGCCCTGTATGTGATTTCTGAGAAAAAAAAACTCAGCAGAAATACACGAACTGTTTTATTCGGCTTACACACCTGTAGCTGCAGAATAATTCTTCATTTATATTTCTACATATTTAACTGAATGTCTAAAATCGCAAGTGACGATCACCTTAGACCATGCAGTGTATGCCCGTTAATGATACGAATGGTTTAAAATCAAATAAGCACTTTTTCAGCAATTTATCCAGTAAATATTATTTTTAATTGTTTCTTATTGAATTCCTTTTTTTAAAAAAATATTTAAAAAAATATATTCTTGTTTAAGAAACAGAACGGTGTAAATTTACATACAGATAGTTTAGAAACTTTATACATAATTTTATTAGAGATGTCGTACAGAAATATGTATAAAAGTTCAATAGGAAATGCTTAAAGAGTTTATACAAAATCGTGCCGGAACACTAAGTGATTCAATGGATTGTTTTTTATCGGGTATTTATTTATTTATTATTTTCTTAAGATTTTTTTAAATTTTTCTGAACGAAGGAAAGAAATAGGGGAAGGTTCATTTAGAAATTTTCTTATAATTGGAGCAAATTTTCATAAATAGTCCCAATTATTTTATTAAAAATGAAATTACGATAAAAATTGATATAAGCAGTTAAATAGAATTGTGTTTCACTAACGTAACGTATATCTAATTTGTAACAAAAATCATTTTACTTGTATATATATTAAATAATTTTTTTTATACCTGTGACACTCTGGTCACAAGTGTAACAAAATTTTGATTTATTATGTGGACAAGCAAAATACATTTTGTTACAAATTAGATATAATTAATGAGAGTAGACCGCAATAGTTTTTAACTGACTATATCAGTTTGTATATCAATTATATAATTTTTAATAAAATAATTGGAATTATTTACGAAGATTTGCTCGAATGGTCACAGGTGAAATAGTGGACGTTCCCGTATTATTATTTATTATTTTCCGATGGGGAGTAATTCCAGTGCTTAAAGGATTACATAAATGAATGACAGCGGAATTTACGAAAAGATGTTCTTTTGGAAGTATCAAAAGGGTTTTATTTCAAATAGATAATGAACAGAAACATACTTGGACCAAAATTCTTGTTCCATTATGGCATGGGGGATCAATTTGGACGCTCCATGTATTGGAACTGACAAGGAAGGTCTCCATACTGGGCATACTCAGAAACTTAAAAAAAATTAATTAAACTTTAAATTATTAAATTATTAAAATTAATTTTATTAAAAATTAATTAAACTTAATTAATTGAAATTTAATTAATTTTATTAAAAATTAATTAAACTTACGTATGTAATAAAGGATCAGTCAAAATTAGTGGCGGAATCACAATAGAAATTATGTAAAAAAATTAAAAACTTTCGAATATTTGGCGCGAATATCACGCGATTTGGCGTCACTTTTCCTCGCCAAAAGCAAACGATTTAATGCAACTGAAAACTGCTAGATTTTTAGAATGCTTGTAAATAGTATTTAATGAATTTAAACATAAAGAATAAAAGAGTTTAATGTATTATGTACACATATATGTAGCTTGTATTGTCGATATATACAGAGTGTTTCGCTACCAGACCGACAAACATTGAGGGGTGATAGTAGACATGAAGACAAACATTATTAAATAAGAAACCATGGGGCGCAAACGTCTTCCGTAGGAGCAAGGGGCCATAGAAGTTTAAGGACCAAAACTTCAAACGAATATAAAAAACGAAGAAAACGGTGGATTCTTTTGCGGTTTTCGCTAAAATCATTCTTTATATCACGTTTTGTTTGTAAAATATTTTCAAAGGTTACGTTTAAAAATTGTCGATAGAGGGCGCTTTAGACTTTAGAGTAACAAACAACTACTTTTTACCCTTATTTTGTGCACGGCGTTGAATTTATACTAAAGTTTAGACTTTAACTTAAATTTTAAGCCCAAAATCGGAAACATTGTTATCGGGTAACTAGCGAAAATTGAATTGTGAACAGAGGAGGGGATTTTGAACGCTCAAAAACATTTGACAAACTAATCGGTTTTATTGCGATTTGCGTGTAGGTCATTCGCATGGTAATTATTTTATTCAAAATGACATACAGCATTGGTGTCCCCATCTTTGTTAGAGAGCGCTTCCTACATATCTCCGAAATTTCAATGGCATTACTCCTGGGTGTTTTACTACCAGACCAACATACTTCCAGGAAGTGTTAGGGATGCAAAGAAGACTCGGAATCATATATAATGTAACGTCAAAAATATATTTTTTACGAGTTAGGGTTAAAAGAAGCAGAGAAAAAAGTCACTTGATATTTCTACAACACGTTCTGTCGGAACTTCTGGCACATGTTCCTCTTTCGTTGCGCCACTCTATAGCACGATGGGGCTCCTCCACATTTTACCAATGATGTTCACAGACACCACAACGTAACATGTGGACAGCGGTGGATAGGTAGTGGTGGCTCGGTTCGTTGGCCTGCCAAATCGTTGCACCTACTTCAATTACTTTTGTTACCTACCTTTATTTTATTACTGTATAATTGTTCTGCATTTTTTTAAATAGACATTGCTGGGTGGGTTTAGTTGAGCTCAAACCAATTAGTAGCTTCCCCCCACCACCACCTGGCTCAATCTGAACTTGAATCTGTATTGACTTCTTCTGCTGTGATCAAATGAAAAGTTGAATGTATGAGACTTTGTCAGCTCGAGTTTCTGTAGCTGACAGAAAGCTATCCGAGATGCCAGGAATCTTTCAAATCGTAAGGAATTGCATGCGACGCTGCTGTCAAGCATGCCCAACTACTTCTGGTCGTAATTTCGGATTTCTTTTATAGTAAAACCTTTAACTAAATTGCTTTCTGCCACATTAACGTGTTGCTGTTTCACTACCTGTTTCTGTTGCTTTTTTCTCTGCTTCTTTTAACCACAAGTCGCTAAAAACGCATTTTCAATGTTGCATTCCTATGTGATTCGCTATGTAATCTCGCTTTGCATCCCTAACTCTTCCTGGAAGTATGTTGGTCTGGTAGTAAAACGCACAGGAGTAATGCCATTGGAATGTCGGAGATGTGTCGGAAGAGCCCTCTATCAAAAAATGGATACACAAGAGCTGTAAGTCATTTCGAATAAAATAATTATCAAGGGAGTGAACTACACGCAAACCGCAACAAAATCGATCAGTTTTTATAATGTTTATGAATGTTTAAAATCCGCCCCTCTGTTCACTGTTAAATTTTTGCCAGTTACCCGGTCACAATGTTTTCGATTTTGAGATTAAAATTTAAGTTAACGTCTAAATTTTAAAATAATTTCAATCTCATTCACAAAATAACGGTAAAAAGTAGTTGTTCGTTACTCTAAAGTCTAAAGCGCCCTCTATCGACAATTTTTGAATGTAACCTTTATAATTTGTTTTTTATAAAATCGAGTTATAAAGAATGATTTTAGTGAAAATCGCATACGAATCGACCCTTTTTTCCGGTTTTTATCATCGTTTGAATTTTTGGACCTTAAACTTTAATGTCCCCTAGCTCCCACAGAAGACGTTTGCGCCCAATGGTTTCCTATTCAATAATGTATGTCTACATGTCTACTATCACCCCTCAAAGTTTGTAAGTCTGGTAGCGAAACACCCTGTATATATTGTTTGTTGCTATAGTTTTTAATTTATCACTGGAAAAATATTTTCATATACAAAAAATTCATATTGAAAAAAATTATTTTCATACACTTAAGCATATTCAAAATTAAAAGCGAGATGTTTCAATAGCAACGAAATTGCTTTGACAATGCTCAATTGCCCGTAAAGCATGGTGACGTCACTGCAACGTCGTTGTAAAGTCACATTGTGACTTTGTGACCATCGATTGTCGATGTGACGTCACGTGAGTCGTTATGGCCGTTTTAGAGCTCTTTTGTGACGTTTCACAAAGTGGTCACAATGTGACAAATTTGTGAAAAATGTGTCGTTTGTGACTAATTTGACATTAACATTGTGACGAAACTGTGACAAAAGCGACTATGCCAGAAACATGTTTTTTAAAGTAAATAACATGTTTTGAAGGATATTTATAAATTTGTAACGTTTTTTAAGAAAGTCATATCTCAGTCACAATGTGATGTCACTGAGTGGTAGCACTTTGGTCACAGATGTGATGTGACGAAAGTGACTCAGAGTGACCTCACTGTGACCATGCATGCTATTTGGGTGGACTTTGAGCTTGAAACACTTTTAATGAATTTAAGTTGTGAATTTCGTTTTAAATCGCAAATTTTGATGGTTAAATTTCAATATAAATGCATATAAATATCGATATAACAAAATTATACTTAAAAAAATTAAAACTGGCAAAATTAAAGTTATTTAAATTATATTTACCTAAACAAGTTCAGCATGAAACCTTTTTGTCCTTAAAGCATATTTCACAAAAAAAGCATTTTTTCAAACTGCATTCTATCGCCAACGGAAGATAAATCGCCAAATAACGAAATTTTCATTATTTTATTACGGACAGAGTATGGAGGTTTCGCCGAAATTTTTATAATCATTTGAAATTTGAACCTCCCCACCCCCATTGAACGCAGTTCAGTTTGCGCTACTTAACCATTCCCAACGATTCAGATTTTCATCTCAAAATTTAAGTTTATGTCTAAGCTTCTAAAAAAATTTATGAGATGCAAAAAATAACGGTAAAAAATAGTTGTACGTTACACCAAAGTATAAAGCGCCCTCTATCGGCATTTTTTAAAAATTTATCTTCATAATTTATTTTTAATATAATATCGACATAAAGAATAATTTTAGTGAAAATCACAAATTAATTGACCATTTTTCCGTTTTTTATATTCATTTGAAATTTGAACTTCCCCTCAAAGCTCAGTTTGAGGTACTTAACCACTCCCAACGATTTAGATTTTGAGCTCAAAATTTAAGTTTGTCTAAGCTTCTAAAAAAAATTAATGAGATGCAAAAAATAACGGTAAAAAACAGTTGTTCGTTACTCCAAAGTCTAAAGTGCCCTCTATCGACATTTTTTGAAAATTATCTTTATATATATATTTTTTGAAACAATACTGACATAAAGAATAGTTTTAGTGAAAACCGCAAACGAATCGACCAATTTTTCTGTATTTTATAGTCATTTGAATTTTTGGACCCTAAATTTTAATGGCGCCTATCTCCTTCGGAAGACGTTTGGGACCTTTAGTTTCCTATTTAATATTGTTTGTCTTGATGTGTACTATCACCCCTTGAAGTTTGTACCTAGAGTTTAGAAACACCCTGTATAACATATGGGTGTTTCCATGCACATTTGTCGTGTTATTCACATTTCTAGTAACTGCTAAATTGTTGGCCACCGTTATTTTTGAAAGGTTTGCATGGTCTTATTCAATTAGTGAAATATCTCCGATAAAATAAGTCATTTTTTAAAATACTGGTATCCAAAATCATAGTGCATGACTTACGCTCTTATTCACCAACTACTTCGACCCCGAGTTACATCGAAAACCTCGGTCGAACGCTCAAACGGTATTCATCTTTAATCCTGATTGGACGTCTCCTTGATAATGTCCAATCAAATGTTATCATGAATTTCATTTGAGCGTTCGACCGAGGTTTCCTAGGTTGAGGTAGATGGTGAATAAGAGCATTACACGACATGTGCTCATGTAATTACCCATATAAAAAACCTAATGGAGTTGCGAATAAAGAGATGGAGATGTATATTGTCTAGCAGTTGAGAGTTAAGTAACTGCTGAAGTTGTCACAGGAAGGCTTCTGATATTTTTTAATCGGATCGAAAGTTTCTAATGAACGCCGGTGAAAACATCCACGAGAAAACTTCAAAAGAAAAATTCATCTTATTTAAGTGATTACTTATGGAAAATTTCTCTCACAAATACAGCAAAAAAATTCTATTTTTTTTTTACTTGTATCATTTTGCCCAGGTATTATAAGCTTTTCACTGACACTGACAGGAGATTGCCTTCATTGTCAAAATATATCGGATCTACTACTGCAGAAAAAAACACTTACCAATAAAAATGAATATCAGTTTTTGAGATTGTTTTTGACTGAAATTCTCGATTAATGATGTTTTTGCATAATGAAGAAATTTGTGCCTATGTTTACTGGTAGAAATTTTCTCCGGCAGTGATAAACCCCTTCAAAATCGGTTACAGTTGAAAATTCACTCTTTGAAAGACATGTCAGTTCCACTCTCTTAATAGTCCATATAGAAAAATATGTTTGTATATTAATGCAAACGATAAATATGGTGTTTATTTAATGCGGAAGTTTGACACATTCTAGCAAGGCTCGTACATATCAAACGATTCGGGGGATTTTAGGTGTATTAGTACAAGAAATTGCGTAAAGTAGTGGTCGCTATATCAGAAGATAGATATACAGATGTTTGTTTATTTTCATCATGTAAGGAAAATATTATTTTAACAACATTCTGGTAAAAGTTCTCTAAGCCTACGAACCCTACCTAGATAACCCTTATTTAAGCTAAAATTATATTATTTATGATTATAATAGGAAGGTTCTTGTAGAATTAATTTCTTCAGAATACTGTTATAATTATTAAATAATACCCTTTAACAACGAAAAAAAACACGCATTGTACAATAAATAAAAAGTGCTTGCGATTTTTAGTTTTTTCATTATTATTTCTGAATAATAATGTTTGCCTTATTCAATCACAGAAACTTTTTATGAATTTTCTGTTTAAAATATACCGTAGTTTGCTATTCGAAAATAACATAAAAAGATTAAAGACAGTTCAAACATTGCGTCAGTCATATCCTACGCACCTCACCAGTTCCGCGGTTAATAATATAATTAAATTCACATTGCAATTGTAAAAGAAAGATGCATTAGTCTGCGAACATCAGATATCCAATGCAAAAAATCAAAGGACGAAATTTTATTTATAGTGAGCAAAAATATTTCTAAAATATTTTCTTTTGAAAATGCGAATATTTCCCCGTTGCGCCGTGTTTAAAAGCATCACTTTTACGATTCTTTAGACTTTCATTATTTCTAATTTTGATGGTGTTTTGATGAGATTTAACACAAACTTAAAACAATGATCGATCCATTGTATATTACCAATTTTTCTACATTAATGTTTGAATTATTAATGAATGGATATCCTAATTATCTGTGTATAAGAATAAACAATACAGTGAGGGATAAAGCAGAGATTAAGAAAACCATACCGGCAAAGCATCTTTTAATATTGTTTATTTTTTTATTAATTTGATATTTGTTATATACACAGTATTTTGTACATAGTATTTTGAATATATATCAATTATCTGTATAGTTTAACGCCAAATACTCATATTTTAAATCAGATGTATTACTCTATAAAGGGAATTAAACATATACTCACGAAATATGGCAAATTGTATTAAATAAATGTTTTGTTTCAGAGTATATATTGAGAATTGCTGTTTTAGAAATACTTTATTGCATAAGGTAATATGCCCTGATAATTTTAATTTTCATTCCCTTTGTAAATATAAGTTTAATGAGTTTCTGTAGAGTAAGTCAGATTTTAGATAATTTCTATGTTTGTTTGCAACCGTTATTTTCAAAAAAAATTTGCTTGGTTTTATTTAATTAATGAGACATATCTGATAAATTAAGTTATTTTTTTTTATTCTAAAATACTGGAAGCTAAAAATAATAGTATGGGACTTACACTACTCGTGCTCATGGAAAAACCCAAGATAGATATCCTAATCCAAATATTATCCACTTTATAATACTGCATTCAAAATTGCCCTGAAGGAAAGCAACATTCGATATTATTTAACATAAACTGGCAATATAAAAACTTAAAAAAATACTTTAATTTTATTTTTGAAGATATTAGAGACATATATAATAGAAAAGAGCCATCTACATAAATTTAGATTAACTGTATAAATAAACATGACAAGAAAATTTATGTTGCCAAGTATTACTTTGCAGATAGTTTAAACTGTCAACAAATTTCTGAAAAAGAAAAACAACTATCAAACACGAGCACCTGACGCAGAGTGTTGGAGTGATAGTCGATGTTTCGAATACAACAGTTTATAAATCACAGAACGTTTCAAACAAGTCGTGTATGTTTGCAATTTTGCAGATGTTTATCTTCCAGAAACACATTCTGCAGTGTGCTAAAATGGCTGATCTCCTTTTTCTAAGGAATATCGTATAAAAAATAAAAAATATATTTTAAATCCCTTATTTTTTGTATTTCGACCCAATTACGACGGTCGTATAATATAGGGCTGCCAAGCTGTCCTCTACCGGATACCACAAAAATCTCATATGAATCACTGTCTTATTGAATCTCTGCTATTAAACAAAATGAATTTTTCTTTAAAAAAAGCAAAAAGCAAAAGAAAAAGAAAAACATGTGGTATCCAGCGACAACAGTTTGACACCCCTGGTGCAATGTACTTTTAATTTTCTACCACCACTTTATACAAAATGTGATTTTGTATTATTTAATCACAAAGTTTTTGTAATTAATTCTTTCAAGTGCGTTGTGTACTGCACGTATAATTTAATTTGAATTCCCAGCTGATATTCGTAATCAGCCATTTTCAATAATGTTATTCTTTTAATAGGTACATTAAAATAAAAATAATTAATGAATTTTCCAATCAATTCGTACATTAATTCTGACGACTTTCAATCATTTCAACGATTTTTTTTCAACAGAAATACTTTCCCTCTGAAAGTGTAAAATAAGGCAAAAAAATTGGAAACTGTTGGTCTTTAAATGAAACAATTTTGCGCAATTTATGTTGCAAATGATTTTTTTTACCTATTTTTTAAGCTAGTTTTAGGCGTGACAAATGACTTTAGCATTCAAAAAGAATCATTTGGGCACAGTGTTGCCAGTGGGCTACTTTTTTTTAATTCAGCTTTCTTGATTGGCACCACTTTTATTGAAACAGTAAAATTCCCTTTATTTTTTTCTTTATTAATTCGTCATTAGATAAGGCGCATTTTACCATTACAAAGAAGTGGTGCCAATCAAGAATCTGAATTTAAAAAAAGTAGCCCATCTGGTAACACTGTTTGGGCATGCACAGAGAACCATAATTACCAACCTTCGTATTACTATTATTGTTATTATTATTACCACCAGAAACTTTGCTAAAAAATGAAGAAGCAAAAGAATGGTTAACAGCCCTCATATATTTTTTAATTTATTACCCCCCATAAAATTTGAGAAAAAAAAATATGTAACATTTTGTGTAATTGTACGTAAAACAATAATTTTTCTTTTTTCAAAATGCTTGGTGGCAATTGATTAAAAATTTACAAAATTTGTCAACTGGGCTTATAGTCCAGGCATTAAATGCTCAAAAAGGACAAATGCAAGTTTTGGTGTAGTTTTGCTTTTTGGTTTCCTTTATGTTTTTTGGGTCGCTGAACACGAATCTGGCATTATCCAACAAAATTTCTCCCCGGAAACATGGTTTTTTGGCAAAAAACTTGAAAAAAACGTGGCTTTTTTTCATTTTTTTCTAAATAACTTCAAGCATAAATTAAAGAGCACAAAATTTCCTATATTTTATGTGTTAAAGGTTTTTTTCTCTGATCAATGGTTTATAGCCATGAGAGAGCCGCAAAAATGAGTGTGTGAAAAGCAAAAAATTCTGAAAAAGTGAATTACAGCACCGTACGTCGTTGAAACATGAAAAACAACCATTTTACGCAAATTTTCCCACTTAATAATACTAAATATAATATTTTTGACTATATTTTATAAATCTGATGTCCATTACTTCTTACATAAGTAAAAAATAAATAAAAATGAGCATATCTGTGATCAAAATCTTCATTTGTTTTTTTTTTTTTTTGCAAAATAATAATAGCAATAATTCCTTAGTTTGACATTTAAATAATGCAAATAAAATAACTAAAACAGACTTTAACTGATAACAACTGACACGCATTCCACTCCTTAAAGTTTCAGTTTTACCCTAAAAAGACTATTTGGGAGAAGTGGGC
Organism: Maratus speculifer; assembly: GCA_964019185.1. Taxonomy (NCBI): domain Eukaryota; kingdom Metazoa; phylum Arthropoda; class Arachnida; order Araneae; family Salticidae; genus Maratus; species Maratus speculifer. The sequence continues at coordinate 49,218,953 of OZ025293.1, forward strand.
ATCTCATCAATTTTTTATTACAAAAGTTGTCTGGCCTAAGAGTCAGTCTTTTTCTTCAATCTGCGACAACTATATTCAGTATGTGCAGTCAAAGTTGCCCATATAGGCAATAATTGTCTATATGTGCACATGTAGGTAATACCGGGTGTCCCAAAAATGACTGATGGATTTTAAAATTCAATAACTTGCAAACGGTGACAGCTATTTAAAAAGTTTTTGCAGGAGAGTTATATATAATGTCAGGTGTTTTTTTACCGTAATGTTTTATTTTAGTTCGCATCTCAAATAATAGGTTGCGCCGACGGCGAATGAAGGCCAGGTGATCAGTGCTGAGTGAAGCGTCGACCTGGCCTTCAATCGCCGTCAGCGCCACGTATTGTTTGAGATGCGAACTAAAATAAAAAATTACGGTAAAAAAACTCCTGACATTATACATAAGTCTCCTGCAAAAAATTTTTAAATAGCTGTCACCTCAGAGTAAACATAGTAAATAGAGGGAGAATTCCCATTCTTCCAAAAAATAAAGGTCGATTAATATCTATGATAATAGATAAATTCTCATCAGCAAATATTTTATGCAAGCAGGCAAAAGAAGACGCATATATCTCGATTACAGAAACTGCTTTGTCTTTGGCTCCATTAAATGAGACGGCAGTTTTAGTTGGAGAGGATGTATATCTTTTGGTCATTTTGATAGGTATCAGCACGTATGAAAACGTTTTCTTTTTAAGGCCAGGGAAAGACGTTATTTCTCCAATGACATTTTCTCCAATTAATGCTATGAGTCCAAAAGTTGCGGAAAGTATCCTCTTTCTACATGCTATGAGCGGCTGAGATACAACGTCAGCATTGTTTATGAAATGAAAAATGAAGTTTCTCAAAACTCTTCTGAAGAATTCGCAACTTGCATAGGTTGTTAAAGTATTCATAGACTCGAACGCTACTCAGGAAATGATTATAGCTGCTGGGGAACGTCTCCTTGTCTCACTGTATGGTTATGATGAGACAAAAATGCCTTCACTAAACCACATAAGATATATTTCATACAAGAAGTCAGTTCGAATTGTTAAATACAATTCGAACATTGCTGCACTACCACCATCTGCAGCTGCAGCATAACAACAATCTTTAAAAATTTATCAGCAGGTCCAGCAATGGCTGGGTGTAGAAAAAATTGCTGAAGAGTGGGGGTGGAGAAGAACAAATACTGGCCTTGAGCCTATGTTCACTGTTGCTCCTCCTGCTTTGTTGAAACTTGTATTCTGCAAGTGTAGAAAGAGCTGCCAACGAAACTGTGGGTGCAAGAAGGCAGGGCTTTCTTGCTCCAACATGTGTCTCAATTGCGAGGGAAACTGCACCAACATCTCAGTTGTGTGTCAAGACGAAGATCTTTGAACCCTATCGGGAAATGGATTTCCCACACAATGAATCAGAGGACCCAATGGAAGGGGACATAGTCGTGCCGAAAGGTATCAAATATTTAATATTAAAAAAAACTTTTATTTTATAATATTGATAGTTATGAAAACACCCACTAATTCCATTTGTCTATTTTCTCTTTTGTAGATGTCGGTGAAAAGCAGGGACCCTCAAATAAATGATAGCGGAAATAGTACTTTGTTTTTTTAAGTAAATGTATTTACTAATGTACATAATATTTATAATTAAATAATAATTCATAATGAGTCGTCGTTTTTATTGTAAGCAATTTCATTGTAAAATATAGTCGATCATAATTTCTTCAGTATCATTTAAAGTCAATCTTTGCGAAAAATAGTCAGTTTTCATGTTAAATCTATGTACAGTGTCATAATTCCTATTTTCCAGATTTTTTTGACTTTCACACCCACATTTTGAACTTTAAAATGTTTAAGAACTGGAATCTGTGTCAGCTTTCATATGTTAAAGCCTGTTTTAGTTATTTTATTTACATTATTTAAAAGTCAAATTAAGAAATATTTACTTTTATTATTTTGCATTAAAAGCAAATGAAGATTTTGATCACAAATACGCTCATTTTTATTTATTTTTTAGTTATGAAAGAAACAATGAACATCAGATTAATAAAATATAGTCAATAATAATATATTTAGACAGTGATTTATTAAGTGGAGAAATTTTGTGTAAAATGGTTGTTTTTCATGTTTCATCGACGTACGGTGCTGTAATTCACGTTTTTCTGAATTTTTTACTTTTCACAATCATTATTGCGGCTCTCTTACGGCTAAACCATTGATCAGAGAAAAGACCTTTAATACGTAAAATGTAGGAAATTTTGTGCTCTTTAATTTATGCATGGATGACTTTTATTTAAAATGCATAATTTTGAAGTTATTTAGAAAAAACGAAAAAAGTCACTTTTTTTGCCAAAAAAAAAGAAAAATGTTTCCGGGGAGAAATTTTGTTGGATAATGCCAGATTCGTGTTCAGCGACCCAAAAAGCATAAAGGGAACCAAAAATCAAAACTACACCAAAGCTTGCATTTATTTTTTACCAAATGCATGGACTATTATGCGTATTGCATCAACTTCTACATATATATGTATACAGGGTGAGTCATAAATATCGAAACAATAGGCTATCTCCTCAAATATTGCCCCTAGACCCATACTTCCATTTGCAAAAATTCAAAAAAAAAGGTGAAATTTCTGATAAGATAAGTTGCAACTCCATCGGGGGGACTATTTGAAAAAATACGAAAATTAAATTTTTATACGGCCCCCGTAGGTCAAAATTCCCAATTAGGAAATTATTCCTTATCCCTTCCTAAATTGAACAAAACAAATTTCATCTCCGTATCTAAAAATCCCTGAGAGATATTAAATCGCAAAATCCTCAAAAATTCCTGACTTACACCACTTTTTCCTGCCTTTAAACTGTGCTTTCTTCTCTGTGATTCAACGCTTGTTAGGGAACATTCACAAATTTCAAATTGATAAAAATGGGTTTAAGATAGCGCTTTTTCTTTGGACATAAAATAGCAGCGTATAGTTTTTACGCTAAATTGGTATACCAGACGTCTGCCCGGGTCAAAATATCTAGGTCAAGTCTCAAACCGACCCATAGGGGGAAAAGGTCGGCGTGGCCTGAAAAAATGTCAACATCATAACCCGGACCGGTCTATAAAATAGTTTAAATCATAGCCCGGTTCAGTCGCAAATTTCTACATAGTTTTTTAATTCGGCGTGGGAAAAAAATGTTTCATATGGAGGAGTTCTGAACAAAAAACTCTTTTATAGCTTTTCGTTTTTTATATTTATACTATTTATTAATAAAGAAGCGCCAAAGGCTGTAATATGTATATATTATCAATGAATTTCTATTTATATGTAAATGTTTTACTTATATTTTAATGTCGTTGATCCATATCCCATGCGTTGGAGACTCTGAAAAATGTTATACACTAAAACTTTTTAAGACGGAATCATTTAGGAAATAAAAAATACGTTATAGACAGATGCTCTCCCTAGAAGATGTAATTGGAGCTTTTTTTCTTTTCAGGTACTAATGCATTTATTTTGCATGGATCAACATATTTTCCGTTTAAGACAGAATTCCGTCATAGGCAGATTTTTAAGCTATTGCATAGCTTTTATCGCGGACTTTGAGCGCGGCGACCTAATGTAGAAATTCCGTAACGAGAAAAATGTAGAAATTCCGTAACGAAAAAAGCCTAACACTCGGCTAACGTCGTTTCAGTTCGGCAGACTTCGGCATGGTATCCTTCGGTAGACTTCGGCAGACATTGACGCGGTATTTTTCAGATATTTAGAGGATATCAAGTCTCAAACTTATATTTCTTATTTCAGTTACTATAAATCTATAGTTTCAATAATAAAAATTCCTAATAGAGTGTGAATAGAAAAGAATCGTCTTAAGATAAAACAAGGTAGGATAATGTAGCTTTTGATGATTGGAGACCCGCTCAATGGTGAGGATCGAAAAATTTAAAATGCTTATAACTCGCGATCGAATTTTCGTAGAGCGGCCAAATTTTGTTTGGTAATTTATTAAGAGACAGTGTTAATTTTTGGTGACAGGAGACCCCCACGGTGAGGGTCGAAAAAGTTAAAATGTTTATAACTCGCGGTCTAATTTTCGTATCGCGTCCAAATTTTATTTGGTAATTTATTATGAGAGAGTGTTAATTTTTGGTGACAGGAGACCCCCCACGGTGAGGGTCGAAAATTTTAAAATGTTTATAACACGCGATCAATTTTCGTCGCGCGGCCAAATTTTTTTGGTAATTTATTATGAGACAGTGTTAACTTTTGGTGACAGGAGATCTCCCATGGTGAGGGTCGAAAACTTTAAAATGCTTATAACTCGTGATCTAATTTTCGTAGCGCGGCCAAATTTTGTTTGGTAATTTATTAAGGTATTGCATAGCTTTTATCGCGGGCTTTGAGCGCGGTGAAATAATCTAGAAATTCCGTAACGAGAAAAAAAACCTAACACTCCGGCTAACGTCGCTTCAGTTTGGTTGACTTCGGCCCGGTATCCTTCGGTAGACTTCGGCAAACATTGACGCGGTATTTTTCAGATATTTTGAGAATATCAAGTCAATGATAAAAATTATTGATTAACCTACATGTATTGTAAGATAATAAAAATATTTTAAACTGTATTAACTTCTCATTTATTCAATAAAAGAAACAAAAATTCTGTTATCGGTCATCACGCTTAAAAAGTGTAACTTGAATTAATATCAAAGACAAAAAAGAACTGCATAAATAAAAAATAAATAAACTATTATAATTGCATAAGGTGATAAAAAACGCTTTGCAATAGCTTTACCGCGGCAATCCCCGAGTGCCACACGCATTTTTTTTCACTGGTTTTATTGTATTTAATTTTTTTAGCCTTTGAATAATCTATTTTAAAAAAATTAATTTAAAGGTTTTTTTTTAAATAAAAGTTTTAAAATCTATATATGTTTTTCGTAAAAAAATTCGATTGAGCCGAATTTTATTTATTTTATGTACGTATTAAATCAGTCAGAGACAGTGATTTTAATACGGGTTTTGTCGAGACCGGGTTTGAAAATTTCATCCAGAGTGCACCTAAGTTGAAGGACGTAGTCTCCTCCTTTATGAAAAGTACTCTAGGCCCGGCCTGGTGGGTCCTCCGAAAAAAGTAACATCTCGGTCCTGGCCCTACCTGGGCCCAGAATACAGATTTTTTAACATCCTCTGGAGGACGATAAAAAGCCTGAAGTTGTCAGAAGCAAATTTAAAAAGAAAAAAAAGACTTAATCTGCATCTTAGAAAAAGCATTTTTTAAAATAACTGACGGACATTTAACGATACACTTCGTTTTTCTGCATAATGAATTTTTTATCCTGTATTTCTTGTCTTTAAGTTATTAAATGTTAAGAATTTTTAAAAGAAAAAAACTTGAAACACGTCATTTTTTATTTTTTTACATTAGTTTTGTTTCGGCAAATTTGAAAAAAATGTTTACTTTTGAAAAAATGTTTGTTTTTGAAAATATGATTTTTTTAAAGTTATATTATTTTTTCAATAAATATTTTAATAGTTTTAAAATTAATAAAAAAAAACCTTGGAACAAAACTAAAATCAGATTTTCATCTTTAATTAAATGGAAAGAAATTGAAATCCGATAAATAATGTTACAAGTTATAACGATTTTTGAATGTCCCATTTAAACCAGTACTAACCACATGAAACTTTTATAAATTGTATGAGAAATTTTAGAATGTGATTTTCTTAGCAAATTATAATGCTAATTCCTCTAATGCTAATTCATCACAAAAAAAAGAAAAAAAAAACAAAATTCTAACTCAAGAAATATATTTTTTACGCGTTTTCTAGAACTGTTAAAGTAACACTGTTTTTTGAATTGCACGCTTTTCAATTTGTGTCTTATCCCTTAAAACTGATGAATTTTTTAAACGGCTATAACTTTGCGGATTTTGGAGATATGAAGATGCAACTTTTTGTGTCTTATTCAAGACTGAATAAGGAAAGTTTTCCTAATTGGAATTTTTGTCCTACGGGGGTCGTGTAAAAATTTAATTTTCGTAACTTTTCAACTAGACCCCCCATGGAGTCGCAATTTATCTTATCAAAATTTCACATTTTTTAATGAATTTTTGCAATTGGAAGTGCGGGTCTAAGGGCAATATTTAACGAGATAGCCTATTGTTTCGATATTTATGACTCACCCTGTATATGCATATATATCTATTTATATATTTATACATGTATGTACATATACACATATGTGTATTTTTACATACATATGTATGTACATAGAACACTGGCGACCGGCGAACCGAAAAATTACCCAATTTTCTTATGTACATTATAAATACGGTTCTTATTGATTAATATTATAAAAATACAATAATAATCCTATTATAATATAACCTAAACTAGTAAATCGCAAAATTAAAATATTTTGAAGAATTAGATAATAATGTATATGCCAAGTGATCAATATGTAAATATATACAGGAGTCTCATTCAGAAGGATTTGGAGCAGTCAAGAACGGATTTTGATGCCGAAAAACAAATCTTTGGAGCTGCAAAAAAGAATTTTGATGAAGCAAAATCATCTTTGGTGCAGAAAAATCCACATCTTCTGACAAAATTTGTTTTTTTCTCGCGATCTTTTGACAAAACATGCCATTCTTTTCTGGATCTTTTGGCGAAATTTGCCTTTTTTCGCGACCCTTTAACGATATCTATCGTTTTTCGCGATTTTTTAATGAAATTTACCATTTTTGATACCTTTTAACGTAATCTGTCGTTTTTTGCGATCTTTTGACGAAATTTGTCATATTTTACGGATTGTTTGACAAAATTTATTGTTTTTTGGGATTTTATGATGAAATTTGGTGAAATTTGTTTTTTTTTGCGATCTTTTGATGAAATTTGTCTTTTGTCGCGATTTTTGAGTGAAATTTACCGATTTTTTAGACTTTTTAACGTAATTTGTGTTTGCCTATCTTTTGACGAAACTTGCCGGTTTTTGCAAATTTTTAAGAAAATTTTCCTATTTTTGGCCAAAATTTTGCTTTTTTTTTCGCGATCTTTTTTCGAAATCTGTCGATTTTTTTACAATATTTTTTCGAAAACTGTCCCATTTTTTTACGATCTTTGAACAATGTTTGCAGTTTTTTCACGTCCTGTCCACGTACATTTTTTCTTTTCAAATAAGGAAATTTTTTTTTCTTCTTAGTTTGGCAAATTTATCTGCAGAGGCAAAAATGAATCTGCGACGCACTTTCTGCGTTGCAGAAAATGGAATATTTTGGAATGAAATGCAGGCAGATATGAAAGTAATGAATAAAAAATTTTTCAATAAAGGAACACTATTTTTTTATAAAAAGGTACATTTTTTTCAAAAGGGAAACATTATTCTAAAAAAGGGGTGCATTTTTTCCAAAAGAAAATATTATTTTTTAAAAAAGTACATTTTTTTCAAAAACCGCACACTTTGTACCTTGTTATTGCCCTGAGGCTCCCAGAAAATTTTAAAAATGGCCGCCTATTGAATAAAAGAAATAAAAAAGGCCCTCGGGCGCTGTGTCCTGCTAACAGGATTTACAACACTACTTATTACACTAGAGATCTCATTAAATTGATTAAAGCGAAGAATACATTTGGTAAAAAACGACCAAACAGCAAAGCAATTATAAGTTACGTAAGTTACACTAAGAAAAGCCATGGCCACAAACTAGAGGTCCACACGGGTCGGAATTTCCAGGCCCGGATCCGGTCTGTTCAGAAATCAGTAAAAGCAGGCCCATCGCGATCTAGCCCACTCAATTTCCAAAAAAAAAATAAAAAAATTTATCATATAATTAAGATTTCTTTAAGAAATACCGCATTCATGGGATAATTTTACAGTATATTTTAAAATTACTATGAGTTTGCAAGACAGAAAATACACAGCATTAATGATAATACCAACATTAATGATAGCTTAGAATCTTAGAAATTCAACATTCAAATAAGAATGCATTAAAAAAAATGTAATCTATCTATACTAATAAAAGAACAAAACGCTCTATCTGTGTGTGCGTCTGTATGTCTGCGATGGCTAGCAAAATCTACAGCATGTACGAAGCTCAAAATTTTTTTGAGAGTAGCCCCAAATCTCTCCTGATGCACCTGAGTTTCAGTACTTCATAATTCCAATTATTAACTGAGTTATTAATTAAAATCGAGAGGTCACTCTCATAAAAAATCATCTATTCCCAACTTTTTTATCTTTCGTTTGTTTACGGTTGGTTGGTTGTGTAAAAAATTTGGCAGTAGTAATAAGACAGAATTAAAGAAACCCATGGAGAAATGAGATAAGTGGAGGTGAAGTAAACCTAAAAAAAGGTTTGCAATATGAAACCATTTATCGATCAAATTTTAATGTGCCAAACAAAAGGACGTAGAAGGGATTTTGTATTACAAGACGAATTGAAAGAAATGAAATACAATTGAAGCATATTTTAAGAGGAAATAGCAAATTTTTAAAATGGTTTTTGTTCTATTATTATTTATTAAAATAAATGTTCGCTTTTCAAATGAAGGAAATTAGAAAATTAGTAATAATTAAATATCAAATTAAAAATAAATAAGATATTGAAAACATTTGATAACGAACTAAAAATTGTATAACTAAAAGTTTCCTTCATTAATGTAATTTTAAATACTTTATAACGTAGATGAAAAATGTTTATGACTTAATAATCGCATGTAATTAAATATTAAAATATAATGATGAAAACATTCTTTTAAAATCATGTATGAAACTTAAGTAATAAATATTAATCTAAAATATAGATTTCTGACTGCAGACGATTTTAATTTATTAACCTCTTCAGACCCGAGCATAAAATAACTCTACAAATATATATTTATTGCTTTTGCATAATCGAAATGACACTATAGAGGACAAAAAAAGTCATTTTTATGAAACCAGTAATTTAGGGGACTGGTAATTTAGGCTTATAAACATGGATATAAAAGTATAATCCCTTTAAAATATCAATTTAACCATCAGTAATATAAATTTGCACAAAAACAAAATTAAGGTCTTTAAATAAGTAACTGATCAGCAAATCCTCAATCTTTTTTATTGTAACGCATTTAAGTTAAAAAATCATGAACATTTCTTACTTTCTTGCCCCCAATGTCTCATCTACACTCAGATAAAAATATTATTTATTTTATGAGGTAATATTCATCACTGTTGACATTTATTGGTTTGTTTAAGCAAATAACATTCAACTTCATAGAAATAAAGTAAAAATGCAAAAAAATCGAACAGTTTAGTTTTTATTAGGAAAAGAATGGAGGTACACATTTGTACACCTCAGGTCTGAAAAGGTTAACAAAAGAATGTTATATTTTCAAGCAAAACGTTAAAATAATTTTCTATATTGGTATTTAAAACATATGACAAAATAATTAATAAATTTTTACTGGTGAAGCGATAGATTAGTTCTTTTTAAGAAGCAAGCGCAAAAAAATATGGGTTTAAACCTGTTTCAATTGATAGGCGTGTTAAAGCACATGCTTTTGTTGGTACTTAATTGGACTTAATGTAGGGTTACATTTTTAGCATCACCTCCAGAGATAATACTTTCACTCTAATCATTTCTTTTTACTCTATGAAAGAAACCAATTTGAGATTTTGACATTTCAAAAGTGACTGTTTTTTCCCAAAGTTTTTCTTTAAAATTCATAGACTGGCAAAATTTCAGTTTAACTTAGGATTTTTGAACACAATTGTTACGTCAGATCGTTGGTACTTCGTACATTAAAATGTATGTGTGGTTAGCTATGTTGCAGTAAATATATGTATTCAATAATATATCATAACCGGATTCGAATAAGAGAAAATAATTTCCGTGGACATAAACTCGATCCGAACCTAAAATTCCATGTATATATGAGGTTTTTTTAGCAGTTTTTTAATGTCATTGATTAAATTTGAATGCATTTTATTTAAGTTAAAATTTTATTAAGACTAATTTGTTTTTAAAACAAAAATGAAATGGCTGTTTGACGTACAATTGTTCGAATGGGCAGACGATTCATTCACAGTAATAAATTATCAAGTAGCAAAATAAATTATCTATCAAAAATAGTCACTAAAAGAATAGTAGCAAAATATAATGTTTAGGCGTATTAACACATAACCCAATCCCAACCAGAAAAAAAACAGACCATACTCCGATCCAAGCAAGACAAAAATTCCATGAGAATAAACCCGACCCGAACCTATAAATTTCATTTGAAAAAAACTATGTATTTGATATCTGACCCGAATCAAATCTGAATCCCACAAAAATATTCAAATGAAGCATACACCAATCCGTTCAAGGAAAAATAATGTTCGTGTATATGCAATCCGACCCGAACCTAAAAATTGTCTTTGAAAAAAATCCGAAAAATGACCAGAACGAAACCTGAAATCGGTAAAAATATTCCAAAGAACTATAACCCGATAAGACCAAGACAAAATAATTTCCGTAAACAGAAACCTGACTCGAACCTAAAAAATTCCATTTGAAAAAAAAATCTGAAATTTTATGCAAACTACATCTGAATCCGATCAAAATATTTGAAAGAACCATAACCGGATTCGAATAAGAGAAAATAATTTCCGTGGACATAAACTCGATCCGAACCTAAAATTCCATTTGAAAAAAATACCTGAAATTTGAAACGAACCAAATATAAACCTGACAAAAATATTCCACAGAACCATACCCGGATCCGAACAAGACAAAAAATTTCCATGAACATGAACCAATCCGAACCTAAAAAACTGAACTAAATCTGAATCTGACAAAAATACTCCAGAGTAGCATATCTTTATTCGAACAATGCAGAATAATTTCCGTTGATGCGCAACCAAAAATGAACCTAAAAATTCCATTAAAAAACCGAAATCTGAATCGTGCGACATCTGAACCCGAAAAAATATTCCAAAGACCCAAAACTGGATCCGAGCAAGACAAAATAATTTCCCTGACATGAATCCGACCAGAACCTTAAAAATGAAATTGAAAAAATGCCTGAAATCTGAATCAAACCAAATCTGAATCCAACGAAAATATTCCAAATAACTATAACCAGATACGAACAAGACAATGTAATTTCCATGGACATAAACTCAATCTGAACCAAAGTATTTGTAAAAGAAGAAATCCCAAAATTTGAATTAAACCTAATCTGAACCTAACAAAAATATTTCAGTGAAGTATAACCTCACTGGAACTAGGTAAAATAATTTCCATGGAAGAACAACCCGACACGAACCTAAAAATCCCATTTGAAGGAAAAAAAATCCCCATGAAATCTGAATTGAACCGAATCTAAACTGAACAAAAATATTCCAAACAACCATAACCGTATCCGGAGAAGAGAAAATAATTTCCTCGCACATGAATCCAAACCGAACCTAAAATTCGGATGTTCTACAAAACAGAATGCGCTCCGTAGCAAAACTGCATATATTTCAAGCGTTCCAACTCCTATGGAAGAGGTGTCCGCAAGATTAAAGGCGGGGCCTAGGTATACGCTACCTAGCGGCAGGGGTGCATAACCAGAGGATTATTAAGTAGATTGCAATTTCTTTTGTGTGAATGGCAACAAAACGTTTTTGTGTCAGTTAAATGTTACTTTAAAATATTACGTAGAATAAGTTTTAGGTTTGAAATATTGTAAATAAATATAGAATAAATAAGTGTAGTACGATTAAATATTAACATAAAATATACTAAGATGAAATATCCTTTAACTATGCGATACAAATATCGCCGATTAAAATATGTTCGATTTTAATTATGTTTTTAATATAATGAAAGATGACTCATATAAATTAGTAAATAGATTATATAAATGCAGAATTTTGAAGTAGTGTCACATTTTACTAAATCTTGATGAGCTAAGTTGTACAAATTTGTATACACCTTAGTATTTCCTATGATAATATAATGTTTAGCAATGTTTAGAAATATATAGAATTTAATACTAAATAAAATATTTAACTTTAGCTCCATTTTTAATTATCAATTGCAGACGATAAAAATCCAATGTTTTCTTGGTCGTATCGACTTTTATTATTTAACTTGCAAACATTTCATTATTTTAATTTAAAAACATATTTCATTATACGTATATTCGGAATAATTTTAAATGTATGTATTAAATGTTGTTTTGTTAAACAAAGAAATATTGTTAATTTATTTGTTTAAATATTTAACGTTCTAGACAATAATTTTCTTAAAATCGTAGATTACACACTCTCTCTTTCTCTCTTTTTTTTCTTTTTTTTTTAAACAGACAAAGCTATTTCGAGACTTCATATTAAAAATTCAATCACAAATTTCAAGCTATTCTCTCAATCATGACAGATTAATCAAGTCTACGAGATATATTGCAAAATATTTTTGTTACAGTTTGTATCGATAAAATCATGTACATTTAAAAAAATAGTCACAATATCATTTTAATTTCGGGAGAAAAAGTACTAATTAGTACTCATAAGTACCATATCATGCTATGAAAAATATTGACTTTTACCCTAAAATTAAAATAACAATGCGACTTTTTTTAAATGCATATATTTTTAATAAAAAAAAAATCTGGGTATTTAAAAAAAAGTCGCATTGTCATTTTAATTTTAGGGTAAAAGTCAATATTTTTCGTAGCATTATATGGTACTTATGAGTACTAATTAGTGCTTTTTCTCCCGAAATTAAAATGATATTGTGACTATTTTTTTAAATGTACATGATTTTATCGATGCAAACTGTAACAAAAATATTTTGCAATATACCTCGTAGACTTGATTAATCTGTCATGATTGAGTGAAAATTCAGAAAATATGCGCAAGAGATGCGGAGATAATAAACATCTGCGCATATATGACGTCAAACCCGCGCATTCATTTGCACCCCTGCCACCAGCTGGCGCAGCTTGTTAACTTATGACAGATTCCAGCATTAAGTTAATACGCTCTAGCAGCTCTGCTCCGTAGCGGTGGAAAGTGAAAGTAAGTTTTTAACGCGAGATGGTTAAAATATTTCGTTTATAGTTGGTGTTAAATTAGAACTTGGCTACGGTTAAGTAACAGTTAGGTTGCAATTACGTTCCGGTGAGCCTTATGTTATATTTAATTTCCGGTTAGGTTACAGTTAGGTCATGGTTAAGCTCAGGGCTCGAAATGTACCGGAGCATTTCGGAACGATGTTCCGGTTCGTGAAATTATGAAAAATATCGTTCAAGTTCGTGAAATTATTAAAATACACTATTACAGTTTAAGAAAAACATTATTTACTTACTGTTTCAGCTTCATCCGAAAAAAAGGATCATTAAAACGTGCTGATAGGCACTTAACAACCCTGTGGCAAGCCCTGTGGCTACACCTCACTAAGCATGCGCAGTGCCAAGCCCGCAACGGCAGAGGCAGCGGTGAAGCAATTGCGATATTTCCTACTCTAAATGAAAGACACTCATAAGGGAAATATCTGAACTCTCCCCTCCCTGAAACTCTCTCCGCTTATGAAAAACGTGCGTTAGCGAGTTGGCCATTGATTTGATTGTCGCATAATGTTAGTTTTCTTGTGATCTGATATTCTTTTTCTAGTTAATAATCTGATTTAGTGGCTTTAATAGACCAGCATAACTGAGCATTAATCAGTACGGTTGTTTTTCATCTTTTTTAGCACTTTCCAACAAAGTTGAAAAGTGCTTATGCATTCGGTTTGTCTGGCCGTCTGTCCGTCTGTCCGGATGGCCGTCTGTCCGCGCTCTAACTCCCGTAAATATTCTCGGATTGCTATGAAATTTTTATACGTTATTGAGGTTTACCCTAGCACGAACCCTATTGAAAATGAAGTATCTACCATGATTAGTTTATGTACAGAGAGAATCAAAAGTTTCCCATTACATTACGGCCTATGGGGAAAAATCGTTAATATACTCGGATTGTCATGAAATTTTAGGACGTTATTGAGGTTTACCCTAGCACAAATCCTATTGAAAATGAAGTTTCTACCATGATTAGTTTATCTACAGGGCGAATCAAAAGTTTCCCATTACATTACGGCCTATGGGGAAAAATCGTTAATATACTCGGATTGTCATGAAATTTTAGGACGTTATTGAGGTTTACCCTAGCACGAACCCTACTGAAAATGAAGTATCTACCATGATTAGTTTATCTACAGAGAGAAACAAAAGTTTCCCATTACATTACGGCCTATGGGGAAAAATCGTTAATATACTCGGATTGCTATGAAATTTTAGGACGTTATTGACGTTTACCCTAGCACGAATCCTATTGAAAATGAAGTTTCTATTATGATTAGTTTATCTATAGGGCGAATCAAAAATTTCCTATTACATTACGGCCTATGGGGAAAAATCGTTTCAAAGGAATTTCAAAGATGTTATACCCTGTCAAACATATTAAAATATGCATTCTGTAAAATATAAGGTGAAAATGTAGCTATTATTCATTTACAGGGCCACACAAAAGAATTCCATTAGATAATGGTAAAAGGGGGAATTGTGTGTGACATATTTTAAACATATTAAGCTTTTTCATGTATAATAAAACTGATATATGTCATTGAAGCTTAATATAAATTATACGCTACTGTCTTGCATAAGATGAAGTGCATAGCATTTAAAGGGCCACACAAAAGATTTCAAATAGTATATATTTTCCGAAGTACCGTATATATGTCCGATGATGGCTGATGGAGGGATGAAATGCATTTTAATTATGATATTCGCGTTTATATTTCGCTAAATATATGCACATTATATGGTGTGTATAAATGTTATAGTTGATATACAGGACTATACATAAGAGCTCACCAACGTTGCTGAATATGAGCGTAAATTATTTAAAGGAGGTTCTTAAATAAGCTATGCATTTTTACGCTGAGCTCCATTCAGTTTACTGTGAAATGTTTGCAGAATATAGATAAAGGGATATACAGGGCCACGCAAAGGATTCGGTACATGGACGCCTATGAATGATGATTTATGAGAATGTGATTTCAGTTGTTTTAAAAGTGTTTTAGTTTACAATAAATTTTAGCCTAATGCTGACGTGTAATAAAGGTACAATGTAAACTACAGGGCTGAACAAAACGCTTCAGTAGTATTCAAGTATGTTTCCATCAAGTATTCAAGTATGTTTCCATCTAATAGTATGAATTGCTGAAAAAGAAATTTCAAGCTACTGGGTATTTTCTTGCTAAGCTAAATTTTCCCATTATATGAACTGACATATGAAATACAGGGCTGTTCTAATGTACTGGAATACATATTTGGGTATATTTGGCTATACACTATTATTTCCCTAAATAACAAAGTTTTGTTAAAGATTTCATTAAGTGTTGGAAAGTTCTTCATAATCTATGCTTAACGCATGATTTTTCTTACTTGTTATAATTTAATTATGAGCATCATTAAATATAAATGTGGATTATTAGAGAAATCTGATAAAATGATTACTAATTAAAAAAGGTCTATAAATACAAATATCGTGAGTACTCGGGCTGCCTAATCCAAATAAAATGAGCAATTTAAAAAATTGGCTTGTTAAGACTGACGGTAGCAGTAAAACTTTTTCTCAAATTGAAAATACTGCAGCAAGAACAAGTAGCAAAAATGATTGCAAAACAGATGAAGCTACTCCACCAGCCAAAAAGCCGAAATTTAAATTTAATCCAGAAGAAAATGTACCAAGTGAAAACGTTGAATTGCCAGACTTTTTAACGGAAGAAAAACTAAAACGATTGAAAGATAATAATACTTGGTTAATTGTAGACAACGGTGGATTAGGTTGTTTAATCTGCTTAAAAGTAAAATATTTAGGAGTACTTAGTGATAAAATTAAATTAATAGTTTTAAAATATAAGATGTGAATTCATTTATTAGTTTTCATGTAGTGAAAAATTTTCTCTTCCATTCCTTCTCCGAATAAGTGACGGACGGCGGGAGGGGTTGCACGTTGCAAAAAGAACTGGTGTTAGTAGAGACGCCATATGGGAGAAGTTCTCGCTACGAGCTTGGCAATCTGCGCTAGAGGTATGCGCAATGATAAACAATTGTTGATGGCTTCTATTTTGTTTTTATTCAGCACTTGTATTCCTTTCAATGAACTTACATCCAATCATAAACTTTAGTTACTAAATAAATATGATAGTCCACACACACATTTAAACTTTTTTATTTTAATCTTTTGTTATAACGGAGATGGAATTGTTTACATACCGGATGTTGTTACCGGCAAAGTAGAAAACAACCTTTTTAAGCTTAAATCGCCGAATAAATGTAAGTCTTCACATCCAAACTTTTAAAATTTAATTTTTTCATATAATGGAGATGGAAGCAGGCGAAATTTTGGCCTTACTGAAGACACGGACCGTTTACATTCCGCATGTTGCTTACCGGCAAAAGGAAAAAAAATCTGCGTTTTTTGTCTCGCAAACATACTATTTTACATGTATGAAGCTTATTCTATTCAATGTAACTTTTAAAAATTGTTTTTGTCAAGTTAAAAATAAATTTAGCTTTACTTTGAAAAACAAGTAGTCAAAAATAATTTTGAAAAATAGCGTTCCGGTTCGTGAAATTTTCCATTATAATTTTGAAATAGCGTTCCGGTTCGTGAAATTTTCCATTTCGAGCCCTGGTTAAGCTACAGTTAGGTTAAGGTTAAGTTGCGGTTAAAATGTGGTTAGATTATGGGTAGCTTATGATAAGGTGACGTCCAAGTTATATTTATGGTATATTTAAGTTACAGTTAGGTTACTATTAAGATACAGCTAGGTTACAGACAGGTTATGATTACAATACAATTAGATTACAGTTACGATTTTGTTCACAGAATGAACATTACGCATGTTTGATAAAAAATATGCACCTATTTTTGTAAAATGGCTCTGAAATTATAATACTATATACTAACCTTTTAGCTAATCATCGAGAATCGATTTCATTCACGGTATAGTCGGATTTAAGAGTGATATAATTAGTTTGAAATTCGAAATATTTCACTTGGGATATCTATATGAAAAAAGTATTTAGTTAAGTCTACAGTAATTTTAAGGATAAATATCAACATTTTAACACGAAATTCACGCAAATGATGGACACATATTCCCTCTTGCGTTTCCCATTGCAGTCATTTTGGGTATTTTTCCAGCTAAATATTAGTTTTTTTAACCGATTTTTGACACAGTCAGGGGGCACGTATTTAATATAATGTACACTGTAAAAATTTGACCCTTTTGCTGCATCATCACTCCTCCGCTTTTATAGAATATCTCTTTTTTGACGTATGAGAATGCTCCATAATAGGTTGAAGTAATTATTTTCTATAAAACCGGTGGAGTGACGATGCAGCAAAAGGGTCAAATTTTTAATAGAGTATTTACACATATTTCGAGTTAAAGATAAAATCATAAAAACTTCAAGTTCGTTTAACATTATTATTACGGACCCGGGGAACGCCAGGCGGGTCAGCTAGAATACTAATAAAAGAACAAAACGCTCTGTCTGTGTGTGTGTCTGTGTGTCTGCGATGGCTAGCAAAATATACAGCGTGTTTAGAGGCTCAAATATTTTTTTAGAGTAGCTCCAAATCTCTTCTGATGCATCTGAGCTTCAGAATTTCGAAATTCCGATTATTAACAGAGTAATTATTTAAATTCCAAAGATCACCCCCATAAAAAAATCGCCTTTTTTCCACTTTTTTCCCTTCATTTGATTATCGTTGGTTGGTTGCATCAAATTTTCGCAGAAATAATCAAAAAAGCTGGGACAGAATTAAAGAAACAAATTTGAGTGATTAACATGTTAAAATTGAGAGTTTTTTCAAAAGACCTTTAAAATTCATAGACTGGCAAACTATCAGTTTAATTGAGGATTTTTTATCACAGTTGTTGCACGCCATGGAGGAAAAAATTAGATGGAGGTGAAGCAAGCCGCAAAAAAGGTTTTCAATATGAATATTCAATATTGATAGCTCAAATTTTAATGACCCAATCAAAAGTACGATGAAGGGATTTTGTATTAATAAAATGAATTGAAAGGAATGAATTACAGCTGAAGCACATTTTAAGAAGAAATAGTAATTTTTTAAAATAGCCTTTTTCTATCATATTATTTATTAAAATAAATGTTTGCTTTTATAATAATTGAAATTGGAAAATTAGAAATAATTAAATGCCAAAATAAAATAAAATATAGAAAACATTTGATTTCAACTAGAAATTGTATTACTAAAAGCTTTATTTTTTTCAGAACTTTTTAATACTTTATAACGTAGATGAAAAGTGTTTATGACTTAACAATATATTAATAATTGCATGTCAGTATATAAAATATATTTATGAAAACATTCTTTTAACCCATTAATGCCTAGCGTCCCATTTTTGGGACAGTTTTAAAATATTCAAGTAAGTGCATTTCACACCAGTAAAAAAGAAGGATAAATAAATACTTTCTTTCTCCAGACAAAGTCCTCGATAAATTAAGGTAAAACTTATTCTTGCTTTAAATGTGGTGGGAACATGCAAAATTTGAATTTTAAAGAAAAAAATAATTCAGGCATTAATGGGTTAAAATAAAGCATGAAAACTTAAATAACAAATATTAATCTAAAATGTAGCTTTCAGTATGCACACGATTTTAACCCTTGCCGGCACGGGCAAAATCTGTAGTAAAATGCGAATTTATCGACTGACACCGGAATTCACAAACGAATTTTTTAGATACTTTGAATTTCCTAATTTAAGCTTTTATTGTAAACGCAAAATTTTACAAAAATATTACTGGTGCCGTATGCAAGTTTGGAATTAAAATTAGGTATCCCAGACCGGGCACCCTGTGCCGGAAAGGGTTGAGAAATCAACGGAAGAATGTTAACTTTTCAAGCAAAATCTTAGATGATGCTTCTATATTGATATTTGAAAGTTATATGTTAAAAATAATCAAATAATTCTTGCCGATGATTGATCTATTTGTATTTTTTAGCCATTCCGATCGTGTATTACAGCCAATAATGGCACAAATCATCTTTTAGGAAATTTTAGTCATCTGTTCAATAACACTTTAAACGATAAAAAACAAGAATAAAGATATACGGTTTGAACCAGTTTGAATTGATCGGGGTATCAAAGCACACGGTTTTGTTGTTGCCTTATGAGACTAAATGTAGCGGATTTTAGGGATACGTTTTTGGCTTCATCCCAAGACATTATACTTCCACTCCATTAATTTCTCTTTACTCAATGGTTGTACGCAGATTTTTGCCACTTCGAACATTAGAATGTATGAGTGGTCAGCTCTGTTGCAGTAAAGATGTATACAACATTTTTCTAGGAGGTTTCTTTTAAGTCATTGATTAAATTTAAATGTATTCTATTGAATTTAAAATTTGAATCCCGACAAAAATATTCCAAAGAAACATAACTGGATCCGAGCAAGGCGAAATAATTTCCATGGAAATGAATTCGACCCGAGCATTAAAATCCAATTTAAAAAAATACCTGAAATCTGAATCGAACCAAATTTGAACCCGAGAAAAATATTCTAAATCATAACAAGATCCGAACAAGGCAAACTAATTTCCATGGACATGAACCCAATATATGGTTAGGTAACATTTAGGTTGCGATTAGGTTGCAATTAAATTACGGTATAGTTGTTATGGTTGGATTAAGGATAGGTTACAATAAGGTGACGGTTAGTCTATAATTATGTTATATTTAAGTTACGGTAGGGTACTGTTAAGTCACAGTTAGGTTAAAGACAGGTTATGTTTATGGTACAAAAGTTTGCGGTTAGGAATTTGTCCTCAGAGTAAACATTACGCATGCTTTGATTAAAAATATACACTGATTTTTGTTAAATGGCTCTGAAATTAAAATACCATATGCAAACCTTTTAGCTAACATCGAGTATCGATTTCATTCACTGTATAGTCGGATTTAAGAGTGATATAATTAGATTGAAATTCAAAATATTTCAATTGGGATTTCCATGTGAAAAAAAATTAGTTACGTGACTTAACAGTGATTTTTACGGATAAATACCAACACTTTCATGCAAAAATTACACAATTGTTGGACACATGTTCCCTCCTGCGTTTCCCATTGTTCATTTTGAGTATTTTTAGAGCTTAATATTAGTTGTTGTTTTTTAAACCGATTTTTCACACAGTCAGTGTCCACGTATTTCAAACAATGCATTTCTGCATGTTTCGAATTAATGATAAAATCATACAAATTTCAAGTTCTTTTAATATTGTTAATACGGACCCTGGAAACGTCGGGCGGATCAGCTATTTTAGAATAAAAGATAAAAAGCACGGTTAAAGATATATCATAAAAGGTAGATTTGTGAAAATATTTCCCTATCATTTATTAAGACTCTTCTCAAATCCATATTAGTTACACTGTAAAACAATGTAATTTTACGGTACTTTACCGCAAATTATGCAGTAAATTTACGGAATATATTACTTTTTTCACACAAACGGTCAACTTCCTTAATTTTTTGTGTTTTACGGACAAAACCCGTTAATGTAATGTCAAAGTTCGTTGATCTAGGAATAAATTCCCTTTTTACGGACATTGTCTGGAATATATGCTGCAGTAAATCTCTGTTTCAGCTTTTTTCCAGTGCACTTTCTGACGCCTTTCTGAATTTATTTCTTTTCGCAAACACGAGAGCAATTCGGAAAGTAACCTCCGTTTATGAATTAAAAAAAAGTAATTAAATGAAACATGTTTTATTACTTACGTATGAAAGACACGTCCTTCAGCTACTTCTCAACATAATTGCCGTATTAATTAAAACAATTTTCATAACGGTAAATCAGCTCTGAAATTCCATCATCACAGACTTCTACAGCCGGCCTATTCAACTGCGATTATTTTTAAATTCAACTCGCACCACTCTTTCAATCCAAAGAATTTTAATATGTTATTTTATTTATATTGAAAAATTCCGAATTGCTCTCATAATATTTTACTTGACCCACTATTATTTAAAACATTTTTGGTAGTACATTTATCAGCAAATTATATAGAAAAATATCTTAAATTTCTTTGGATTGAAAGAGTGGTGCGAGTTGAATTTAAAAATAATCGCAGTTGAATAGGCCGACGGCAGAAGTCTGTGACGATGGAATTTCAAAGCTGATTTACCGTTATGTTAATTGTTTTAATTCATACGGCAATTATGTTGAGAAGTAGCTGAAAAACGTGTCTTTTATACGTAAGTAATAAAAAATGTTTCCTTTCATTAGTTTTTTTGTAATTCATAAACGGAGGTACTTTCCGAATTGCCCTCGTACATAAGCCTGGCGTTCTAATTCAGAAACTGTGTAACCGAATGGCGTTATTCTTTATTTTTATTTATTTTTTTATCTTTCTTTTATTCTTTATATATCTTTCAGAAAAATATCGTCATAGTATTTCCAGAAGCGAGAGCTCGGGAAAGGACATAAACCTGCAGCTAATTGACAAGAATTTGTAGTACCTCGACAATTAATTTATTAAAAATGAAAACTGTATTTGATTCCAATTCATTTCAAATGTTAGACTATTTTATGCCATTACATCTGAAAATTAGTCAAAAAATGTGCCAAAATTTCGCGTTATTGATCTTTTATTATAATAAAAAATATCCAACATTAACTTCATGTTTATATGATGCAGAAAAGGAAGCCTGGACATCGTTCGTTGCAGTCAATGAAAACTTTTTAGGGAATCATTAATCCCCGCAATATAGAACATTGTTGAGAAAATGTTACAAACTTTTCATAAAATTATTTGCAATATGTCTTTGAAGATACAGTTTCTGGATTCGCATTAGATTTTCCCCCCGAAAATATGGGAGCTATGAGTGATGAACACGGAGAGCGATTTTACCGAGATATACTGTTATTGAAAAACGATATCAAGGAAAATGGAACTCTGCAATGTTGGCAGACTACTGCTGATTGGTAATTAGGGAAACCTCAACCGCAAAGTACCATCGGCAAACAATAAAATGAAAAAGGAAGCTTTTTTTTATCCGAAATAAATTAGTTCAAGATTAAAATTTGTAAAAAAAAAAAAAAAAAAAAAAAAAACGAAAAAAATAAATATTGATGTATCACAAAATTGTGACGTGATAGAAATAATTTGTCTCTCTACACTACTACTCGCACACAAAACACGAATCACATAAAACTATTGACGATATAAAAAAAGTTATTTCTTTGTTGACTAATGTTATTTATTTTAAAACAGCGTTCATTCAGCTCCTGGAATTTCCAGACAAAGAAATTTTTGGCACCCGTATTTTCTTATAGATAATTATACCGATGTTACATAAATCTACCCTTGCGTGACGCAAAATCTTGGGCACTTGGTCAAAAATTGAAAGGTATTTTACCTGGAAAATCCTTGTTATATTTAAATTATTTATATAGTTATACAGTACGAGTTCAGAAAAGTAGTTTTACACCACTATTTGAAAAAAGTAAATTTCGACACACTTAAGGACAGAAATTCTGCTTTCAAATGACGCAAAAATTTCTATTTAAAAGCAAGTGGTAACTATGCTGTCTGCAGGCAGTGTAGTGAAAACCACTGATTTAAGGGAATATTTAAAATAAATTCAATGTAATGCAATAAAAATATAAGCTATTAAATTTTCACTGAATTACCGAGAAAGTACAGGGTAGCAAGCGGTGCGCCACAAATGGCTGATTATAACCGAGAAAGTTGAACCGTTCGGACTCCGGCGTCTCTTACACAAATTTTATTTGGCCAGCACCACTTCTTTAACCTCTTCAGTCCCTGAGTACCCAAATGGGTACATCAGTTTTGTCCCATTTTATTAATGATACTCAAATATAAATGAAATTTCGATGTAAAAATAATATGCTTCGAATTATAAGATTCGAGCTAATGAAAATAAAACAAAAATCTAGTTCTGAAGTCAAACGAGAGAAAAAATAATTCAGTAATAATTAAAAATACTCTAATAATCGCCAGTAGCGAAGAGGTTAAAAGAAGTTTCCTTCGCGTACACAATTTCAAAAATGCAGCGGAGACAACGGAGTGCCAATTGTTAATAGTGTTTCTTGCTTTTTTAATGCTCAAATATCTTGTCATTAAAAAAGATAAGAAGCACCGTTAAAATTTAGTTATACCAATCGGTCATTTGAGGCACAGCGCTTGCAGCCCTGCAAGTACAACTTGTAAAATTTTTATTCAGCTCGGTTTTTTTTATTAAATTTTAAAATAATAATTTTTTAATTGATTTAGAATTTTTCACGAATCTACAAGCGAAATCATCTTTTAAAAATTTAATGCTATGCATTTAATAAGCCGAACCATTACAACTCTATAAAGGAATATTAAATGTCTATAAGCACAGAAACAGTAATTTGAGTATGAGTTCTAAAGCCTCAACGATTTCAGTTAAAATTACTATAATATTTATAGCTTTGAATAAGAAAATGTCTTTACTCCTTTCAAATCAGGTTCTTGGAAATTTAAGTAGCAGTGGAATAGATTGCCAATATGCAATGTGTTTATCATACATTTCCCCAAGGCATTCAGAATCTCAACCATTCTGTTCATGTTTCATTGTGTTCACTAATGTATCGTATTTCTAAGAGGTGTTGCAAGAAAACCATTATTTGTGAGTATAAGAGGTTTTCTAAAAGGCTTCCGTAATTTAATATTAAGAATGATTATAATATAAGAATGCAGATAAATATGTATAGAATTTATTAATGAAAAAAAATAATCTTAAATTTTAATACTATACAGCAGAATAACCACGGGTCTTTTAAGTTTTTTACCACTCTTTCTGAGTTTTTGAAGCGCAGAAAATTGTTAGCAATATCATGATTACCCTTTGAGCTCTGATGGTGGAATTTTCTACCATATAGATTCAATTCCGAAATGTCACACTGGCACCAGAATATTCAACCGGATTTGTTTGAAAAAGGTTTAATGCATTTTTTTCGTAGATATCGTAAACCGAATTTTTTCTTTGCAAAATACTGGTGCCAATGTGACATTTGGAATTTTGAAGAAATTTACCCACCAGAGCTCAAAGGGTTAAATAAGATTTAAGTAATTATTGGTGATGTGAGTCAAAAATATGGAAACGGAGTAATTATAACGGAGAATTGAAAAAATTGTATTCAAGAACGTGAGCCACACGAACATTTTTTCCTAATCACGCACATTTCATCTTATTTTGCTATGTGTTATGAACTATGTAAAAATTGCATCACTAAGTACTGGACTTAAGAAAACACGGTTAGTGTGTTATTTTAGCAAGCCAGAATTATTTTTGGCCTCAATATATTCGCAACGCCTTGAAGTTGAAAAATTCTACTGATATTCATTATGGAATGTTCGGTATTACAAACATTCAGTCATAATTTCTTTACAGGAATTTTCCAAAGATTTTTCTTACTTTACGTCCTATGCGGAAATTTGTTTGTGGAAGTTTTCAATGATTTTTCGTATTTTCAAACGCATTGAAATTCATGTAAATATATATGAATAGCACTACAAGATTACTGCTGTAGAATATGGTATGTACAGTACTTATCGATCATTTACAGGGACACGAAAAAGAATTACCTTACGTTACAGTCTATAGAGAAAAATCGTTCGTGGTATATTTCGTTCATGTTACACTATTTCAAATATATTAAAATTGATATATATACCTCCGAGGTGTTTTATAAGATGCTTACTATATAATATCATGTGCATTCATCTTTCTTATACAGAGGCGCACAAAATAGATCAGTAATATTTCTCTCTATGAACAATAATTGCTGGAGGTGCGTTTTCATATGTGGATCGCTTTTTTTAAATTAATAAAAAAGCATAAAAATTAGTGTGTATAAATTCTATAACTGAAATAAAGGACTGCACAAAACATCAAAAGTACATTTGTTTTATTCACGGACGTTGCTAAAGGGAAATTTTCAACAATGTTATGCGTTTCATAACTCTTTTCATTTTAGCATTACTATGCACATGATAAATCTATAATTTATATGCAGGGATGTACAAAATTTTCATTTATTTCTTAAACTTCGGTTGAAACTGAGTTTTCAAACTTTTTATGTGTTTTACAAATTATTACTTGGACATCTTTTTTCGGGTTATTAAACAATGAAGTTTTGTTATAGTAGTTTTAATGCGTTAAAAAATATTTTATAATCTAATTAGCGCACGATTTAACATTCTTGTTGATAATTTTAATTATTCTTTCTTAACCCTTTCCGGCACACTGTGCCCGGTCTGAGATACCTAATTTAAATTCCAAACTTGCAGACGGCACCAATAATATTTTAGTAAAATTTTGCTTTTTCAACAAAAGCTAAATTAAAAATTTCAAAATATCTAAAAAATCGGTTCGTGAATTCCGGTGTCTGTCGATAATTTCTCATTTTACTAACAGATTTTGCGCGTGCCGGAAGGGGTTAAGAACATAGAAGCTAAACTGATGAAATCAGTTTTACCTTATTTCAATAACAAATCATAAAATAATATGTTTTTCTAAATTTCTATCTATACTTCTAAAAGAAAAAAATGCTCTGTCTGTATGTGTGTGTGTCTGGGGTGGCTAGCGAAAAGTACGGGATGTATGAGACTCAATCTTTTGTGAAGTTACTCCAAAGTCTCTCCTGATGTACCTGAAGCTCAGAATTTTAATTTTTTGATTAGATTGCTAGATATAAATTACAAAGCTCAACTCAGTTTTCATCAAAAAGTTAATTATTTGATACTCGGGAAACAAAGAGGATTGCACAAACACATTTACGCACCGAAACGAAGGGAAGAAGCATTTTCGACTACATTTCAAATTTTTTTCTATTGTTTTCTTTTAATGAAAAATGACCAAACCGTTCAGTGTTCACAGGGTTCGCACAATCTTACCACTAAAGTTTAACATTGCATTCAAAGTATTTTACTGAAGGAAAAACATCCGAAATTTGAGAGTAAAGGCGGTGATTTGAAATTCCGTTTGTTTAAAATTAAATATAAATTTTCTTATAATGAATAGTGGTGTCAGAGTCCTTAAAAAATATAAGGAGTGTGCCAATCCTGCGTTCGGTAGAGTTAAAATTGAAAGACATGGTGCAAAAGATCGGATTTTCACGTTTCAAATGGTGCAATTATTATTTTTAATGTTGCAGTTAACCCTTTCAAAGAAAATTTTCACGCATGGTCGTTTTCACGAAAAAATTTTCCCATTTATTATTTTTTTTAATTTTAAGGATTTTTAAATATTTATAACTTTAAAACAACTGAATTATTTGAAAATAAAATTGCACTTAGATGAATCAAATAATTATAATGAAAAAGAAAAACTACATTTTACAATGTCCAAACGATTTTTTTTCAATTTTAAAGGGTTTTTTATTATTTGTGACTTTCGCTAGAGAAAAAAGAAACTGTCAAAAGATATAAAATGATATCTGGCCGTACAAAGAGTCAGTGCGTTACGGTTATAATTCCAAGGCAGGGACCCCATCAGAAGTAAAATACAATAAAACCAGCTTATAACCAGCTTTACACAAACAACTAGTGATAAAATCTTTTTTTATGCAGGATCTTTAAATTGCACAAAACTCAACTGCATTTATTGAGGACGGGGAGGGGGGAGGGGAGACTGAAATCTGTTTATTCTTTCAATTTTTTGTATGATTCTGTTATAAACCCGCTTTACTCTTTTAGAAAATAAATCGGTTGGATAGTGTCTTTTTTTAAAATATATATATAGTAATAATTGATTGCAATTTTATTATTTCTTTTTCAGTATCACAATTTCTGATGCATTTTTAATTACTTTTTCACCTAAAGAAGATAAATAAAAACATTGAAAACATAATTAAAGTTTAATTGGATATATCAAAAAATTTTATATAAAACATTTTAAAGTGTGAGACAAATAAAAATTGGAAACTTTAACCTGTGACTAAACAAAACTTTCCAACTGAACAAGAGTCAGGTCTGGTAACTTGCACAATCTCTGCCCACCTCCCCCAATTTCTGTGCAAAACTACAATACAAATTTCGGGTTCATTTAAGAATGTTATTAAGGGCCCAAGCAACGCCGGGCGGAACAGCCAGTTCGAATTAAAAATACGAGACAAACATTCGAAACTTTTAATGAAAATTACCCTGTTGTATTTTCTGTTGTATATATGTAAAATAAAATAAGAATTCTGTTAACATATTTTTTACTGTCTGAATTCAAAGACTTTCTTTTTTCATTTATGTGTGTGTGTGTGTTCAATAAGCAAATGGTTTTCTTCGTATACATTACAAAAGGTAAAGGTTTGGTTACGTATACCGATCCATTACTGGACATCATACGTCGCTAACGGTCGGGGCCTCCACAGGGACCCGAGGGCCCCCACTTCGGCCGTCTCCCGCTTCGCGAAACTCGTCCTGACATCCAGACCCTGCAACAGAGACACCCACTCAGTACTTATGAGAGGGGTCGGAACAGGTCCGAGTGAGAGCGGTATCACCGTCACATCATCGAAGCCTAATCATTGGGGACTTACAGAAGACCCCATGCTCGGCGACTAGTGAGGGATCCACCACCCCCCCTTAATCTACCACCAGCCAAGACTGAGGAAGTCCTATGAAGGCAATCTCTGCGATCTCAGCCAGCGGATGAGTGTTAGTAAAAAAGATAGAATAAAAACTAGGAAAGTTAGTACCGTTGCAACTCATCAGAACGTTCGCACCGGGTTAGCGACTCCCCGGACTGTGTGCGAACGAACAACTTCAAGCTGCAACAGCGAGAAGTAAAAGAAACACATAGGACAACACATGCACATATCTCAGCCACGGACCATGCATACACGGGTGCAGCCCCCCGACGCCCTATGAGATGCTTTGGTCAATAACTAGCCGAGAAGTAGGAAACGCCTCGGACCTAACAACAAGTCGAGGACACGCTTCCCCAAGACGACATAAAGTGTTAGTATGGATAGAATAAAAACTAGGAAAGTTATCCCTGTGAGTAATCGGACCGAGTGTCCCATTGCACACGGGTGGCAGCCACACCACCCCAGATGTTCGAAAGGTGCAACAGGTGTCAACTTCTACCCCGCAGGGGAAGAAAGAAAAGCAAAAATGCTTTGAGGTCCGTTCGGACCCAGGGGTGCACAGGTGCGCCCAAACACCCCAGATGACATGAGGCTCCCTCTGAGTCAACTTTCGAACCTCTGGACAACACAAACATATAAGGACAACACATACACTTAGTGTTAGTAGATAGATACAAAAAATAGGAAAGTTAAATCCTATGTTCTCCATTCGGACCCCCCCACAAAGGGTCGCGACTCCCTTAGGGAGATGTGTCAGTCCTCACTCTGAGGTCCGACCTCCCATCGAGCAGGGAAGTCAAAATCTGGAGAGAGGAGGAGGAGAAAAGCAAAAATTTCGAGTCCGACCGGACCCTTGGCAGTCGCCTGTGTCCCGTTAGTTCGCCCCTCCTCGGCCCATCCACCTGCTTCCGAAACCTCGCCAGGACTCCTCCTAGCGAACCTCACAGGGTATCCGGATCCCGGCAGCTTTTGCATTCTCTTCCGCGGATCGGTCGCAGGTAGTCGAGGACGTGGAGTCACCGCAACGCCCCCCCTCGATCAGGCATCACCGCCCTCACTGAGGGGGAGTCACCCTCCCACACACTCGCTCCACAATCCAAGACCCCATTACGCCTCACCCTTCCGAGTCCGCGCCAGCCACCTTTCACCGAATGGTTCTTCCACACGATGATGAACGTCAGAGAGGTTATCCAGGGTGCACGTGAAAGACAAACGTAGTCTGTCTCTCGGACGTGGGACTCCATCGACGGCCTGAGCTACTCTGGGTCCCCGCTTTGGCTTCCTCTCCGAAAGTGGAAAAGAGCCGCCACGGCGGCCTCGGCCCTGCTCCCGGTCACCCTCCCGCGTCCTAGGACCGGGTTGGTTCAGGATCACAGGGGATGTAAAACTTAACTAACTAAAACTTCGAAAACTATGTTGCTGATGTGGCATTTGGGAATTAAAATTAAATGGTATATATAATGTACCGTCGTAATTCAAGGGTTTGAACTAGTCATTCACGGTTTCAGTAATATTTCCAGTTGTTTTAAAATTAAAGAGAGTTGCCAGTTTGGACTGAATTTTTATTTCGAAATTTCACATTCACACTGGAAAGTTAAATAATAATAATAATAATAATAATAATTTTTGACGCGAGTTTGATTATTCTGAATGAAAAACAGGGCCAAACTGGCAATCCTGATATTAACCCCTTAACTTCCGAAGTTTTAAGAAATGAATCTTCAATTTTTTTGCTAAAAAAAAAATTCCCGCCACAAATTTTGGAAAATAATCTTTTTTTATTTGATGAAAAAAGTTTCTTTTTATTAATAAAGCAAAATTTTGAACTCAAAAAAGTGGTTGTTCGATAGTTAATTTCAGAAATATGCATTTGTTTGATAGAGACGTATACATACTCCCGGGGCAGTTAAGGGGTTAAATAACTCATCTTATTTTTCTAGTAAGAAAAAAAGTTGATAATTATGTTATTTTATATTTTAAAATATACGCAATATTTTCGTTACATTTTACTTAAGTGAGTGAGAAATTAGACATAAATGAAAGTTAAAATTAAAATTTATCCTTTTAGGTAGCTTTCATTACAAAATGTAAAAAGCTACCTATTGCAGCCGTCCGGAGGAAAGCACTTCCGGAAAATTTTGGTATATTTTCACCGATCATGAACCCCAGACCCCAAAACCACCCTCCGTTCAAATGTTGACATATATATATATATATATATATATATAACCATATATATATATATATATATATATCTGATTTTTGTCATGCGATAACTAACGTATTTATGAACCGATTTGAATGAAACTTGGTATGTACATAGTACATACAAATGTCTCGACCGAGTTCGTTGGCCAGCATCACCCGCCATTTTGTTTCAAAATGGCGGCCATTTTAAATTTTTAAAAAAATTTAAAATTTAAAATTAAATGCGAAAAAATTAAAATTTGAAAAATATTTTTCTTTTACGTGTTAGAACTTAAAACAAAGATTCCAGAACACTTTTTATTTTGTCAATATCTTAAAAAATGATTGAGTTATAGCACTTTGAATTTTTCTTATAGCTGACATTTTAAAACGATCTGATTTTTGTCACGTAATAACACGCGTATTTATGAACCGATTTCAATGAAACTTGGTATGTACATAGTACATACAAATGTCTCGACCGAGTTCGTTGACCAGCATCATCCGCCATTTTGTTTCAAAATGGTGGCCATTTTAAATTTTTTAAAAAATTTAAAATTTAAAATTAAATGCGAAAAAATCAAAATTTGAAAAATATTTTTCTTTTACGTGTTAGAACTTAAAACAACGATTCCAGAATACTTTTTATTTTGTCTATATCTTAAAAAATGATTGAGTTACAGCCTTTTGAATTTTTCTTATGGCTGACATTTTGAAACGATCTGATTTTGTCACGTGATAACACGCGTATTTATGAACCGATTTCAATGAAACGTGGTATGTACATAGTACATACAAATGTCTCGACCGAGTTCGTTGGCCAGCATCATCCACCATTTTGTTTCAAAATGGTGGCCATTTTAAATTTTTTAAAAAATTTAAAATTTAAAATTAAATGCGAAAAAATTAAAAGTTGAAAAATATTTTTCTGTTACGTGTTAAAACTTAAAACAACTATTCCGGAACACTTTTTATTTTGTCTATATCTTAAAAAATGATTGAGTTATAGCACTTTGAATTTTGCTTATGGCTGACATTTTGAAACGGTCTGATCTCAACGATCCATCATGTTGCTTTAAAATGGCATACACTTTATGATATCGTGGAATTTGGTGATTCTCTAAATCGCTTAAAATAAAACCAGGTTGAATAAAAGATGACTAATTTCTAAAAATTCCTATTAATATTCAGTCTTGACAAAAACTAGTATTCAATCTTATAAAATCACTAATTTTTAAAGATTATTTCCACTAATTTGAGCTTAGTATTTTTGAACAATGTAACTTACTTTAAAATAAATAAATAAATAAATAAGTATATGAAAGCTACCTCTTCCTCCCGGCATTGCCGGAAGGACTTTTCTTGTATCGATTTGTCATAAATATACCACTTTTTAAATAAAGAGAAAAAGTTCCGACTTCTTATATATGTGATATTTCGAAAAAATCCCTGCTAGCTCATTTTCTTTTACAAAAGTTTTTTATTTTTTTTTTATTCTAGAAAACAAATTTCGAGGCTTAAAAAAATAGCAGAAAAGAAATTTTACATTTTACAAATTAACTTGTCTTTGAAGTTAGAACTTTTCCTTGCGTCAGCTTTGAAATGCGAAAAAATTGATGTGCGGATGAAACAGTCCAGAAGGAAAAAAATTGTTCATGGTTTTCACAAAGAAATAAAACTATTCTTAAAAAACTGGCGATGTATGTTTTAAATTTTTCTCATTTTTTATAATTAAAATATTACAATTTCCCAAAAGCTATAAAATAAAGTATGTGATATCTAAAATAAAAACGTGCATGCATGAATTAAGAGTAATGGTACAAATTACGACAAGTTACTACATTTCGAGAATCGGAATTTTAATTTTATTCGCCTCTTAAAGAATTTTTAGTTTAGTAAGACTATTTTTGGCATAAAATTGTAAGTAGACAAAGAATATGACTGATTTAGAGCATAAAATACTTTTAGGAATTTAAATGCTGTAGTTTAGCAGGATTCGCACAATTCTACCACAAAATTTTAATGGTATTTTCAAAGTACTTCACTACAGAAAAATATTGCGAAACTTGGAAATAATGCGGTAGTTCGGAATTCTGTTTCTTAAAATTATATATAAATTTTCTTATCATTAATAGTGGTGCCACAGTCCTAAAAATATAAGGAGTGTGCGAACCCTGTTTACTTTATAAAGATATTACACAATATTATCTAACTCTTTGTGTGTTAAAAATGTAGTATTTCTTCTACGTATTTAAGAAACATTTACCATTGAACTCAAATTATTTATATTATTCTAGACTATATTCTAATGTTTGACATAATTCATTTTCCCTGCTTATTGAAGTTTCGAATATACATTTTAGAAATTAATCCCTGTGTTGTTTTATTCTGTTGATAGAAGCATTTATTATAAATCGTGTTGTATCGTTTTCATGATTACATGAAGGATACATTACAAGAAGGATGCTACCTGTCGACTCAAAAGCTATTTTATTATAGAATTAGCATGTTGCTGAAATAATTGTCACAGAATTCCTTGCAGTAATGTTCGAACCTAATCTGAATTGATTTTACATTGAATATTAAAACAATCTCTAAAAGCTCCCTGAAATATGTTCCGAATACAATGGAAGCAAAAGAAATAGATATTTACAAATTTATTAGGTTAGGAAACAACATCCTCTTTTACTTTAACACATTTAAAATAACTCAATTTAAATTATTATTTCCTTAATGGAATTTTCTAAGCTTTTTAAAACAGTGCTAAGAAATTCGCTGTAAATTACACTTATTAATAATTCATTATTTTACTATTTAAGGAAAAAAGACAAAAGTGCTTCATTAACGTGGAATGAGAGAAGCAAGATATTATATATAATGAATGAGATTTCCGCGTTTTTTCGCACCAATATTTTGTTAGAGAAAATGCAATTCTCTTAAACAGCAAAAATGTTCCGATTAAATCAAATAATGATTTGTCTAATAAAATACTGGTGTATGAAAACGCGGAAATCTCTTCTCTAAATATACCCAAGGTGCATGTGGCTTTCATTCAGCTCCCAATCTTAAAATAATTATTTTATTATGCTTTATTTAATCACCGATAAATGTTAGAAAAACTGTTGACTAAATAAGTCAACGATGAATTTTCTTAAAATAGTGGTGACAAATGTAAACAGCAAAATTTGCCGAATTGTATTTAGTTATTAGAAAACGCATGCATTGCAATTTGTTTTCAACATCCCAAAAGGTATTTAACTTTATTTTTCCCAAATTTTAATCTCTAAATTTTATAGAAAAGCATTTGTTATAATCCGAAACTAAAATATTAAATTTTGATTATGCTTAAAAAGCTCTAATAATACTATTATAGACCTAAAAAATGTTAAATTAAAAAAGGCACTAATTATTATTTTTTAAATGTTAGTAGTATTGTAAACATTTAAAGGTCCTTAAAATTCACCTTTATTAATAAAATACAAACTTATACAAAAATGCACAATACATTTACTGACTAAAAACCTGTTATTAATATTTAATTTATAATTTATATCTATGAAATCTGTAGAAGTTAATCCATATAAATTGGCAATAAATTCAACATATACTTTATAAACATACAAAAATAATAAATTTTAGCTACATTCGATAAATTTTAAAATATGTCCATATTTGTAAATTAAAAACACAGCTCTTTAAAAGGAAGCTTTTCGTAAATTCAAATATTGTAAAGTAAACAAATTGCAATACTAAAAATCCATTATTCAATGTAGTTTAATTTATTTTTTAAAAGAATTACATTAATTTTACTTATCCGACTTAGAGTTGCCATTTTGGTCTCCAATTTTATTGAAGAAAAGTCGGATTCACATCAGAAGGTGCAAATGGTATTTTTAAATTTCTTTAATGTTAGAATTTTCTTGATTACTTAAAGTGAAAAAAAATCTTCAAAAAGATGCTGCTTGAAATAGAAATTCTGGGATAAAAATGGAGGCCGAACTGGGAACCTGGCTCCGAGTGGTCCGCTTTTTGTAAACCAGTAATTTTTAGAGAGAAATTCGTGGTAAATTTTTGAAACATTTGCACGATAAGCGTACTTCCTGGTATGTTCCTATTAAACTAATAAACAAGTTTTTTCTTTAACCCTTTAACGGACGAAGCATTTTTATTGCTAAGATGTTGAAATAATTAATTGACACCGGTAATTGCGAACAAATATATTTCTAAATATAAAAAAGTGATTTTTCACATATAAAATAAAATGATTTTTTTTAAATTAAAATTCTGGTGACGAAGTTGCATATAGTAATTAAAATTATGTGGTTTCGTAGAGAAATCAATGAACATTAAAGGACAAAATAAAAGTGGCATTCAAAAAACGGACCGAGTTAGATCCGCCATGGACTGTTATTAATGTATATTAAAAACATAAAGGCCAAAACTAACATATCAAATTAAATATCGTTCCCTTAATCTTCAGACTATTGTTAACCACTTAACTGATTTGCCCATCCATCCCTTAAAGCTCTCGGATAGCGCTAATTTTTTTAAACATAATTTCATGCTACTTAATTGCAGAAATGTTTAGACTAAATATAACGAATATTTTAGCTTTAAAAACTGATAATTTCAATTTATTGTACGTAAAAAAAGTTAAGTGGTTAAAAATACAGGGCTGCCAAATGCGACAATTTTTATATTGTATTCGCACCACTCTTTTAAGAGAATAAAATTTGTCATATATTTCTCTTGCAGATGCATATGTATGCAAAATTTTTTGTTTGAAAAAAAAGTAATGCGAGGTAGAATTAAAAATATCACCTGTGGCAGCTTTGAGAATACAATAAAATCATTTCACAGTCAAACTAGATTAATAAATATTTTACATTTTTACCATTATTATTATTATCATTATTTACACTTGTAATTTCGTTAATTTTTAACTTTATAATTAGAAATTTAGCAAAATAAATCAATCACAATAACAAAATTACACAAATTTAGAGTTCAAACATCACCTACTTTATTTTAAACTAGCTGACCCGCCCGGCGTTTACCGGGTCCGTGATAATAATCTTAAACGAACTCTAAATTTTTATGATTTTATCTTTAAATCGAAATATGTGTAAATACACTATTAAAAACTTGACCCTTTTGCTGCATTCTCACTCCCTCTCTTTTATAGAAAATGATTACTTCAGCCTATTATAGAGCATTCTCATAAGTCAAAAGAGAGATATTCTATAAAAGCGGTGGAGTGATGATACAGCAAAAGGGTAAAATTTTTACAGTGTACATTATATTAAATACGTGCCCCCTGACTGTGTCAAAAATTGGTTAAAAAAAGTAAAATTTATCTGCAAAAGTACCCCAAATGATTGCTATGGGAAATGCAGGAGGGAACATGTGTCCAACGTATGCGTGATTTTCGTGTTAAACTGTTGATATTTATCCTTAAAATTACTGTTAAGTGACTTATCTAAATACTTTTTTCACATAGATATCCCAAGTGAAATATTTTGAATTTCAAACTAATTATATCATTCTTAAATCCGACTATACCGTGAATGAAATCGATTCTCGATGATTAGCTAAAAGGTTAGTATATAGTATTATAATTTCAGAGCTATTTTACAAAAATAGGTGCATATTTTTTATCAAACATGCGTAATGTTCATTCTGTGAACAAAATCCTAACCGTAACCTAATTGTATTGTAATCATAACTTGTCTGTAACCTAGCTGTATCTTAACAGTAACCTAACTGTAATTTAAATTTACCATAAATGTAATCTGGCCGTCAACTTATCATAACCTACCCATAATCTAACCACAACCTAACCGCAACTTAACCTTAACCTAATTGTAACTTAACCATGACCTAACTGTAACCTAACCGGAAAACAAATATAACATAAGGCTCGGCGGAACGTAATTGCAACCTAACTGTTACCTAACTGTAACCAAGTTCTAATTTAACACTAACTATAAACGAACTATCTTAACCATCTCGCGCTGAATACTTAGTTTCACTTTCCACCGCTACGGAGCAGCGCATTATGTTTTGTAGAACATCCGAATTTTAGATTCGGATTGGATTCATGTTCATGGAAATTATTTTGTCTTCTTCGGATGGTTGTTTGGAATATTTTTGTTCAGTTTAGATTCGGTTCAATTCAGATTTCGTTGTTTTTTTTTCCTTCAAATGAGATTTTTAAGTTCGGTTCGGGTTGTACTTCCATGGAAATTATTTTACCTAGTTCCAATGATGTTATACGTCACTGAAATATTTTTGTTAGGTTCAGATTAGGTTTGGTTCAAATTTCGGGATTTATTTTTTTTACAAAATTTCTGATTCGGATTGGGTTTATGCCCATGCAAATTATATTGTCTTGTTCGTATTTGGTTACAGTTATTTGGAATATTTTCGTCGGATTCAGATTTCAGGTATTTTTTCAAATTGATTTTTAAGGTTCTGGTTGGATTCATATCCAGAGAAATTATTTTGTCTTGCTCGGGTCCGGTTTTGGGTCTTTGGAATATTTTTTCGGGTTCAGATATCATTCAATTCAGATTTCGGTATTTTTAATGGAATTTTTAGACTCAGGTTGGGTTGCGCATCAATAGAAATTATTCTGCACTGTTCGAATAAGAATATGCTTCTCTGGAATATTTTTGTCAGTTTCAGATTTAGTTCAGTTTTTTAGGTTCGGATTGGGTTCATGTTCATGGAAATTTTTTGTCTTGTTCAGATCCGGATATGGTTCTGTGGAATATTTTTGTCAGGTTCATATTTGGTTCGATTCTAATTTCAGGTATTTTTTGTCCAAATGGAATTTTAGGTTCGGATCGAGTTCATGTCCACGGAAATTATTTTCTCTTATTCGAATCCGGTTATGGTTCTTTCGAATATTTTTATCGGATTCAGATGTAGTTTGCATAAAATTTCAGGTTTTTTTCAAATGGAATTTTTTAGGTTCGAATCAGGTTTATGTTCACGGAAATTATTTTGTCTTACTCTTATCGGGTTATAGTTCTTTGGAATATTTTTTATCGATTTTAGGTTTCGTTCTGGTCATTTTTCGGGTTTTTTCAAAGAAAAAATTTAGGTTCGGGTCGGGTTGCATATACACGAACATTATTTTTCCTTGATCGGATTGGGGTATGCTTGATTCGAATATTTTTGTGGGATTCAGATTTGTTTCAGATCAGATATCAAATCCACAGTTTTTTTTATGGGATTTTTAGGTTCGGGTCGGGTTTATGCACATGGAAATTTTGTTTTACTTGGATCGGAGTATAGTCTGCTTTTTTCTGGTTGGGATTGGGTTATGTGTTAATACGCCTAAACATTATGTTTTGCTACCATTCTTTTAGTGACTATTTTTGATATATAATTTATTTTGCTATTTGATATTTTATTACTGTGTATGAATCGTCTGCCGATTCGAACAATTGTACGTCAAACAGCCATTTCATTTTTTTTAAAATTAAGTCTTAATAAAATTTTAACTTAAATAAAATGCATTCAAATTTAATCAATGAATTAAAAAAACTGCTAAAAAAGCCTCATATATACATATACATATATTTACTGCATTATACCTAACCACACATACATTCTAATGTACGAAGTTCCAACAATCTGACGTAACAGCTGTGTTCAAAAATCCTAAGTTAAACTGACATTTTGCCAGTCTTTAAATTTCAAAGGTCTTTGGGGAAAAAAAACAGTCACTTTTGAAATGTCAAAATCTCAAATTGGTTTTTTCATAGAGTAAAAAGAACTTAACAGAGTGGAAGTATTATCGCTGGAGGTGATGCTAAAAATGTAACCCTACATTAAGTCCAATTAAGTAGGATTTGACACGCCTATCAATTGAAACAGGTTTAAACCCGTATTTTTTTGCTTTTGTTTCTTAAAAAGAACTAATCTATCGCTTCACCGGTAAAAAATTATTAATTATTTTATCATATGTGTTTTAAATATCAATATAGAAAATTATTTTAACGTATTGCATGAAAATATAACATTCTTTTGTTAATACATTAAAATCGTCTGCAGTCAGAAATCTTTATTTTAGATTAATATTTATTACTTAAGTTTTCATACATGATTTTAAAAGAATTAATTTGATATTTAATTATTGCTAATTTTTCAATTTCCTTCATTTTAAAAGCGAACAATTATTTTAATAAATAATAATAGAACAAAGACCATTTTAAAAATTTGCTATTTCCTCTTAAAATATGCTTCAATTGTAATTCATTTCTTTCAATTCGCCTTATAATACAAAATTCCTTCCATGTCCTTTTGTTTGGCACATTAAAATTTGAGCGATAAATGGTTTCATATTGCAAAACTTTTTTGAGACTTACTTCACCTCCACTTATCTCATTCCTCTATGGGTCTCTTTAATTCTGTCTCAGCTTTCTTATTACTTCTGTGAAATTTTTTACACAACCAACCAACCGTAAACAGACGAAAGAGAAAAACATTGGAAAAAGATGATTTTTTATGAGAGTGACCTCTCGATTTTAATTAATTACTCAGTTAATAATTGGAATTTCGAAATTCTGAAGCTCAGGTGCATCAGGAGAGATTTAGGGCTACTTTCAAAAAAATTTTGAGCTTCGTACATGCTGTAGATTTTGCTAGCCATCGCAGACACACACACAGACACACACACAGATACACAGACAGAGCGTTTTGTTCTTTTATTAGTATAGATTGTTGAATAATACTTTTTAAAATTATACATAAGATGATGAAACTAGCGGTTCTAAATAGCGTGTTGTTTTGATTTTGAAGTAGGTTTACATAATTTAAATATTTAAATTTTCAGTCATTTTTCTAGAAATCAGCTATAACCTATGGACCTTAATTTATTTTAACGTTGTCATTTTTAATATATTTAATATTTAATACATAATTATTTTCAAATTAAATAAAAATCCTTGTGTTATTGAGATATATTGGCTACATTTCAATCATTTCAGTACGAGAATAAGAAATAAGTAAATTCGGTAAACACAAAACTCTTTGAAATGGATCAAAATTTCAATGGTTTTCCAAACAATTGTCTCTTTTTTGGTGCGTTCGTAATTATGTAAATACGTAGCACCTATTGTTGTCGCTCAGTCCGTCCGTCTGTCCGTCTGTCTGTCCGTCTGTCTGTCCGTCTCTCCATCCGTCCGCATATAACAACGCAAAAACTACCCAACCGAATC
Source organism: Maratus speculifer (assembly GCA_964019185.1). Taxonomy (NCBI): domain Eukaryota; kingdom Metazoa; phylum Arthropoda; class Arachnida; order Araneae; family Salticidae; genus Maratus; species Maratus speculifer. The sequence continues at coordinate 49,258,034 of OZ025293.1, forward strand.
GTTTGAAATTTAAAATACATAATTATTACATAATTTTGTCGAGTCATTTCAAATTTTATGAAAATCAGATGCATAGATCAATTACAAGGGCAATCAAAAGCATTCCGTTACATTACGGTCAATGGGGAAAAAAGTTTCAAATGCATTTTAATCGTTTGAAATTTAAAATACATAGTTATTACATAATTTTGTCGAGTTATTTCAAATTTTTTGATAATCGGGTGCATAGATCAATTACAGGGGCAATCAAAAGTATTCAATTATATTATATAGTCAATGGGGAAAAAGTTTCAAATGTATTTTATACGTTTGAAATTTAAAATACATAGTTATTACATAATTTTGTCGAGTTATTTCAAATTTTATGAAAATCGGATGTCTAGATCAATTACAGGGACAATCAAAAGTATTCCGTTACATTACGGTCAATGGGGGGAAATGTTTCAAATGCATTTTAATGGTGTTGCACTCATTCGAACTTAATAAAATTTATATGCAACTATAAAGTACATATTATAATGTACATTTTACATTATTTGTGATGCAAAGAACATTTGTTATTGATTTACAAGGCCACACCAAAGTATTCCATTTCATAATGGTATAGTGAGAACATTGTTTGATGAGCGTTTTAATTGTCATTCACTATTTACAATTTTATGAGATTGATATATGAGAGTAACATTTTTAAAACTTCGTTATAGTACGAACGCACCTCGTTTGCTACGCTTCACGTGCAATTTCCAACTTGTTATAAAATTGAATCGAGTGAAAGACTATTGTCAACTTTAAAATACCAACTGAAATACGAGCGAAATCTAGGTTTAGAAGACTAATAAAGAATTTTTTGTTTACACAGATAGAGTTGATATTACCAATGTCATCTACATTTATAAGCATTTTAATTTTAACAAAAGTTACAGATATGATTGTAAATATATATATATTAGAATATCTCTAAATGGTGGAAAGTGGAGTTTTAATCTATACTAATAAAAGAATAAAACGCTCAGTCTGTGTGTGTCTGTGTGTCTGCGATGGCTAGCAAAATCTACAGCATGTACGAAGCTCAAAAGTTTTTTGAGAGTAGCCCCAAATCTCTCCTGATGCACCTGAGCTTCAGAATTTCGAAATTCCAATTATTAACTGAGTAATTAATTAAAATCGAGAGGTCACCCTCATAAAACATCATCTTTTTCCCAATTTTTTTCTCTTTCGTTTGTTTACGGTTGGTTGGTTGTGTAGAAGTAATAAGAAAGCTGAGACAGAATTAAAGAAACCCATGGAGAAATGAGATAAGTGGAGGTGAAGTAAGCCTAAAAAAAGGTTTGCAATATGAAACCATTTATCGCTCAAATTTTAATGTGCCAAACAAATAGACGTGGAAGGGTTTTTGTATTACAAGACGAATTGAAAGAAACGAATTACAATTGAAGCATATTTTAAGAGGAAATAGCAAATTTTTAAAATGGCCTTTGTTCTATTATTATTTTTTAAAATAAATGTTCGCTTTTAAAATGAAGGAAATTGGAAAATTAGTAATAATTAAATATCAAGTTAAAATTAAATAACAGATTGAAAACTTTTGATAACGAACTAAAAATTGTATAGCTAAAAGTTTCCTTCATTAATGCAATTTTAAATACTTTATAACGTAGATGAAAAAAGTTTATGACTTAATAATTGCATGTAAATAAATATTAAAATATACTGATGAAAACACTTTTTTAAAATCTTGTATGACAATTTAAGTAATAAATATTAATCTAATATATAGATTTCTGACTGAAGACGATTTTAATGTATTAACAAAAGAATGTTATATTTTCAAGCAAAACGTTAAAATAATTTAAAACACATATGATAAAATAATTAATAAATTTTTACCGGTGAAGCGATAGATTAGTTCTTTGTAAGAAGCAAGAGCAAAAAAATATGGGTTTAAACGTGTTTCAATTGATAGGCGTGTCAAAGCACGTGCTTTTGTTAGTACTTAATTGGACTTAATGTAGGATTACATTTTTAGCATCACCTCCGCAGATAATACTTCCACTCAATTAATTTCTTTTTACTCTATGAAAGAAAACAATTTGTGATTTTGGCATTTCAAAGTGACTGTTTTTTTTCCTTTAAAGACCTTTAAAATTCATAGACTCGCAAAATGTCAGTTTAACTTAGGATTTTTGAACACAGCTGTTACGTCAGATCGTTGGTACTTCGTACATCAAAATGTGTGTGTGGTTAGCTATGTTGCAGTAAATATATGTATATGTATATATGAGGCTATTTTAGCAGTTTTTTAAAATCATTTACTAATTTGAATGCATTTTATTTAAGTTAAAATTTTATTAAGACTAATTTGTTTTTAAAACAAAAATGAAATTGCTGTTTGACGTACAATTATTCGAATCGGCAGACGATTCATACACAGTAATAAATTATCAAATAGCAAAATAAATTATATATCAAAAATAGTCACTAAAAGAAAAGTATCAAAACATAATGTTTAGGCGTATTAACACATAACCCGATTCCAACCAGAAAAAAACAGATCATACTGCGATCCAAGCAGGACAAAAATTCCATGAGCATAAACACGACCCGAATTTATAAATTCAATTTGAAAAAAAAACTATGGATTTGATATCTGACCCGAATCAAATCTGATTCCCACAAAAATATTCAAATGAAGCATACACCAATCCGATCAAGGAAAAATAATGTTCGTATATATGCAACCCGACCCGAACCTAAAAATTTTCTTTGAAAAGCTCGAAAAATGACCAGAACGAAACCTGAAATCGATAAAAATATTCCAAAGATCTTATAACCCGATAAGAGCAAGACAAAATAATTTCCGTGAACATAAACCTGACTCGAACCTAAAAAATTCCATTTGAAAAAAAAACCCTGAAATTTTATGCAAGCTACATCTGAATCCGATCAAAATATTTGAAAGAACCATAACCGGATTCGAATAAGAGAAAATAATTTCCGTGGACATGAATGCGAATTGAACCTAAAATTCCATTTGAAAAAAAAATCTGAAATTTGAAAGGAACCAAATATGAACCTGACAAAAATATTCCACAGAACGGTACCCGGATCCGAACAAGACAAAAAATTTCCATGTACATGAACCCAATCCGAACCTAAAAAACTGAACTAAATCTGAATCTGACAAAAATATTCCAGAGAAGCATATCTTTATTAGAACAATACAGAATAATTTCCGTTGATTGTAACCCAACCTGAACCTAAAAATTCCAATAAAAAAACCGAAATCTGAATCGAACGACATCTGAACCCGAAAAAATTATTCCAAAGAGTCAAAACCGGATCCGAGCAAGACAAAATAATTTCCCTGGACATGAATCCGACCAGAACCTTAAAAATCAATTTGAAAAAATACCTGAAATCTGAATCGAACCAAATTTGAATCCGACGAAAATATTCCAAATAACTATAATCAGATAAGAACAAGACAATGTAATTTCCATGGACATAAACTCAATCTGAACCAAAAAAATTGTAAAAAATGAAATCCCAAAATTTGAATTAAACCTAATCTGAACCTAACAAAAATATTTCAGTGAAGTATAACCTCATTGGAACTAGGTAAAGTAATTTCCATGGAAGAACACCCCGACCCAAACCTAAAAATCCCATTTGAAGGAAAAAAAACACGAAATCTGAATTGAACCGAATCTAAACTGAACAAAAATATTCCAAACAACCATAACCGTATCCGAAGAAGACAAAGTAATTTCCACGGACATGAATCCAATCCGAACCTAAAATTAGGATGTTCTACAAAACAGAATGGGCTCCATAGCGGTGGAAAGTAAAACTAAGTACTTAGCGCCAGATGATTAAGGTATTTCGTTTATAGTTAGCGTTAAATTAGAACTTGGTTACAGTTAGGTATCAGTTAGGTTGCAATTACGTTCCGGTGAGCCTTATGTTATATTTAATTTCCGGTTAGGTTACAGTTAGGTCATGGTTAAGCTAGAGTTAAGTTAAGGTTAAGTTGCGGTTAGGTTGTGGTTAGATTATGGATAGCTTATGATAAGGTGACGTCCAGGTTATATTGATGGTATATTTAAGTTACAGTTATGTTACTGTTAAGATACAGCTACGTTACAGACAAGTTATGATTACAATACAATTAGGTTACAGTTAGGATTTTGTTCACAGAATGAACATTACGCATGTTTGATAAAAAATATACACCTATTTTTGTAAAATGGCTTTGAAATTATAATACTATATACTAACATTTTAGCTAATCATCGAGAATCAATGTCATTCACGGTATAGTCGTATTTAAGATTGATATAATTAGTTTGAAATTCAAAATATTTCACTTGGGATATCTATGTGAAAAAAAGTGTTTAGTTAAGTCACTTAACAGTAATTTTAAGGATAAATATCAACACTTTAACACGAAAATCACGCAATCGTTGGACACATATTAACTCCTGCGTTTCCCATTGCAGTCATTTTGCTTATTTTTGCAGCTAAATGTTAGTTTTGTTAAACCGATTTTTGACACCGTCAGTGGGCACGTATTTAATATAATGTACACTGTAAAACATTTTACCCTTTTGCTGCATCATCACTCCTCCGCTTTTATAGAATATCTCTCCTTTGACGTATGAGAATGCTCCATAATAGGCTGAAGTAATCATTTTCTATAAAACCGATGGATTGACGATGCAGCAAAAGGGTCAGATTTTTAATAGAGTATTTACACATATTTCGAGTTAAAGATAAAATCATAAAAAATTCAAGTTGGTTTAACATTATTATTACGGACCCGGGCAACGCCGGGCGGGTCAGCTAGTATTAAATAAAAGTAAAAAATTGTAAATAAATAATAAAATTGAAATACTACGTCTTTTATATTTTGTATGATAGATAACTACAAAGAGATGGCAACAATCTGGTGATCTATTTTTTTTATCGACTCGCATACTGTTCAATAGTGAATATTTGGGCACTATATAATTATGGGCATAAAAATGATAGAATCATATATTAACCGCTTACCTAATTTGCCCATATGTCATACATGCAACGTGTTTTTATCAATCGTGATTTTCCCGTACCACTTACGGTCATCCATTTTCCAATCATCATTTATTCTTCTCACCAGTAATTTTCGATTGTAAATTTTCTATTATTTAATCCGAGCATTTTTTCTGATTCATTAACGTAGAAATTTTTTACTTTCAAAAATCGATGGTAAAAGATTAAGAATTCTGTAAAAACATGGTAAAATAGACATTATTTGAAAGTTTTTTTTCCTTAAAATGATAGTATTTGAGTTGTTTAGAAATAACGAGCTTTCTCTTACGGTCATTTCCATGCAAAATTGTCATGTCTTTCACATAGCTAAAAATCGCTATCAATGTTTGCCACCGTTATTTTCGAAAAGTGTACTTCGCCCTATTCAACTGATGAAATATCCCCGATAAAAAAAAAAAACTCTTTTTCCACTCTAAAATACTGGTAGCCAAAAATCGTTGTATGTGACAGACAAAACAAATTTTCATGGAATTAGCCTTATGTTAAAATGAAGATTTTAAAGTTTGAAAAACCACCCTATGCAGTTGAAATAGATCGGAAACGAATAACAAAAGCAAATTGCAATCCATCTTCCCCCCCCTGCCCCACCATCGCCCAAGCAAGATGATGTATCACAGGGTTCCAACACTTTTAATTGAAACACTGGTACTGTTATAAACAAAATTTCGACTTGTAAAAAGCGAGTTTTTCTTTAAGAAAATACTGGCGTTTATCGCCACCTGTACCTGACCTGTAAAAACCTGATTTAATTCATTTTTTATCACAAAAATAAAATAAAGATGCAGCGTAATATTTTTTTGAAAGCTGTATAAAGATAAAGTGTTTAAATTGCCACGTTACATTGTATGTAAACCGCTGTTAATGACTACGCGGTCTATTGCGCCCTCAGTTAACATATATTTTTTCATTAGCATTTACACCTTGTTGATCCTTATATTTCTCTCATTAAACAAAACGCACATCTATATGCAGCCGGTATCATGTCAAATTATCCATTATGAAAACAGTGTTGCCAGTGGGCTACTTTTTTAAAATTTAGATTTTTTTTATTGGCACTATTTTTTTTTTTGAAATAGTAAAATTCGTCTTTTTAAATGTTATTTAATAACATTAATTAATGAAAAAACAACCGAATATTTACCATTTCAGAAAGTAGTAAAAATAAAGAAATCTGAATTAAAAAATGGTACCCCACTGGCAACATTGTTTTCATACTGGATAGTTTTAGAAGGTGCTGACGGTAACAAGCGTAGTACATTTAAGTAATATGTAGACCTCAGCTAGTTCAAAAATTACATTCCTATTCTGAAAGAAAACAGAATTCGAAATTTAATGGTGTTTTTTTAAAAATTATAATGTGAATGTTTTGCGAGTAGAAGCATGTACAGATTTTTTTATTTGATTCACTGTACTGTAACAATAGTTAAATAAAACAATTGTAATTAACATTTAAAATTTTTCTGGTTCTTCTTTCACTTAGTTTTTATTATGTAAATATTTTTAAAATTAAATAATTACAAATTGAAGATATACCGGGTATCCAGTAAATGACTGACCCATTTTAAAATTAAATAACAAAAAAACGGTTTGAGATAAAAATGCGTGGTTTGCGGTATTGTTATTAGAATATCAATACATTTTTAATACGCACTTCCTTCAAATAGTTCGAATTTCGGCCATAAGATGGCGCTGGCGGCATCAGACTGCAGAAATACCGCCTGTTTTCTTGTTCTCAAGCTGATGATCTTTCCGGCTCATTTTCCCGAGTCGAATCTGAGTCGAAATGTTGAATCGACTCCCCACTCAACTGCAGAAATAGGGTTTGTTGATTGGAACGAGATTTAAAATAACATTTAAGATTGAACTGGGTCTATTGTAACAATCTATGTCTATTGTAGCCTCTTCAAACAAATATCACGGAGGAACTACAAAAACTAGTTTAAAATTACTGTAAAACATCTCCAAAGATGTGTCAATCTATGAATAAATATTTATGACAAGCAAACGTTTGTTAAAGAATCCTAGAAATATTTTTAACAATTCTAGAAAAATTTAAATTAATTTAAAGGATGTTCTTTAGTGTTTCAAAATTCTCTTCGGAATATGTCATTTTAACCGCTTAACTGATACTCTTTTTACGTATGTATAAAAATATATTTATGTAAATATGATTTATTATCTTTTTTAAATTATGTATTTAAAAAAATGTTCAATTTATTTTTCAATATTAATATTTATAAAATTGAACTAAAATAAGTAGACATTCAGTTTTAGCTAAAATATCCACCAGTGGATGATAGACTCTGACGTCTCAACTGGTTGACGGCAGTGCTGGGTTCGAACGCAATCGCGTCTGTCGGCATAACCGTTCGGAATTTTCCGTGGTTTTCTTCGAACCTTGGATTTTCTTGTGTAAATACGGGTTAGGTGCCCTTAGAAAGACACCCACGCAGGGCATCCGACTCCTTTCTGACCTATATCCTACGTGTACATAATCGGACGACATTAAATAAACCAAACCAAACTAAAATATCTATTGGCAATTTTATGGCAAAACATTTTTACGGAAACTTTTTACTGAAATAAAGTTTCGTTTCTTTTTCTTCTAGTTTTTTTTTAAATATTGCATGAGACAAAATCTGTTGAAAACATTTCAGAAGCCAATGCAGTATCCACTGTCCCGATCCTTTCTTTCATTTACTATCTCCCGATTCTACGTTTTTCTTCTGTTGGATTCGATGAGTTGAAATACGAATCGGTTTTAAAAGCCTAGATTACAACTTTTGAACCTATATTTGGGTAATGCAATACCGAATAACAGTAAAAAAGCAATAAACATCAAATTGATGCTCTTAGCAGAATGTCAAGTTTAAATTTTGAGGGATTTGCGTCATCTACACTGTAAATAGAAGAGGTTATTACAATGATGATTTAAACGCCAGTTGAGACGTCAGAACCTATCGCCCACTGGTGAGGCCATAGATATTTTAGATAAAACTGAATGTCTACTTATTTTAGTTAAATTTTATAAATATAAATATTGGAAAAATAAATTGAACATTGGTATCTTTTTATACATAATTTTAAAAAGATAAAAAATCATATTTTTAAAATATTTCTTATTTCAAATCAGATACAGGAGATATTTTCAGAATGTTTTTTCTAGTAGTTTTCATCATACCGGGGGAAAAGAACGAGATTACATATTTCTTTCCTATATGGGGTTGGGGGGGGGGGGGGGCAAAAATATACTTCAGGTTCTATGATGCTTTTTGTAATGAAGTTTTGAAGAGGGATGACTTACAGGCTGTAAAAAAAGATACGTCTTTCTTTTTTCTTTTTAAATATCTGTCCATTTTAGCGTAGATACGTTTCCTATCGTGGGTGGGTGGGGGGAGGCGAGGTGTGTGCAAAAGACATCTTAAAATCTCTCACGGCTTTCGTAATAAAATTTTTGGATACGTTAAATGACAAAATATGAACATAAAGTAGGGATGAATTCGGTTTTCGGAAAAATTAAGAATATTTTGTTTTAGGCAGGTTTTTCCCTTAGCAGGTAGTTTTGTAGGTTTCTTTCTACTTCGGGATCAATAAATTTTTATGTTTAAGACAGGATTTGTTGTAGACGGATTCCTTTATAGTAAGATTAAAAAAATTAATGTGTCAATTTATAAGTTTTCTTAGACAGGAGACTTGGTAACGCTATTTGCATACCATTGTTTTAAAATGTTAACAGATTTGCCCGTACAACGTACCGGCAATTACAGTTTGCTTCTTCCATCACTTAAAGCTTTCTGACACTACTAAAAATTTTAAATGCAATTTCATACTATTTAATAGAAGAAATATTTAAATTAAATATTACGATTATTTTAGCTTTAAAAAAGCTGCGTTTATCCTACATTTTCATTTTATTGTATGTAAAAAAGCGTATCAGTTAAGCGGTTAAAATAACATATTCCGAAGATAATTCTGAAACACTAAAGAACGTCCTTTAAATTAATTTAAAATGTTCTAGAATTCTTAAAAATATTTCTACGTTTCTTTAATAAATGTTTTATTGTCATAAATATTTATTCATAAATTGATACACCGTTGGAGATGTTTTACAGTAATTTTAAACTAGTTTTTATAGTTTCCCGTGATATTTGTCTGAGAAGGCTACAATAGACATAGGTTGTTACAATAGGCCTAGTTCAATCTTAAATGTTATTTTAAATCTCGTTTCAATCAACAAATCCTATTTCTGCAGTTGAGTGGAGAGTCGATTCAACATTTCGACTCAGATTCGACTCGGAAAAATGAGCCGGAAAGATCATCAGCTTGAGAACAAGAAAACAGGCAGTATTTCTGCAGTCTGATGCCGCCAGCGCCATCTTATGGCCGAAATTAGAACTATTTGAAGGAAGTGCGTATTAAAAAATTATTGATATTCTAATAACAATACCGCAAACCACGCATTTTTATCTCAAACCGTTTTTTTTGTTATTTAATTTTAAAATGGGTCAATCATTTACTGGACACCCGGTATGAAACAGAATATCAGGTTAATATATTTTATTGTGCACCATTTTTATTTTATAGTTTATATTTTTTTTTTCATAAATAAAAAATTGATATGTTTCATTGTAAAATCGTTTTCTCCCTTTCACTTTTATTTACAATAAGCATGCCATTGCATATATTAAACAGTTTTTCCTACTACGAATTTTGATTTCTTTTCATATATTTTCCAAAAATGTTTTTGATGATGAGAATTATTTTTATTTCGTTAATCTTTTATGTCTAGAATATGACGCCTTTGTTTAAGCTTCAATTGTCGAAAGTGATTAACAGGTATTTATTGAAATTGGGTATTGTCGTAAGAAAACAAATGAGAAACTACAAATTGGGAAAAATTCGTAGAAGCATAATTTTAAAATGCTTTAGTACTTAAATACAGCATTTTGTGTATAATGGATTGCAAACAGAAAATTATACTATTTTTTTTAATTATGCTATCAAATATGCAATAACAACATTAACAGCGAACTTTTTTAAAAAGAAGTAAGAAAATTCATGCGTTAAGAATAAATTATTAAACATTTTCCAACAGCTCCTGAAATCTTTAAAAAAACTTCGTTATTTAAGGAAATTAGTGTTTACTGTCCATAGCCAAATATGCATTCCAATTAGAGGTGTGCATTATTTAACATAACAGATAAAAAAACACTGTTACTACTATGAAGTTTGTTTTTTAGTAACAGAATATTAAGAACTCCCTATTAATTTTATAACAATACATTGCATTTACATTTACCTTAAAAAGTAATCTTAAAATAAAACAAAAAAAAAGTTTTATTTTAACTTTTTACTGTAATGAAAATAAAGTTACTTTTTTTTCAAACTTTTAATTATCTTCTAAGAGAACACGAAAAAAATATCCATTATTAAAAACGAGTGAAATAAATCTAGATTTGCACGTCAATCAAATAAACCCAAATTTCAGCGAAAACAACAAAACCTCAAAACAATAAACCGTCCAATCAATGGAAAAGAAAATCCTACACTCAAAATCACTTTTATTTCATTCATTAGTTACCCCTCCCACTAACAATAATAGACGCGTCCTAGCAAAAGTCAACTGTCTCGTCTGTACGTCTGGGAAACTTACGGCAAACTTTCTCCTTCTGTTGTTGAGAATAAAATTTATCTATAGTTTTAATTATCTGTCTGAATAAAATATTCTATAACAACTGTTAAATGTTCAAATGTTATGTTCCCTTTCAACATGAGATCGTATTTGTTTCAATTGCAATGCGTAAAAAAATTTAATCACTCCTCTAAAGTTACTTGTAATAAATAACTACGAAGCAATTACATTATTCTAACAATATTCTGTTGCTTTGAATACGAATCTGTTTATTTAGACTGGTAATATTAGAATCTGAGAATTATCGAGAGGGAAAAAAAGGTTTTTCTAAATTTGCAAGTTGGAATCGGGCATCGTTTGATGACGGATGATGAGGGACAGATGATGTTTTGATGAGGGTTAGTTTCGCGTTTGATTTCGAAATTGAGGATGTTTTAATGTGAGGTATTAATGTGAGGTCGATTGCGTTTTGAAGAATATGTCTGTGAGTTGATATTACGTATGCGTGCGGTAAAGCTGTTTATTTATTTCTTGTACATTTTTTCATAACTATGATTGCTAGAAAACTTTTTTCTTGGAATTAATTTTACTAAAGCAGTGAGATTTCTATTTTATAGAGCAATTTGCTAAAATTAAAAGAATTACTTTAACCAATTTGGGAAAAAATAATATGACTGTTGTCAATAGGAAAGCGAAGACGACGTTTTAAAAACTACTTGTTCATATAATTTTCATAATAAAATATTTTAATTTGAAAAATTTGCCTTAAACCTAATTAGGTTTTAAAGATTTTATTAAATTATTTTAAATAATGTAATTTATATCCCACAATGTTGTTGGACGCTGTAAATGGATAAGTTAAAATACACAGTTGATCGTATCACCATTATGCGATAAATGGCATAAATGAAAAAGTGAAGTGTTTTAGAAAAAACGAAAAGCACTTTTAAATGAAAAAAAGGAACAATGCTTTAGAACACACAGAGTAAATGATTTATTTTAATATGATCAGTCTTATTTATTGAATGTAAGTAAACAGCGGGACTATAATATGTAATTACTCTATTTTGGTCTCTTTTATAGATATTGAAACATGTTCTTTTAATGTCAAATGGGGATAAGTTTGTAATCGATGAATCATGCTGAAAATGGACGCTAATGTTAAAAAAATGTATAAGGGGTCTGACCCTTGTACAAGGGCTATTACCATACTTTCCGCACAAGGTCCTGTTTCTGTGAAATTTTGGAAAAAATTTTATGTATTATTTTATATAAATATCAATCATAATTTTGGGAATTTTAAATGATCTTTATATTTGAGGTTTTGTTAGACGATCTATGCATTTAAAAACCATATATTTTCATTGTATGTGTAAAAGTAACACGTCAGATTTTACTTTTAAATGTTTAAATTTATGAAAAGTTCAATTTGGAGATGGAAAAGATTTGTGTAAGGTCAATTTTTAAAACAAAGAATTTTGAGAAGGGTCCTATTTGAAAGGTGAAATTTTTGTGAAAGGCCCTGTTTGAAGGTGAAAGATTTTGTGAAAGGTCCTTTGAAGGAAAAAAAATGAAGGATCTTGTTTTGCGATGCAAAATTTCTAATAGGGTCCTTTGAAAGACCCAGTTTCTTTCTAATTAGGTCCTTGAATACTGTTTTCCGTAGATACTGATCCGGGAATATTGTGTTTTCTCATCTCCACTGCTGAAGTACGAAAACTTATTTTGAATTTTTGTAAAGTTTAACTCTACATCTTAAATGTAAGCCTGACCCTTTTTCAGGCATTAATATTTGAAAAAAAAATGCAAAATATTATTATAAAAAGGAAAAAAAAATTTACCTGAAAATATTTATCCAAAAACTATGAAAATGGCCTAAATTTAAAAAAGGTCTCCCGAAATTGCGAATTTAAACAAATTTTTAGCTTTTGATAAAACGTTAAAAATTTATTAGATTATTGTAACATGTTACCAAGCTAATGGTGTAATGATGGAATCTGTTAACAAAAAATAACTGTTTTTCCCATCTCTAATTCCAATACTTTTGAACAGCTGAAGCTTCAATTACGTAAATAGGCGTTTATGATACTAATGTCGATTATAATTTGAATCCATCATTGCTCCTATCTTACAGATTCACGAAATCCCTGCCACTGCATAATTATTCAGGAAAAATATTGAAAATGAGCATAACAAACAATAGTTTCTACAGTATAAGTTAAAATAATTCATGTATATTACAAAATATTTTTCAAATATTTAAACGGAATTTTTAAATGCAAATAATAATAATAATAATAATAATAATAATAAATAGTAAAATTATAACATGTAGATTGTAGATAAATTTAATTTCTCTCAAAAAATAATGCATGTCTTTGATGACTGATATTCAAAGAAAATCCAAGGCTACATCTAACACAATTTAGCATATTACAATACACCTAAAATTGTATTTTAATAATTGAATTATCCAGTTTCTGAAATAACTTTACACTGTTTATTATTCAGATGAACGAAAATTACTCTTTTGTTATTTTTAGCTGAAACAACATATTTATGTCTCAGAAGAAGTATGATAATAAAATACAAATTTAATTAAGGACTACTAGAGATAAGATTTAAAGTTACTATTACATATACGCGTCAGAAAAGGTATTTTAAATACTAAAATAAATATCGAGATAATTTAATTTTTATTTCTTATTATCAAGCCACATTTACTTACTGCAATTTCAAAAAAATATATTTTAAAAAAGGGTTTTGTATCAGAATGAAAATCTGTTAATTGCTATGGCGATTTCTTACAAATGTCTTAAGCTATAATATTGTTATAAATGTTTTTAAAAAATACCAAGCTCTACTATAGCAAAAGATATTTTTTAAATTATATATTTCGTGAAAAAACAGGGGAATACGTTAAACAAATCATTGATATTGGAATAAATTACTAAAATTATGAATGTCTGAAAATAAATAATCATATCTATTTCAGAAATACACAATTAAATGCACATGCTGCTTATAATCTTTACTTTTGAGTGTTGGTATTTACCAATGTACATACAGGGCTGTCACAGGTGACTATCTTTTAATTCCAACTGGCATTACTTTCTCGAAACAGAAATCCTTAACAGACACTTTGACAACCTTTGTAAGAGATATATTCTTTAGACTTCTTCTAAGAAAAAAGAAATGTGAACAGAATATAAAAATAGTCTTCTGTAGCAGCCCTGTACACCTGCCACAAACATAATCGGAGCTTTTTTTTTATTTTATGAACATTCTGTGAACAAGGCTGCCAAAAAATGATACTGTGTAGATAAAGATTTCAAATAAAAATATAAAATTAAAATTTGACAGTTACTATGCTTTGCACCAAGTGCCTTGATACGATATCACATTGTACAGATTTATAACTTACAAATTTCAGTTTAAAAAATTAACAATGAATAGAGAAAACTATTTGCACATTGGGCCCTTTCTTAATATCAGTATTTATAAAGAAAATTATTCGCGTTATAGTCTCACAACATTTATTATCAAAACCTCCCTCCGGGTGATTTTATAAAGATTTTTTAAGGAAATTATAAAAAATATATATTCTTTGAAAATAATAGTATTCAAACAACAGAAAAAGGGGTTTTCTGTTGCCCAGAATCTTCTTCTTCTTCTTCTTTTTTTTTTTTTTTTTTTTTTTTTTTTTACATTTTGTAATTACAAATTTTAATTGATACGCTTATATCCGTTGTTATAATTTATATACACATAAAAATCCATTTCTGCCGAAATGTCATGTTTTCAAAATAAGCTTATTTGCTTTTCGTTGCCTACAAAATAAATTTTGAAATAAAATTTGAAATGTTAATACCATTTCTTCAGTTTAATCTACAAAAAAGGAATTACAGTTATTAGACCTGATTAATTGCATGGCAAACATAACCAGTAAACATTCTCTCTCATATTTTTCACCAGTTTTTTGTAATAACTTTGTATCGATTTATTTAGTGATAAAACTACCATAAAGAATTATTCAAAACTGCGTGTATGCCAAGCGTACAAAGGTAATGCTGGAATCTGGAGTGAATTAGCACAGCTTCGACAACTGGTGAACGGGACGTAAATACGATGGTTTTTAGTATGAAATCATATATTTGCAGACGTCTATTCTCTGCGCGTTTCTTACACATATTTTCCGAATTTTTACTCAATCATGACAGAAGAATCTTGTTTACTAAATTTATTGCAAATTTTTTTGTTACAGTTTATTTCGATAAAATTATGTCCATAAAGAATAGTCACAATATCATTTTAATTTCCAGAAAAAAAGCATTGGCCTATTGAGGGGCAAGCAATTGCGTTTGCGTAATTCCGAACTCCCATCGAAAATTTGGGGAAATTTTATTTAAAAAAAAGTAAAAGCAATTTAACGACTTTTTTTCCAATAAAGTGAGAAAAGTAAAATTTGATTAAATTTTTTTGGTGCAAACCTGAATTGTTCATAGGTGGGACATAGTGTATTTTATCTCCCCTCAAGGGGTTAATGCCACAAAAACATATTGTCTTTTACATGGAAACTAAAATGACAATGCGACTTTTTTAAAATACACAAATTTTATCAAAAAAGACTGTAACAAAAATATTTCGCCATAAATCTGGTAAAAAAAGATTCATCTTTCATAAGAGAATAAGGTGAAATTGAACGTTTAATAAAATTTTCTTTAAATGGCTTTGCCTGTTTGAAAAAAATCTAATCTGGTGGTTTTAGGAAAACTATTGTCTAAAATCTCAAAATATTTAAGCAAATAAAGGAATATTTCTGGCTTGTTTATTAATACAACATTTAATGCATGCATTTTAAATTAAAGTGATTCGGAATGTAAAATGAAATGAGTTTTAAATTATAAGGATGAAATATTTGTAAGTTAAATAACATAAAAGCAACACGACCAATAAAATATTGGATACTTATCGTCTGCGCGCAATAAACGTAAAAAAAGACCTAAAATTAAATATTTTATTTATTCTTAAATTCTATATATATTCTAAACATTGACAAACGTCGTATTTTGTTCGGAAATACATCCGTGTATAGCATTTTGTACAATTTAACACATCAGGAATTTAGTAAATAAAAAGAATACTGCCCAGTTAAACTGAAGGCATTGAGCTCACAGGCTACAAATACTAATTGCACATTAAAGCTTTATATTTTCAAGGGTTAATTCCGTTCGAAAAAAAATTAAGAAGGGGAAACAGCTCTCCCCTTTTCTCTTTTTTTATACTTAATCATTGAACCTTCTATACTATCAAAGACATGCTTTATCATATAAAAAATCTATATCCAAAATTCAGAGCAAATTAGATAATTCTTAATAAAAACCCATTTAGCATTTATATAATTTAAAAAGAGTTATCCCCCTCTTTTATACTTAACCATTAAACTTCCAAAACTATTCAGAGATTTGAACGAAATCTGAAAATTCTGCTTGAAAAACCCATTTATATAAATTAAGGGGGGGGTGTGATGTAGAATCACATATAGTTTTCTTAAATTTTACATTTTTCTAAATTACAGTTAAAGCTAATCTTTAATTAAATATCTAGTTTATCTTAATGTTTTATTTCGATCCCACAATAACTTTCCGTTCAAAAGAAAAGAAAGAAAAACATCTAGCATCTGCTTTATTACTGATAAACGGCTGTCAGATAAAGAGAATTCATTAAGATGCGTATTTCACCCTTGCTGGAAACAAATAAAAAAAGAACAAAGATATGCTTTGCTTGCGGTCAGTAAAATCGCTTTTCTCTCTGCTTAATTGTGATTCTAACTTATTCGTTAGGTAATAATCTTTCCTTGTGCATGCCACATTATTGTGTCTTTCATAAATTCTCCCAAAACAGAGTCCTAACGTACGAATTGGCGCGAATTCTTTTTGGCGTATTTTTTTAGGACTGCCCATTTCTGGTTGCCCTGTATTAAATTCAAAATCATCTTAATTGTTTAAAGCGTAACAGAAAATTTCATGGTTATGATATCATTCACTTTTCATATGCTCCTTTTCGCCAATTCTGGATGCCAATGTGTGAATTCTGAATGAGAAAATTCAATTGCCTCTCTCTCGCTTCATGCACTCAGTCATGTAACAAAGGTCTCTTGAAAAATGGTTACAGGCACCATCCCTAATTATTTCAGTAAGGAATGATTTAATTTTTATAACTCTACTTTAAATAAACAATGTTCTCAAAAGGCATTTATTTTATTGATCACAGCCTACAACTCTAGCGAATGCATTTTTTTGAAAAGAACCTGGTCGCAATACTTTAAAATACAGATCTCCAGTACAGAAACTTGGTGCCTACACCAGGCATTCGCAACTTTTTCAAACATCGAGGGATGGTGCCTGCTGTTATTTGCCTGCTGTTATTTGCCTGCTTTTTATTTGCCTGCCAGATTTTTCCGGACTATTTATTTTCCTGAATACAATAAATGTGAACTATTAACGTCAGTCTTCAAGTATTTTCGAACGACTATTTCCTCGTCAGATAAGTCCTGCTTATGTTTGTGAATCATTACATAAGTGCTCCCTTCCTTCGCAGACTGTTGTGTGAAATATGCCTATGCTCCGGTGAATTATTGCCGCCGGATTTTTCTTGCTGGACATTATAGAGTTGGATTATAGTGCCAATTTCTCTTTTACTTGAGCGAGTGATTCTTCTGATCGGGACGTTTCGTGATGATGGGTGCTTCGCTTCCGCTCGTTAAATTTTCCCCTGCTGATGTAGGCCTAAGAATCTACGACTGGTGATTTGTGACTCTTATTTCACCTCCGTTAAATCAACAATGTCACGCTCACTGACATAATGTTTTTATTTCATCTTAGCGGTGTACTTCAGTGACGATTTCATATGCTCTCGACTAAAGTGACACAGAATTTCGTGTTTGACGTTTAAATTCTTCGTCATTCGTCGATAATATGATCTTCACATTGGATTTATTCTTTAAATTTTTGGATGCTGACACTGATGTTTTTCACAAAAATAATTACATGCGCTATACTATTAAAAAAAAACCCTTAAAACTACAGCATTGATCAATTTTGTGTCTGTAATTTTGTGCGCTATTGAACGTTTATTTTTACGATAATACTGTTACAAGTTTATTTGTAGTAGTTGAAAGTAAAAAAAAAAAAAAATGAGTGAAGAAGACATTCATTGATAAATATTTACAGCATAAATTTCGCAGATGAGAAAGTGTATGCTTTTATATTTAATAGGTTAAATCTCAATTTCTATTTTAATTATATGATATTTTTATTTAAAAAAAAAAAATTATGTTGAGTAATTTTCAACCATTTTTAGTTTATTATGTATTAGTTTTTCGGTGCTCTAATTGAATTTCTTTAAATACGAACAGTTATAAATGATTTTAGATTGTCTTGAAACATTTCACAGCTTTACAAGTGCTATTTAAAAACTATGATACAAACGATAGCATGATAAAATTATATTTTTCAAATATCTAAGTACTTATTGCTGTGCACTTTTTGCTGAAAGTCGTTTGAGAAATATCAAGACAGTTTATTACTTTTTAAAGAAAGTATTTTTATAATTTCCATTATTAACTAATGACTATATATTTTGTTTATTTTTTTAATACAGTTATTATTGAAGTGTTATAAATTGACGTATATTCCTTTTTCTTTTTCATAAATTTTATATTATATTTCCATGTAGATAAAAAAGTTCTAGGTAAGTTAATGGTGCATCTCTTTTTCCTATAAAAATAAGGCATGATGTTGTCGGGTTGCAACCATTATTTTTTAATATGAGGTTTATATAAAAGAAACAATACAGAGAAAGATGCATGTGAATACTGGTTATACAATAAGGATGTATGCACCTTCATATATTATTGACATTGGGTTCATTTTCAGATAAATAAAATTTTATCGTTTGAATCACATGCCATGTGCACATGACATAAATAATAATAATGATGCATGCATAATCGAATTATAAATTCATGTATCAAAAAATATATTATTACATTTTATCCTACTTTTCTTTCCTGATTTTTTTTCACTTTAAAGGTAAGTTGTGCTTTATATTGTTTGTGCAGTAATTTTATTGGGAGATTGTTTTTATTTGTGCAAAGACTAGCCATGTTCTTATTTGCATAATTAAACCTATCTAACATCTTAATATTCTTAAAGTGTGTGCATTGTTTATATCTGTTCGAGTAGAATTATTTTTACACTCTAGTCTGAAAAAAAAAAAAAAAAAAAAAAAAAAAAAAAAGATGAATAAGATACAGTATGATATTGAATAAGATACAGTATGAATCATTATTTTCGTCAATTATATTAGCTAATAAAAACTTCAATTTTAGGAGTGTTAAAAAAAAATAATAATAATAAAAAATTTGATAAATTCCTTAATATTTATTATGATATTTCTTATGCATTTCAGATAGGATATAAACAGTGCATTAAAACAAAATATCGTCTTAACTAAAGTGACTAATTTCCCCCCTTCTAATCTATGTTAAGACTTTTTATACATATGTCCAGTGTTTGTTTTTCCTATTTGCACCCCACTTGCAAAAATATTTCGTTAGAGAGGGTCCAGTTTTCTAATATTTAAATAAATATTGAGATTTTTTTTTCATGCTTTTTCACTTTTATAAATGTAAAACACAATTTTGATTAGTTTATGGATAGACATTTATTTTAAATTTTTAGCATCTATTTAAAAATATTCTCACATATAGCTGCTTTTATTATATTGCATTGTAGATAGGTCCATTTTTTTAATAATCAGATACTGTGCTCGTTTGTTTATTTTCGTATTTTTATAATTTAGGATATAAATTGTTTATAATGACTAAAAAAAGGTCACGTAAATTGACACAAGATCCATCTGTTGTGTTTAACTTTAAGTTTAGACCTGATGCAAAACAGGTAATGTCTTTTAAAACTAATATGGATTCTGAAACAATTGGTTTAGATTCTAATTCTTTTGAGATTTCATGTTTGAGTAGTTTAAAGGATTCTATTAACAGATATTCTAAATCTGTTGTTTCGGATGTTCAGAAATTAATTGGTCCTATTTTAAATGAGAATAATCCAGAACTCATGGCAAAATTTAATTCCTATCAAAAAGAAATTGAATTAAAGTTTAATATTTTAAGTGATTTGATGAATAGTGTTCATTCTGAGTGGACTGTTTTACAAAAAAATAACAACCAGTTACATAGGTTAAATGAGCTGTTGTTCGAAAAAGTAAGAACACTGAACTCGTCCAAACAGTCTAAGCATAATGAGATGGCTATTCAATGCGACATTGATGAATCTAAATTGGATGAACCCCTTAATGTTATTAAAGATAAGGAATGTAATTCTAGTGGGAAAGATTTGGCCAAATTTCTGGATAAAGTTGAATCTGAAACACACATAAATTCTGGTACAAATAACTCTAAATTATCAAAAAACAAGAATACTGATCTTATTTCAATACCGAATTACATCCTAAATTTATGTGAGCTCAAAAATCAAGTTAGAGATTTATCTGACTGCACTAAAATAATTCTGTTGGATCTTGATGACAATATAGGTATACCAGATATTATGATGTCTATAAATGAAAAGATTGGCAGTACCATTCCTTCTATTAACTTTGAAAGAAAGCATAAATTAAGACAGGGATTAAAATATAACTGGACAATTAGTGTTACATCATGGATAGCGGATCTCTTAACTCAACATGGAAAATTAAATATTAATTCTGTTGACTACACTGTCAGGCCATTTATTAACATAAAACGTTGCTTCCGTTGCCAACAAATAGGCCACCTGGCAAAATTTTGTGCATATGATTTGGCATGTGCTAATTGTGGTGAATCACACACTTCAGATAATTGTAAAAATGCTTCAAGATGCATTAACTGCATCGCACATAACCGTGCTTACAACAAGTTTTTCGACATAAATCACCCTGCTTTTTCCACTTGCTGTAATACATTTAAATTTTATTTCAAGCAAAAACAAGCTTTTAATCACTCTAAAATATAACGTAAATATTCAACACTTCTTCAGGTATGCTATTTCATGTATATTTAGTTAGTTACATATTTTGTTGGTTACCTTCAGGTGATACTTGGATTTCTCCGCTCTTTTACACAGTCTTTTTTTTTACATCGTTAACCTTTTTATTCATAACACAAACATAAAGCATTAATAATTATTTTTTTTCATACACTATTCTTTCGTAGATATATATTTTTCATATGGTGTACACATTTTAATACATTGTTATTTAAAGATTACTTTCAATCATTTCATGATTTACATTTTTCGGGCATTGTTCATATCTCTGATTCTCTTTCATTCAACTGTTTCGTGAGCTCAGGAATAGATGAATGATTCAAAATTTCACATTTTTGATTTATTGATAGTTTTCTTCTGGTGGTTAAGCCCTAATTATCAGTAAGACTTCTGCGGTGAATCTTAAATGTTTGTTTACACAATTTATTTTTCTTTATTTGTATCTTTCGCGATAAATAAAAAAATTGCACATCTATTTTGTCTTAATTCGATGTAGCTACTCTATTTTTAGTAGGTCTGTGTAATTATCAATTGCACTTTTCTTTACACACAGTGTTAGTGCGAATGTTCACTAGTGTATCAATATTACAGTGGTGAAAGTTTTACAAAGTTCTTTTTCTTTTGATATACTTGTGGATATTTGCAACTGACTCACTTTTCATACAACTTCTCTTTGCATGCAGCAATTACAATGTTTTTATACAAAGTTTTTTTACAATGGCAGTTTACAAAGGTATATATATTTTGCTGCTTGCTTTGCAGAGGAAGTTATTCACATACATGTACATTTACATATGCAATTGTTTAATTATCGGTCCTCTGTGAAGTTTTTTTTATAACATATTGGTTATTATCTTCAATACATAAGTCGTTTCTTTACACTTTTTGTTTAGATTATGGATATTTAATCCAGTCAGATTTTTTGCCTTCCCATTTGCACTATCCCATGTTCTCCCGTTACACATATGAATTTCATTACTCTTTAGGCGCAATTTAGATAGATATATACATTTTTTTGCATAACATTTGTTGGTAATTAGATATCATTTGCATTCACTTCTCCACATTTCTTTATTTTCATTCGGGTATACATGATATACATTAGTACTTTACACTACATTTACGAACATTAAGATTCCTTTTCAGCCAATGTATGCTTACACATGTAGCGGAGCTTACTCCTTCTTTATTTAAAATTCTAGCAAGGTGTAAAATTTTATATATACATTAAAATTCACACACTTATACACTTTTATTCAATACTCACCCTTTTATAAATTGTACAGGGTACTTCCACATAAAAAATATTACACTTGAGTCATTTTGCAGATAACGATGTGGTATACGACAGTCAAGGTAGTATTTAAAAATGCATACCTGTCAATGTTTTCACACTTCTGATTCAAAGGATATGAAGTGAAGATATATTGTAATTTTTATATAAGCAAAGATGCTGTCATACGTTTGCTTTAGTGGCTAATGCATGTCTTTTATTGGTCTTTATACCAGTCGTATCTTAAATTGAAGTTACTTTACAGGTCTCCAGATTACATTTCCACACATCTTACCTACACTTCTAGACTTTTTACACTTTTGCATGAAAGTTCAATGTCTCCCACTCACCAGTAATTATTTTTGAATAAAAGTATTTTGGGGAAGATACCGAATTCTTTACGAGGATTTCTTTCCTCATGTTACACTAAAATATCGTCTTAGATGCCAATATAATGCAACGTTGATTTTAAATTTCAGATTTAACTTAATAAAAAAATTCATTAGTTTGGGTATTAAAAAAAAAGGACAAAAAATTAGAAGTTATACATTTAGGAACGTTGTTATCACATGGAAGTAAATGGTCAACGACAGTGTTTCAAAAAAATTTCCACATGTTGGTTGTCTAGCATTTCTTGAACTCTCATCTCAGATATAAGTTTGTAGTAAAATTTATCTTGTAAACTTTTAAAAAAAATAGTGGAAATTTCAAAATTTCATATTATTCATTATTATGGACATTTTTAATCCTTCTATTTACATTATGTTTTTGTTTATTTGTGTATTATGTTTTGTGTTTAATTGCATTATATTACTCCAGTATTTTGCTATTATTATTGTATTGATCAATACACATATTTAATGTTTCTTATTACAAACATTTTGGAATTTATTGCCAATTGGTAAGTGACCTGTAGACTTATACCTGATATTTTGTTTTATTTGTATGTGCACATTTTTTATACAGGTCCTTGTCTAAATAAGACAAATTGAAAAGTGATCACAAATTTTATTAATGAAGCTGCAGCTGTTTCTAAATAGAAACAATATATGATGTCACTTGTATGACAAAATTTATGGTACCAATATATTTATATCATGATATTTATACTTTTATTTGGGATGGTTGCCTACTTAGAAAGATACTCAGTTACTTTTTACTTTATTTAGAATTTTTTCATGAACATTTTACACATTACTACTTGTAAGAGCATATGAAAATTGATTTCTCTCCCTTCATAGACATGTATAGATTTTTTTCGTCTGTGAAAGGGGTGATATATGTGATGTAGAATCACATATAGTTTTCTTAAATTTTACATTTTTCTAAATTACAGTTAAAGCTAATCTTTAATTAAATATCTAGTTTATCTTAATGTTTTATTTCGATCCCACAATAACTTTCCGTTCAAAAGAAAAGAAAGAAAAACATCTAGCATCTGCTTTATTACTGATAAACGGCTGTCAGATAAAGAGAATTCATTAAGATGCGTATTTCACCCTTGCTGGAAACAAATAAAAAAAGAACAAAGATATGCTTTGCTTGCGGTCAGTAAAATCGCTTTTCTCTCTGCTTAATTGTGATTCTAACTTATTCGTTAGGTAATAATCTTTCCTTGTGCATGCCACATTATTGTGTCTTTCATAAATTCTCCCAAAACAGAGTCCTAACGTACGAATTGGCGCGAATTCTTTTTGGCGTATTTTTTTAGGACTGCCCATTTCTGGTTGCCCTGTATTAAATTCAAAATCATCTTAATTGTTTAAAGCGTAACAGAAAATTTCATGGTTATGATATCATTCACTTTTCATATGCTCCTTTTCGCCAATTCTGGATGCCAATGTGTGAATTCTGAATGAGAAAATTCAATTGCCTCTCTCTCGCTTCATGCACTCAGTCATGTAACAAAGGTCTCTTGAAAAATGGTTACAGGCACCATCCCTAATTATTTCAGTAAGGAATGATTTAATTTTTATAACTCTACTTTAAATAAACAATGTTCTCAAAAGGCATTTATTTTATTGATCACAGCCTACAACTCTAGCGAATGCATTTTTTTGAAAAGAACCTGGTCGCAATACTTTAAAATACAGATCTCCAGTACAGGGGGGACATTAGAACCCCTGTTCCCCTTATTTATACTTATTCAATGAACACCTAATAACAGTCACGGAATCGCCTCATCAGAATGATCCTAATCTAAATTTTGAACGAAAATTAATTCTGCATGAAAATCCCATTTATATCAACTAACGGGGGGGGGGCATTAGAGCCCCTGTTCCCCCTATTTATACTTATTCAATGAACACCTAATAACAGTCACGGAATCGCCTCATCAGAATGATCCTAATCTAAATTTTGAACGAAAACTTAATTCTGCATGAAAATCCCATTTATATCAACTAACGGGGGGGGGGGATTAGAACCCCTGTTCCCCCTATTTATACTTATTCAATGAACACCTAATAACAGTCACGGAATCGCCTCATCAGAATGATCCTAATCTAAATTTTGAACGAAAACTTAATTCTGCATGAAAATCCCATTTATATCAACTAACGGGGGGGGGGGCATTAGAACCCCTGTTCCCCCTATTTATACTTATTCAATGAACACCTAATAACAGTCACGGAATCGCCTCATCAGAATGATCCTAATCTAAATTTTGAACGAAAACTTAATTCTGCATGAAAATCCCATTTATATCAACTAACGGGGGGGGGCATTAGAACCCCTGTTCCCCCTATTTATACTTATTCAATGAACAACTAATAACAGTCACTGAATCGCCTCATCAGAATGATCCTAATCTAAATTTTGAACGAAAACTTAATTCTGCATGAAAATCCCATTTATATCAACTAACGGGGGGGGGGGGGCATTAGAACCCCTGTTCCCCCTATTTATACTTATTCAATGAACACCTAATAACAGTCACGGAATCGCCTCATCAGAATGATCCTAATCTAAATTTTGAAAACTTAATTCTGCATGAAAATCCCATTTATATCAACTAACGGGAGGGGGCATTAGAACCCCTGTTCCCCCTATTTATACTTAATCAATGAACACCTAATAACAGTCACGGAATCGCCTCATCAGAATGATCCTAATCTAAATTTTGAAAACTTAATTCTGCATGAAAATCCCATCTATATCAACTAACGGGGGATATGAGCCCCCCGTTCCCCCTCTTATACATATCGAATGAACTCCAAAAACTAATCAGGGAAGCGCCTTGTTAGGATATACCTACATACAAAATTTCAAGTGGATCGGATATTTTTATCATGAATTATCGCGTTACGTACATACGAACATACATACAGAACGGACGGGCACATAAGCTCTCAGGCTATGATAGCCTGTGAGCTAAAAATGATATTGCGAAATTCTGTCTTTACATATTAACTATTTATTAATTTTTATGTGAGATATTTCACTGATAAACGTAAATAAAATCGAGCATATTTAAATCAGTAACATTTAAAGGAGTATTATATAATTAAATAATATTTCATTTTAATATATTTAATATTTAATCGTACGTCACTTATTTATTTCATTATTTACTATAATATTTCAATCCTAAACATTATTCTAAAATGACTTCTTAACGTAAAACTTCACAACTTCTTAAAGTAATAGTTTATAATAGCAAAACAATTTCGTTCCTTTCACACAAAGAAATTACAATCTATCTAACACGTTTCCTGCAATTCAACCCATCCGCTAGGTGGCGTATGACCTTGATTGGTGTCACCCGCCATAATCTTGCGGATGCCTCTCCCATTTACCCCAGGACTCTCACTTTGTTTACTGCTTTGCAATTATTAAAAGAAATGCATGAATAAGCAAAAAACATGTTGAGTTCTAATAGGAGGTTTCGTAATTGAATAATACATCATTCTTAACCTTTGAGCTCTGGTCGGTGAATTTCTATAAATCACGCAAAATACACATTTGCAGCAATGTTTTACAAAGGAAAATTTCGGTTTACTGTATAAAAAAATGCATTAACTAATTTTCAAATAAGTTTGATCGAACATTCTGGTGCCAGTGTCAAATTTAGCAATTAAAATTGAGTAGAAAAAAAATCACCCACAAGAGCTCAAAAGATTAACATAACTAATAACTACGCTTACCGTAATTTCGTGCGTATACGCCGCGGCTCAGTCTTTTTCAGACCGGAAATTTCATTGTAAAAAACAATCCAAATAAATGCCAAGCAAATGCAAGTTACATTTTATTTAAAATAAATTCTGGGAGGAAATCAACTTATCTGAGGTGCGGCAAATGCGCGCAAAATTACGACAACTCTTTCTAGCTATTGACAGTAAAACTTAGTCTAAAAGCCGACCGCACAAAACCCTAAATCATCGAGCACAAAAAAATCCTTTATTTTATGAAAGAGTAGTAATGGAGGAATCTAGCGATCCATGTTTGCCGAAAGTGAAGTGGTGCATAAGTCAAAATTTGATACCACTAATGCTTGAATCGTAGGTTTAGCATCGTGCTTGTCCGACAATCAAAAGTATGAAAACATGGAAAACAGAGTGCAGGAAAACACAATGCTAAGTCTACGAGTCAACCACTAGTGGTATAAATTTTTGGCTTATGCACCACTTCACTTCCGGCAGACATGGATCATTAGATTCCTCTATTATTACTATTCCATAAAATAAAGGATTTTTTCTTGTGCTCGATGGGTTTTGTGCGATCGACTCTTGGACTTTAAATTGTTTAAATCGTGTGCTGCAAATATGTTAACCCCTTGCGGCGCGGTGGTATATCTATGAAGCCACTAATTTTAATTCCCAAACGTTATATTGGCACCGGAATTTTGATTTAAAAAATTCGATTTTTTTAATTGTTGCAAAATAGCTTTTTCTTAATTACAAATAAAGCTGTTTTCAGATTCCAGTGTTAGACATTTTACAGCACTTAAGCAAAGAATTTGTTCTGCGCCGCAAAGGGTTAAAGCCTAAGTTTATTTTCGTTTTTTCCTCATTTACTACCTAAAATATTAAGAATTTCGTAGGTACTTGATTATAAAGCTGAATAATCTCTACACCTACAATTCAGTTTAACACTAGAACCTCGATGTTGTAATTTTGAACCATACTAAATGAATATATTTCGATCAAAACCAGGTATTAAAAAAACGGGGCTAAAATATGCGACACAGAAATAAGTTAAATAGTTTCCGGTAAAAATTCTAATATGAAATATTTTTATAAAATTTGAGCAAAATTTCTGTCTTTACAGTGTTAAAGAATGATTTACTATCTGTAAACCAAACAATCTATTATTTTTTAGTAGTTTAATAACATTTGTTCAAAAGATAATCTTAATCAAAGCTGCCAACTTTTATGCCTTTTTACCTATCACAATTTTTAATCAAATAAATGAAAAAAAAATACTTCGTTTAATCCTATATTTATGATGATTAAATAATTTCTTAAAAATTTATCTGTCTTATAGGGAAAAAGCGTACAACTTAACAGCTATGATTATAATCCTTTGCATTGAAATTAGGAATGCGTGCTTTTTGTGCCAAACCGTAAAATAAACAGTATAGCATAGTCAAAGAGCTGTTAAGCATTTTAGGGTAGGTATTTCATGCATCATGAATATTTGTGTTACACTTCTTTCATTAAGTCTGAATAAAAAATCAAATGTCTGGCTGAAGGATTGTCACACTTAACAAACTTATTATTTTTGAAATTCCCAAAATGTTTGTTAAAAAAATCCTTGAGGTATTTTGAAATTTTAATTCCGACAAATTTAGTGTTTAATGAAATAAAAAATGCAAAAACCATACTCTTTAATCGTCCCAGACACTATGCCAGTCTTTTTTAGGAGCTGTTTTATAACTATCGTAAAAAAGTTTATGAGACACACTGAGATTGAGACAAAATAACATTTATACTTAGAAAAAAATATTACAAAAATCACTGACAGTTTTGTTGGAATTTTCTACTGACCAGACAATTGGGAATGTTAAACTCGAGTGCCAGTTAAGCTGGACTTGCGGCGCCTTACTGAAGATTCATATGCAAATAAAGGGTAAACAGCGTCGCAGTGACTTGAGAAAGCTATCTTAAGATGAATTTACTTAGATGAATTAAAGCCAGACATCTTTAAACCTAAAATCAAAAGTAGAAGATAGCTTTATAGTTTTAATGAAACCATCTTTACATAATTTTAGCAAGCTTGAAAATTGTAACATATATTTTTTTGGTACCAGACAAAAATTGGATTCATAAGTTGATGACAGACAGCATTACATCTGATGAGGAAAGTGCCTGTTAGAAGAAATATCTATAAGTTTATAAAAATATCGTATTTTAATCTGCCATGGATCTTTTTCGAATTATTCGACCGTTTTCAGACTTTTCGCACACCCAGTATACATGTAACAGTGGATTTGGAATCTTGCACCTAGCGGGATTGCAAATCCTATTTCTTAATAGAAATAAACTCGTGTCGACAGATATAGAAAAACTTTGTACATATCTATAACTGGATTTTTTTTATATACAGGGTTAACACAAATCAATGACCTGATTTCAAAAATTATTTTTTTAACTATTACACACATTATAACAAGTGATATATGAAAATGAAAAAGTACATTCCCATTTTTTAATTGCAGATGCTTGGTGTAGAAACCTTTCATAACACAACATACATTTAATCTCTAATCAAATTCATTTCAAATATTTCGCAGTAGTGATCCGTCAACGATTCTTAATGCAGCACTAATTCATTAAAGCACCAATTAAAGCAGCACTAATGCATTAACTTCTTGGGGACGAGCGACTTGTATACATGCGACATGAAGAGCCCTGAATCCTTGTTTATTACCACCAGTAAAATTTTACTGTAAAATTTGCCTTAATTAAATGGTGTATTTTCTCCATTCAATAAGGTACAAATTTATGTTTTGAAAAATCGGTTCTAAAAAATAAAATTTCTTAACCCTTTCTGGCCCAATGTGCCCACTCCGATCACACCTAATTTTAATTGCAAACTAGAAAAAGGCACCAAAAGTATTTTAAAGAAATTTTGCTTTTACAATGAAAGCGTGAATTTTGGAATTCTTAATTTCTATAAAAGTCGTTTTTAAATTCCGGCTTTAATCAATAATTTCTTATATTATTAGCAGAATTTGCCTGCGCCAGAAATGGTTAACCCTTTGAGGGGCAAAGTACTTCTATTCTTAAAATGCTGAAATGATTGAATGACACCAGAATTTAAAAACAAATTTATTTCAAAGTAAATAAAAACTTTTCTTCAGGAATTTGCTAAAATTAAATTTTTCATTTCAAATTCCGGTGTCAATGTGGCATTTTGCAATTAAAATTAAGGGGTATATATTTTATACCACCGCCCTTCAAGGGGTTAAAAGGCTGCCGTCCCGAAGGTATTAAAACATAAAAAATGCAGCACTGATGCCCCGCAAAATATATTCGGTGATATTATCTCATAGACCTTATAGAATTTTATCAGCTGAAAAAGAAAGAACTAAAACATTTATATCTATCTATATTAATAAAAGAAGAAAACGCTCTGTCTGCGTGTGTATGTGTGTGTGTGTCTGCGATGGCTAGCAAAATCTACAGCATGTACGAGGCTCAAATTTTTTTTGAGAGTAGCCCCAAATCTCTCCTGATGCACCTGAGCTTCAGAATTTCGAAATTCTATTTATTAACTGAGTAATTAATTAAATTCCAATAGTCTAAGAGCCCAGGACTGGCAGACCTTCGTTATTTTATAAAAGCTGAAACTTTCTCAGCGCAGTCTTCCAACAAAGATAAGAATGATGGGTAATTATGAAATTTGGATCTGGTGGCTTTGGCAGTGACCAGGGAGCAAAGGTGTAAAAAATACCAACTTACTTTCGTCATTTTATAAAGCGTAATTTTTTTTTAATTTCCTTTGGAATGATGTTAGAAATCACGTCCTCCATTGGCAGACACTTCCTGTGGTTCCAACCAACGGCCGACAACCACTAGACATATACAGCGTCTTCTCAATACACTAGAGTCTGCGCGAAACAGACATTTTCCCCGTTTTCCCTTGGCTCGGAAATTGGCGACAGTTATTTGAGGTTGCTGCATTGAAGAGGAAACGAAGGAGGAAAATCCCATACATTTCACTAGAAGACAATATTGAAAAAGATCAAGCAATGGACTGGAGTAGCAGTGACGAAGATAATGGAGATATCGACTATAATGATGAAAAAGAATAATATCATTAAACATGTCTTAAAACCTGATAATAACTTATAAATCCATACTTCATTTTATTTTTATACAGGATGTTCCAAAAATGCCACCCATACTCTGCACAACGAGATTCCTCGTTGCGGGATTACATAAGAACTGCACTTGCACGGTCCATAGTTTACGAGTAAAATACGAAAAACAAAGTATAAAGTCATAGCCAGTACAAGAAATAAAAAGCGTTTTGGACACATCAACAGCAGTATTTTCATATCTTTTCAGACGGTAACGTTCTAAACGTTCGCTGAGCATATCGCGTCAAGCGGGCGCGCGCCCCAAAGAATGACGTTAAGACGCCGCTGAAGAACTCGTTACTGCATCCTTGTAGCTACTGGCAGTTTTTGTATGATTTTCATGCATTCTGTTCGCGAATAATTTGACATGTATTTGTGTATACTTTGTTTTTCAATTTTTCTCGTAAATTATCAATCGTACAGGTGCAGTTCTTTGGGCTTCTTTTATGTATATTCCCAATGAGGAATCTGGCTGCGCAGAGTTTGTGTGCCATTTTTGGGACACCACGTATAGAATTTTTTAACACTATGTATGAATAAACAGTAAAACTCTAATTTTAATCTAACTTTATTTTTAATTCCACTTTGTATTGAAGTGGATATTAAAAATAAAGTTCATAAAATACCTAAACATTATTTTCTAACGTATTTAATTTATTTTTAAAACAAGTATCAAAATGGAAATTATAATCAATAACATTATAAACATGCAATTTTTTATTGATAAATAAGTACATAATAAAAAAGCAATTTCGGCATGTGCCAGGGGGAGGATATAGCTTTCATATTCGTTGTTTTTGTTAAATATAGCTTTTTTGCGACTCGATTAGATGAGTTAATAAAAATTCTTTAATGCTTGATTATTATCTCATTGAAAATTTTACTGAAATTTTAAGAAGATCAAATGCTACGAACCCTATAAAAGAAATTTCGTAAATACTGAATTTGAATGAGAATTGTGCCAAATTAGTAATCTATAGCCAAATCGGCAATATTTATCATTTCTTAATTTTTGTCTTCAAATTTGGCGATATTTTTAAACGTTTGGCGATAAGTGTTTTCAAGCTTGGAGAGAATTCGATGCTAACGTTCATTAATACTCATAAATAAATAACTAATTTTTAGTAATTTGGAAAATAGTTGTTATCCTCGGTAGAGAATTGGGAAATCAGAAGTATATCTGAATGTTTTTATTGGTTGAATTCCGCATTTTATTCATTTTCTGATTGGTCCATGTTTAATGTCCAAAAAGTGGTTTATCTGTTGCCACAATGACAAAAAAGCAATAAAAACTTTAAATAATAATAATAATAATTTGAAAACAAATTGTCATAAAAATTTCAAACGAATTTCATTCAACAGTGCATTTTTTTCTCTATGCAACGGTATAAAAATTTAAAATGTGCAATGTTTAGAAGTTTAAAAATTTGCAGTTCAAAAAAATTGTAAAACTGATGAAATTTCATTTAAAATTTTCATAAGATGGGTCCTGGAATATTAATGTTTAATCCATGTCATACGTAATAAAAGGCAGTCAGCCTGATTAACTCCATCAAATAAAAATGCACATTTTAAACAGTTAAAGTTATATAACAATAAACTACTGGTTTTTTTTTTTTTAATTTATGGTCTAGGAATATTAATGTTTAATGCATGGCGTACGTAATATTGTGAGGGAGTGACCTTTGCAGAAAGGCACTCTAGTATTTCTGAGATCGTGACGTCAATAATTTAACAAGTGTAAGCGTAAAAGCGACATCTATCCTCTCTTTTACTTTAACTTTCTAGAGTGTGTATGCTCTTTCGGATTTTACAGTTAGCTCGCGGTTATTAGTAATATGTTAATGTGAAGTATCTCAGTTTGCAGCATATAAAAGCTTGGGTTTGAGTGTCTCTGGCGTGTCTCTGGCATTAGCCAGCAGCCAGCGAGTGAGGATC
Organism: Maratus speculifer; assembly: GCA_964019185.1. NCBI lineage: Eukaryota > Metazoa > Arthropoda > Arachnida > Araneae > Salticidae > Maratus > Maratus speculifer. The sequence continues at coordinate 49,290,379 of OZ025293.1, forward strand.
TCTAGTATTAGACAAGCGAAGTGAATTATTGTTCAGCGAAGTGCTAGCGAATAGGAAGTAGCGACGGCCTCCAGTGAAGTGGAAAGAAGTTTGGATAGTTGATTTGAGATTCGGCCGTGGTAAGAAACCTCTTAGTTCCATTTTTGATTATTTGGTGAAATAAAGAATTACCTACAGCCACGGGCTGTTTAACTAAGCTTTGTTTAGCAGCTCAGCCAGAAGATAGTGAGAAGTGTTAGTAGGTGCCCCGAGTGAGCTAGGCCGAAGCCTGTGAGTATGATTTAGCTGTTCATAGTGTTTTCAGTTGTGTAAATTTAAGACTGGCTCCACTTCCCTTCAGCCATTATCACTTTAATAAACTTTGTTATTTTATCTTAAATTACTGAGTATGTCTACAATTAACCTCCACCACGACCAACCTAACGTTACAAATGACGCTCACCGTGGGTTTACCGTTACAATATATGACTCATTATGGTCATCCTAAAAATGATGTTTATTATTATTATTAAGTATAGAATTCCTTTTTAAGTCTTTAAAATTTTAGTCTTTGAAAATATCATTCTCCAAATAGTCGTTCAAATTTGTTAAATTAATTTTTTTAAGCTATTGCATAGATTTTATCGCGGGCTTTGAGCGCGGTGACCGAATCCAAAAATTCCGTAACGCGAAAAATCCTAACACATCGGTAACGAAAAAACCTAACACTCGGCTAACGTCGTTTCCTTTCGGAAAACTTCGGAACGGTATCCTTCGGTAGACTTCGGCAGACATTGACGCGGTATTTTTCAGATATTAGAATATCAAGTCTCAAACTTATGTTTCTTATGATCTAATTTTCATAGCGCGGCCAAATTTTGTTTGGTAATTTATTATGAGACAGTGTTTATTTTGGTGGTGTTATTTATTTTGGTGACAAAAGACCCCCCCCCCCACCGTGAGGGTCGAAAAATTTAAAATGCTTATAACTCGCGATCTAACTTTCGTAGCGCGGCCAAACTTTGTTTGGTAATTTATTATGAGACATTGTTAATTTCTGGTGACAGGATACACCCCACGGTGAGGGTCGAAAAATTTAAAATGCTTATAACTCGCGATCTAATCTTCGTAGTGCGGCCAAACTTGTTTGGTAATTTATTAGGAGACAGTGTTAATTTTTGGTGACAGGAGACCCCAGACGGTGAGGATCGAAAAATTCTTATGATCTAATTTTCATAGCGCGGCCAAATTTTGTTTGGTAATTTATTATGAGACAGTGTTTATTTTGGTGGTGTTATTTATTTTGGTGACAAAAGACCCCCCCCCCACCGTGAGGGTCGAAAAATTTAAAATGCTCATAACTCGCGACTTAATTTTCGTAGCGCGGCCAAATTTTGTTTGGTTATTTATTATGGGACAGTGTTGATTGTTGGTGACAGAAGACCCCCCACGGTGAGGGTCGAAAAATTTAAAATGCTTATAACTCGCGATCTAATTTTCGTAGCGCGGCCAAATTTTGTTTGGTAATTTATTATGGGACAGTGTTGATTTTTGGTGACAGGAGATCCTCCAAGGTGAGGTCGAAAAATTTAAAATGCTTATAACTCGCGATCTAATTTTTGTATCGCGGCCAAATTTTGTTTGGTAATTTATTATGAGGCAGTGTTAATTTTTGGGGACATTAGACCCACCCACGATGAGGGTCGAAAAATTTTAAATGCTTATAACTCACGATCTAATTTTCGTAGCGCGGCCAAATTTTGTTTGGTAATTTAATATGAGACTGTTAATTTTTGGTGACAGGAGAGCCCCCACGGTGAGGGTCGAAAAATTTAAAATGCTTATAACTCACGATCTAATTTTCGTAGCGCGGCCAAATTTTGTTTATTCATTTATTATGAGTCAGTGTTAAGTTTTGGTGACAGGAGACCCTCACGGTGAGGGTCGAAAAATTTAAAATGCTTATAACTCGCGATCTAATTTTCGTAGCGCGGGCAAATTTTGTTTGGTAATTTTTTATGAGTCATTGTTAATTGTTGGTGACAGAAGACCCCCCCCCCCATGGTGAGGGTCGAAAAATTTAAAATGCTTATAACTCGCGATCTAATTTTCGTAGCGCGGCCAAATTTTGTTTGGTAATTTAATATGAGACATTGTTAATTTCTAGTGACAGGAGACACCCCACGGTGAGGGTCGAAAAATTTGAAATGCTCATAACTCGCGATCTAATTTTCGTAGCGCGGCCAAATTTTGTTTGGTAATTTATTATGAGACATTGTTAATTGTTGGTGACAGAAGACACCCTACGGTGAGGGTCGAAAAATTAAAAATGCTTATAACTCGCGATCTAATTTTGGTAGCTTGGCAAAATATTGTTTGGTAATTTATTATAAGGCAGTGTTAATTTTTGGTGACAGGAGACCCCCCACGGTGAGGGTCGAAAAATTTAAAATGCTTATAACTCGCGATCTAATTTTCGTAGCGCGGACAAATTTTGTTTATTCATTTATTATGAGTCAGTGTTAAGTTTTGGTGACAGGAGACCCTCACGGTGAGGGTCGAAAAATTTAAAATGCTTATAACTCGCGATCTAATTTTCGTAGCGCGGCCAAATTTTGTTTGGTAATTTATTATGAGACATTGTTAATTTCTGGTGACAGGAGACACCCCACGGTGAGGATCGAAAAATTTAAAATGCTCATAACTCGCGATCTAATTTTCGTAGCGCGGCCAAATTTTGTTTGGTAATTTATTATGAGACATTGTTAATTGTTGGTGACAGAAGACACCCCACGGCGAGGATCGAAAAATTAAAAATGCTTGTAACTCGCGATCTAATTTTGGTAGCTTGGCAAAATATTGTTTGGTAATTTATTATAAGACAGTGTTAATTTTTGGGGACAGGAGACCCCCACCACCGGGAGAGTCGAAAAATTTAAAATGCTTATAACTCGCGATCTAATTTTCGTAGCGCGGCCAAATTTTGTTTGGTAATTTATTATGAGATTTTGTTAATTTTTGGTGACAGGAGACCCCCACGGTGAGGGTCGAAAAATTTAAAATGTTTATAACTCGCGATCTAATTTTCGTAGCGCGGCCAAATTTTGTTTGGTAATTTTTTATGAGACAGTGTTAATTTTTGGTGATAGGAGACCCCCCCACCGTGAGGGTCGAAAAATTTAAAATGCTTATAACTCGCGATCTAATTTTCGTAGCGCGACCAAATTTTGTTTGGTAATTTATTAAGCTATTGCATAGCTTTTATCGCGGGCTTTGAGCTCGGCGACCGAATTTAAGAATTCCGCAACGAGAAAAATTCCTAACAATCCGGCTAACAAAGTTTCAGTTTGGTAGACTTCGGGAAGGTATCCTTCGATAGACTTCAGCAGACATTGACGCGGTATTTTTGCATAAATTGATAAAAAATGCTATGCAATAGCTTTACCGCGGCAGTCCCCGAGTGGCACACATTTTTCTTTCATTGTGGTCTTTTTTCAAAATGTCAACAACCGTAGAATTACATGCAACAACTTCAAATAACTGTCGCCAATTTCCGACCCAAGGGAAAACGGGGAAAATGTCTGTTTTGCGCAGATTCTAGTGTTGTGAGAAGCCGCTGTATATGTCTGTCGGCCGGAAGTTGGAACCACAAAAACTGTCTGCCAACTGAGGAAATATCTTTTGGTAGTTACCCAAGTAACATATATAAAATTCAGCTTTTATAAAATGACGAAAGTAGAATTTCCTATTATTGAAGTTTAGTGGTTTTTGGCCGGGGGTTGGAACCACAGGAAGTGTCTGCCAATGAAGGACGTGATTTCTAACATCATTCCAAAGGAAATATCAAAAAATTACGCTTTATAAAATGACGAAAGTAAGTTGGTATTTTTTACACCTTTGCTCCCTGGTCACTGCCAAAGCCACCATGATCCAAATTTCATAATTACCCATCGTTCCTATTTTTGTTGGAAGACTGCGCTGAGAAAGTTTCAGCTTTTATAAAATTACGAAGGTCTGCCAGTCACGGGCTCTTGCTCTACAAAGATCACTCTCATAAAAAATCGCCTTTTTTCTTCTTTTTTTCCTTTCATTTAGTTATGGTTGGTTGGTTGCATAAAATTTTCGCATGAATAATTAAAAAATCTGGAACAGACCTTTAAAATTCATAGACTGGCAAACTGACAGTTTAAATGATGATTTTTTATCACAGGGATTGTAAACCATGGAGGAAAAACATAGGTGGTGGTGAAGTAAATCGAAAAAAGGGTTGCAATATTAAACCATTTATCGCTCAAAATTTAATGTCCCAAACAAAAGCATGTGGAAGGGATTCTGTATTAATAAGACGAACTGAAAGAAATGAATTACAGCTGAAGCATATTTTACGAAGAAATAGTAATTTTTTAAAATGGTCTTTTTTCTATTATATTATTCATTTTAAAAAAATGTTTGCTTTTAAAATAATTGAAATTGATAAATTCGATATAATTAAATGTCAAAATAAAATTAAATAAAATATTGAAAACATTTGATTTGAACTAAAAATTGTATTACTAAAAGTTTTCTTTTTTTTCAGAAATCGATGAAAAATGTTTATGATTTAACAATATATTAATAATTCTATGTCACTATATAAAATACATTTATGAAAACATTCTTTTAAAATTATGCGCGAAAACTTAAATAGCAAATATTAGTCTAAAATCTAGATTTCAGAGTGCAGACGATTTTAAGACATTAACGAAAGAATGTTAACTTTTCAAGAAAAATCTTAAATGATACTTCTATATTGATATTTTTGAAAGTCATATGATAAAAATAATCACATAATTCTTGCCTATGATTGATATATTTATATCTTTTATGCATTCCGATCGTGTATTACAGTCAATAATGGCACAAAACGTTATTTTTTAAACGAAATTTTAGTCATCTATTCAATAACAGTTTAAAAGGTAAAAAACAAAGAAATACGGGTTTAACCCAGTTTGAATTGATCGGCGTGTCAAAGAACATGGTTTAGTTGGTGCTTATTTGGACTTAATGTAGCGGATTTTAGGGTTATATTTTTGGCGTCAGCCCAAGACATTATACTTCCAGTCAATTTCTTTTTACTGTGTGGTTGTATGCAGATCTTTGGCATTTCGAACATTAGAATGTATAAGTCATTAGCTGTGTTGCGGTAAAAAAATCACACAACACTTTTCTAGGAGTTTATTTTTTTTTATCATTGATAAAATTTAAATGTATTCTATTCAATTTAAAATTAAATTATGGCTTTAATTTGGTTTTAAAACAAAAATAAAATATAGCTGTTTGGCGCACAATTGTTCGAGTCCGCAAACGATTCATACACCATAAAAAATTTTCAAATAGCAAAGAAAATTATTTATCAGAAATTGCCATAAAAAGAATAGTAGCAAAACTGATTATAACCTTAATGTTTAGACTAATCAACACATAATCCGATCCCAACAACAAAATAAATAAATAAATAAATAAATAAATAAATAAATAAATAAATAAACAGACCACACTCCGATCCATGATAGGCAAAATTTTCGTGAGTATAAACCGACCCGAACCTAAAAATTCTGTTTGAAAAAAAAAAACTATGGATTTGATAACTGACCCGAACCAAATCTCAATCCCATAAAAATGTTCAAATGAAGCATAACTCGATCCAAACAAGGAAAATTAATTTTAGTGGGCATGAAACCTGACCCGAACTTAAATATTGTCTTTAAAAAAACTCTAAATATGACCCGAACAAAATCTGAAACCGGTAAAAATATTCCAGAGAACTATAATTCGATCCCAGCAAGACAAAATACTTTCCGTGGTTATAAACCCGACCCAAACCTAAAAAATTCCATTTGAAAAATTCTGAAATTTGATCCAAACCACATCTAAATCCGACCAAAATATTCGAAAGGACCATAACCGGATTAGAGTAAGACTAAATAATTTCCGCGTACATGAACCCGATACGAACCTAAAACTTCCATTCGAAAAAATACCTGGAATTTGAATCGAACCAAATATGAATCTGACAAAACTATTTCAAAGAACCGACACCGGATCCGAACAAGACAAAATATTTCTATGGACATGAACCCAATCCGAACTCGAAAAATTTCTTTGAAAAAATCGCGAAATCTGAACTGAACCAAATCTGAACTTGGCAAAAATATTCCAGTGAAGCATCTCCTTACTGGAACAAGACAGAATTATTTTCATGAACACGCAGGAAGACCTGAGCCCAAAAATTCCATTTGAAGAAAACGCCGAAATCTGAATTGAACCAAATCTGTTCCCGACAAATTTATTTCACAGAAACATAACTGGATCCGACCAAGGCAAAATAATTTCCATGGACATGAATCCGACCCGAACATTTAAATCGAATTTTAAAAAATACCTGAAACCTGAATCGAACCAAATCTGAACCCGACGAAAATATTCTAATGAATCATAACCATATACGAACAAGACAAAATAATTTCCATGGACATGAACTCCATGAATAATTAGGTAACATTTGGGTTGCGATTAGGTTGCAATTACATTACGGTAAGTCTTTGATTTCACTACCCAACATCAAAAATGTTTCGGGCTCAAAAATAGTTATTTCCGAAGTATTTTCTCTCGCTAAACACGAAAATCAACCTAAAAAGTTGAGATTAGCTCTTGTTTTCGAGGTAAGAACCAACTTGAGAAATCTCACTATGGCTGTTTTACAGGAAATCGAATGTTCGGAAATTGGTACTCCTAATAACTGTAATTCCCCTCAACTGAATTCTCTGTGTAGAATCCAATCAGAAATCAAGATCACAGAATACAGGGTTCGTCACAAGAATCTTCTTCATTTCTTTGAGAAGAAAGAACATGTTGTTGCTTGCACTGATGTAAAGGGTTTGATGAATTCAATGAACATAACCAGTGTTGGGTATGAACGCGCTCACTGAACGAAAATTCACGAGTTTCGCTCACTGTTTGTGAACTTTGAACTGAACTTCGCTCACTATTTTATAAACGAGTTTGAACTGAACGGAAACTCAAAAAATAGACGAGTTTGAACGAAATTTACGTTCAAATTTACGTTCAAATTTTCATAATTTATTTAGAATTTTTCCAGACCTTAGTACACTTTTTCCCTCTTTCAAATGCCATTTAGAGGTCTACACGAGCCTCAGGACGGGTTAAGTCTGGATATCACTTCTCTGGGTAGTATCCTAGTCCTACTTCTTCTGCAAACTCGGGTCGCGCCGAACCGGACTTGGGCTGTATACAATTTCGCCGAAAATAGATATATACAGTAAACTCCCTGTACAAGGTGGACTGTGTAAGGCGGAAATATGTCTAAATCGGAAATATTTTAAAGAAATCGGAAATATTTTAAAAGAAAACATAAACATCGCAGCTTACGGCACTTCTGCATAAATGGAGATTATAAACAGACTAAGGTAAGTTTTTTTGCCCAGAACTCTTCCCTAAGGGTAAATATCAATGTCCTGTAGAAATGTACTCGGGGTCGGGCCGGGTTCGGTGCGAAATTTCAACTTTTTTTTCCGGGCCGGGCCAAGCTCGGGCCTTGTTTTTAGCTATTATATCGGGCCGGGTCGGGCCTTGTTTTTAGCTATTATATCGGGCCGGGTCGAGCCTTGATCTTAGCTATTATATCGGGCCAGGTCGGGCCGCTAAATTTTCTCTACGAGCCGGGCTGGGCTCGGGCCGAAATTTTTATTTTAATATCAGGCGGACATTTTTTTCTATGGATCGGGCCTGGAAATTTCCGTCCGTGCATACCTCTATCTTGCATATCGAATGATCAAATGATTAGTTCACAAAATTTTGTAAATTTGGACAATAATATCCAAACGTAAAAAAAAGAACTTTTTAGTGAACTTCGTTCACTTTTACAAATGAGTTTGATTTGAACGAGTTCGTTTGAAAATTTTTTAATTTGAAAGTGAACTTAAATCACTTTTCAGAAATTGAACGTGAGTTTGAGTTAGTTCGTTTATTTTGTGAACGTGCCCAACACTGAACATAACTAATGATCCACGGAAATGGAGGTTATTTATAGACGCTTCCAAACTTAGTTTGAAAGCAGTCTTACTACACAGCGCCAACATTCCCATTGGACATTCCGTTCGCACGCAGGAAACTTACATGAATGTGAAATTACTTCTCGAGTCAATCAAATATGAGGATCATAAATGACAGGTTTGTGGTGACTTGAAAATAATTTCTTTACTCCTGGGAATGCAATTAGTGTATACCAAGTACTGCTGTTTTCTGCGTTTGTAAAACAGTCGAGATAGAAACTTTCACTACATAAAAGACAAATGGCCTTCAAGAAATCTAAATCCCGATGAGAGAAATGTCCAAAAAGAGCCTCTAGTTAATCCAAAAAACATTCTGCTTCCACCACTGCACATTAAGCTGGGATTAATGAACTTCTTAAAAGCCATGAACAAAGATGGAGAATCTTTCCAGTACCTTAGAGCAAAATTTGCAAGAATGAGTGAATCAAGGGTTAAAGAGGGAATCTTTGTGGGCCCTCAAATTTGCACAATAATGAAGGACCCTGCTTTTGATAAAGTTCTGGAAGGGAAAGAGAAAGCAGCTTGGGAAGCCTTCAAAAATGTGGCATGAGGATTTTTAGGCAACAGAAAAGCCTAGAAGTACCAACAGTCGATGAAAGAACTCCTACTAAAATTCCTTGACCTTCGATACGAAATGTCTCTGAAACGTCATTCTCTCCACTCCCATCTTGATTTTCTCCCTGAAAACTGTGGAGTTGTAAGCTATGAGCACTGTAAAAGGTTTCACAAAGATATCTCTGATAGGGAGGCCACACACCTGTGAAACATTGAGCGAAAAAACATGAGACATGCGACAATTTCACCCTGATAACAAAGAAAAAACCGGTTTGACTGCGACATGTTGCACGATTTTTGACGCATGTCTCGCTAGTGTGTGGCGTGCCTAATAGAACGCTGATATCAGGGTCGTTGGGATGAGTCAATGCTGGCCGACCACTATTGAACTGTTACAAGAGATGCTCCGGCGTTGACATACAAGAGGCAATTCAAAAGGAAACGTTTGCAAGAATAGGCTAAAACAACAACTGCTTTCTGAAAAATGAACATTGTTTAGTGAAACATGCCTTTTGTATTGTATTTATTACATAGGAATTTTTTTCTTCTTCAATTTGCTTTTAAATCAATGTATGGGATGTTGTGTATCTTTCTCAAGTAGGCTATATTGTATCTTGAAAACAAGAGCCAATAACAAATTTTCATTTATATATTCGTTTTTTTCAACCCAAAATTAGTAGGAATTGACTATCTAGAACCAGGAAACTGACAAAAATATTTTTTTTGTTGCCTAGTGTTTTATTTAATTTCACGTTATGTTACAGTTAGATCACGGTTAATTTAAAGTTAGTTTAAAGTTAAATTGCATTTATGTGATGGTTAGAATAAGAATAGGTTACAATAAAGTGACGGCTAGGTTACATTTATGTTATATTTAAGTTACGGTAGGGTCCTGTTAAGTCGCAGTTAGGTTACAGACAGATTATGGTTACGGTACTAAAGTTTACGGTTAGGAATTTAGCCACAGAGTCAACATTACGCATGCTTTGATTAAAAATATACACTTTTGTTAAATGGCTCTGAAATTATAATACTATATACCAATCTTTTATCATCGCGTATCGATTTCATTCACGGTATAGTCGGATTTAAGAGTGATATAATTAGTTTGAAATTCAAAATATCTCACTTGGGATTTCTATGTGAAAAAAATAATTAGTTACGTGATTTAACAGTGATTTTTACGGGTAAATATCAACACTTTAACAGAAACTAATGCAATCGTTGAATGCATGTTCCCTCCCGTATTTCTCATTGCTCATTTTAAGTATCTTTAGAGCTTAATATTAGTTGTTGTTTTTAAAACCGATTTTTCACAAAGTCAGCTGCGACGCATTTCAGACAATGCATTTCTCCATGCTTCCAGTTAATGATAAAATCATACAAATTTCAAGTTCGTTTAATATTGTTAGTACAGACCCGGGCAACGCCGGGTGGGTCAGCTAGTAGCAAAAAAAATTTAGTTTTTTATTTGCAGTTATATACACAGATTGTTTACCTCTAGCATCAGTACTTTGTAGTATTTTAACGCATTCTTTTCTTATCTAATTCATATTTAATTTATGATTCTCAAAAAATTCTAAATTATTTATTTCATTTTCTTAAAGGCATTATAGAAATATTTAGAAATATATATTTTAATTCCTTGTATTCAGAAATTTCAAGTGAGTTTTAAAAAATTTCTAAAGCTCGTAATAATTTTATTTATTACTTTCAATATTTCAAGCACTAGAATTAGAGTTGCATTAAAATTTCATTTAATATATTTTTTTAGGTAATAATCAAAACAAATGAGAACCTTATTAAAATGCGTCTCTATTTTAACAAAAATATTGCTAACGTATGTGCTAAAAATTCAAAACTAATAAATATATGCTTTTAATCATCTTTTTTTTCTTAACATTACAATCTTGAATATCGATTATATTACCATTTTAACATCCGTATTTTTTCTCGAATTACGATGTGATATTGATTTTTATATACTGGTTCTTATTACAAATTAATAACTTACGTTTTTCTTTCGCATTTCTCAATATGAAATAAAACGAAATCGCACGGGATTATACAGGGTGTGTCATAAATATCGAAACAGTAGGCTATCTCCTCAAATATTGCCCCTAGACCCATAGTTCCAATTACAAAAATTAAAAAAAAAATGGTGAAATTTCTTATAAGTTGCAACTCCATCGGGGGGTCTATTTGAAAAAATACGAAAATTAAATTTTTATATGGCCCCCGTAGGTCAAAATTCCCAATTAGGAAATTATTCCTTATCCCTTCCTAAATTGAACAAAACAAACTTCATTTCCGTATCTAAAAATCCCAGAGAGATATTAAATCCCAAAATCCTCAAAAATTCCTGACTTACACCACTTTTCCCTGCCTTTAAACTGTGCTTTCTTCTCTGTGATTCAACGCTTGTTAGGGAACATTCACAAATTGCAAATTGATAAAAATGGGTTTAAGATAGCGCTTTTTCTTTGGACATAAAATAGCAGCGAATAGTTTTTTACGCTAAATTGGTATACCAGACGTCTGCCCGGGTCAAAATATCTAGGTCAAGTCTCAAACCGAGACATAGGGGGGAAAAGTTCGGCGTGGCCTGAAAAAATGTCAACATCATAACCCGGACCGGTCTGGAAAATAGTTTAAAGCATAGCGCGGTTCAGTCGCAAATTTCTACATAGTTTTTTAATTCGGCGTGGGAAAAAAAATATTTCATATGGAGGAGTTCTGAACAAAAAATTCTTTTATAGCTTTTCGTTTTTTATATTTATACTTTTTATTATTAAAGAAGCGCCAAAGGCTGTAATATATTTATTTTATCAATGAATTTCTATTTATATGTAAATGTTTTACTTATATTTTAATATCGTTAATCCATATCCCATGCGTTGGAGACTGAAAAATGTTATACACTAAAACTTTTTAAGACGGAATCACAAAGGAAAGAAAAAATACGTTATAGACAGATGCTCTCCCTAGAAGATGTAATTGGAGCTTATTTTCTTTTCAGGTACTATTGCATTTATTTTGCATGGATCAACATATTTTCCGTTTAAGACAGAATTCCGTCATAGGCAGATTTTTAAGCTATTGCATAGCTTTTATCGCGGACTTTGAGCACGGCGACCGAATGTAGAAATTCCGTAACGAGAAAAATGTAGAAATTCCGTAACGAAAAAAACATAACACTCGGCTAACGACATTTCAGTTAGGCAGACTTCGGCATGGTATCCTTCGGTAGACTTCGGCAGACATTGACGCGGTATTTTTCAGATATTTAGAGGATATCAAGTCTCAAACTTATATTTCTTATTTCAGTTACTATAAATCTATAGCTTCAATAATAAAAATTCCTAATAGAATGTGTATAGAAAAGAATCGTCTTAAGATAAAACAAGGTAGGATAATGTAGCTTTTGGTGATTGGAGACCCGCTTAATGGTGAGGATCGAAAAATTTAAAATGCTTATAACTCGCGATCAAATTTTCGTAGAGCGGCCAAATTTTGTTTGGTAATTTATTATGAGACAGTGTTAATTTCTGGTGACAGGAGACCCCCACGGTGAGGGTCGAAAAAGTTAAAATGCTTATAAATAAAGGCCTAATTTTCGTATCGCGGTCAAATTTTGTTTGGTAATTTATTAAGAGAGAGTGTTAATTTTTGGTGACAGGAGACCCCCCACGGTGAGGGTCGAAAAATTTAAAATGCTTATAAGTAGCGATCAATTTTCGTAGCGCGGCCAAATTTTGTTTGGTAATTTATTAAGAGACAGTGTTAATTTTTGGTGACAGGAGATCCCCCATGGTGAGAGTCGAAAAATTTAAAATGCTTATAACTCGCGATCTAATTTTCGTAGCACGGCCAAATTTTGTTTGGTAATTTATTATGAGACAGTGTTACTTTTGGTGACAGGAGACCCCCCCACGTTGAGGGTCGAAAAATTTTAAATGCTTTTAACTCGCATTCTAATTTTCGTAGCGCGGCCAAATTTTGTTTGGTGATTTATAATGAAAAAGTGTAAATTTATGGTGACAGGAGATCCCCTCCAGGGTGAGGGTCGAAAAAGTTAAAATGCTTATAACTCAGGATCTAATTTTCGTAGCGCGGCCAATTTTTTTTTTGGTAATTTATAATGAGACAGTGTTAATTTTTGGTGTCAGGAGACCCCCCCCCCCCGGTGAGGGTTGAAAAATTTAAAATGTTTATAACTCGCGGTCTAACTTTCGTAGCGCGGCCATATTTTGTTTGGTAATTTATTATGAGACAGTTTTAATTTTTGGTGACAGGAGACCCCCTCCACAGTGAGGGTCGAAAATTTTAAAATGTTTATAACTCGCGATCAATTTTCGTAGCGCGGCCAAATTTTTTTGGTAATTTATTATGAGACAGTGTAACTTTTGGTGACCGGAGATCCCCCATGGTGAGGGTCGAAAAATTTAAAATGCTTATAACTCGCGATCTAATTTTCGTAGCGCGGCCAAATTTTGTTTGGTAATTTATTAAGGTATTGCATAGCTTTTATCGCGGGCTTTGAGCGCGGCGAAAGAATGTAGAAATTCCGTAACGAGAAAAAAATCCTAACACTCCGGCTAACGTCGCTTCAGTTTGGCAGACTTCGGCACGCTATCCTTTGGTAGACTTCGGCAAGTATTGACACGGTATTTTTCAGATATTTTGAGAATATCAAGTCTCAAACTTATGTTTTTTATTTCAGCTACCATAAACGTATAGTTTCAATGATAAAAATTCCTGATTAACCTACATGTATTGTAAGATAATAAAAATATTTTAAACGATATTAACTTCTCATTTATTCAATAAAAGGAAAAAAAATCTGTTATCGGTCATCACGCTTAAAAAGTGTAACTTGAATTAATATCAAAGACAAAAAAAAACTGCATAAATAAAAAATAAATAAACAATTATAATTGCATAAGGTGATAAAAAATGCTATGCAATAGCTTTACCGCGGCAATCCCTGAGTGCCACACGTATTTTTTTTCACTGGTTTTATTTTATTTAATTTTTTTAGCCTTTGAATAATCTATTTTAAAAAATAAATTTTAAAGGGTTTTTTTAAATAAATGTTTTAAAATCTATACTTTTTTCGTAAAAATTTCGATTGAGCCGAATTTTATTTATTTTATGTACGTATTAAGTCAGTCAGAGACAGTGATTTTAATACGGGTTTTGTCGAGACCGGGTTTGAAAATTTCATCCAGAGTGCACCTAAGTTGAAGGAAGTAGTCCCCTCCTTTATGAAAAGTACGCTAGGCCCGGCCTGGCGGGTCTTTCGAAAAAAGTAACATCTCGGTCCTGGCCCTACCTGGACCCAGAATACAGATTTTTTAACATCCTCTGGAGGACGATAAAAATCCTGAAGTTGTCAGAAGTAAATTTAAAAAGAAAAAAAAAGACTTAATCTGCATCTTAGAAAAAGCATTTTTTAAAATAACTGTCGGACATTTAAACAATACACTTCGTTTTTCTGCATAATGAATTTTTTATCCTCTATTTCTTGCCTTTAAATTATTAAATGTTAAGAATTTTTAAAAGAAAAAAGAACTTGAAACACGTCATTTTTGATTTTTTTACATTAGTTTTGTTTCGGGAAATTTGAAAAAATGTTTGTTTTTGAAAATATGATTTTTTAAAAGTTATATTATTTTTTCAATAATTTTTTTTAATAGTTTTAAAATTAATATAAAAAAAACCTTGGAACAAAACTAAAATCAGATTTTCATCTTTAATTAAATGGAAAGAAATTGAAATCCGATAAATAATGTTACGAGTTATAACGATTTTTGATTGTCCCATTTAAACTAGTACTAACCACATGAAACTTTTATACATTGTATGAGAAATTTTAGAATGTGATTTTCTTAGCAAATTATAATGCTAACCATCACAAAAAAAGAAAAAAAAATCAAAATTCTAACTCAAGAAATATATTTTTTACGCGTTTTCTAGAACTGTTAAAGTAACATTGTTTTTTGAATTGCGCGCTTTTCAATTTGTGTCTAATCACTTAAAACCTGATGAATTTTTTAAACGGCTATAACTTTGCGAATTTTGGAGATATGAAGATGCAACTTTTTGTGTTTTTTCAGTCCTGAATAAGGAAAGTTTTCCTAATTGGAATTTTTGTCCTACGGGGGCCGTATAAAAATTTAATTTTCGTAACTTTTCAACTACACCCCCCCCCCCCCCCATGGAGTCGCAATTTATCTTATCAAAAATTTCACATTTTTTAATGAATTTTTGCAATTGGAAGTATGGGTCTAAGGGCAATATTTAAGGAGATAGCCTATTATTTTGATATTTATGACTCACTCTGTATAAAGATGGAAATCTTTTATTAGCGTTTTTTAATATATGTATATTTAAAGGATATTTTAAAGGGGAAAGCTATATGCTGTATTTTTTTCAGAAAATCCACCAGCTATTCTCCTAAAAAATAAATATTGCCCCATAAAATTTAGTAAATTAAAAAAATATATATATGTTGTAAAATTTAATTTGAGTGACAGGTTTTTAATGAGTGTTTTTGTTTGGTAAATTATGTATTTCCTTTATAATTATCAAGAAATGTCAGTTTCATTTACTGCAGTTGAGAATTTTAGATACTTTTTGGCAGATGTAAAATTTTGGTAAGTCCTTTTTAATCCTTTCATGGACAAAGTGGCTAAAATGGCTAAAATGTTAAAATAATTGAAAATCTTCATAAGTTACGAAAATAAATTTTAAAAATAAATAAAATATTTTCTTCAACTATGTTATGTTAGCATAATTAAAAAACAATTAAAATATGAAGTAAATTGGAATAAACATTAAATTGTACAAATAATATGCTACGCTCTTCAAAGGGCCAAAACAACATGGAATTTTGGTACTAAAAAAAGTGTGTGCAAGCTGCGATCCTCGAAGCTATCGATATATTTTTTAAATAAATAAATTCATTTTTTAACCTCTTCAGTCCCGAGAAAAATCTGCTGCTTAGAAAAATTATTTTATTAGCAAATTATGGCGCTTTTAGGCTTAGAAAAGAGAAAATAAAATTAGATTTTTATTTTGAAAATTATTAAGTAGTTAAAATTTATGTCCCCATATGGGTACATCAGGTCGCAATTGAGTAAAAATGTCATTTTTTAAATAAATAAGACCAATTTTGTTTTACAATAAATAGACCTATATAATGTTTAAAAATTACATCAATTTAAATAACTTAAATGATTTATTACCTAAAGTTATGTATTGTGCAAAAATATTATACAAATCTTTTAATAATTGTTGTACATATCTTGCTACTATACTATATATACTATACATGTACTATGTATATCTTGTAATAGTATACATACCTTGTAATAATAATCGTCTAATAAGGTATAATTTATTATAAAAAATTTTGAAATAGTTATAATTCTGAAGACAAATAAAGTACCCTGGGGTAATAACGCCACGTTAAGGTTCTACCAATTTTCACGGCTTAGTTTTAGATTGTATTTTTCAAACAAATATAGGATCTGATACAGCAACTCATTGACTATCTACATAAAATAAAATAATTTAACAGATATGTATTCATAAAATGTAATGGCGTTTTTTCTTGACCAATGCTATTTGGCGTTAATACCCACCTATATGGGTAATAACGCCATGCAAACAAAACTATAAAATAAGATGGAATAATGGCATGTAGATTGCCCAATTCTAAAAATACAAACTCTACAGCTCTAGAAATTGACAAATTGCAATCTAAGCTATTGAAAATGTACAATTTTTTTGTGACTCTGAAAGAAAAAGAAAGCTGTGGTGGTGGCGGGGGGAGGAGGCAAAAGAATATCAGATTCTAAGCTACGTTTTGCTTAAAAATGACCATTTAAATAGAATTATTAGAAACATTGCACGGATTATTTGAATCAGTATTTATATTCCCATGTATGCATTCTACGCGATAGAAAATATTGATTTTTTTGTGAAAGTGAAAGAAAAAGGAGTGAGGGGGTAATAATGGTTCAACAGAATATAACACCCTGTGTCTCTCTTTGCTGAAAAAGTCCCGCTTAAATATGATTATAAGAAACATTGCATGGTTTTAACCATTCATAATGTAATATTTTAATCATGTGAAGTTTTATAATAACTAGAGTTATATGTAATAAATATTTTTGTTTAACCTTAACTGCTGTTAGCGTCTCACATACCGCTGAGTTTTTCAAGTTTAAGAGTTTAACTTGCAATTTTTAGTTTAACTATAGATACCGGGAAAATTTTGTTTCATTTGGAGTCCTATTACTACCTCTAGAAACTTTTGAATAGCTGAATTTTATTTATAATAGTTCTGTATATAAGGTTCAATACAAAAATAGTATTCTAAAAGTTAATTTAACATTTTATTCATCGTTAGATTAAGCGGTCTGACAAGCCGCTCACAGTAAGTTATGCGATAATTTTTGTCAAAGCAGTTAAGGGTTAATACTATTATAGTAATCTAGTAAATAGTTTTTAACCCATAACTCAACACTAATGCGGATTCTCCAAACCTACAGTTAAATTGTCGACGTTTTAAAGAGCATGCTTTAATAATTTTTTTTTAAATTGAATAAAATTTTTGATTAAAAAATATTATCCCAAAGAGATCTCTTATTCAATTTTATACATAATTCATATGGTTATATATCATTATCTCTATATTAGCAACAAAATTAACCTTTAACTGCTGTTAGCAATCTGACTGAACACTGTACCCTCTCCCCCCCCCCAAAAAAAATAGCGTTTAAGTTATATTTTCCAGCTTAACTATAGTTACAACTGAAATTCTCTTTCGTTTGGAGTTCTCGTAATATTGTTAGAAATATTTGACTAGATTAAATTTAATTACAATTAATTCTGTACAAAAAGTTAGCGCAGGAACAGTATTCTATGATTTTTAATCATGGATCGCATTTTAACCTTCAGCTAATGTTACCAGTCTCGTAGACCACTATTTTTCTTTTAATTTTTTAGTTTAACTTGTAATTTTCAGTTTAACTGCAAACACTACCGAAATTTTGTTTCATTTGGAATTTTAGTACTATCACCAGAGACTAAATAGGTGAATATTAAGTATAATACTCTTGTATAAAAAGTATAGTACAAAAACACAATCCTATGAGTTATTCCCGCCTTTTATTCATCTTTCAATTTTGTGGTCTCACAAACCGCATCACATTCATACGTTACAATTTCTGTCACATCAGTTAAAGGTTAAATTTATAAAGTTTTGAAAAACCGAACGCTGAGAAAGCAGAGAGTTAATATTTCGAACTCAATTGAACAATCCAGTGGAAATTTAATAGAAACCTGATTTCGAAGATGTTTGAATTTCAATCTCGAAAACATTTTGATACAGTTTTATTTACAAGAGTTAAAAATTATTTTTTACATTAGTAAAAAAAAAATAATAATATAATAAAAAATAAAATAGAGAGATTATTTTTAAGTATTGGGCAGCCCCGCCTTAATCTTACCATTTCAACAATGATGATAATGCTGTCCCATATTAATATATAAACCCCCTTCGGATATAGTTCGGCCACTGTTGGGAATCAACCGGGGTAATAACGCCAATCCCTGGCGTTATTACCCCGGGATACTTATTGCACAGTAAATCCTAAACTACAAATTATCTCGAGAAGATATCCAAAATCTTCTACAACAAATTGAAAGTACATGAAATACACTACAAATTTATGTAATAAACAAAGTATTTCTGGATAAAAAATATAGTCTTCAGATCAAAAACCTTATCTCGCAAATTTTAGATCAAGCGTTAATTTTAGTTCCTTGTAAAAATAATAAGATCTAAAATTGATACAAATTAACTTGAAGCTGTTTTTTGCGATTTATATGACTCAAAACCCTTCTGCGCAGAGCACATGGGTGTCATTTACCTGATTATTTCATAATTATGCAAAATATAAGCACTTGGCGTTATTACCCCGCCTGGCGTTATTACCCCAGGGTACCTTATATAGATTACATTTCACACATTTTAATCTTGATTTTCCTTTGTATCCTTTCATTCGCCATGGAGATTATTGTACCCTAGTAACAGATTCATACCAGTTTTCAAACCCATCATAGCGAACATCATTTTTGGGAATAAACATGGTTATTCTGATTTTTTTAGATGTAGACTTATTGGATAATTGTTCATGGTCTTCCAACAGCAGACTTTTCATTTTCATATTTTATAAAGACTTCAGCAATGTAAACACAAAATTCGAGTAAACACATTTGATCTCTTTTCGGAATATTGGAGGATCTATAATATCTTATATACAAGACCCAACTATTTACCGTAACTGTGTCGAGAAAGTGAGCAGAGATCCGAACTGGCTATTTACGTGTTCGCATAGAAGTACGATAACAAGCAATGAATCTATCGTTTAGATTGATTCCACCAATATGGTGCTTAATTCATTCTTATTACAGCCGGTCTGGTTACAAGAGCCTTGGCTTTTTTATCTTTATTCCAGTGAAATATTCCAGTTCTTTATTCCAGTGAGTATTCAAAGACAGCTGTACGAAACTCTTTATTCACGTAACTGTCAAACCAGTCTTTTACTTTGCAGTAGAATTCGTGTTACACTTTATGCCATTTTCAGGGTTTTTTATATATGTGCAACATAAGTTACTTACTCTATAGTTATAAAAAAATTTGGACTTTTGTAGAAAATTTTACAAAAAGACAATATTTTTGTTTCTTGAAATTGTTTCTTCTTTATAACAGATGCTGAAATGCATTTGAGCGCCACAAAACATGTACAGTGCATCTGTGTAAGAGAATGGCCGGGTCACGGAATCTTTTCACTGTATTTTAAATTTATTTTAAATCTACACTATAAAAAGTCTCCCTCTCATAGAGTCATAAAATAATTTCCCTATGTGAAATAATAACCTTGATAAGATTTACGATAGACTAACGTTTTTGATAAATGTTATGCAGAAAAATGTAACATATTGCGTTCAGCGAGGTGCGCAGTAAAAAAAGATTAATGACAAAAGATAAAAAAGCACCGTAAAAATAATAATAGTAATTATAACGATTACTAGTACTTAGTAATTATAACGAAACTATTTTAAAAAACAATATTTTACTTTATTGATCATTTATGTAAGGGCATGTGGTAACTTGATAAGAATAAATTACGTGTACAAAAGAAGACAAAAACTGAATAGGCAACTTTCGCTACTATAACTTTTAAAAACTGGAAATATATTTTTGTACAGAAAATGAAATAAAAATGTACATTTTTTAAACACTATAAGAAGAAGGGGGAATTTTTTTTCTAATTTTAGTCTACGAAAAAAGGTGGTTTGTCATAAAATTTAGCATGACAATTTATTCAATGATATCGATTAGGAAAAAAAAAACTGTTTATCTATCAGTTAGAATCTTTCTGACACATTTTAGCTCATTTACATTATTTTCTTACATTTATATATGTATATGCATTTCTTTATGTACGTTTCGACACATGAATTAGACTTTCAGTTATAAACGATCGTTTGCCGATAACGAAATTTAGCAGGCTTTCCCAAACTGAAATTGGCAAAAGCTCACCATTGGCAGCATAAAGAAAAAAAATTTACAGTTTTCTTATAGAAACTTTTGTCGTTTTTAAGTGTTTGCGATCAAAAATTATTTCAGCAATGTGAAATATGTGCTTTTCTTTTTCTTTTTTTTTAAATTATTATTATAATTTTCCAAAAATTTTGAACAGATGATGCGATTTCTATACATTGGCAAATAAGGCATCGGTTCGCAGTTCACACAGTTTGGATGTCCTAAATTTAGAAATAATTGCTGTTTTAACAGTAGTTTACTTAAAAAAAAATTATTTGAAAAACAAATTCTATGATTGCACCTTAAAAATGTAGATTTTACTGTAGGAATCATAGATTTTACTAGCATGACAGTAGAAAAAATATATCTATATTTATTTTAAAATATTTCTTCTTGTCATTAAAATCTCTGTAATTTTTTTTTATAGCAAACATTTGTTTAAGTAACGTATATAGGAAAATATAGTATAGAATAAATTTTCTGTCTTTTTCCTTGCAAATCATATTTACATCGGGGATATCGGAAAGTTTAAATTATAGGCGAACATTTTTATGTTTTATCCAGACCATTCTTTTTAAAAAAATACATTTTGTAGTATATTTCTTTTGCAAATTTTCTCAAAGCGTGTGTAAAAGATTTTAATTTTGAAAAAGTGATGCAAGGTAGCGTTAAAAAATATTTGATTGTAATTTAATTTTGTGAAACCACTACATATAATTTAAAATGTGACAAATTGAACAAAAATAAACGTTCTGAGACTAATGCATTTAAATCGTGGAAGAATG
The DNA here is from genome assembly GCA_964019185.1 of Maratus speculifer. NCBI lineage: Eukaryota > Metazoa > Arthropoda > Arachnida > Araneae > Salticidae > Maratus > Maratus speculifer. The sequence goes on from OZ025293.1 coordinate 49,311,432, forward strand.
CACAGCAACTGCGGTGAGTACAGTATGAAAGGCATTATATTGTTTGACCTAATTATTACATTTCTACGCAGTTTATATCATTTTATCTAAAAAATTGTAGACTATTTAATAAAATGCGATTTTGTTTTCGAGATTTTCGTATCTTGATTGATTTTAAATAGTTACTCAATCTAATTTCGTAAAAGAAAGGAGCCGAATCTACAATGAAATAAATGTCACTTCTCGAATACGTTGAAGTAGAAGTGACTACTTTATGAGTTATTAAAAAAGGGAGGGGATAATATAGAGAAGACAATTTTTAATAGTGCTTTTATTCGCAGTATGCATGAAATCGTAGGTCATTTATTGTTTATACAAAATCAAGCTTACGAGAAAAGACAGGCTATCAGCATTTCGACTGATTAAAAAAGCCATTACAAACCATTCCATCACTGTCATTCGGGCAAAACGATAAGCTAAAACAAAGACCAACCCCAAAGCATGGGGAGAAACGTGCCTCCTTCAATACCCTGCACCCCTCTTTTTTCTCTATCCGGCCCGGAGCGGCTCCCTCAGGATGTAAGTGACAGGGCCGTCTTGAGCCGTCTTAGGCGTTAAACGGTTAAAAGCAACAGAACACACATTGTTTTTTTTAATGAAATAATGAGTACATTCAATTGAAAAAGAGCATAATAAGTTTCCATTTTCGACTATTTAACTGTGTGTAAAATTATTTACGCATTCAAATAATTGTATTTTCTTGTTAAAATAGAGATAAAATTTTTCGTATCATATCTCATGTTTGCTTCATAGTTTTGTATAAGTGTCCTACAGAAGAAAATTCTACAAAAAGTTCCTGTTGGACATATAAACTGTACAATACATGTATCATGAAAATATTCTACTAAAAAGTTTATAGTGAACATAAAAACACGTACAATACATGTGTCACAAATAACGTCAACCACAAATATTTGTTAATGTCACTTTTTTTCAAACTGAAGAAAGTCTCAAATTTGAAAATTGCCCATAGCAAATACTAAGACTAAAACCATCACCAACATTGTGAAAAATATCTTTCTTGTGTATTTGTTTTATTTTTTATTTTATTAATATTTTTAAAGTTAGATATTACTAATTGGAGATTACAGGAAACCGCGATTCACGATCAAAATGTTTTTTGTAAAACGATCTCGTTTTACCCCCAGAAAAACATGATTTTGAAAGTCAGTTTGTGATATACTAGGAAATCAATTTCTCTTTTATTATAAATTTGAAATGAATTTTCACTCGCATATATAAAATTGCTCGCATACATTTGTAAAAGCTTATTTTCTTTCAAATACTTTTCAGAACGTATTTTACGATTAGAATTCTGTAATCTTTTATCGCAAGACTATGACGCCTTTATTTACAATTCAGTTATTTAAGAAAGAATAACGATAACTTATTGAAAAGGATATTTTCTAAAAAAACAAATAACAATCACCAAATTTTGAAAAATTCGCAGAAGAATCTACACTGCTCAAAACAATTAAAGGATATTGCAGTTTTAGGTGGATTTTGTATCTGGGAAACTTTTTAACTGATTGATACATGGTCGACAGACATAGTAGGTTATATGAGAATAAATTACACATGTTTGGCAGAAAAAAATGCATTTTATTGCGCATTTGTGTACAAAAGGAAAAAAACACAATTTGTGCATATGAGAAAAAAAGAATAAGAAAAGGTGTTTTTTTTCAAAGAAAATCATTTTCAGTAGAGGGTATGGTTTCCACGGGCGGCCAGCAACGTTGAACACCTTTGAGGCATGGACACAATAAGGCTATTAATGACAAGTTGGGGTATTTTGCCCCACTCTTCCAGAAGAGCTCTTCCCAGTTCTTGGAGAGTTTGTGGGGGTTGTTGGCGGCCAGAAACTCGTCTTCCTAGAGCGTCCCAAACGTGCTCGATTGGATTCATGTGTGGAGAACACGCTGGCCATTCCATTCGATCGATTCCTTCCTCGAAAAGGAAATCCTTCACCAAGTTCGCACGATGTGGCCTGCAGTTATCGTCCAGTAAAATGAAGTTATCTCCGATTGCTGCAGCGTAAGGGACTACAATAGGTCTGAGGATCTCATCCCTATATCGGCGACCAGTCAGAGATCCATCTCGAATGATGTAGAGATCAGTGCGCCCGTCAATGGAGATGCCACCATACACCAACACTCCTCCACCGCCAAATCTGACATTTCTGACGAACGCAGGATTATTCCTACTGCCACGGCCCCTCCAGATGAAAATACGCCTATTATCCGGATGCACAGAAAAACAGGACTCGTCATTTCTCCATTCATTTCTCCTCCAGTTGACATGCTCGGTTGCCCACTCCCTGCGGTCGCGACGATGCCTTGATGTTAATCTAACACATACCATCGGTCGGCGAGCATACAGACCTACAGCATGGAGCCGGTTTCGGACAGTCTGAGTTGAAATCGTGGTGCCTGTAGCCGAGCGAAGGTGTTGTTTCAGAAGAGTAGCGTTCAAGTTTCGGTGTCTCCGAGCTGTTAACGCTAAATACCGATCTTCATTGGGCGTTGTTGCCCGTCTACGACCTTGCCCTGGTCTTCGGCCTGCACATCCACTCTCCAAAAGACGGTTCCAGATCCTGGAAATGACACTTTGTGACACTCCAATGGCTTGCGCTACTTCGGCTTGAGTTTGGCCCCCTTCTAACCTACCAACAATTCTCCAAGCTTCTGAATCTGTGAAATAACTTCGCTGAGACATCGGACTCAACGAAACAAAGTAATCACTGAATGCCGATCATCCTTGGCTTCATTCTCTTTTATCCAGTTGAAAGTCAAATTTCATTCGCTGCCGCTGAAGCGACGTTTTTGACGTCGAACTCAAAATTTGCATATTCCACAGTTTGAAAACCAGAAAAATTTGCATTTGTGATTCTCTTCTTCTATTTTCGGCAAAAAAAATTTCGTTTATATCTGTATTTTATATAAAACTTCAAATATCCTTTAATTGTTTTGAGCAGTGTATTTTTATAATGTCTCGGTACATAAATGTAACATTTGATGAAAAATATGTTGCAAATCAAAAATGCTCTTATTTCAAACCATAATATATATATATATATATATATATATATATATGTGTGTGTGTGTGTGTGTGTGTGTGTGTGTGTATAAGAAATAAGAGAATGAATACAGAATATATATTTTAAAGTAATACAATAAATATACGGGAAGATCATTTACTGAAAGGAGCACCACTAGAGATCTGATACATAAGATAGCAAAATTCATTAAAATACATTATATTTTTTCCTTGTGTTTTATACATGACTATAACTTTGTGTAATTTTTAAAATATATTTATTACTTTAAACATTGAAAAAGTTTTAAGAGAAAATCGTTTCTACAACGTATATAGGTTATGTGTAATACGCGTCTTTTTTATGAAAAATGTTTCGCATTAGTAATTTTCGACTTGTTTAATATCAGGCGAAGATTACTATTATGAATTAATGGTAGAAAAAGAGTGCATGTTGCACGCATACGTAACCTTTTAACAATCGCAATTAATTCGGTTTAAAAATTCAGGTTGATTATTGCCGCCACTTTTTTTCAAAAAAGAAATAGACAAAATATTTAAAAACAAGTAAATTAATGCTAGAAAAAAGGCCAGATGCACTATTTTATAAAATTGTGTTTAAACAAACACTCTGAATAAAAAACACCACCTATGAGAATTGAGGGGGAAATAGGACACTCGCTTGTTTCTCTTTATACACATTGTTCTTAAAAAATGAAAAAAATCGCAAAACTGAACACCTAAATACTAAGACATCTTCAGTCTATAGGCTTTCAAATATCAGTAGCATCAGTATTTCAATTTGGAAGGTTATATTTAATATTTTACTTTCACAATTCAAAATCCCCTTGTTAACACCTTTGCGACGGGAACCGTTTGCGAATGTTTTATGTTTTGTCAGCGGTTTTTAAAAACAGAAATTTGTGCCTTATTACAGCGAGAAAATGTTCCCATTAAATAAGGCAAATTTTATAGTAAAATTTTATTGGTAGGAATGGCACGTATACGTGTCGATCATTCCCATAAGATTAATCGCATCATGCATAACACTTTGATTTGCATAAAAAAGGCGATAATTTCCGTTAAAAAACTGTGGGACATTGTACATAACCTAGAAAAATGATACACAGTACCTTTTCAAAGCAATTGCAGACGAGGTCATCGCAAAATTAAACAAGTAAGAAAAATTATGCGTTTAACATAGATTATGAAGCACTTTTCAACAATTCCTGAGATCTTTAACAAAACTTCGGTATTTAGGGAAATAAAAGTATATAGCCAAACATGTATTCGAATACTTTTGAACAGCCCTGTATTTGATCTGCCAGCTGATATACATACTATATTATGAGAAAATTTTATTTACGAAGAAAATTCCTAGTAGATTAAAATTTCTTTTTCAGCAATTTATACTAATAAATGGAAACATACTTGAATACTTTTGTTCAGACCTGCAATTTACCTTGTAGCTTTATTACGCGTCAGTATACAGATAAAAATTATATTAAACTAAAACACTCTTAAAACAACTGAAATCACATTCTCATAAACTATCATTTATAGGCGTCCATGTACCCAATTCTGTGCGTGGCCATATATATCATTTTATCTATAGTCTGCAAACATTTCTTAGTAAATTGAATGAAATTCAACATAAAAATGCATAACTTATTTAAAAACGACCTTAGTGATTTACGCTTAGATTCAGTAAAGTTGGAGAGCTCTTTTGAGTAGCCCTGTATATCAACTATAGCATTTATACACACCATATAATGTTCATAGATTTAGTGAAATTTCATATCATAATTAAAATGCATTTCATCCATCCATCAGCCATCATCGGTTTCAAAAACAGTACTTCGGAAAGAACTTACTATTAGAAATCTTTTGTATCCCTGTAAATGCTAGGTACTTCATATTATGCAAGACATTATCGTATAATTTATATTAAGCGTCAGTGATATATATCAATTTAATTATACATGAAACAGTTTAATATACTTAAAATATGTTCACAAAATTCCCCCTCCCCCCTTTACTATTGTTAATCGGGACGCCAAATGCTTTGGATACCATTATATCTTACAGTTTAATTCGTCATTGTTATCACAGATTATTCAATCTTTAGATAAGGTGAAGAAATTTATTTTAAAGCGTACTGGTGCCAGAGAATTTATAGCACCCATTTACGCTGGACACTAGTAATCAGTGAGAATCAGCTGTCGAGTGTAAAGGGTTAAAGATGTTGAAATTAAACTCAACTTGGATAAAGCATTTCACGCCAGAATTTCTTAAAAATTGTTTAATATACTGATTTAACTTAGATGAAGAAATTTCTGGTTGGAATCAAATGGAATAAATTACATAAACGAGCCTGTTAGGCTAAAGATTAAATTATTTGTGATTTTCGTACTAATTTTCTTTTTAAGATCCAAGAAAGTTCTCGATTAATGAAAGTGTAAACAAATCAAAATTATTCATAACTTAGATAAATTTATAAAGAATTTATTTAGCAGCAAAATTTTAAAATCTGAAGCTTGAAGTCAGAGTCAGAATAATTAATTACATGTATTAAAATAATTCAAAAGAATAAGCGGTAAAATAAGTAATGCTCTAGGGACATCTGTGGCTTTAAGATACATGAAAAATTGTTGATTAATATAAATAAAGTGATGATCTCAAAATGATATTATCAATTATCTTCTCAAATGATAAGTAAAGTTATCGATTTTAATGTTTTCACTAGTTAGGATTTTCAAAATTTTACACAGGAAATTTCATTTTAATGAGAAAAGATTGCTATTATGAAAATTTAAGAGCAATATTTCATAAGCGAGGGTTCAATTTTTCCAATATTTTTCAGTTTTTCACGAGAACTGATTTTTGTTTGCCGTCACGTCATTTGTGCATTCCAAACAGGTCGAAAATTGTACAGTGACAGTAGGTGCTACGTATTTAAATAATTACAGACATAGCTGAAAAACCTCTTTAGTCTAAGAAGTTGAAGAGTCTTCATTCGTAACATCCACTTAGAAGCATGTAACCAGGATTACCAATTTGGTCTCCATTTTGATCCCAAAATTTTCTCTTCAACAGGAAATTTTGGAAGAATTTTTTTTTTTTACTTTAACCTTTTCAGAGGTACATGTATTCATAAAATGTTGAAATAATCGTTTGGCACCAATATTTAAAGGAAAATTCATTTGTTAACAAGCAAAAGTATATTTTCGTGAAGTTGAATTTTTAATGAGCAATTATTTCTCCCACTGGCTGGATAATCTCTTTGGTCCACTGGTTATCACATTTTAAGTATGCCAGAAATGACGTTTACTGCTTAAAGCTTGGCGATAAGAACAGATTATATGAAGATATTTTTTTTATGAATATCTCTCACTCTTGATTCATTCAATTTATTAAAACATTGAAAAACTAAATTATTTCTGAACTTCCTAATATTTATTATTTTAAACACATTATATTTGAAAAGTTATTGCACAGCACTTGTAAATGAATACGTATTTTCTGCATGCCCACGTGACGATTGAATAAAACGGGCCGTGGCTTTTTTTTCCAAGCTAGCTGGTGAAAATATACTTTTCTTCAGTAAATCGTCGCCAAGTTTCAATGAGGGGGATTTCAGCCAATGAGGTTAGCCAGACAGTGGAAGAAGTAATCGCTCGTGAATTTTTATTTAAGAAATTCTCGGGTACAAAAATAGCTGGAGATCTACTGAACCCTGGGAGTAACGGTCGTCCTGTAAGGATAGAAATTTGTATACCTACGATTTATAGCATGCCAAGAGCAATAGCCATGACCTGACAGGCGTCTTCCCTGCACGTCATCAGGCTCTTTATTTTTTGAACTGTCAAGTAAACTGAGTTTAAAAACTTGTTCCTGTAAGTTTAAAAATTTAATAGAATAAAGTTTATTTATTGTAAATCTTAAAAAAAATTGACAGGCGATTACAATGAGCAGAATTATATGACAGGTGAATTAAAAAGAGCACAGTTCATGAGGTAAAATAAACTTTGTCCTGTATAGTTAAAATTTAAATATGTTTTTAAGTAAACGTTTTAAAATAAATATGTACAATGCCAGGCGGTTTTAAACAGCATAAGACCTTGACAGGCGAGGACAAAGCTGCTAAGGGCGTGCGAGATGGAATTATTCTTCCTTCTAAAAGTTCTTTCGGAATTATAATTAACTCATAATTAATTAAGATCTGACACCGTTTAAAACTTTTAAATACTTATATTCAAACATTACTATTTACAAAAAAGACTATTTACAAAAACAATATTTACAACTTAAATAATCATAAACTCTGATTAATTCGTCGTCTCTATCTTACACACTGTTAAAAATCTGCTGCATTTTGCTGCAACACACTCCCCTGCTTGTATAGAAAACGGTTACTTGGCCGTAAAATGGAGCTTTCTCATTGGTTGGAATAGAGATATTATATACAAGCGGCGGAGTGCGTTGCAGCAAAATGCAGCAGATTTTTAACAGTGCATTTTTCTTACAAAAAATCAAAACATTTCATTCCCCTTCAACTCAGTTCAGTTCTTTTTCTGCCGCATTTCGTCTGGCTTCGTAGGAATTAATAGCTGCTTCAAAATCGTCTGCCTTACTGAGAGAACGATTTTTACTTGTGTGGATGCTATGAGATATAATATTTTTTATGTTGAGTGATTTCGAATTTTTATCAAATCTAATTTATTATTATTATTATTATTAATTGTGCAGTGATATTTTGTATTGTTGTACTTTATATTAACATTTCAGTAAATAAAGTGCAGGATGGAATCTGAACACGTGGTTTGTGTGATTTGTAACCAAGAAACTGATGAAAAAACTGTACGATTTACAGAGACTACGTTGAATAAAAGTAAATCAATATTGAAACTATGAAAAGACAATAATTTAAAATTCAAAGGTATTTCTTTGCCAGAGGAAATTAATGCAAATACTGGTTATCATGTGAAATGTTATAAAAACTTTCTTGCCGTGATGAAAAAATATCGCAAGAGTGAATCATCAACTTCAAATCTACCAGCATCATCATCAGGTATTTTTTATTAACTTTTATATTCTTTAATTGTAACTATATTCTTGGTTTAATTACGTGGCACAAATTTGATCATTACTAAATATATATTAAATGAAAATTATTCATAGTAATGGTACTATAACAATAAATATATTAATGTGCAAATCAAGATTTAATTAATTATTATTTTTGATGGAAATAAAAAAAATCACGTAAAAATAAAAATTACAGTCGAAATCTGTTACAACGAAATCGAAGGGACTACTCATTTTTATTTGTGAAAACCGATATTTGTAACAACCGGTACAAATGATTTAGAGGTACAAAATATTTTTTTATGACGCGGTATGTTAAGCATATATACATACATATAAATCCGTTGGTATTAATAGAAAAAAAATGTATTCATGTTGGGTAATATGTAATTTGTTGTCTTTTCGTTTGCGACATTTTTCACATGTTTTTTCTGTATTATAAATCAATGCAGTTAACTCAAAAAACGTTTTGGTGCGTCTTGTGTTCAGATAAGTTACAAACTGAATGAAGAAATATGACGAAGCCTTAACTACGCACATGTTTTGTTTTTAAATTAGGGTCTGGTTTAGAGTTTTTTGTAAGATCTTTACTTTTGCGACAATGGCCATTGACCAATCATTATACGTGCAAGATGTGGATACTGTTTCCTATTTCAGTTGTTTAAAATACAGCTTAGCTACAGTTATAATTTTCCGAAAAAATGAGTAAAATGTGCTTGCTCAATCCGGTATTTCGTAGCAATAAATGTCGTAAAAAAAGGTGCTTTTGTTAAGGCGGTCATGTAGCAGTCAGCCGGGACTTTTGATTTTGTTCAAGATAACCGGTATTTTATTATAAAAAATATCGTCATAATCGGTTTTCACTATATTATTAATCATTAAATATGAATATCTGAATGTTTTTTTTTCTTTTTTGTTTTTTTATATAGAAATGTCGTCGACAAACGTCGAAACAGTGACAGTAGCCCCTCCAATAGCTACTGAAGGAAGCGGAGCATCAACATCTGCTGAAGTGCCCGTTAGTAAAACGAGCGATGCTGATAGGTTATGTGTGTTTTGTAAAAGTAAATATAAACGAGTCAAAGGACGATACCAACCTCTTCACTCGTCAGAAAGAGCAAGTTTGATGCAAGTTCTGAAAGAGTTTGGCGAAGATAATGAATTTTATGAAAAAGTTAGCGCAGATTCAAGCCCATTGATTTTTTATCATAATAGCTGTCGAACAATTGCCATGTATACTTTGCAAGAACAAGTGAAAGCAAAATCACCACCGAAAAAGAGTTGGAAATATTTTCACAAATTGGCTTTTGATGAAATGAAAATTTTTATCAGCGAGGAAATAGTAAATAAAAAAAGGACATTTTCATTCACATACTTATGTAAATATTAATTTGAGTTATTACAAGGAATATTCGAAGAAAATGATGAAGATGTTGATGTTAATTTTAGTATCCAGCGGTTTGAAGCTAGATTGTTACAGAATTTCGATGAAATTACAAGTATCAAGAGGGACAGAAAAAAATATGTAAATTTAAAGGATTCTGTTGTTGATGCAAAATTATGTGAGCTGTTGGAAGATGCGGAGATATTGCAAAGAGCAGCATCAATTTTACGAAAAATGATTTTAAAAATAACGAAGAAAGAATTACCAGAAAACATAACAACTGCTGATTCGTTAAATGGCGAATGTGAAATACCTAAGCAATTACTCGATAGTAGGGAAAGAAGGAGAGTTCAACCCCAGCGAGGCGGGAGGATTAGGAGAGAAGGAAGAGGTCCTCCACCTCCTATAAGAGGGAGGAAGGACCACCACCACCTGATTGAGAAGCTTATCTGATGGAGAGTGTATCATACATTAGTAGGATGATGAGGAGGGCTTAAAATTGAGGGGACTTAAATTTTTAGGGTTTGAAACTTATGAGATTATACTATAGTAGAGGGGTGGATGTTTGGAGTCTGTTACAGTATGATGGGATTTTTAGAGAGAGGGGAGGGCTTATTTTTAGGAGGGGCTTTAAAATTGAGGGGGGCTTAAAATTTTTTTAGGGAGTTTAAATTAAAGTAGAGATTGAAATCAACTTAGAGTAGGAAAGATATTTGAAAATGGGTGAAGGATGTTTTGACACTGTTACAGTATGATGGGATTTTTAGGAAAAGGGGGAGGGCTTAATTTTTAGGGGGCTTATTTTTAGGAGGGACTTAAATGTATTTTTTTTTCTTTAAGATTGGAATCAACTTAGAGTAGGAAGGAAATTTGAACATATCGTAAAATATGTTATAGTATGATGAGATTTTAGGAAGGGGGGAGGGCTTAATTTTTAGAGGGGCTTAATTTTTAAGAGGCTTATTTTTTTATTTCGGATCTGAAGCTTATAATATCATACTATAGCAAAGGGGTAACCTCCTCATTTTCCAAACTCCCCCCCCCCGGAAGATTTTTATTTTGATGCTGCCCTCTGTTGGTTGTGAATCGAATTTTCTTTGGAAATTAATAATTTTAAAAAATTCAGTCTGATCAATTAAGCATTGCCCATCACGCCTGTGAGATAATTGAGTATTGCGATAAGGAGGAAGGTGAGTCTGGTCAATTAAATATTAATCACAATTGCTCATCACGCCTGTAGCCGCAGAACCGGCCTTCTTCTTTCGTTGGAAATTAATATATTTTTTTTTAAATTGAGTTTTCCAAAAAGCTTTAGTGGGATTCGAACCTGTAAAAGTATTTCTTGACTTGATAATTTGTTGTGGATTAATCTAATCAAGCCAAGAAGTTCTGGTTTGAGGTCGAAAAATTGTTTAAAGGTCGGTAAAATCATACTTTAGCAGTAGGAATTCACCCCCACCCCTTCCTTCATACTTTGATTTAATATCCGTTGCTCTTGCGGTCGTTGATCAGGATTGAATAAGTTTTTATTAGAGTAGAAAATTGAATAATAATTTGAACTTTTTTTGAATATTATTATTACAAAAAATTATTTCAAGATTAAATAGGAAGTTAACCTTCTGTAATCACTCTGAATGTCTTATATTACAATCGAATCATCTCTAACTTAAAATAGTATGTTATCAACACGTATTCCCTGCATTGTTCAAACATCCGATAACCAAACAATTTTAACAGGAACTAGCAGATATAAGAAAAATATCAACTAAGATTAGATTTCACTTATTTACAAATGACAAGAAAGAGAACTTTGTTTGATGACACAGTTAACTAAACTTTTTAAAACGACAATTTAATTTCATTAAACCATTACATATGTTTTTTGGAGGTTCCCTGTTTTATTCAATTTACATTAACGTTAGAGCAACAATGAAAATATTTTTTAACAGTAATATTGAAAAGTATTAATTTTACATTTTTAACTTTACTTTACCTAAACCTTGATTATTCATGCACATTGATTTTTACACCATTCAAAATATATAAACTACTTCATTATTAATTATTTTTCGATGTACAGTTCTAATAAACGGTTAATTGCCATACATTCATTTTAGTAAGTTTGATGTATTCACATAAAAAGTGTTTTTACAAGTTATCATCTATTAGTCGATAACGACAAATTTAAGTAATGTATTACTTTAGTATAGTATTGTTTTATCACTGTGCTGAAAATAAGTGATTCTTTTTCCGTTAATTTTCACATGAATTTTCTAATCAATTAGTAAAAAATTACAACAGCATGATAAACACCAGATAACATCGAGCCTTACCCATCAAATACCATCATATTATCAGATCACTTTATAAACCAATCCTATTATTTTTTAAAAAACAGTAGCGCCTCCTAGAATTTAAAAGATTTTGTGAATCAGTAGAAATTTTTCACACTGTTTATTGTTTTTTTTTCATATGAAGATATTAAGCGCTGTTCTTGAAGTGAGTGCTGTACAAGAAATTTCTTACTTCATGAATATGGAATCGGATTTACCCAGTCAAGAGGTGCAAGTTTCGAATAGTGAAAGATCACCCTCTTCATCAACCCAACCATCCTTTTCTTGTAATCAGTGTCAGAAAGATTGCGTTAACCAGGCATCAAAGATCCCACTTGGATAAAAAGCCCTTTAAATGTGAAACTTTCATTCAAAGTACTGATTTAAAAGGACATATTGCTACTCATTCCAAGACACCCACTTTATATAAATGGGTGAATTTCACATGAACTGCCAGTTAGATGTCCTGATGTTTAAATCTAAATTTCATATTAATAAATCTATTTTTTGATATTCTAAAATCAGGTAGTAGCACATCTTTTTATGCTTAATTCAATGCATCCATTAGATTTTTTCAGAGTTGTGAAATAGTGATCTTTTTTTTGTACTTTAGTTAGCAAGTAATGGGAATTTACTTGTCCTGAATAAAAAACTTGCAAAATTTCAATCTTTTATTATGCTTCCAAACATTTTAAAATTTTTATATATGGATTAAAAGTAAAATATCCTGTGTTAATTAAAAAAAAATAGATTATTTATATATTTAAAATTAGTATCTAAGAGTTAAAATTTTAAATGTATTTTGTGTCCGCAAATGCAGAACATGAGTGTTACTTTAGGGAAGTTAATATTATTTGTTTTCAAAATATTTGTATATTGCAGTTGGCAACGGTAGTGAGAAAACGATGTTGTTTCTTCTTTACAGTGTGCTTATTTAGAACGCGATAATTTTGTTCTATAATTGCTACTTATCAGAATGTTCATTTCAACATGGTGAGTATTTTTATTTTCTTACAGGAGTGTTACCCATTTATTTATTATTATTATTTAACGTATAAAAATGTTAAGTTAGGGAATGCTGTATTTTTTGTTCAGGAATCAATAGGCCCAACTAAAATTTCAATAAAACAGTTAGAATTTATTTTAGTGAAGAATTCCTTAATAAATGTCATGAGTGTTACCGTACATGAGTGTTACTTTACATGAGTGTTACCTTACATGAGTGTTACTTGGAAAAAGTAACAATCATGAGAAAAGAAGTTAAGTAATTCTAAAACTATAAATCATGTGTAAGATTTAAGTTATGATCATAATAGATTCATGATTCAGGGATATATTTTGTCATATTATATATATTTATAATTATTTAAAAATTGTAACATGATTTTCATGTCTGCACACGTGTTTTGTAAGTTCTATTTAAGATTCAAATTTTAATTCTTAATAAATAATTTTCAAAGGACTATCTATTTTACACAAATCATAGTTTAAACTTTTAAAAATCTTTTTTTTTATATATATTGTTACAAAAAAGCTGTTTGCTTCAAGATGAGTCTAATCGCTTGTCATGAGTGTTACCACTTTTCAGAAACGTTACTGTAGCTAAGAATCAGAATTTTATTAATGTATTTGTTACTTCACTTAAATTAAACTTTCTAAATTCTTTATTATAACTGCAATGAAAATAATTAATTTTTAATTAAATTTGTTTTTAATCAGAAATTATACACTTTATTTAAGAAGCAAAGTAACACTCATGGCATAAACAACTATTAAAATGCTTTAAATTTATGAAATAAATAAATACTAATACATTTTTTATTTATTAATATGTATGTAAGAACCTTAAGCAATTTTTTAATTAATAATTGATACAAAAAAAATCAGAATGTTTTATAGAGGTCACACTTATGTGAACAATAGTGACTGGGAAGACATTTCTTGAAATTTCTGAAATATAAATAAAAAAACTCGCAAATAATCTACTGCTTAGAATGTTGTAAACTATAAGCAACTCATAATTGAGTAATTTTTTATATTTAAACCAAATTATTTTTTCAAATTTTGTTTCACCTAATACGGCAATACATTTTAAAACCACCCAAATGTGATCAATGTGCAATAGAATTTTATAGAAAGTATTCGTTAAGAATTCACAAAAGATTTCATAAGACATATAAATGCTATGAATGTTCAATAAAACTCTCTAAAAAATATTTGTTAAAAATTCACAAGAGATCTCATAAGAAGTTTCATGTTTGTAGAAAAATGTTCTAACTCGTTTCTATCAAAGTCTGCTTTAACTATTTATAAAAAAATTCATTCACAAAAGGAACATAAATGTAAACATTGTGGTGTTATATTTTACTCTGATATCGATTTTTTATTTGACAAAAAAGTTCATTACAGGAATTTCGAATGCAAACACTGTAACAAAACATTTAATGTTGACACCAAGTTTATTCAACATTTGATTAAAATGCATAAGTGAAAAAATGCAAACTTTGTCAAATCATGTGAACTGGTTGATTTTCTGTACAGTTTATAATTTTTTTTGTATTTTTATCATTATCGAGAACGATGAATAAATAATGTGTAAATGAAAAAACCTTTTGTCTTGTATTTTTGTTATAACAATTCATGAATTTTAATAATGATTTCACGTTATTGTAAAATTTTTACTTTAATTTTAACATTTAGAAAAAAGGTTCTTATCAATTAAAATACTGAATTTGTATTTATATTGAATTAATTTTAAAATACTTTTAATATATTAGAATTATTTACCAAGTTTAATTTATCATTTATATTAGCAATTGTTATTCACATAATCATGATGGATATTACCTAGTGTTGCCACAAAAATTTTCAAAAAGAACGAAACTGTTAACAATAAGTATTATTCATTACTCAGATTAAAACTTTTACCTAGTGATGCCACAAAAATTTTCAAAAAGAGCGAAACTGATAACATTATTTATCAAATACTTACTTAAATTAAAACCTTATGTTGCTACAAAGTTCTTCAAAAATATTAAAACCATTGACTTGATATATAAACTACCACTTATGTACAAAGACTGTTTTTTTTTAGTTTATTAAAAAATGGTTGACTTAAACTAATGGCATTACTAATTTTTTAATGTTTAACTGTAACCGACGCTGAATTTTAACATATATTAGGATATGTGTTGTTTTTAAGCATTTAGTTTGCAGCTGATTTCCGTTTGAACTTCATCACCGGCTATCCTTATTTTTTGAAAATGGATTCTGTAGCAAATTTGTTAAAAAGACCTCTCGACGAAGTAGTTTCTTCTTCAAAGTATCAACGTTTAGAAGAATGTAATGAACCTGCTTATGTGAATGAATTAAACTTGCCGAGATTAGAAGTTCCCAATGCATTGAACCCTAACAATGAGACAATATCATATGATTATCCACTGAATGTGAAATCTGAGATTAATACGAATTTTTTTAACTTAATTTCCCAAGACGAATATTTTCAAGAACCCACTACTAGATGCGAAGAGACTGTGTTCCAAGCAATCAAACTTTCCCAAGCAAGTGATGAAAGCCAATCCGCCACTCCACGAACTAAAAGGGGTAAATCCTATAATCGTATTATATTTCTAGAAGAACTCAGTGATTGTATCTTCTTAATTTTAAAACTGTATAAGAGACAATTTTATATACATATTCAAGAGTTTAAACGCAGTGGGCTTACTTATGAAGAAATTGTAAAGAAAAATGCAATTTTTATGGATGTTAACAGTTGGTACGAATTTTGCAATAAAATTTTTCCATTTAATTTGAAGTATAAAAGTTCCTCGTTTGTTGCTAATAACATGATATTAGTGTTAAATTTTAATAATTCTATCATGCGAATTAAACATTTAAAGAATTATTCTCACATTGACTTGAACAAGTATCAGTTAGAAAAGTTAAAAATGAAAGTCTTTGATCTGAATAAAGAACTTCTTCAGCATATATACGTAAAGCATTTACCAAACTTAATAAGACAGAAATGTATCGTTAGTCACACATCTTTAGAAAATGAACGCATTTGCCAACATAAACTTATAACGTGTATTGAAAATAGTATGTCGAGTATACTAAAGCGCATTTTTGAATGCAATGGTTGTATTTTTAACCACGAATCTGTAATCTTTCATCCCTGTTTGATATTAAATAATCGACAAAAATTTGAACAAATAGGAGAAATGTTATTGACTCTAATAGATTTCGACTTTGTTATTTCCTCGTTTTTAAACGAAGTAGATTGTATTAGTGAAAACTTCTTATCTAATATTAATGTAGAAACCATTCAAAACGAATTGATTAAAATAATGAAATAAAATGTTTTACTATTCTCTTTAATATGTGTGGTTAATTATTTTCAAAATGTATGTTTATTTCGTTTAGCTTTTTCAAAACATCTATAAATTGTTTCAGTTTGTATGTGTATAAAAAAAGAAACACTTCATTATTAATAAAAAATATATTAACTATCTTAAAAAAATTAATAATAATAATAATAATAATCTTAATATATTAATTCATTCTTTTCAAAAAATTAGAAAGTTAAAAAGTTAATAAAAATAAATAAGATAAAAAAACTTTATAGAAAAAATTATTATTAGTAGAAAATTTTTGTCAAATGTTTAAAATATATTTTGAAAATTTTAAAATGCATTACAACTTATCAAAAATGAGTTTACTGATTTATATGAGTATGTATATTATTTTCACTCTATTATCTTACTGTAATATTACAACAGATCCATAGTTAAACTCATATAAACATTAGGATGTATAAGGGTGATTCTCAAAATAGGGGACAATTTATGTCTTTCGGCATACAAAAAAAATTGAGAGGTTTTCTGTCATGTTTTTATATTTAGATATGTTTTTCTTAATATTATTCATTATTTGCTCTCAAGAATTACTCACTTTTTAGTTAAAAACACCTTAAAAGAACAGAATAAAGATTCAAAATGACATTAGCATGGATGTCCACAGCAGCTGTGCCTTGTGTATACTAGCATTTTTCAAGAGTTAATATGATTTTTATAAAATAAACAAATGTTATTCTTTATTTATATTAATCAAGGAAATGATTTATCCAATAAATTTCTTTTTAAAAATAAAATTATAGTACATAAAAAAAGAATTAAAGTTTGTCCTCCATATTCAATTTTCAAAACAAGGTCATACTAAAACAGCTGGTTATTAATCAAAATTTCATTTTCACATATGACAATAGTTTGAAAATACAAAGTTTCTCCATGGCAACAAGTAGCCATTTTATCCCAGCCAGAAAATAGAAGCATGTATTGTATTTTAAGATTAGAATTTGAATATTAGGGGAGTACATCAATTGTATGTCATTAGAATGGATAATAATTTTCATGTTTATTTTATAGTTAAAATTTTTATTTTATTTATTTGCACAGAACTTTTGCGTTTTAAAAAGCCCCAGAAAGGAATATTGCATTGTAATTATATTATGGCTGATAATCTTATTTAAATTAAAATTTGTCATTAGCATGGACAAATATTAGTGTCATTAGCATGGTTTTTCTGTCCATGCTAAAGACTCCTATGTACATAAATGTAACCAGTGCTTATATTGTATCCTTTATAAAGTTTAATTTTGCGTATAAATTTAGGTATTACATTTATTATCCCTAAAATATGCATTAAATCTGTAGAAAAATCACTAAGATAGCTTCTTACATTGTTAGTGTCAGAATGTTGCTCATGTAACAAAGTTCGCTCTTTGGTAATGGTTTTATTCTCCTTATATGGAAAAATGGAAACCATTTGCTGAAAAGGAAGGCTAATAAATATAGAAAAAAAATATTTAAACAGGAAGAAAATAAAAATTTCATAATATATTTATTCCATGCAATTCGTTTTGTCATTAGCATGGCTCAAAAAATACTAATTATTTTTTTAAATTAATTTTTAAATATTTAGCTCTGCTGACTACATGGAAAGTATACCTAATACTATATTAACAACACCTTTTTTTTCAGAAATTTTGCTAACAGTAATTTTTTTAAGATTTCATTTTTGAAATCGTCCCCTATTTTGAGAATCACCCATATAAAAGCAATAGATTAATATACTCTCTTGTTTTATTAAAAAATAAAATAACTTCATAAAAATGTTAAAAAATTAAAAATTTTATGAAAAAGTTTAAAAAATAATCCATTAGATTAAAAAAAAAATTCACAAATTAAAAAAATATATTTCATAAGTTTACAAAAAAAAAAGTAACATAAAAAGTTTTATCGAAAAAAAAAGTAACATAAAAAGTTTTAACAAAAAAAAAGTATCATAAAAAGTTTTAACAAAAAAAAAATGTATTATAAAAAGTTTTAACAAAAAAAATGTATTATAAAAAGTTTTAACAAAAATAATAATAATAATAATAATAATATTAATAGAATTTTTTTTCAAATGTTTAAAATATATTTTGCAAAAGTTAAAATGAGTTTTCTGAATTATATATATTATTTTCACTGTATTATCTTACTGTAAGATTGCAATTCATTCATAGTTAAACACATATAAAAATTAGGATGTGCATAAAAGCAATGCATTAATATACTATCTTGTTATTAAAAGATAAAATAACTTCATAGAAATCTTTTCAAAATTAAAAAAAAATTCATAAGTTTACAAAAAATAAAAACTTTATGAAAAAGTTTAAAAAATATTTTATAAATTAAAAAATATATTTCACAAGTTTCCAAAAAAAAAAAAAAAAAAATCATAACTTAAAAGTTATTTCAAAAGTTCTAAAAATATTATATAAGTTCAAACGTTTAAAAAATATTTTTCAAATTTTAAAAAAATATTACAGCTTATCAAAAATGAGTTTACCGATTTACTGATTTATATGTATATGTTATTTTCATCATATTATCTTACTACCGACATTAAATAACGTTCTTTTGATATAGTTATCTGATAACATTTTCTGATAAGGACTTTGAATTTTTCATTTCTTCCCAAACATTTGACTGCGTTGGACGTGCTTTTGCGATGGTGAGTATAGAATGTTAAATGTGTCTTTATTATTAAACTATTTTATTTTAATTATACATGAAAATTAAGTATTTTTCCAAATTTTAGTACACCTTGAAAACAATAATTTGAAATACTAAAAATGTGAAAATTATAATTAAAAATTTTGCATGCACATTTCATAACAGACAGATAAATTGGCAACTGTATTAATTTTATTTAAAAATGTTTTTAAATAAAAGAAGTGAAAATAATTATCTACAAAAGACTAACTGCATATTTTTAAACATTAATATTAAAGGTTTTTTTAGATATATTTTATAAAGCCATGCTGGGACATAACCAAACAGGTTGATTAACATATAAACTTATGAATATTACTAAGTTGGAACAGCGAAAACCTGTTTTGCCAAATTAATTTTCCCAAGTTAGTTCAATAATGTTACTTACAAATGACAATTTTTATTAAAATAATTATTTTAAAACTTGTTGAGTTCTAAAGATATTTGGTAAAATGTTAGTACAATACTAAAAGAAGTGTGAAGACCTTGTCTGTTTTCTTTCAATTTGTGTATTAAATGAATTTTTCCAAGTTTTACCATGCACATGCGAAGGTTTCATTTAAGTAAGAAAAAAAATAATATAATATAAGTCATTGTTTTTTCGATTAAAAAGGAGGAGACTTGCATCTTAAAATTTTGTTCATGTGTCGATAAAAGCTTTTTGGTTACTAGGGTAAATAAATAGCTGATTGCTAGGGAAAATAAATAGTTGGTTTGTTGGTTGATTAAAATTTATCAATGAGATCCTAACTCACATAATAGTTGAATGGTTGGATGGTTGATTAAAACTTATCAATGAGATCCTAAGTCACATAACAGCTGAATGGTTGGATGGTTGATTAAAACTTATCAATGAGATCCTAACTCACATAATAGTTGAATGGTTGGATGGTTGATTAAAACTTATCAATGAGATGTAATTAAAGGGAAGTATCTAATAACACCTTTTTCAAGTTAGTATGACTTTTAATAGAAACAGGAAAGTATCAACTGCTTTTATACATTTGTTGAAGTTTATACGTGTTTAACTAAGAACGTTCTGTAATGACGGGAGTAAGATAATATAAATATGTAGACTAATTTTTTGATAAGTTGTAATATTTTTTTTAAACTTGTAAATCATTTTTTCAACATTTGATTTTTTTTTTAACTTATGAAATCTTAATTTTTTTTTTTTTTAACTTCTGATTTTTTTTTTAAACTTACGGAACACATTTTTTAATCTTTATGAAAAAAGTTTTATAATTTTCATAAAACAAAAGAGTATATTAATCAATGTTTTTATACAACTATGAAATGTTTTGTCGATAGAAAAATTATATAATGAAAGTAAAATATAAGTAGGTAAATCGATCAACTCATTTTTAATAAGTTGGAAGAAATTCATTCTTTAAATTTACAAAATATTTTTAATACTTATTAAACTTTTGAATTTTTATAAAAACAAAAGAATTAATTTATATTTAATTTTAACTTTTTTAATTTTTATAGAACAAAACACTATATAAATCTATTGCTCTTATACATTTGTTAACGTTTCTAAATGTTTAACTACGAACGTTATTTAATGTCGGTAGTAAGATAATATGATGAAAATAACATATACATATAAATCAGTAAATCGGTAAACTCATTTTTGATAAGCTGCAATATTTTTTTAAAATTTGAAAAATATTTTTTAAACGTTTGAACTTATATAATATTTTTAGAACTTTTGAAATAACTTTTAAGTTATGATTTTTTTTTGGGGGGAAGGGGGAAACTTATGAAATATATTTTTTAATTTATAAAATATTTTTTAAACTTTTTCATAAAGTTTTTATTTTTTGTAAAATTATGAAACTTTTTTTAATTTTGAAAAGATTTCTATGAAGTTATTTTATCTTTTAATAACAAGATAGTATATTAATGCATTGCTTTTATGCACATCCTAATGTTTATATGTGTTTAACTATAAATGAATTGCAATCTTACAGTAAGATAATACAGTGAAAATAATATATATAATTCAGAAAACTCATTTTAACTTTGCAAAATATATTTTAAACATTTGAAAAAAAAAATTCTATTATTATTATTATTATTATTATTATTATTATTATTATTATTATTATTTGTTAAAACGTTTTATAATACATTTTTTTTGGTTAAAACTTTTTATAATACATTTTTTTTTGTTAAAACTTTTTATGATACTTTTTTTTTGTTAAAACTTTTTATGTTACTTTTTTTTCAATAAAACTTTTTATGTTACTTTATATCCACATATTTACCAATTATATCAGGTATTATCGTAAGTTCAAAATGGGGAAGTTTTCTACGTCCAACTACCAAAAAATTCAAAATTCTTTTTCAAAAAACAGCATATAAATATATACACATATAAGCACATACTCTATGTATATTTCAACATGTTTATTTATATTATATCAGTTATTAATATAGTATTCTCTACAATTTATTACATACAATAAATCCAATTCACAAATCCTTTTTTAAAAAGTAAGCATATTGCATCGAATCTTTTAAAGTGTTTAAAAATGATGATAATGATAGTTCGAAGTTCAAGTTAAAAACATAGATTTGTCCACAAAGTATTCTGTACAATTTATTACATACAATAAATCCAATTCACAAATCCTTTTTTAAAAAGTAAGCATATTGCATCGAGTCTTTTAAAATGTTTAAAAATGATGATAATGATAGTTCGAAGTTCAAGTTAAAAACCTAGATTTGTCCACAAAAAAATTAGTGTTTAACTTGAACTTCGAACTATCATTATCATCATTTTTAAACACTTTAAAAGACTCGATGCAATATGCTTACTTTTTAAAAAAGAATTTGTGAATTGGATTTATTGTATGTAATAAATTGTACAGAATACTATATTAATAACTGATATAATATAAATAAACATGTTGAAATATACATAGATTATGTGCTTATATGTGTATATATTTATATGCTATTTTTTGAAAAAGAATTTTGAATTTTTTGGTAGTTGGACGTAGAAAACTCCCCCATTTTGAACTTACGATAATACCTGATATAATTGGTAAATATGTGGATATAAAGTTGTTAATACAGGTATTAAAAAAATTTTATAGATAAAAAACTTTGGTTTTTTTCTTAATCCATCTTGAATTTTTATGTTACTTTTTTTTTGTAAACTTATGAAATATATTTTTTTAATTTGTGAATTTTTTTTATTATTATTTAATGAATTATCTTTTAAACTTTTTCATAAACTTTTTATTTTTTTAACATTTTTATGAAGTTATTTTATTTTTTAAGAAAACAAGAGAGTATATTAATCTATTGCTTTTATATACATCCTAATGTTTATATGTGTTTAACTATGAATCTGTTGTAATGTTACAGTAAGATAATAGAGTGAAAATAATATACATACTCATATAAATCAGTAAACTCATTTTTGATAAGTTGTAATACATTTTAAAATTTTCAAAATATATTTTAAACATTTGACAAAAATTTTCTACTAATAATAATTTTTTCTATAAAGTTTTTTATCTTATTTATTTTTATTAACTTTTTAACTTTCTAATTTTTTGAAAAGAATGAATTAAAATATTATGATTATTATTATTATTATTAATATTTTTAAGATAGTTAATATATTTTTTATTAACAATGAAGTGTTTCTTTTTTTATACACATACAAATTGAAACAATTAATAAATGTTTTGAAAAAGCTAAACGAAATAAACATACATTTTGAAAATAATTAAACACACAGATTAAAGAGAATAGTAAAACATTTTATTTCATTATTTTAAACAATTCGTTTTGAATGGTTTCTACATTAATATTAGATAAGAAGTTTTCACTAATACAATCTACTTCGTTTAAAAACGAGGAAATAACAAAGTCGAAATCTATGAGACAATAACATTTCTCCTATTTGTTCAAATTTTTGTCGATTATTTAATATCAAACAGGAATGAAAGATTACAGATTCGTGGTTAAAAATACAACCATTGCATTCAAAAATGCGCTTTAGTATACTCGACATACTATTTTCAATACACGTTATAAGTTTATGTTGGCAAATGCGTTCATTTTCTAAAGATGTGTGACTAACGATACATTTCTGTCTTATTATGTTTGGTAAATGCTTCACATATATATGCTGAAGAAGTTCTTTATTCAGATCAAAGGCTTTTATTTTTAACTTTTCTAACTGATACTCGTACAAGTCAATGTGAGAATAATTCTTTAAATGTTTAATTCGCATGATAGAATTATTAAAATTTAACACTAATATCATGTTAATAGCAACAAACGAGGAACTTTTATACTTCAAATTAAATGGAAAAATTTTATTGCAAAATTCGTGCCAACTGTTAACATCCATAAAAATTGCATTTTTCGTTACAATTTCTTCATTAGTAAGCCCACTGCGTGTAAACACTTGAATATATGTATATAAAATTGTATGTTATACAGTTTTAAAATTAAGAAGATACAATCACTGAGTTCTTCTCGAAATATAACACGATTATAGGATTTACCCCTTTTAGTTCGTGGAGTGGTGGATTGGCTTTCATCACTTGCTTGGGAAAGGTTATTTGCTTGGAACACAGTCTCTTCGCATCTAGTAGTGGGTTCTTGAAAATATTCGTCTTGGGAAATTAAGTTAAAAAAATTCGTATTAATCTCAGATTTCACATTCAGTGGATAATCACATGATATTGTCTCATTTTTAGTGTTCAATGCATTGGGAACTTCTAATCTCGGCAAGTTTAATTCATTCACATAAGCAGGTTCATTACATTCTTCTAAACGTTGATATTTTGAAGAAAAAACTACTTCGTCGAGAGGTCTTTTTAACAAATTTGCTTCAGAATCCATTTTCAAAAAATAAGGATAGCCGCTGATGAGGTTCGAACGGAAATCAGCTGCAAACTAAATGCTTAAAAACAACACATATCCTAATATATGTTAAAAAATCAGCGTCGGTTACAGTTAAACATTAAAAAATTAGTAATGCCATTAGTTTAAGTCAACCATTTTTTAATAAACTAAAAAAAACAATCTTTGTACATAAGTGGTAGTTTATATATTAAGTCAGTGGTTTTAATATTTTTGAAAAACTTTGTGGCAACAGAAGGTTTTAATTTAAGTAAGTATATGATAAATAATATTATCAGTTTCGCTCTTTTTGAAAATTTTTGTGGCAACACTAGGTAAAAGTTTTAATCTGAGTAATGAATAATACTTATTGTTAACAGTTTCGTTCTTTTTGAAAATTTTTGTGGCAACACTAGGTAATATCCATCATGATTATGTGAATAACAATAGCTAATATAAATGATAAATTAAACTTGGTAAATAATTCTAATATATTAAAAGTATTTTAAAATTAATTCAATGTAAATACAAATTCAGTATTTTAATTGATAAGAACCTTTTTTCTAAATGTTAAAATTTAAGTAAAATTTTTACAATATCGTGAAATAATTATTAAAATTCATGAATTGTTATAACAAAAATACAAGACAAAAGCTTTTTTCATGTACACATTATTTATTCATCATTCTCGATAATGATAAAAATACAAAAAAAATTATGAACTGTACAGAAAATCAACCAGTTCACATGATTTGACAAAGTTTGCATTTTTTCACTTATGCATTTTAATCAAATGTTGAATAAACTTGGTGTCAACATTAAATGTTTTGTTACAGTGTTTGCATTCGAAATTCCTGTAATGAACTTTTTTGTGAAATAAAAAATTGATATCAGAGTAAAATATAACACCACAATGTTTACATTTATATTCCTTTTGTGAATGAATTTTTTTATGATTAGTTAAAGCAGACTTTGATAGAAACGAGTTAGAACATTTTTCTACAAACATGAAACTTCTTATGAGATCTCTTGTGAATTTTTAACAAATATTTTTTAGAGAGTTTTATTGAACATTCATCGCATTTATATGTCTTATGAAATCTCTTGTGAATTCTTAACGAATACTTTCTATAAAATTCTATTGCACATTGATCACATTTATATAAAGTTGGTGTCTTGGAATGAGTAACACTATGTCGTTTTAAATCAGTACTTTGAATGAAAGTTTCACATTTAAAGGGCTTTTTATCCAAGTGGGATCTTTGATGTCTGGTTGACGCAATCTTTCTGACATTGATTATAAGAAAAGGATGGTTGGGTTGATGAAGAGGGTGATCTTTCACTATTCGAAACTTGCACCTCTTGACTGGGTAAATCCGATTCCATATTCATGATGTAAGAAATTTCTTGTACAGCACTCACTTCAAGAACAGCGCTTAATATCTTCGTATGATAAAAAACAATAAACAGTGTGAAAAATTTCTACTGATTCACAAAATCTGTTAAATTCTAGGAGGCGCTACTGATTTTTAAAAAATAATAGGATTGGTTTATAAAATGATCTGATAATATGATGGTATTTGATAGGTAAGGCTCGATGTTATCTGGTGTTTATCATGCTGTTGTAATTTTTTACTAATTGATTAGAAAATTCATGTGAAAATTAACGGAAAAAGAATCACTTATTTTCAGCACAGTGATAAAACAATACTATACTAAAGTAATACATTACTTAAATTTGTCGTTATCGACTAATAGATGATAACTTGTAAAAACACTTTTTATGTGAATACATCAAACTTACTAAAATGAATGTATGGCAATAAACCGTTTATTAGAACTGTACATCGAAAAATAGTTAATAATGAAGTAGTTTATATATTTTGAATGGTGTAAAAATCAATGTGTATGAATAATCAATGTTTAGGTAAAGTAAAGTTAAAAATGTAAAATTAATACTTTTCAATATTACTGTTAAAAATATTTTCATTGTTGCTCTAACGTTAATGTAAATTGAATAAAACAGGGTACCTCCAAAAAAACATACGTAATGGTTTAATGAAATTAAATTGTCGTTTTAAAAAGCTTACTTAACTGTGTCATCAAACAAAGTTCTCTTTCTTGTCATTTGTAAATAAGTGAAATCTAATCTTAGTTGATATTTTTCTTATATCTGCTAGTTCCTGTTAAAATTGTTTGGTTATCGGATGTTTGAACAATGCAGGGAATACGTGTTGATAACATACTACTTTAAGTTAGAGATGATTCGATTGTAATATAAGACATTCAGAGTAATTACAGAAGGTTAACTTCCTATTTAATCTTGAAATATTTTTATGTAATAATAATATTCAAAAAAAGTTCAAATTATTATTCAATTTTCTACTCTAATAAAAACTTATTCAATACTGATCAACGACCGCAAGAGCAACGGATATTAAATCAAAGTATGAGGGAAGGGGTGGGGGTGAATTCCTACTGCTAAAGTATGATTTTACCGACCTTTAAACAATTTTTCGACCTCAAACCAGAACTTCTTGGCTTGATTAGATTAATCCACAACAAATTATCAAGTCAAGAAATTCTTTTACAGGTTCGAATCCCACTAAAGCCTTTTGGAAAACTCAATTTTTAAAAAATATATTAATTTCCAACGAAAGAAGAAGGCCGGTTCTGCGGCCACAGGCGTGATGAGCAATTGTGATTAATATTTAATTGACCAGACTCACCTTCCTCCTTATCGCAATACTCAATTATCTCACAGGCGTGATGGGCAAGGCTTAATTGATCAGACTCAATTTTTAAAATTATTAATTTCCAACGAAAATTCGATTCACAACCAACAGAGGGCAGCATCAAAATAAAAATCTTCCGGGGGGGGGGGAGTTTGGAAAATGAGGAGGTTACCCCTTTGCTATAGTATGATATTATAAGCTTCAGATCCGAAATAAAAAAATAAGCCTCTTAAAAATTAAGCCCCTCTAAAAATTAAGCCCCTCTAAAAATTAAGCCCTCCCCCCTTCCTAAAATCTCATCATACTATAACATATTTTACGATATGTTCAAATTTCCTTCCTACTCTAAGTTGATTCCAATCTTAAAGAAAAAAAATACATTTAAACCCCTCCTAAAAATAAGCCCCCTAAAAATTAAGCCCTCCCCCTTTCCTAAAAATCCCATCATACTGTAACAGTGTCAAAACATCCTTCACCCATTTTCAAAAACCTTTCCTACTCTAAGTTGATTTCAATCTCTACTTTAATTTAAACTCCCTAAAAAAAATTTTAAGCCCGCTCAATTTTTGCCCCTCCTAAAAAATAAGCCCTCCCCTCTCTCTAAAAATACCATCTTACTGTAACAGACTCCAAACATCCACCCCTCTACTATAGTATAATCTCATAAGTTGCAAACCCTAAAAATTTAAGTCCCCTCACTTTTAAGCCCTTCCCATCATCCTACTAATGTATGATACATTCTCAATCAGATAAGCTTCTCAATCAGGTGGTGGTGGTCCTTCCTCCCTCTTATAGGAGGTGGAGAACCTCTTCCTCCTCTCCTCATCTTCCCGCCTCGCTGGGGTTGAACTCTCCTTCTTTCCCTACTCTCGTTTTTTATTGTTTTCTTCTGGATGGTCATAAACGGCCTCGCAGTGAAGGTTTTATAAGGAAAACTATTTCATTGGCAGAAGATTTGATTTATAATGTCACTAATGGGTTTATCAAAATCAAAAAACACATCACTCTGGGCATGACATTGAAGAGTTTGGCGAGCAGCAGAAAGATCGTAGAAATTACAAATAAATATGGTCATTGTTGTAGTTATCATGTTATTGAAGAATTGGAAACTGCAGCAACAACTACGTTATTGAATCGTTCTAAAATTTGTCCAAATGAAATTTGTAAAAGACAAGATTTATTCACAGGACTAGCCTTCGACAACTTCGATCGTTATGTTGATACTGCTACTGGTAAAGGTACCCTACATGATGCGGTAGGCATAATCTATCAAACAACTATAGAAAATGAGGAATCAACAGAGGGAACTTCTGAGCAACTCCAGAATCCTCCTGAAGATGGTGAGCGGACAAACGAGCTATCTGTTTCATGTGCTCATGCCGGACATAAAAGAAGAAGGACTCTTGATGCTATCATCCCAGAGTTAGTACCATATGCAAAAAAACCTATGATGAATGATGAATTATTGTCTTTATCTGACAATTTAAGGAATGAAGCAACACCAGCCTCACTAGAAATAATTTATCAGCAAAAGTTTCTGTGGATGCTTTGCCATGCTCTAAAAATTAAAAAACATCAATGTGGGTTGGGTTCCATCATAATTTAAACAAAGATTCTCATAATAACAAAGAAAAAATTTGTTATCTCACACCAATCAACGAATCACCGACAAATATACCAGTTCTAATAGAAACTATGAAACAAAGTCAAAGTATTGCTACAGAAATTGGACAATCTTGCATTAATGTAACATATGATCTAGCTATTGCAAAAAATTGCTATGCAGGTACAGTCTACAGGAAAACTAGCTTATGATAATTTATTTATCCATTTAGGACCGTTCTACATCATGTTAGCATTGTTTAGAGCAATTGGAAAATTTATTGACGACAGTGGACTAATGAATGTAGCTGTTGAAAGTGAAATTATCGCAAATGGTTCAATAGATGGATTTTTGAAAGGAAAGCATTTTAATCAATGTAAGCAGCTGCATCCATTAATGGCACTAGGACTAGAAATATTATGTTTTCAATCTTTCATTGAAAAAGAAGATATAAGTATTGATGAAAATGTTTACAATATCTCTATATTTATCGATGGTAATGAACCGCTTAAGAATGTCTTAGAAAATGAAGCAATATCAACATTGATGACTCGATACCAATATCACAAAGGACAATGTAGAGAAGGAAAAACGCCTCAATTTTATGTTATTTATAAGGATCTTGTTCATTACTATCAGTTACTGAATCGAAGCATAAGGACTGGAGATTTTTCTTTGTATAAATATATTTTGTCAAAAATAGCAAATATATTTTTTATGACAAATCAGCCTAATTATTCACGATGGCTGATAAAATACCATGATAATTTGTTAAAAGTTGGTCTTACACATCCATCAATTGAAAAATTTATGAAAGATGGATACCTTGGAATCAAACGTACTGATAAATCTTTCTCTAGACAGCCAACAGATCTAGTACTTGAACAAACTGTTAATGCCGACGCGGGAAAAAGATTAACTGGTGTAATCCAGTTCACACATTAATATTTTCGCTCGTCAGCGATGGGCTAGAAGTCACGACATAAGAACAACAGTCAAATCTCACACTCTGGACATTACTGGTTTACGAAGAAAAAATGATGTATCAGCAGACCTTGAAGAACATGGAATGAAAAGAGATTCAGCACAGTTGTGGAAGTTCATAAATACCTTTGAGAAATTTCTAAATCCATTTATGTTGAATCTAAACAAAGATTGTCTGTATAACATCGGTAATGGTACAGTAGCTTCGAACGCAGTACAGGATTACTTGTTGAATTTTATAGAATCAAGAGAAAAATTGAAAGAGAATTTTGTAACTGAATATTCACTTAATGCAAAAAGATTTGAAGAAAGAATTGCACAAGTGAAAATTATGAATTTTGCCTCTAAAAAAGAAAAGAAAAAAGTCAAAATCGGTAATAAGGTTCATGAAATCCGTGTGCAACGTGATTTCTTTGGTCGCCTGTTAGCTCTGTCGATACAACATAACATCGATTTGGAAAAGACGTTATCATACCCATTACAACTGTTCCAATGTCATTGTGTCATGAAGATTGTACAATACATAAAACTCAGAAATCAGCAATGGTTGAAATTTTAAAGGCAAATGTCAACAGTGAAGAAGCACCAAGACGTTTTGATGTTGTCATTTTTGATGGATTCTTCTTACTGCATACATTCAAAAATATCCCCAAAACATTTGGCGGTATTTCCAAAAAAATTATGTCGCTACTAACAGCAACACATGCCTCACGAGTAGATATCATTTTCGACCAATACCGCCGTCAATTAAAGATTATGAACGAGCCAAACGACAAGTAGTACGAAACAAATTATTTCATTACCGGACCAGAACAAATTCGACCAGTTGAATTTATGAAAGAACTTCGTAACATACAATTTAAAGAAGCTTTCGTAGATTTTTTAATTACACATTGGAGCACAAATGAAATGATAGAGTTTATCGGGAATACCATAGTGAACTTAAATTACAAACAATGCCGTACTTATAGTGTCCACAATAACTCCGTGATCGTCGATATAAATGATAATTTATCGTGCCAACATCATGAAGAGGCTGATACGAAAATAATATACCATACATGCCAAATGGATGAAGATGTATCCGACGTGTTAATAAAAACATGTGACACAGACATTTTAATATTACTGCTTGGAAACATGGACCATCTCCACAATAATAATTTAAAAATCTATATGGAATATGGTACTAATAATTGTAAAAAATGGATAAATATTTCTGAACTGTATACAAAATTGGGACCTTTTATATGCCAAAGCCTACCGGATTTCATGCATTGACCGGTTGCGATTTTAATCCGTTCTTTTCAAGAAGAGGTAAAAAAAAACCTTTCCAAATATTGCAGAAATCGAGTGTGTATCAGAAGGCGTTCAAAGAATTAGGAAACGCAGAAGTAGTAGAGAAGAAAGAAAAAAAATTTCCGATACTAGAGAAATTTTGCATGCCAAATGTATGGTTTTAAATGTTCAAAATTAAATAATGCGCGCTATGAAACGTTCCTTGCTACATATAACACAAATAATCCTAAAGTGTTCATGAAGAAAGTAATAAGTTATGATTCATCAAATCTACCACCGTGCCAACGCGAAATACAGCAACAATTATTGAGAACTGCATACATTACAAATGTCTGGCGAAATTGTCATTTAAAAGAACCAACAATTCTTACTCCTGAAAATAACGGTTGGAACTTAATTGATGGTCGTTATGAGTTTAATTGGTTTGAAGGGAATGCGGTTCCTTCATCTATGTACGACATACTTTTACATGGGCCTACTGATACTGCCACAGCACAATAGACTGAAACTGAGGAATACATTTCAGGTAACATACAACTATTTTATTCAGTAAGATTTAATATACAGTCCTATGTAATTGAGCTTTATATTCAATTCTTAACGACCTTATTGATTTATTAAAAAAATTTTTTTTTTACTAAGGTACCCTGGGGTAATAACGCCAGGCGGGGTAATAACGCCAGGCGGGGTAATAACGCCAAGTGCTTATATTTTGCATAATTATGAAATAATCAGGTAAATGACACCCATGTGCTCTGCGCAGAAGGGTTTTGAGTCATATAAATCGCAAAAAACAGCTTCAAGTTAATTTGTATCAATTTTAGATCTTATTATTTTTACAAGGAACTAAAATTAACGCTTGATCTAAAATTTGCGAGATAAGGTTTTTGATCTGAAGACTATATTTTTTATCCAGAAATACTTTGTTTATTACATAAATTTGTAGTGTATTTCATGTACTTTCAATTTGTTGTAGAAGATTTTGGATATCTTCTCGAGATAATTTGTAGTTTAGGATTTACTGTGCAATAAGTATCCCGGGGTAATAACGCCAGGGATTGGCGTTATTACCCCGGTTGATTCCCAACAGTGGCCGAACTATATCCGAAGGGGGTTTATATATTAATATGGGACAGCATTATCATCATTGTTGAAATGGTAAGATTAAGGCGGGGCTGCCCAATACTTAAAAATAATCTCTCTATTTTATTTTTTATTATATTATTATTTTTTTTTTACTAATGTAAAAAATAATTTTTAACTCTTGTAAATAAAACTGTATCAAAATATTTTCGAGATTGAAATTCAAACATCTTCGAAATCAGGTTTCTATTAAATTTCCACTGGATTGTTCAATTGAGTTCGAAATATTAACTCTCTGCTTTCTCAGCGTTCGGTTTTTCAAAACTTTATAAATTTAACCTTTAACTGATGTGACAGAAATTGTAACGTATGAATGTGATGCGGTTTGTGAGACCACAAAATTGAAAGATGAATAAAAGGCGGGAATAACTCATAGGATTGTGTTTTTGTACTATACTTTTTATACAAGAGTATTATACTTAATATTCACCTATTTAGTCTCTGGTGATAGTACTAAAATTCCAAATGAAACAAAATTTCGGTAGTGTTTGCAGTTAAACTGAAAATTACAAGTTAAACTAAAAAATTAAAAGAAAAATAGTGGTCTACGAGACTGGTAACATTAGCTGAAGGTTAAAATGCGATCCATGATTAAAAATCATAGAATACTGTTCCTGCGCTAACTTTTTGTACAGAATTAATTGTAATTAAATTTAATCTAGTCAAAAAATTCTAACAATATTACGAGAACTCCAAACGAAAGAGAATTTCAGTTGTAACTATAGTTAAGCTGGAAAATATAACTTAAACGCTATTTTTTTGGGGGGGGGGAGGGGGTACAGTGTTCAGTCAGATTGCTAACAGCAGTTAAAGGTTAATTTTGTTGCTAATATAGAGATAATGATATATAACCATATGAATTATGTATAAAATTGAATAAGAGATCTCTTTGGGATAATATTTTTTAATCAAAAATTTTATTCAATTTAAAAAAAAATTATTAAAGCATGCTCTTTAAAACGTCGACAATTTAACTGTAGGTTTGGAGAATCCGCATTAGTGTTGAGTTATGGGTTAAAAACTATTTACTAGATTACTATAATAGTATTAACCCTTAACTGCTTTGACAAAAATTATCGCATAACTTACTGTGAGCGGCTTGTCAGACCGCTTAATCTAACGATGAATAAAATGTTAAATTAACTTTTAGAATACTATTTTTGTATTGAACCTTATATACAGAACTATTATAAATAAAATTCAGCTATTCAAAAGTTTCTAGAGGTAGTAATAGGACTCCAAATGAAACAAAATTTTCCCGGTATCTATAGTTAAACTAAAAATTGCAAGTTAAACTCTTAAACTTGAAAAACTCAGCGGTATGTGAGACGCTAACAGCAGTTAAGGTTAAACAAAAATATTTATTACATATAACTCTAGTTATTATAAAACTTCACATGATTAAAATATTACATTATGAATGGTTAAAACCATGCAATGTTTCTTATAATCATATTTAAGCGGGACTTTTTCAGCAAAGAGAGACACAGGGTGTTATATTCTGTTGAACCATTATTACCCCCTCACTCCTTTTTCTTTCACTTTCACAAAAAAATCAATATTTTCTATCGCGTAGAATGCATACATGGGAATATAAATACTGATTCAAATAATCCGTGCAATGTTTCTAATAATTCTATTTAAATGGTCATTTTTAAGCAAAACGTAGCTTAGAATCTGATATTCTTTTGCCTCCTCCCCCCGCCACCACCACAGCTTTCTTTTTCTTTCAGAGTCACAAAAAAATTGTACATTTTCAATAGCTTAGATTGCAATTTGTCAATTTCTAGAGCTGTAGAGTTTGTATTTTTAGAATTGGGCAATCTACATGCCATTATTCCATCTTATTTTATAGTTTTGTTTGCATGGCGTTATTACCCATATAGGTGGGTATTAACGCCAAATAGCATTGGTCAAGAAAAAACGCCATTACATTTTATGAATACATATCTGTTAAATTAATTTATTTTATGTAGATAGTCAATGAGTTGCTGTATCAGATCCTATATTTGTTTGAAAAATACAATCTAAAACTAAGCCGTGAAAATTGGTAGAACCTTAACGTGGCGTTATTACCCCAGGGTACCTTATTTTCAGAAGAGGAAAACATCTCTGAAGAGTCAGATGATGATGAAAACAGTGATAATGAAATGTCGAATGATGATGAAAATGAATGTTAAAGCTAATGTAGATTGTATAAAACCTAATAAAATATATTGCATTTACTGTATGCGTTCACGTTACATTTCTTACTCGCACGCCCTTAGCAGCTTTCTTCTCGCCTGTCAAGGTCTTATACTGTTCAAAACCGCCTGGCATTGTATATATTAATTCTAAAACGTTTATTTAAAAACATCTGAATTTTAACTATACAGGACAAAGTTTATTTTACCTCATCAACTGTGCTCTTTTTAATTCACCTATCATATACTTCTGCTCATTGTAATCGCCTGTCAAATTTTTTTAAAGATTTACAATAAATGAACTTTATCCTATTAAATTTTTAAACTTACAGGAACAAGTTTTTAAAGTCAATTTACTTGACAGTTTAAAAAATAAAGGGCCTGATGACGTGCAGGGCTGACGCCTGCCAGGTCATGGCTATTGCTCTTAGCATGCTATAAATCGTAGGTATACAAATTTCTATCCTTACAGGACGACCGTTACTCCCAGGGTTCAGTAGCTCCCCAGCTAATGGGGTAAGGAAAGATTAAAGTTATGCGATGCCGTGGTAGCAATAAATTTGAAAATAGTTTTAAATATTTAGATGTGAATCCAATTTTTTTAAATAAAAATGGAAGCGAAATTGGCAACCCTACATGTAACTCAAGTGTCGGTATTGTCACTGTTTTGTAAATGTATGCAAATGCATTAGAAATTTAAAGACTTCTTTGCGAACTAAATAAAAAGAAATAACATTTCCAAGTTTGATGCAAAACAATTCATTTTTTCACTTCAGAAAAATGCCCACAAAACTTCGAAAATTCATTATGCCCAAATATGCTCAATTTAAAACTTTCAGTAAAAATTATCGGTAATTAATTCCATATTTTTAATGTATTTTTGAAGAATTCCTTCTGTTAGATCTTTGTACAGTACACTGTTAAAATTTTTGCTCTAGTTTGAACCAAATTTTGGTGCTCAGTAACTGCAGTCATAAGATGGTGAAACCTCATACCAACATTCGGAACTTCCTATTACAGTCTCGTTCCAATTACTGGAATTATGCTTCAACAGAAGCTCATAATATTGGTTCAAGATTTCACCACCTTACTGTGGTAGCGAAAGAGCACCAAATTTGGTTCAAACTAGGGCAATATTTTTAACCCTTTGAGCTCTGGTGGGTAAATTTCTTCACATTGGCACCAGTATTTTGCAAAGAAAAAACCGGTTAATGATATACACGAAAAAATACATTAAACTTTTTTCAAATAAATTTGGTCGATTTTTCTGGTGTCGATGTGACATTTCGGAATTAAAATTAAGTAGTAGAAAATTCTACCATCAGAGCTCAAAGGGTTAACAGTGTGGACGTAATTCACTTTTGTTAAATTTACAACTGAACAGGAGTGTTTCTCGAATTATTCCAAAAAAATTAAAAGAAAATCGAATATTTTTATTCAGAAAATTGCTAAGTTTTGCTATAGCAAGTAGGTACGAAATGCCCGCATTTAAGTTTTATAATTTATTCACACCAATGTCCTAATATTTCAAGGCTCACTGGATCTTTTTACATCTAATATTACTATACATTAAATTTGACCTTATTTAATCATGTAAGGTTTTTTTCTTTCTTTCTAACCGATGACCAGGCCCCTACCTGCCAAGTTATCTCAGCTTAACGGGTTAGATACCTGGTATCGGGGCGGGGGACCGCCTAATTGCGGCTACGTGGCAATTAACCTGATTCCTTAGCTTCGCCATAATTTCTGCAGTACTTGCTTCACGTTTGAGCATAATTTGTTTCGTATGTTACTTAACGTCACATCCTGTTGTTTGAACTGCAAATGTCTTCACAAATTGATCTCATAATTTAGAACCTTGATCAGATGACGAGACCTTCACTTGGCAAGGCACCTCCCGAGGTATAATTCGGTAAGTTTAACCTCTTGTAATCGTGTAAGTATAACCTCTTGAGTGGTGGTCAGATATATTTTATCCCACCTAATTTAAACAAGATTCGCACTGGAAACGTTTAACGAAATTTTATATTTTTACCTTTTGGTGCAAAAATGTTGAAAAATTGCTTTTTCTTACCTTAAAATATAACTTTTTGAATACTCCGGTAGGAATTCAGTATTACAGAGACATGGTTACTTGCCCCCTCCGGGGGTTTATGATGAAATACGGCTAATTTTATCATATATGAATGCAGGTAGTTAAATGGTCCAGCATCATCTGAGTCTATACGACTGCTCATTGTGTAAACAAAAAATTCTTCACTCAATTTTATTTATCGATTGCAAATTGACGAGATTTTAGACTTTTTCACATGAAAAATCCTAAAATCAAAGATAAACAAAGAATAGTTCATTTGTTTTTCAGGGGAATAAAACAAATTTTAGCTTTCTGTGCATTTGCATAGTGCACGCTACACATTTCTCGTAAAGGCACTGTTGTTTAACTCAAAATGTTTTAAGTATATTCATCGAATAAAAATTATTGCTCACATTTGTTTCTGGTTTCTTTCAAATTTTATATCGCCAGACTTAGGATTTACAAGGTCGCACGCTACACGGAAAATTTCAGGACATATATCAGTATTTTTTTAAAGAAAATTAAATCTTGTTTAAATACACGAAATTTCGGACTTATTGTGAAAGAGATTTCTATAAGAAAATACTGGTACAAAAGACTTTAATGGTCTTGAAAATCCACGGCAATGATGAACACTGTATTTCACACCTTCAATGACATGCATCATTTAAGAAAGTTAAAATTTTTAATACCAGTAATTTGAGATATCATTTTCCTTTATTTAATAGATGATACTACAAAAATAGCGTTTAAAATATTTTGATACTATGAAATAATAAAAAGAAAGTTGCACAGTTAAACTGATGGCATTGAATTCACAGATTATGCACACTAATTGTACATTAAAGCCTTTTTTTCAAGGAATAATGCCCTTTCAAAAACTAATGAAGGAGAGAATTAGCTCTTCCATTTCCTCTCTTTATACTTAATCATTTAACCCCAAAACTATTCAGGGATAGGCGTTATCATGCAATTAACCTATATCTAAAATTCAAAGCAAGTCAGATAATTCTGCATACCCAGGGATATAGTTTTAAAGGAGTTATCCCCGTTGCCTGCTTAATACTTAGCTATTAAACCTCCGAAACTATTCAGGATTTGCCTTATCAGAAAGAACCCATAGCCAAAATTTAATTCAAATCGCATAATTCTGCATAAATATCCATTTATATAATTCAAGAGCGATTATCCCCCATTCCTTCCTTTTTACATAAATATTAAATCTGCGAAACTATTCAGAAATTCGCCTTACGTGAAAGAACCAACGTACAAAATGTAAAGCAAATCATATGATTCTAAATAAATACCCATTTATATAGTTCAAGAGTGATTATCCTACGTTCCTTACTTTATACTTAACCATTAAACCTCCAAAACTTTTCAGAAATTCGTCTTATCAAAAAGACCCTATATTCAAAATTTAAAGCAAATCGGGTCATTCTGCATACATATCCATTTATCTAATTTAAGGAGGAATAACCACCCATTCCCCTCTTTATACTTAACAAAAGAATCTTACAACTAATCAGGGAAGCGTCTTATCAGTATGAACCTATATCCGAAAATTGAAGTAAATCAGTTAGTTCTGCATGAAAAACCATTTATATAAATTAAAAGGGTAGCCCCATTGATACATTCTTTATACTTATCCAATGAAGCCCCCAAAAAATCAGGGAAGTGCCTTATCAGAATGAATTTTTATCCAAAATTTGAAGCAAATTGGTAAACTCTGTATGAAAACCACATTTACATAAATTAATGGGGTTTACTCCCCATTTCGCCCCTTTACACTTAACCAATGAACTGCCCATACCAATCATGGAGGCGCCTCATCTGAATGATTCTATAGCTAAAATTTCAATGAAATTTGATAATTCTGCATGAAAAACCCATTTACTGAAATTCAGGGGGGAGGGTCGGCCACATTTCTTCCTTATACTTATCAAATCAATTCCCAAAATTAATCCTGGAAGCGCCTTATCATAATGATTCTATATCTAAAATTTGAATGAAATTTTATAATTCTGCAGGAAAAGCCCATTTATCTAAATAAAAGGGGGGGAGCGGATTAGCCCCCATTCCTATCCCCCTTTATACTTATACAATGGACTCCCCAAATTAATTATGGCTGCACCTCATCTGAATGATCCTATATCCAAAATTTTAATTATGAAAAACCCATTATATAAATTAAAGCTGGATTAGCCCCGCATTCCCTCGTTATACTTATTGAATGAACTATCAAAACTAATCAGGAAAGCACGTTATGAAAATAAACCATTTGCAGAATTTGATGTAAATAGGGTATTTTTATCATGCATTATCGCGTTACATGCATACAAGTTTTCATACATACGTACATACAGAACGGGCGGACACATAAGCTCTCAGGCTTTTACAGCCTGTGAGCTAAAAACCTTTTGTATCCTAAATGATACGTATACGTGATCCCAGTAGTTAATAAGTTAATCCCTATAACGGACAAATAAAATAAGAAATGTTAAAGTGCAATTTTAAGTAAAATATATTTATTTTCATTTTGCACTTACTTCAAATGAATTAACACAACGCTTTGTTAACAAAATAAGTTTATTTCTGAACTGAAAACACATAGCAAAAAACGCAAGCCATAAATCCTGTTCCGAATATCACAGAATAACGCTGTTGAAATCAAACCGACTGTTTAAGAATTTTCTTTATTTCTACTACATTTTCTACTTTTTATACATTTATATTTTAGGTCGAAATATTAAGTTCTCAATACGAATGTACATATTTTTTTCTTTCGTTCATTTTATCATGCTTCATTTAACCTAAATATAAATTTTTACTGCTCTGTCTCGACCGTTTCTTCGCGTAATAAATAAAATGTGTTTGGAGCATGTGTAAATATTGATAAACTCAGCTTGAAAGATAAAAGTTAATGCTGTTTTAATTACTGATGATTGCTCTCATATATCATATCTAAAGGGCAAAGCTGCCAATATCTTATGCTTTTTTGTACCACAAAGTTTTTATAGTAACTTTTACTTTTTAAATCGCCTTAATATGCCGATTAAATAAGAAAAAACTTTCTATTAAATTTTTGCGGGAAAAAAAAGCGGAAGAGTTGGCAGTTATACTAAAGCGATCCCTGTCATCTTACACTTTTTTGTCGCTATTTCCAAACACTGTTCTCCATTTTTTTAAATCTAAACTATTTTAAGGAAAAGCACGGTGAAATATGCTTTTCGGTAATAATGGTTAAATAACAG
Organism: Maratus speculifer; assembly: GCA_964019185.1. NCBI lineage: Eukaryota > Metazoa > Arthropoda > Arachnida > Araneae > Salticidae > Maratus > Maratus speculifer. The sequence continues at coordinate 49,350,556 of OZ025293.1, forward strand.
CATAGAGCTTGTTAGGTATACTTAGAGGACAGTAAATAAATTAAAGATGTAAGTAACACTAGAATTGCCGGAAATTTCGCTTTTCAAATTTCACTTCAAGTTTTATAAAAAAAAAAAAAAAAATGTACATAGAGAATCTTCATTTAAAGCTTTTTAACTTATATAATTAATATACTTTTGCTGGATAAATATATCCAAATGTTAATTTTTTTTTAATTCAGGCTCAAATCGAATCATACATATTTGGTAGCATTCAAATCTACTGCTCTTGGAGCTTCTAGTTTCAAGCTTTTGTGTATTAACTATCCTATATATTAAAACAGAAATCTACCTCACGGATGCTTTATTTTTAACACTACACTCTAAAAAATAAATGTGTAAATTTACACACAAAAATGTGTAAATCGATGATACAAAAACGACATGTCTATATGTGTAAATTGGTGTGTAAATTGCGCCAAATGTGTAAATTTAAAAATACACATTTTAATGTGTAATTTGATGATAAGTCCAAATGTGTAAAACTTATCTGATAACTCTTAAAATACACACTTTAATGTGTAAGTTACACTGAAATACACACATTTCTGTGCAATATTTTTACACATACATATGTGTAAAATTCTGTTTTTACACATATTTTGTGTAATAGGAACATACACATAATCTTGTGTAATATGCAAAATACGCATATTTTTGTGTTATATGCAGAATACACAGGTTTATGTGTTAATATTCTGTTCTTACACATAGGTATGCGTAACATGCAAAACACACACTTTTGTGTAATGTTTAAAATACACAGATTTTTGTATACAGAGATTTACCTTATGCTTTGATATGTAAATTCTAAAAAAAAAGTTTTCATGATCACGGAACAAAATTGCATAAAGAACAAACTCATTTATACTTGGCACTTATTTTTTTTTAAACTGACTTGCAAACAAGGCCACAAATCCCAATATGCTTAATTTACAAACAATCAGGATAGTCTCCAATTATAATATGTTATCATTCTGTTAGATTTGATTTGAAGTCGGAAAATGATGCATTCATAGTTTATGAACAGGAATGTATAATTTGTATATAGACAGTATGAAGACTGTCTTTTAAATTAGGTTAAAAGTTAAAGTTCTTTTACACAGTCTTACAAGTGTAACAGCTTGCGCTGTTTTTAATTTATTTAGAATTTTCGCTTTTCTTAAATTCATATTTCTCCGTATTCTGAAAATGGCATAATTTTATTTTGCATTTATGGCGGACAAAATGGAGATTTTTTTTTCTTTTGTTGCGGTGTACAGGATAAAAATAAAACCTTACCTTTTTCTTTCTTTTTTTAAATAAATTATTACAAACTTTTTTTGCGTGGGCTGTGCTAATTGTATTTTTGCACTCTCTTTGAAAGCTTTTGCTCACTTTAACTTCCAAAGTTATCATCACACATGTAAAGCTCCACAAATAGCTAGTCATTTTTAACCACGAATGTTCAATCAGAATTATCATTTAATATAATTTTACTAAATGGTTGAAAAAAGCGTCCAGGGCAGAATTCGAATCAGCAACTTTTAGCGTAAGCTGCCAGTCTGGCATTAGTTAGCTTTATTTAGTATATAATTCTAGTTCTTTGGCTGAATTGTGTCCGCCAGATTCATCCCCGATAGCTCATTTGGTAGAGCATTGGCAGCTCTCATAAAAAATCCCGCTTCAAACCTAGGCCAAAATACTTTTTAATTCTGTTAGAAAAATTACAGGAGATTTATTTACTAATTAAAATAATGTATTAATATTAATATAGAATTATTCTTTTATCAAACTGTGTGACATTTAACAGCAATATTTGTTAAAATTACTAAAGAAATATTTCTGCTTGAATGTTAAAATCATAATCAATATAAAATCTATATATAAAAAATATTCTCTTACATTATACATAGTACTTTTTGTAATCTTTAAATTATAAGAGTTATTGATTGACTGAATTGAAAGATTATTGATTACTATTGACTGAATGAAATTAATTTAGCATTTTAATACGCATTTTCAACGCCAAATCACGAGTGATTATTTAATTACATAACAACTATAAAAAATCTTAAATATAAAAAAGAAAACCGATATTAAGTACTTATATTTTAAGCATTTTAATTGTATGATATTAATTACTATAAATAATATATGCGATTATACTGCAGTAGACGTAGTTGATACAGTTATGGTGGACAGAGAAAATGGGGTTTACACCAAAGTTGCAGTTATGATGTCGCCAAAATCACCCTGAAATATATATATGCACGGTGACCGCCCACTTGCATTTTTAAATATTTTGTTAAATATCTAGAAAAACACTTGAGGAATTTCCCTACAACTCCAGGTGTGTGTAAACATAATAGCACAGCCATATATTATCATGAACATTTTTTCCCGATCCTCCATAGGGGACCCGTCAACAAATTGAAAGAGAACGTATATCTTTTGGTTAATCCTACCAAAACTAATGTAGCAAAACGCTCAAATTGTAGATTATGATTAAGTGGATTATTGTAATAAACTGTCTTCATTTTTATGTGGATAACATGCATACTCGTAGAGAAATTAAGATTTTAATAGAAATAGTCCCAAATTTTGACAAGTTTTTTTATTTATAATTTGCAGAGTTCTGAATATAAAATAATGTACTTTTACGAAAATATGACAAAAAACATTGCACACAATACTTTTTAATCAGAATTAATAATAAAAATTGTTTGAAAAATAAATAGGTTTACTGAATAATTTTTCACTGCGCATGCGTGAACGCTATAATGTATAATGTTTTTGTCATATTTTCGTAAAAGTACACTATTTTATATTCAGAACTCTGCAAATTATAAGTGGCTATTTCCATGAGTACTTGTAGTGTAAGTCACAGGCCACGATTTTTGGCTACCAGTATTATAGAAAAAAAATGTGATTAATTTTATTGGCACATTCTCATTAACTGATTAATGCCAAGCAGACTTTTCGAAAATAACGGTGACTAACAAGCATAGCAATTAATAAGTTATGTGACTTACACTACAGAACCCATGGAATTAGCCAAGTAAAAAAACTTGTCAAAATTTAAGACTATTTCTATTAAAATCTTAATTTCTCTACGAGTATACATGTTATCCACATACAAATGAAGACAGTTTATTACAATAATCCACTTAATCATAATCTATAGTTTGATGGCTTTTGCAACATTAGTTTTGACAGGGTAATCTAAAGGATATTCTTTCATTTTCAATTTGTTGACAGTCCCCTATGGAGTTTGATGAAAAAATCTTCAAGGAAATGTGTGACCTGTACTATTATATTTACGCACTTAGAGTTTCAGGATAATTCATCGTGTATTTTTCTAGATATTTAAAAAAATGTTTAAAATCGCAGTTGGCCGGTCAACTTTGATCATATCTTATATATGAAGACGTGAGTTTCAAAGCTGGCCTTATCCAGAAAATAAAAAAAATATCAGGAAATCGCAAAAAACCTGACTGCGTTCAATGGTTTTCATTATAAAGCGTGGTTTTACAATAATAGAAATGCACGATAAAACTATTTTTTTTTTCTGCAGATTATAATGCTTTTTCGATGTAGGCTCATTAATATTAGAGATTGATTGTAATAATTCGATTTTTTAAATTTTGAAACTCACGTTCTCATATATACATTCCAAACATTTATTTTCCATAAACATTCTTATATAAGTAATATTTACGTCTTATGTCCTATATATTTATGCATCTATGTCATCGTTTACATCTTATACACAAGTCATGTAGGTATGCTTCACATATGATGACTAGAAACGAGCCATATATGTTATGAAACGTTAATTATAATATATATTATTATAAAGTCATATATGCTCTATAATTTGGCAATCCATCTTCAAGAGATCGCTGCAACACATAAATACCTAAACAAGTTCAAACTACTTCGATTCTAAAATGTACAATGAGATTAAATACTATTTGAAAAATAAAATTGAAAAATAAAAAAAAAAATAAAAAAAATTGCAAATGTACCTATTTTTTTTTATGGGTATGAAGTAATCTTTTGACTTTTTCGATCTACTCGTTTACTAACAGTATTTCTACGGATACCAAATGATACTTTTTAAAATTTTAATTTTTGTTGTTTTTGAATGAAATACGCTTAAAAATGTCTTCAATGTATGAAAAATACTTTTTAATTATTTCAATCTAAAAATCACACACACATACATACACATACAAAAAAAAAAAAAAAAAAAAAAAAAAAAGAAAGAAAGAATTGAATTTTGTTAAAAAATGGGATTTTATTTTGGTAGAAATAGTGTTAAGAAAACTAGGGCAACTAGGGCGTGTAAAAATGTGTAAACGTGTATTTTTATATCAATTATTGTGATAAACAAGCTGAAACATAATTATTTCAAGTGCTATTCGATGTTGAAATTGCAAATATTTATTGGAGTGTCAAAAGGAATCATTTTAGAAATGTATAAAATAAATAAATAAATAAATAAAAATATTGATATTTTTTCATGTTTAAAGTAAACAAAAATTTATATACTTCACATCAACGTCATCATTTTTCAAATACAAAATTGTAAAGCATACGAACTTACCTTTGTAAAAAAAATCTCCTTTTTAGCTATTTACCATCATATTACAAATTCTGCAAAATTCATTTTACAATAACTATGAAAAACTAATCAAATAAGAAATAAAACTTTGATATGAAAATTTATCTCAGTATCGCTGCATGTTGACAATTCTAAAAAATATTTAGGCTGACAACTGCTATGTTTGAAGATAGCAACAATAAATATAATCATATATTTTTTAAGCTGACAATAAAAGTAACATTGATTCTCATTGTATGAGTAACTTTCACTTTTTGGGATATTGCAGATATACAACGTGGTGATATAAAAGATTAATTCATTTTACATAAAGTTTACAAGCTGTAAAAAAAAAATTTAAAAACATTTTTATTGTTATTAAAAAATAATTTTAATAATAGATTGCCGAAATTACATTTTTATTTGTGAAATTATACATTTAAACCAAAAAACTCTTAATGTATGATAAAAATAAACAACGATCGTTAATTGTTTATTTAACATAGCACCGCATCTACTCAATTTCGCCTATAATCTGGAATTTTTAATTCTTTTTTTTTTTTTTTTTTTTTTTTTTCAAGTATGTATTTGGTTTGCTGGATGTTTAATGACAGAGTCACTATAAATCTAATACTATCATAAATAGTACAATGAGTTACAATCTATTATGCAGTTCTTAAAACGAAATGTGGTGAAAATTTGATTTGTATATGTTTATTAAAAAAACAGATATTTTTTTTTTATGTGACCCCATAAGAAAAGAATAGTTAATACAATATCAAATGATTTACTAATTTTCTAAAGTAAATGAATACGTAAAAGAACTCAGATCATTGGTATAAAATAGAACAACATATTAGTTCATTATTATTATCACCAATACTTTATTTATAGGATTAGATAACTATAAAAAAAGAAATCCATTTTAATCATACCGTTTTATAATAGAGCTTATGGTATATATTTTGAAACTTACCTATATAATATCATTCAAGATATAAAATAGGGTACTTTTCGGTTAATCGGACGTCAATATTATATATACACATGCATATACCTATCTATACACATATTGTATCTATATATAGATGCACACATATAAATACATGTTTATATATGAGGACCCCAGAAGCCAAGGGGTACAAGTGACAAAATTTCGATTTGGAGTAAATCGAGTTTAAAGATAATTGATGTTAAATTGGAACATCAATAACAATTGAGTGGATTGAAATAGGAATACTTGTTGCATTCTGGTCTTTGAACTCTTATTTCAATAAATGTTAAAAAATAAAGTACAACTTTCTTTAAATGTATAATTAATCAATATTGTTTGTTTTTCGAAAAAAGTGGTTTGCCTCTATAACTCAGCAAATAATAAGAAAATCACTTATATTTCTTTACCTGAAATGAAAAAAGCACATTTTTAGGTCGTCTGTGTATTTAGTTTATTTTTTTCAATTTTGTCATTTATACCCCTTGGCTTCTGGGGTCCTCATATGTAATAATGCTTATATATGTATTCATAGTTACATATGTATTTATATACATGTACGTATATATATGTGTATATATAACACTGGCGCCCAGCTAAATAAAAAGTACCTAAAATAGTAAAGCTATCAGAATAAAAATAAATAATGAAATACAATTATTACATTTTAGCTTCATATCGTTGAAGTATATGCGATATTCTTTTAATATTTAAAATTTTTTTTAATAAAATCATGTTTAAATCGTTATTGATTGTGTAACTTCTCTATTCTCATTTGCATGCAGTATCCAAACTTCTAATTTACTTTGAAAATTTTCAAATTAATAAAATTTAACAATTGAAAAGTTTCACGCACTATGAATATTTCTTTATAGATTTTTAACGTTTCTCAAGTTGAATAATAAATTGAATAATTATCGAAATCGACCCCCCCCCCCCCTTAATATTACATTTCCATGTTTTCTTTTAAAAACACTTATCCATTGTGCCTTATTTCTTATAATCATCTTCTGAGCAGATGCAATTTTTAAAAAATAAAAATATGTAATGCAAATTATTTCAGAATATTACTTAAACACAAAATTTTAAAAATTATGTTTGAAAACATTCTCTAAAAAGGCTTTTTTATTCAATAATTTATGTATATTTAAAGGTTTACTGATTACATAACCATGGATTGTATGTTTTCCCATATTCTTTTAAAATTTATGAAACCATGATCTTAACCAGATGTTTTTAAAAAGGGAAGAAGTCTGATTGAAATGCTGTTGAAATCATTGTTTCTAATCATCTGATTAAAATTGTCACTAGGCAAATTATGTATTTCAACAAAATGAACAATAAATTTATTAAACTAAATGAAGTTAATGAAATATTAAAATTTTAAAACAATTTTATAAGAAGTTAATTAAAATCTTTATAATTTAAAGAAAAACAAATAGCAAGAATATTTTTTTCATACCTGCTTTTCACCGACATTCTTTATAGTTCAATTTTTTTGGAGAACTATAAGTCCAATACATAAGCACAATAGCTAAGGCTGGAAGCATATACACCACGCCTAAGCCAGTGTATTTATCTCGGACTTATATATTTTGCATGAAGTATGATCTTGGAAGCGCTGCTGAGAAATCCATTGTTTAAATTACTAAATCCGCGTCAATACAGATCTAAGTTGTCGAGTAATCGTTCCTGCATTTGTTCGAAAGCTTACTACATACACTCTGTTTATTTATATTCTACGGTTAGCCAGCCGCAGACGACTTTTTTTCCAAGCAGATGCAAAATGTGTTTTTAAAAACAAAAAAGTGTTCTAATTGAAAGAATTTTTTTTCTTTGTCTGTCATTTTATATTAATTTCCTGTTGAATAAACTGCTTGTGATCTAACTATTTTTAAGACATTTCTGGAAAACAGTAAATAAAAATATGAATAATTAATTATGTGATGGTTGTAGCATAAATTGTGTACATTTATTTTACATTCAGAAAATGTTACATTTATTTAAAAGGTTTGCAAAAAGTGGCAAGCAAATTTTTAAAGAATAACTTAAAATCCTTAAACATTAACAGAAAAAAAATGTATACAATACCATATTGTATATTAATATATACAACTATATGCATACAACTGTTTTTTATAATATTAAAGCAGCTTTTCATTACAAAACGCCCCACCCCCCCCTTTCTGTGCTTATTCATACACATACAAACCTTTGCGTTTTCTCAGTTGAATATTATTTTCTGCCGTGTCTGGTTTTAAGATTAATTTCATAAATCAGTGCAAACTTCCCAGATTATAAAAAACAGAAGAAAAATATATATATATTTTAAATTCAAAATTAATAAACTTTTTACATTTAATATTTTTTTTTATTATTCATATACAACACCAAAAAGAATTTTCATACGAAAAAATAAGTTATAAATTTTAAAAAAGTTTTGAAATGTAATAGAAATACTTTTGAGTTAAACACATACCGAGAGTTAGCAATAAACAAAATCACAAAAAAAATTTGCTATTATAATCATTTTCATTTTTTTTACATAATAGTTTTAATAGCTTAAGCGCGAGGTTTTATTACATGTCTATTACAGCTACGTTTTATTTATATACTTTTTTATGCAAGTTTATTTATAAGCAAGTTTTCAATTTCGTTGCAGAATATTAGCCGGAAATAAATGCTGATTTTCTTTTCTTTCTTTTTTCTTCTTTTTTTTATGGAATTTAATCTTGTGTAATTGTATTGCACACAATAGTTTTAAAAAAAGAAACATGGTTTCAGATTATTTTTTAACCATAAAAAACAACAAATTGAGGTACGATAGAAAAAATTACTTTTGAAGAAACATTTCTTTCCCTATTTGATTGTGAAAAAAATTAAATTGTGCAAACTATTAGAAGTTAAGAAAGTCGCAGTGCAAGTGAAATTTATTTATCAGGTGTTGCCACCTTTAAAATGATATCGCTGTTATTAACGAATGTGTTTTCCTTTATAATATAGATTGCTGTAAGTTTAACCAAATTTATTAACTTTTCATGGAATATAGAAAGCATTTGAAAAACTTTCATAATAATAATAATAATAATAATAAATTATTTCGTGGATTATATGCAAAATTATGAAATAATAAATTATTTCGTGGATTATATGCAAAATTACGAAATAAATTATTTCGTGGATTATATGCAAAATTATGTTTGCATCATAATTTATAATTGCTGATTAAAATTGATGCATTTTGATGCATTTTTTTTTTTTTTTTTTTTTTTTTTTTTTTTTTTTTGTGTGTGTGTGTGTGTGTGTGTGTGTGTTAGGAAATAAAATAATGAATATGGGTTCATTTTCAATGATTGAAACAAAAATCAGTCATCATCCTACAAATGCATTAACACAATTCCGATAACTAAATGTGTCCTATTTTCAAATAAACATTCACATTGTGACTTAACAACATACTGGTCGTTTGATCACATATGTGAGTGACTCGCAGTAACGTCGGAAAATTTTTCAAATTTGTCAGAAGCATATTTTTTTACATTGAGTAACATTCTTTTTGTTTCTAAACAACTCATATTTTACTTACAGTGGGATTTTATGAGTGCGGACATTTTGGTTATAGATGGGACGTGACCATCGTGATTTGCAGGAATATGACAAAAACATCACTGTCACTATGGTTTTTATATGGGTAATGGCCTTGAATCGACCGAAACAAGTTTTTAAGACCTAAAACATGACACAAACAAAATTTCGGTAAGCTTTCTATTTTCGGTCGAAAACGAAAAAAAAAAAAACGATTAATTTTCTTTTTTTAAAAGTTATTAATGCATACATGAATGTATACAATTATTCATTAATTAAAGGTGTATAGGGACACATTTCTTTCAAAAAAATAAACATGCATAAATACTTATGATTGTGTATAAGTTTCAAACGAAAACATGATATGAACAAAATAATAATACAACTTTTATATTTTATGACAGCCAGTAATTATAAGCATTTGCAATAATTAATTAACAAAGTAATTAAAAGACCGGGAGGCGGAAGTACAGATTATCATCTCATCTACGTCACTGGTGAAATTCCAGAATTACTCAAAACTCGATTCGCATGTTAAAATGCAATCGGTCTGCCAAGTGTTGGAAAACGTCTAAAAACCAAATTTCAGAATTTGACTCGTAGGTTTACTATTGAGGTCCCTTCTCCCAGTTCCCCATGTTTTTATCTTTTGGGTAAAAAAAAGATAAACCTACCAGTCAACCGATAAAATCGGGTTTTCGGACGGTTCCCCCCAGGAGATGAGTTAGCAGATCGGTTCCGTTTTAATATGCGAAGTTTTTTTTAAGTAATTTTGAAATTTCATCCGTGAACTCGATGAGGGGGTTGTCTTTGCTGCCACCTCCCGGTCTATAACAGTGGAGAACAAATTCAATAAAGAATATTTCATTTTTGAATATACATAACTTTTCAGCTATTTAATATTTCTCCTTGAAATTAAATAAAATACTACTATTTAAAAGTACGACTTAAAAGGTTTTTTTACGAAACTAACTCTAAATAAGTTGTAATAAAAAATAATCATTTTATAATTTATAATTATTACTATTTTAGCAAAAAATTAAATATAGATGAGATGTGCACTTAAATAAACATTTGCTACTTCCTCCCCCCCCCCCCCCCAAAAAAAAAAAAAAAAAAAAAAAAAAAAAACTTGCCATGGCTTCGCCTCCCTGAGATTGTTTTGAAATAATGCTCCTGTTTGAAAAATCTATCGAGCAGCTGAAAAGCATCATACGTGCGTGCATGTTTGTTTTATAATTTTATCCCACATCTTGAATCATACATGACCGAGAATTATAAACAGTGAAGTTCATAGCAATAAATAACAAGTTGGAAATTGTACGTCAAACGTGACAAATGAGGTGCGTTCGTACTATAAACAGATTTATGAAATAGCTGTTAAATTATGTAAAATTTGTGTTATGCAAAAATGCATGAATACAAAATACGATAAATCATATATCAATTATAGAGCAATCCAACTATATTACGCAGGTTAGAGTACGGTCAGACAAAAAAAAAAAATTCTTAAACATTTTCAACTATGTTGTAGAGTAAAACGCCTACTCGATTGAAATTTCAATTTCAGAATTTTATACCCAACAGACTGTAGCATATTTTAATTCTTTTCTACAGCCAAGCACTTTGTTTACAATCTTTACATACGTATAATGCCACTATTCAGCTAAAATTTAAACACGCTTAAATCTAGTGAAATCACCAGAGATTATCTTCCATAGACAGTCATGTATCTAATACCTTGCGTGGCCCTCTTAAACATTTTTTTTTTTCATTGTTCGTAATGTAACGGAAAACTTTTGACCATCCCTGTAATTAAACTATACATCCGATTTTCAGAAAGTTTGAAATGACACGACAAAATTTTGCAATAATTATATACTTAAATTTAAATGCATTCTGTTGGATAGTTTTTATTCTATTATATGCGGACGGATAGACGGACAGATAGACAGATGGAAAGACGGACTGAACGGCGACTGCGGGTACTAAGTATTTATATAAGTACAAACGCATCTAAAAAGTATCTTATTTGAGCGGAAACAGCTCAAACAAGAAGTCATACTGAAATTTTCCATAAGAAGAAACAAAATTTCTAGAATTCAAATAGTTTCGGTCTGGCCGAATTTTCAGCAGCATTTTTGCCGAAAACGAATTTTCGGTGAAACTCGGATTTTTGGCCGAACACGATAACGAATTTTCGGTCGATCTCTAGTAATGACAATAAATGTAACTAAGATAATTTTTACATTTTTAATTATGTGTAACACGCCAATTCGTGTAACTCCAAATATTTTATACATTTACACATCTGTCTGAGTTTAGGAAGCGGTAACGAATTGCATATTTGACTTCATAAGTTATATACACATAAAAACAGCTAAATTTTTGTTCAAAGTGTGTAATTTTTATGACAAGCATGTAATTTTAGAAATTTACACACATGTTTGTGTACACATAAATATGTTTAAAATAGAATAACTCATCAATTTGTGTAAATCTAACCATTTTTCTACATTTACACACTTATCTGGGTATTTCAAGTGATAACAAATTACACACTTATTTTAATATGCTAAATACACATAAAAACAGGTAAATTTCAGAAAAATATGTGTATATTTTACGAGAGGTGTGTAATTTTATAAATTTACACATATATACGGGTAAAATTAGCTGATTTACACATTTATTTTTTAGAGTGTATTAATGGGTAGCAAAATGTATGTCGTACACAATAGTCCAAAATTTGAGATTAGCATTATAAGGACCATGGTAACATGTTTGTGCCCTCTAAAGACCGTGGTAGTATGCTACCACAAATTCTTCCAATTTAATGGATTTTTTAAATCAAATATTCCAAATTCGTACCAGAAATTTAAAACAGCAATATTGCTTTATGGAATATGAGACAATCCGTCATTAAATAAAGCTAAATTTACTATTAAAATTTTCTGGTTCTAATTCCAAAATGTAACCCAAATTATTCCAATTTACAAATGAGGTACCGTATTTTCATATTTATTGCAAAAATTTAAAAAATATAACATCTCTTTTAGAAAATTTCGTTTTAAATATGCAACGTTTTTCCTTATAGACTGCACTTCAACTACAGTCCCTGGCCAAATTATTAGACGCGCCGTTGTTTTTTACGAAAAACATGATTTCGTCGAGCTTTATATTGACAATTAATTCCACGAGCACATGTCGTATAAGTCAAATACTACGATTTTGGATACCAGTATTTTAGAACAGAAAAATGTGACTTATTTTATAAGAGATATTTCATTTACTGAATAAGATCACGCAAACCTTTCGAAAATAACAGTGGCCAAGAATTTAGCAGTTACTATAAATGTGACTTACACGACAAGTGCTCATGGAAATACCCATATGCAGTTGACCAATGACCAATGCAGAATTCTTGAATTCCTACGCAAGTCGCGATGCTTGCGATTACTTCTTTTCGGATTCGATGAGTCGATTTAGGAATGCATAGATGGATTAGCAAGAGTGAACTTTGTTTAACAAATTTCTTGCAGAGGGAATGTTTGACATATCAAGCAAACATTCCGAGAAGGGGGGTAGGCCAACAGGGCAATGCAATTAATAGAAACAGAAGTATAAATTAAAAGTAAAATAATAAAACGACAATTTAATAAAATATAATTAATAAAAAGAAGGTGAGTTAGTAGGTTAATTAGTGTCTCCCTTAATTATATTTTGGACCATTTTTTCAAAATAAAAATCTTTTATGTACGCTTTGACAACATTCGCAAAAGAAATATTCTATAACCTGCATTTTAGAAAAACGGTGGTATAAAAGAATATAAAAAAAGTCGTTTGTGGCAGCACTGAAACAGAAACCAACGCTTGGGAAAACCGAAAAGTCAAAACTCAATGTCAAAACTCAATTAATAGCTTGCATTGTGTAATTAAAAAAAAAATTATTATTCGAAAGTACGGTGCCATCAGGATCAACGAGGAAAACGTTTGTCTGTCCTGATGTTACTCAAAGTTTTTTCAATCGATAACTTTAATAAACAAAGTTTCTTTCAATAATTCACATGTAAAATCAAATAAAAAAAAGAGTTAAACCCTGCAAACAATGTTTCGAAAATTTAAAACTGTAAAATTTGGGATATGTATGAAATAAATTAAAATAGTGCAGCATTTTTATTGTATTTTATCTCCAACACGTCATGTATTGCAACCAGATTAGCTACTTGTAACATTTTACAAATTTTCCGAAGAAAATTAGGTTAAGAAATTCGCTTAAAAACTAAGAATTGTATATAAAAATATTTCTAATCCTCTTACAATAATTTATCGGATAAAAGATTACCTTTCAAGAATTTTTGTCCCGAAATATTTCCAGTCTTTAGAAAAATTCCATTGTTTTAGTATTTTAGTTAATTGGCCTTTCTTTGATAAAACAATTCTTATTACTGTGATATTTCTTCACGATTTATGTTGCAATTTGTTATTTGGGATATTCTTTTTCATAGATGTCTAAGAATTTCTTTGTTCAGAGACACAAAAGAAAAAAAGAAAAAGAAGTATTGAAGAAAAGTAAAAAAATCGATGTATCCCGATATTGTATCCTAGGTAGTGCAGGAGGGACAACTGTACCACTATTTTCGAATAATTAACTTTTCCTAATTTAACCATACAAGATGTAAATGATACTATTCAAAATCTCTCCCACTCTGACTCCCCTTTGTGTGCGACACTAAAATTTAAAAAAATTATTTTTATTTATCTTTTTGAAATGCGTAAACGTATTTCCTGTAATATAAACATCGGATTAACCCCTTTGATTACGGGCCAGATGACGGCAATTTTTATACTCAGTAGCGCCACGATTTATAAAGTTTTTCATTGTCGTAAATTATTCTTGTAATTACCCATGTACAACTGGACGGCAGAGATTATTTTTTAAACAAATGTTGCGAATAAAATAAACTAGTCGTTGGGAGAGGGGGCACCGTAATACTTAACCATCTTGGATATGCATAGTTACAAAATATGAAAATAAACCATGTGTAAACTATTTATAAAATGCATCGCAATTCCAAAAGAAAATTTAAACATATATTTAAATATTTTGCTCAATTAATGAATTGCTGATGAACGAATTTCGACAAATTATACAAAAAGACAAACTATTCAAATAGTACTGCATTGCGTAAAAGAAACATCCTTATAACTCTAAAAATAATAATCATATTAACTAACAGTTTACTTCGCCGGATTATACGTCTTATATATAATAAAATATATCTTTGAATTGAAATAGGAATGAAGTACAGGGTCATAAAAAATCGAAGAGTTTGAAAAATAGGATTACAAATATGTCGGCAACTAATTACCTGATAGACGACGTTCGTTATGCAACTTTTGTGTTATTCTATTGTCGTTTACATCCATTCCTAAAATTTAAAAAATCGTAAATTTTTATATAACTACCATCAGAACGAATAATTCGAGAGTTCGGAAGAAATAATTCCGGAAAATCGAGGTTGCTAATATTAAATAGGCTTCTTTCTAATATTACATACTAAGTACACACCAACTTTGAAGCCTCTATCCCAGTTGTTCGGGAGATAGAGAGTTTACAGACACACAAACAGATGGCCGGTAATTTGTTTTCTAAAAGTATGTTTTTCGGAATCTCTAGTGTCTAAAACCTAGAAATCTGTCAATTTTTTTTCGATTTTCAAAACAATTGCAAGATTTGCCCTATATTACTTATTATGGATAAATAAAAATAGTAGTTTGGTCTTATACGTTTCGTCCCGTAGTCAAATGATTATGTAGTATCGAATTGTGCATGTTGCTTACAGTAATTTTCGAACGGTGCTTTTTTTTTTTCAAATATCAGAATTTTCAATGGAAAAATTTCGAGGAAAATTTCTACAGACAGAAACTTCTATTATGAATTAGTGTTACTAGAAAATCAGGAGACTTGGCAACTACGATATGCATAATACACAGCATGTGTATCATACAAAGCTGTCGAATGAAAGAACTATATTTCTTTCTGTGAAAGTTGATATTTTTTCTTTTCGGAGAAGTTTCTAAGAAATTTACAAGTGAAATATAATAAGGAAAATCAAATTTAAAAAATTGATATTAAAAAACGTCTTAAACGGGAACTCTGTATATTAGCACAACAGTACGGATATTACATCGCGAAAAATCTGAATTTGAGCTATCACTATTTCATAATAGAAATAATCGCTTTATACAATCAAAAGTTTTTGCGATTAACCCTTTCTTGCGCAGTGTTGCCGGGCCGGCAACACCTAATTTTAATTCCAAACTTGCAAACGGCACCAGTAATATTTTAATATAATTTTGCTTTTGCAATGAAAGCTTAAATAAAGGAATTCGTAATATCTGGACAAGTCCTTTATAAATTCCGGTGTCATTCGACAATTTCTCATTTTACTAATAGAATTTGCTTGCGCCGGAAAGGGTTAAATTAATCGAATATTTCATTTATGAATTAGGGATAGTAAAAAAAGGCAGTCATGATACATATGCTATGATACATATACCATACAAAATACATATAACATAAAGCTATCGAATGAAAAGAAATATATATATAACAGTTTAAATTTTGTAAAATCCTATCTGTCGATTTACAGGACAGCCATGGGCAGGTACTTTATTATTTTTAATTACTACTGTTCCTAAAAAATAACGATCTACTTCGAAGAATAGTAGGAATGGGTGACAAAGATTATTTTTCGGAAACAGAGGTAAATGAATTAATAAGTATGTATACATATATTTTCGCGAGGATAGCCTTATGTATGTCACAATTTGAGCTGTACATCTGACGGCAATAAAACAGATTTTGTACTAATTTCGTACAGCAATATCCGCCTTTTGAATCCTGTGATGTAATAAATGGAATAAATTTATAAAATAATAGTGGCCATAAAAATCCGAAAACGCAATCATATGTAATATTTTCCCATAATACATGAGTGTGTGATATATTTTTAAATATGTGCAAAGTTAATGTGAACAAATACATAGATGTCAAGGGTTAAAACAGATTTTAAGGGTTAATAGAAACCCACGAAATGTTTGCTCAAATTTGATAATAATATTTATCACCAGAATTTTTAATCAAAATAGTTTAATTTATTTATTTAACGTAAATCTGCATATCCTAAATTTAACTTATTTCGGGAAAAAAATTTGTGGCTCAAACCGAAAATTAATCACATGGTCTGAGTCTATTTGACTCCTTCCGGGCGTTCTTAGTGTTAAAAGATTTCAATATAGCTATTTTTTTATCTATATATCTTAATTAACCGTCAATTTCGTCGAAGAATTTGCATTTGCATAAGATGAAGAAAATTTTAAAAAGTGCTATTCAAAGCACAGTCTAATATAAACCAATTAGGAACTCCCATTGTTCGCAGTGAAATTGCCAGATTTTACAATTATAATGGAGATGTTTAATTAAGTGATTAAATAAATTGAAGATATTTGTTTGAAAAAAGATCTCCTTCACTAAAGCACTGAAAACATTTTAAGAGAAAATGTATATTTGAACAAATATACAGTTGCAAATGTCAGGTTCGAACAGTAACCAGGTGTAACCAGAAGTGTTCCCGTTTAACCTCTAATATAAATCAGGTATGTTCAACCGACAGGTAGCTTGTTACCATTTTTTTCGGATTAAATTGTTCGAATTTTTTAATCGCAGATTTTTCTAAAAAATTCTGTGATTAAATGATGTGAAGTTTTCTGTTAGAAAAAAATGTTCCCATAGTATCTTCTTGGCTACGCTTCAGAAAACGTTTTAAGAGAAAATATTTACCTGAAAAAATATAGTACCGTAATTTCCTGCGTATGATCCAAACAATTCTTTTTGGACCCAGAAATATTATTTATGTATTGAAGACAAATATTTATGGCGATCTAATAAGTTGCATTTCTTTTTTTAAAAATTCTAGGTCTAAAAATAATTGTTTGACCCGCGGATTATACGCAGGAAATTACGGTATTGCAAATTTAAGGTTCAAATAGTATATGTGTATTCCAGTGTAACTAGTAAAAGTAAACCATTATGTCCAACCAGGTAATCGATTGTTTTCGTTATTTCCTAACTGAAATCTTCTAACCACATAAATTCAGAAATTAAATAAATGTTGTCCAACCCATGTTTGCTCAGAAAATCATTAAAATTATACTTCAAATACTGCTCTTTTCTTACATAAATAGAAGCGTTCTCACTCGTTTATTTCTTGCAAAACAATTTTATTTAGAAAGTAATGTCTCGTAGATTTCTGCAACAATTTCAGGAAAAACACTGTCGCTACGTTTCTATGAAATTTAAAAGCAAGGTCTTTCCTTAAATAAAAGTGGTGTTCAAAAAACTGACCGTGTGGAAACCTTGAAACAATCGCCTTATTAAATAAGAAATTTTTTAGTTTTAGTAAAGCGAAAAATAATATACAATCTTACAAGGAAGGTCTCCATACTGGGCACACTCAAAATATTTTGAAAAAAAAATAATAAAACTACTTATGTGTGTAATAAAGGATCAGTCGGATCTATCGGTGGAATAACAACAAAAAATCTGTATTTTTAAAAAAATCGAGTACTTGGCGCGAAAAGACGAAAGTATCACGCAATTTGGTGAACAGCTCTTTTCCTCACCAAAAGCAAACGATTTTAATATAACTAAAAATTGTTTCTTAAGAGATTATTAGAATGCGTGTAAGTGGTATTAATGAGTTTAAACTTAATACATACATATTTAATACATACGTTTAATACATACATATAGTTTTCTGCATGTCATATTTATGTTGCTTGTTGCTGTAGTTAGTATTTAATTTCACCACTTTATAAACAGTTTCTTGTATATAAAGAAATTTCCTACTTAAATTATGTTTTCACATATTTAAACGTGCTCCAAAATAAAGGTCTGATGAAGAATGCTGCAAACCGTAGTAAATAAATTTCAATATAGGATTAGTTTTTGTTTCTATAGCAAGAAATATAAATCAACAGTTTTCAATTGGATTTAATTTTGAAGCTAAAACAATTTTAATTAATTTAATTTTTTTCTTAATTCATAAAATTTCATTGTTAACTTTTATTATAAATATATATACAACAAAACTATAGTTAAAACAAACTAATTCTGACAAAAAATAGTTATTTAAATAAAAACTTTTTAAAGAAATTCAACATGAAATATTTTTACTTTAAAAAGTATTTGACATAAAATAGCATTGTTAGAAATTACATTTCGTCGCCAAATGGAATAACTTGCCAAATAAATGAAATATTTATTATTTTTTACATACATTCTGTCGGGCTTCAGCCAAAATTTCTTTTATAAACATACGGAGTGTTTCAAAAATGACCGGTATATTTGAAAAATCAATAAAAACTAAACGGACAGCGATAGAAATACACCGTTTGTTGCAATATGCTTGGGACAACAGTAAATTTTCAGGCAGACAAACATTCAAAATTAGTGACAATTTTCAACAACAGATGGTTCTGCAGGCGATTTGAATGATATAGAAGAAAACGTAGTGTCTCATACACTACGTTCCCCATTCTCTAAGTCGTCTTTCTGCTGTTAGCATATACTGTTCACAGATTGCAAGTTTGCTGTGAAAAAAAGGGTTTATTCCTTAGAGCAGGGGATTTTTCTGATGTTGGAATTCCACCACCTAGAACACGGTGTTGTTGCAACAAGACGAAGTTTTCAACAGAAGTTTAGTGTAACCAAAGGACCGAAAGGCAATACAATAAAAAATATGTTTGAAAAATTTCAACGGATTGGAAACGTGAAGGATATCCCGTAATTTCCAGCATACAATTCGCGAATCAAACAATTATTTTCCGACCCAGAAAATTTTCAAAAAGAACTGTAACTTCTTAGATCGCCGCAAATATTTGTCTTCAATCACTAAATAAAATTTCTGGCTCAAAAAAAGAATTGTTTGCTCCGCGGATTATACGCCGGAAATTACGGTACATGTTGGAAAGGTAGGGCGACCGCTACGACAACCACAGATGGCAATGCTCAGCCTGGGTTTACAGATTTGGCCTCTTTTTTAAATCTTTTTAATCTGAAAGTTACGTTCACACCAGAAATTTTGTAAGGTTTTGTTATCTTTACTTAATGACAGACGTTTTGTGTTTACAAAGAGTAAAAATTTTTCTTTCAGAGTATTATGTGAATACGAAGTTTTAAATTGAAAGTAGAGGCCAAATTGGCAACCCAGTGCTCAGCTTGGGTAACAGGTAACCCTTTGAGCTCTGATGGTAGAATTTTCTACCACATAATTTTATTTCAGAAATAACATAACGGCACCAGAAAATTCGACTTAATCTATTTGAAAAAGCTTTAATGCATTTTTTCGTGTATACATCGCTAACAGTTTTTTTCTTTGAAAAACACTGGTGCCAGTGTGACATTTGGAATTTTGAAGAAATTTACCCACCAGAGCTCAAAGGGTTAAAGCAACAGTCACCTCGGGTTTCCAATCACCGTGTTCCAGCTGCGGTCCAAATAAAGCCAACTTCCACGTATCGTCTCATGCGCCAGAGTTTACACCTCTATACATACAAAATTCAAACTCGGCAACCCCTCAGCACTCTTCAATTGATGCACGAGAAACATTCGTTAACAATATGTTGCAAAGGATTGATGACGGCGATATCCATGTGGGCAGCATTTTGTTTACTGACGAAGCTTATTTTTACCTGGACGGCTTCGAGAATAGACAGAATTGACGCATATGGGGAACCGAAAACCCCCATGTTGCAGTCCCATCGGTCTGTATCCTCCAAAAGTATTGGTCTGGGCCGCCATTTCTTCCAAAGGACTCACTGGCTCATTTTTCAGATCCGAAACGATTACTGCACCATGCTATTTGGATATTCTTCGTGAATTTGAGGCAGTACAAAATGCCTTAGATTACGCTGAGACTACCTCATGGTTTATGCAAAATGGTGCCTGGCCACATCGCATTGCCCACATCTTTAATTTTGTGTAAGAACATTTCGATGATCATGTGATTGTTTTGGGCTATCCCACACATACAGGAAGCGGCATGGATTAGCCTCCCTATTCGCCAGTCATGAACTCCTGTGACTTCTTTCAGTGGGGACACTTGAAAGACAAGGCATACCGCTACAATCCAGAAACAATTAAACAACTGCCGCAGTACATCTCTTTTGCATGTGAAGTTATCCCGCCTGACACGTTTACAAAGGGTTCTGGTAATTTCGTTCAGTGACTAAACAATGTTATTGCTGCGCATGGTGGATATGTAGAAAATATCATATTTTAGACTTTTCCAGACTGCAGTGCCATCTGTTGTTGAAAATTGCAACTGATTTAGAAATTTTGTCAGCCTGACAATTTACTGTTCTCCCAAGCATATTGCAACAAACGGTGTATTTCTATCGCTGCCTGTTTAGTTTTTATTGATTTTTTAAATATACTGGTCTTTTTTTAACAACCTGTAGTTATCCACATGAGAAGAACATTCTGTAATTTTTTCAGAATTTTCTGAGTATGCCCGTATGGAGACCTTTTTTGTTAGTAATATTGAAAATACATTTACAGTATTTTCATCGCAATATTTTTCCCACTCTTCCAAACAAATGCTAGTTTTAATTCAGTTGTATAAATCCCATCAAATATACTTTGGATTATTTAATCGCAGAAATATTTTTATTCTGGGATTAAATAAATTGAGGATTTCAGATTGAAAAAATCCTTTCCATAGCTGCCAACTTTTACGCTTTTTACCTTACTACTATATTTTTTGAGAAAAGTTTACCTTCTTCAATCATATGTTTTCGATGATTAAATAAGACAAATGTATGTGTTAAAAATAGCTTTAGGAAAAAAGCATAAAACTTGGCAGCTATTCTATTTCTTAGGCTAGGCCGCTGACTGCAGTTTAAGCAAAAATATTTAAATGAATACATGTACAGTAGGGTGGAGTGAAAAAGACCAAAAAAATTTTTTTTCGTAATTTTTTCTTTGGATAGGTCTAAAAAGTTGCCTTTTGGCACACTGAATGTAAGGTTAAAATTTTATTTTGTTTGGAATTCATCTTTAGTCCCCTACCAGCTCCTAAAGATTATGCTCTTTATATGCAAAAATCAAGATTTCACTATCTAGTGTAAATGACGAAAAAACATTTTTCTTCGGAATTTTTTCTTTGGATAGGTTTAAAATGTTGCTTTTTGGCACACTGAATATATTGTTAAAATTTCATTTCATTTGAAATTAATTTTAGTTCCCTACCAGCTCTTAAAGATTATGCTCTTTTTATGTGAAAATCAAGATTTCACAATGCAGCGTAAATTAATCAACTTTTTTGATTTCACTAAAATAACCCACAAAAATGACTTCTTAAAGTATTATTTTTGAATGATTTAAGTACAGTTGCGTTTTAATTCTTTGAATTGCGAATAAAACCCAAAAATGTGAATCGTATTGTTGCAGAGAAGAGAAAACACAATAATTAGACATGCTTTCACTTTTATTTTTCGAATGCACATGAAAGATAGTTTCTAAATATAAAGGAAATGCAATTTTCTGAATATATAGTAATAAAATGAAAAGAATATATACGATATATTGTAAAACGGTCTTTCATTTCCATCCAATTTATATTAGTCTTTGTTATCAAAATTTGGTATTACCTTTCGTGATTTGATTTTTGCTCATATATATCCGGTTCTTGCTTCTACTACTACAATCACTAATGGCGCTTCAACAACTAAGTTTACGCATCTTTCAAATATTTTAATCTAACAGGGAAATTTTTCAATTGAAAAGATGGGACTTTCGATTTTTTCTGAGAATTTCCAGTTTCTCTCTTGGTACACTTTTAAGAATGAGGGGTGATTTCACATTCTTGCCAGTTAATGATGTTTTTATAGTTTGTAACACTGAATTTCAATATTGGAATATGAAACTGTCTTATTGTAGAACATATAATATCCTTCATCTTCAATATTCTTTGGAATCCAAAGTCTCCAACATGATTTTTTTTTTTATCAGTTATCGTTCCAGTAAATTTTCATTTCAATGACAGAAGTATACGTTTTGTTGAATAACGTGATTGAGAATTTTCTTTAAATATTCCCTCAAATAACAAAAGATCTTAATTGTTTATGAAAAAACATTTTAAGCTCTATTGTTGCAAGAAGAATCTTTCTTGAAGTGAAACAACATAGACGAATGTACTTTCATTACAAATTCAGCCATAATCTTCAAATTTTGGGATGAATTCTGACTTCCAGTCTGCAAACCAAGTAATCAATTGGCAGTTGTCAATCATTTAGAGTGCGACATTCTTGCTGGATTACAATTTACCAGATTTGAGGAGCATTAACCAGATGCAAATGTTTGACACATGTCATAAAGATAATTTTGGTCTACGCTTAACTCTCCATAGTTCTTTTTTGTGTGATAGGAGCATATATTTTTAATTTCTATAATTGTCTATTGTTCACATTGATCCAACGATTTTCCAATTAGAACAGGAAAAGCTCGTGAGCCTTTATTTTGTTTATCAAGTTCAATGACTTAGCAGCAATTCGTTTGCAGAGAACTGACATATTAACCACTAAAACGGAAGACTAAATCTTTGTTTAAAAAATTTATTATCATGATTTTTTATCTTACTTTTTACAGTTGTTCCGTCACAACCTATTGCCATAAATTTATCAAGGTTTAAATGTTTTTCAGTACAGTATTTTAATACTTTCTGCAATGATCTTTCCTGGTCCAAAAGATGGTGTAATGTGTCCCAAATACAATTCATTTGACTCTTAAAATCAGAAATTGTGTTTGTAACTTATAGTTCTTCCATATATCTCCAATTTTCCATAATTTCCTTTGATTTTGGGGAATTGAATAAGCTTCTGATATTCAGAAATTTTTTTATCTATCCTTTGATCAATACGTCTTTGGTAAACTACAATAATTGATGCCTTTGAAGTTTTCTCGCAGGATTTTTTTTTACTTGTGATTTTGGCAGAACTTTACAATTACAATGTGTTTTATTTATTGTTTTGTATAATAATAATATTTTATAGCATTCTGCTATTGTTGGCAAAACAGATTTATTTAGTTTTGAAGAATCACCAACTTCTAGTAATGGTAAACTTCGATTTGCTTACACACGTACTCATTTTAAAACAAAAATGACAACATACAATTTTTAAAACTCAATAAACCGTTTCAAATATTTAAAAATATAGACTTAAAATTTGAAAAAGATGAAAGGAAATACACTATACATTTTGAATATAAAATTATCAAACGATATTACCAAAAAATCCTGTTAATGTACAATTTATGGTAAAAATCTATCGTATAAATCAATGAAAATATAAATGACCTGGTAGGGGACTCAAGAAGTTTTTCAAAATTAATGAAATTTTGCACGTGTATTAGAGGTACAAAAAGGCAACTTTTGGCTGCTATCCAAAATCAAAATTCCAACTTTCGATTTTTCACTCCACCCTAATGTACAGTTGCAAATGTCAGGTACATATAGCAACCAGTTGTGTGGCTGTGTAACCAATAATATTAAACCAGGTATTTTTACCCGCGGACCTCTTGTTATAATTATTTTTTAACTGAATTCTTCAATTTATTTAACCACATAAATTCAGTGATTAAATCAATATTTTTAAACTCATGGTTGCTAAGAAATCACTAAAATTCTATTTTGAATACTACGACTTTCTAATAGATATAGTCACCTTATTGAACATTAAAATTTTTTAAGATTAAATAAGACGAAAAATAATATAAGAACTTAGTGGTACTCCAAATTAACTTTTGGCATTTCCTTAGCAATATTGTTCCGAATTCCGGCCTGTCTGCCAAAGAGCTCCTTCGTTCAATAATAATAAAAAACACTTTCTTTAATGGCAGAAGCTCAAATATTTAATAAAGATAAAATTTCTAATAGATGAAAATGATGATAAGATAATTTAAGACAAAAGTATCACGAACCTTTGATTAAATAGACTTTGACTGGAAAAACCACGTTCCATTGACTTGACTGTCATCAGTATTTATAAACACTAGCCTTCGATCCAGGGGTGTAAAAATCTAGACTCCATTGGGCAAGATCACGCCACTAATTTTTATTAGATTTCTTTACTTAAATTTTATGAGCATCCTAGCAAAAATATTAGACAAAAAATAATTATTAAAATTTAGTTGTGAGAGATTGTCCGCTGGCGCCTAGAGTTTTACTTCGACCTGTTAAAAAGCAGATATTGTTCATTATTTAATGCGCAGAATGCAATTCGGAGGAAATAATGACCACAGTCCGCTCCCATGCGCGTTCGCTACAACGGAATTAGATTAAACTTTCGCGCATGTAAAAATTTCTGGAATTTTTTAAAAAACGACTACGGTACCGAAATTGTTGTAAAACGTGCCCCAAGTTTGAAATACCTAATATAAACAAATTATTTTCTTGTGTACTAATCATTAATGTAAAATTTTTAAAAAGCGAGATTTTTTATGCTGCATAATTTATTAGTATAAGTTTATAAGCCTATAACTATATTTTGCTCATAAAATATTTCCAATATCGTTTGTATTTGTATTTAATGCAATGCGCTTAAAAAATATGTACTTTAAATTTTCTAATGAATATTTGAAGTCAATATATAACTAAAAAACTTTATTCGGCTATTTTTTTAATTCAGTTATAAAAAATATTACTTTTATACTACTTAGAACTTTAAAGTATTCAGTAACTAAAATTTTAATGAAATGCATTAAATTAACGAAACCATTATAACTTTCCGGAGATTGGAATAAATGTTTGTAAAAATCAAATCAGCAATTTAACTCTGACTTCTAAATTCCGATTAACGGTGTCTGTCTACATAACAATCTGATGACATAATAAATATTTATGACTGTAAATGAGTAAAAAATGTTTTATAATTCTTTGAAATCAGTTTGTTGAAAATTCAAGTCTCAATAAAATTGATTGCAAAACTGCAATGACTTTGTCCTGCATTAGCATAGTTGCCAACTATCAACTAATCTTCCATAATACCTGGATTAGTTGTATCCAGGTTACTCTCATTTCAAACCAGAAAATTTATTTCATGAATATTTATAAATTTAACTGCCGAGTATACTTACCCAACAAACAGATAACTTGTGGGCCATTCGTGGCATGTTAACGTTGGCCCGAAGTGTTTGATAACGGCCCGCCATCTTTGGCCGTAACGGCTCCATCAAAAAACTGTCAAGCCGGCCAGAATGTGGACAGAAGTTTATTGGTCATAAATACAAGAAGTTGCGCCCAAACACGCCATTAATGTTTTAGAATAAACATCAGACAGCCTCAAACTGGCCACAGTTATTTTTTTAAGGGCCATTAACAATAAAGGTTGGCCAGAAGTTCGCCCCAGCCCAGCCCTTTATGTTTGTAAAAATTACATTTAGCCAAAAGCTGCCCATAAAAAAGTCCTTTTATGGTGTATTTTAAATTTTAACTAGCCAAAAGCCTGCTAGTTTCATCCCATTAAGATTGCTTAGGCATAAATTCAAAATTTGGTCTATAAACAATATTTCTTGGAAGATTGTTTAGAAGATAAGTGTTTTTGCTTGAAAACAATATATTAATAATTATTTACATAATTTTTTCAAAAGAATTATAAATTTATTTATTTTTAAAATTTTGAAAAATCTCCAAACCCATTCATTACTTGGCAAAGTGAATTTATTAATTTTATTTTTTTTTCCAATTATGTATTTTAAAAATTTGTATGTAATGCCATTTCTAAGTAGTTGCATTTCATATACATTTTAAAAGTATTAATTAAAAAAAATAAACTAATTAATAATTTCGCTTTGCCACGAATTAGATTTTAAATTTCAGAAAGTTTAACAATAGTAAATTCACAATTCTTTGGAAAAATTGAATTATTAATATAATAATTAATGTATTAATTATTAATATGTTAATTATTAATATATTGTTTTTCATGCAAAAACATTTATCATATAAAAAATCTTCCAGGAAATGTTTTTTATAGATCAAATTTTGAATCTATGCCTGAACAATTTACATAATTTTAAAATTATATAAATTATTGTACATTTTAAAAGTATAAATTGATAAGAACAAATTATTTATTTAATTCAAAATATATCAAGTATTGTGTTTGAAAAAAGTTCAAGATAAATAAATTTTTGTATGTATATTTTGAAAATTTTACTGAAGGATTATTAACATATTGTTTTTCAGGAAAAACAGTTCATCATTTAAGTAATTTTGTAACAAGAATTTTTCATAGACCAAACTTTTAATTTACCCCTAAACAATTTATGTAACCTTAGTATGATCTGTTATGTGTACTACATTTAAATTTCATGTAGGGAGAACTTGGGGACATTGATACAGCTTTTTTCAAAAAAAATTTTTGGTGTCTAGAAAGCCGAAATTTCAAGTTATTTTTCTATGTGATGTGAGCAAAACCTGTGTAGTGTGTTACAAAAATGTACAATCGTTGTTTTATATATTATTTTTGCATGTAATTTAAAAAAAAAAATTAAAAAAAGTAATTTGTATCAAAGTGCCCCATTCCCGGGGCAGATTGATAGCCTTTGAAACGTCTGGGAAAAATCGAGACAAAATAACACCAATGCATATTTTTCACAGAAAAATAGTTAGCAAACCATTTTATATATATTTATAGACATTAAAATAGCACACAATTTATTTGTAAGCGATATTAAAGCAATCAAAATGAAATGTATAATGACCTGATGTTCTGGCTGTTCCTTGTCTGTTTGCTGACTGTGGTAACTTTGTCATATCTGGCACTTTAACCTCAGAATTCTCTTCTTTCTTAGGAAAGGCGAAAGAATTACCAGGTTTTCTGTTTATAAATCGGTTTACAAACAGAAAATAAAGGATAATTATACTAAAAATTATGTTTATAATATAATTATCATGTACTGTTCTGCAGCTTGTTTCTCTTACTTAACATTTCTCATGTCGATAATACTTTTTTCTCTGGAGAATCGATATAAATTTGAGATTTGCCAGGCTGCCGTCCATTTCTTTTGTTAATTCTACTAGCACTAGATATTGTGTAATTTTATACGTCTTCTGTTTGCAAAAAATACTATAAAATGTTCTAATATAAAGAAATTAGAGCTATTTCACTTCAATAAAATTAATAGTAGAACTTTTTGACGAAAAATGGTTGAATTAAGGAGTGTATGGTAAAAATAAAAATAAAAGATAATGAAAAAATGAACTAGAAAAGGATTTAGGTTGTATCAATGTGCCCCGACAAAGACTATCATTGTGCCCCATGCAGCCATTTTAAATAAAATGAATCGCAAATCCAACACATCATAATTTATCTAACAATAAAGAATGAAGAACTGATAAAGATTAGCTTTGCCTGCCAGGGAGGGTATTCTTTTCGGTTAAAAATACTGAAGCAGTTGTATAATACCATTTAAATTGTACAACTCAAATTTACTTTTGACCTACAAAAACAATCAATCATCCCATTTCATCAAACTATTGAATCATTCCAAAACTTTCTGTATGTTGCTAATTTCACTAGTATCACCTTTTGGAGCTGTTGTGAAACTTCCTGTAATGACCCTGTGTGCTGTACAGGGGGTGTATCAATGTGCCCCAAGTATCAATGTACCCCAGTTCCCCCTGTTTGTAAATATATTTTTTTTCTTTCATTGTATGTGATTTTTACATTTATTGGTAAGCGTGTTACCAGTATAAGCTAATTTATTAAAATTATATTAAATTATAATCTGGGAAACAATCGTTATATTTGCATCATTTAAATATTTTTAAATTTCACATTTAGATTTTTCTTTCAGAGCTTAAGAAAAAACTTTACTCACACGAAAACACACACTTGTTAATGTTAATAATAAGGTTGGGGGGGGGGGGGTAAATCTCTTGCTAAATCTCTCGGTTTTTTTCTTTACAGTTTTCTATTTTTAGTATGTTTTGCTTTTTAAAAATATAGTATCCTAAAAAAAAAAAAAAAAAAAAAAAAAAAAAAAAAAACATGAACAAAGTAACAAATTTGGAAAACTAAAGGAGCTCTTTTCAGAAATCAACATTAGCAATCCAGTGCAATATATATATTTATATATATAAACCGTAATTCTCGGCGTATAATTCCCTAATCAAACAATCACTTTTCGATCCAGAAATATTTTAAATAAACTAAATTTTATTGGATAACGGCAAACATTTAGCTTCATATACTAAATAAAATTTCTTGATCAAAACAGAATTGTTTAATCCGCGGATTACATGCCGAAAATTATGGTACATATTATTGAAATAGGAAAGAGATTTTTTAATTTTTTGCTTCCATAGGATGAACCTTAGCAAGGAGGTGTTTTCGCTTGAGTAAAGTAGCAACAGCATTCAAATATTACACCAATAGTCAATACCTCACAAACGTAGTTTAATCTTTTCAATCTCTGCAGTAATTTTAAATGTCATCATTATTTTAACGATTTTACACAATTTTATTGAATTAAATTTTATTCTATTTTTAAATTTATCCTATTGTTTAATGAATAAAATGTTCTATACTAGTCTAAATTTTACGGGCATTAAATAATGCGAAAAAAATTTATGGATATTTTTAACAATAAAAATAAATTTAAACTACTAAGCTTTCACAATATTTTTATACGTAACGTACGCAATATTTTTATGCGTCTTGTAAAACGACGAGAAAATACTAATTTTTGAGAAAAAAAATAAATAATGCGCTCAATATTTTTTAATTTACAAAAATATTAATATGATAAAGGCAATCTATATTAAATATTATGTAATATTATCCATGCACGATACCAAAATACCAATCATTATTCTAAAAGATACGGTAGCAACAATAAGAATAAATTTTATTTAAATTAAGATTATCAAGCTTTTGTGGTATTTTTTAAACATATGCCCTGTATTACTAATTTAAACTCACGTGTGAAAAAATATGTATGTTTTACCTGTTAAAATAAGGATAAACTTTACGTATAAAAACTATTCAAGGCTTCACAATATTTTTTATATTCGAAACGATTCAACAATAAGAATAAACTTTAATTAAATTAAAATTATCACATTTTTGGGATATTTCTTAATCAGATGCTTTGCAAGCAATAGTGACCTTGAGCACCCTTCTCTACTTCCACTAATCGCCAAATGTTTTTTAGTGGATATAGTGGGAAAAACAAAATGTTTTAGGGGGATATTATTACTTGCTATTATTTAACAAAATATATAATTATAGATTAAATAATTAAAAAAACATTATCTTCATTAATATCTTTTTCAAACTTATTTTTTTGTTACAAGAATTTTTTTCCTCTGTTTTTAAAAGTTAAAAAAGCTTTTATAAAATTTCTTCATCTGTTGAGGAAAGGGGGAGGGGGGAACGAAAATGTCTTTTACCGAAAACGAAAATGTCTTTTAAAATTCACAATTTAATAAAACAAATCTTTTGTTTGAGTTCCCAATTATTTTCTTAAGAAATCATTTTTTTAACAAAATAAATGTAACAATACAAATACAGTATATACTCTCTGTATGGTAGACTCCATATAAGATGGAAATTAGTTTAAAGTTGAAAGATTTTCAAGTTCCTGTGAATCTATAGACATAGATTAAAATTTTTTCGAGTTTAATAGTTTCGAACTTGTGGATATAACAAAATGTATCAAAAGCATATGTTTAAGCATTGAAATATCAAAACATTTTTGATACAAAATAAACAATTTTTTTTTATAAAAATGTATTGTTCTACAGAAACATAGAGAGAATTATTAGCCCTATAACCTTTCCCTTGTTTCCGCGTTTGCTGATGCAAATTAATCAAAATACATTCTTTCTTTTTTTTCTGATAACATCATTTTTTACATTTTAGAATGATCTTTCCTAGAAAAAAAAATTGTGAACCTACTTGTATTTTTAAGCCAATTTTAGAGATACTGAAATCGACAATTTTAGAAATATATTATGCATGTACGACTAAAAATGATTTTATGCATGTATGCGAGAATTTTGCATGACTGAGTAATGGGGAGGAGGGGGGGGGTGGACATGGACTGCTTTAGGCACAATTTAAAAGCGTTTTTCTGTTTTAATATTTATTTTAAATTATTTTACTATATTTTAAATATTTATTCATTTTTTAACTCTTTTTTATGAATAATGAATATAAAAGAGTGCCGGTGAAGAAAAAACTTGGAATTCTGTATACATTTTGGGGACAACTTTTATTTTTTATAAAAATATTTTCAAACTAAATAAAATATGTCACCTATTTTATTGTTTTAAATATAAATCTCATAAAGTATGCATATGCTTATTAAAACCCAGATTTAAAATAATTTTTGAAAAAAAAAAAATAAAGACCAAAAATGTATACATTTTCTCTTTTAAAACGAAAATGCTGGTCAGTTTATATTAGCCCTCTGTTTTCTAGATGTTGGAGGGCCACTACTTTTTTGCTCGAAACCGACCTTTAAGAGTTTTCCAGCAAAATAAATGCAACAGTTCTGTCATCGCCAAGCCGTTAACGGCTCGGCGATAGCTGCCGCAATTAGCGGCGGCTCACTTGCGGTACAACATTGTTTTTGTACAAATGGCCTTAACTCCTTTTGGCCGCGACGAAACCAGCTTACGGCCTTAAGTCGAGTGTTTGTGCGGTAATTTCATTTCTTTGAAAAAATTCTGGTTCGAAATTCATTTAAACAGGGGTCAAATTAAAGCACGTATTACGGAAGATTAATGTCATATTGGCACATATGCATTAGCATTCAGAATCGCAATAAATTTAAATTTTTTATTAATGTGTCGTATAACCATTGCTGAAAACCTGACATTAATCTTCCGTAATACGTGCGTTAATTTGATCCTAATTTAATAAATTTCAAATCAGAAGTTTGTCGCAAAAATGAATTTAAATATGTCCAACTTAGAAACCAGAAATTAAATAAAAAAAGTTTCATGAAATAAATCTTCTGGTTTGAATTGAGGTTAATCTCGATCAAACTAATCCATGTTTTACGGAAGATTAGTTGAAAGTTGGCAGCTATGTATAGCTAAGATTTTTTTCAACAATGTCTTTATTCGTGAGTAAAAGAAGCTTTTTTACAATAATGTACTAATTTAATCTAAAATAGTTTATATTAAAACGATAAAGATAATGGGGATATAATGGGGAAAATTCACATTCCATCGAACTCACTGTTCTCAGCATACATAAGTAATAATATTCGACCCAGGGGTGTAAAAATTTAGACTCCAGCAGGCAAGCCCATATCACTAATTTTTATTAGTTTTCTTCGCTTAAATTTTATTCGCGTTCTAACAAAAAAATTAGACGAAAAGTAACTATTAAAATTTAGTGGTAAGAGATTGTCTGGTGGCACCTAGATTTTTATTTCAACCTGTTAAGCAGCAGATTTTAATGTGAATGCAGTAATTGCGAACATTGTCCGCTTGCATTTGAATTCACCACACCAAAGTTAGATTAAACTTCCGTAAAAAATTTTGGGACATATATATATATATATATATATATATATATATGTGTGTGTGTGTGTGTGTGTGTGTGTGTGTGTGTGTATGTAAAAAAAGATTAGGATACGGAAATTGTGGTAAAACGCTCCGCAAGCTTGAAATTTCTAATATAAGCGAATTATTTTCTTGTAACTCACCTTTTACGAACGAACACAGGGAGTTTCGCAGACGCGGAACTATTATCTAAGAGCATTGTTTTCGTAAATAAATTATATCTCCGCTATCTTTATCATTTTAATATAAACTTTCTTTAGATTAAATTTGTACA
Source organism: Maratus speculifer (assembly GCA_964019185.1). Lineage (NCBI taxonomy): Eukaryota > Metazoa > Arthropoda > Arachnida > Araneae > Salticidae > Maratus > Maratus speculifer. The sequence goes on from OZ025293.1 coordinate 49,382,682, forward strand.
TTATTGTAGAAAGTTTCTTCTACTCACGAATAAAAACATTGTTGCAAAAGATCTGAAAAATACGACACATTTTAGATATTTTACATTAACAAATGATATTTGTTAATGTAAAATAAAAATCATTAATGTAAAATACAAAAATCGAAAAATTCGTGTTTTTTTAATTAATTTAAATTTATAAGTCTTTACACGTATTTTGCACATAAAATATTTACAATATAGTTTATATTTGAAATATCCTTATTAATGCAATGCGCTTAAAAAATATATACTTTAGTTTATTTTATAGAATATTTGAAATCACTCTATAACTATAAAAACTGTATTTGGAGAACTTTTTTATTACTCAATTCTTAAAAGTTTCGCTTTTATACTACTCAGAGTTTTAAAGTATTAGGTAACTGATATTTCAATGATATGCAACGAATTAACGAAAACATTATAACTTCCCGAAAGTTGGAATAAATGTCTGTAAAAATTTAAAAGGCAATTTAACTCTGACTTCTAAAATTCCGTTTAAAGGTCTCTTTCGTCATGACTATAATAAATATTTACGATTATACATGAGTAAAATGTTTTGGAGTCCCTTGAAATCAGTTTGTTGGAAATTCAAGTCTCAGTGTAATGGATTACGAAACTGCAATGAATTTGTCTTGTATTAGCATTCAGAAGCGCAATAAATTTAATTTGTTTATTAATGTGTCGTATATTAAGATATTTTTCAACAATGTCATTATTAGTAAGTAGAAGAAGATTTCTACAGGAATGTACTAATTTAACCATTTGAGTTCTGGCGGGTAAATTTCTTCAAAATTATAAATGTCACATTGGCACCAGTATTTTGGAAAGAAAAAAATTATTTTATGATCTGCACGACAAAATGTATTAAACCTTTTCCAAAAAACATTGGTCGAATATTCCGGTGCCATTGTGACATTTCGGAATTAAAATTATGTGGTAGAAAATTCAACCATTAGAGCTCAAAGGGTTAATCTAAAGAAAGTTTATATTAAAACGATAAAGATAATGGGGATATAATTTATTTATGAAAAAAAATGCTCTTTCATAATATTCCCAAGCCTGCCAAATGCCCTTTATTCTATCATAAAAAGTGACTTACCTGATTAATATTTTTGGAAAAAACTTTCGAATAATGTTTAGTTTTTCATGTCTTTTGCCGAATTTTTAATCTTTCAGCACCGTTTTTTCAAAGAAGAAATTGTATCCTAATTGAATGATGAAAATGTTCGGATTTAATAATGTAAAATTTACAAAAAAAATTTACTGGTGAGAATAATAAATTATGATTGGAGCATGGATGCCCATACGTGATACGGGTAAATCATGATCGGCAAAAACACGTTGCCCTACGACGTAAGGGCAAAACAGGGAAGCGTATAATTTGACTACATTTAAACACATTTCAAATGACAAATTTATTTAAAATAAACTAAATGAAGTTCAAAGAAAAACATTACATTAACCCATTAGTGCCTGAATTATTTTCTTCGTTAAAATTCAAATTTTGCATTTCCCCACCACTTTTAAAGCAAGAACAACTTTTATCTTAATTTATAGTGGACTTTGTCTTGAGAAAGAAAGTATTTATTTATCCTCCTTTTTACTGGTGTGAAATGCGCTTAATCGAATTTTTTAAAACTGTCCCAAAAATGGGACGCTAGGCACTAATGGGTTAAACTAATAAATATATATCAAATAAATTATCTGTCTATAAACATGTTTAAACCCTTGAGTACGTTGTCGAAAACAGCGAATGACTTCCAGCTACCACGTGTGTTTCCGCATCTGGCAATTTTTTTATTTAGAAACTAGCTGACCCGCCCGGCGTTGCTCGGGTCCGTATTAACAATATTAAACGAACTTGAAATTTGTATGATTTTATCATTAACTCGAAATATGCAGAAATGCATTGTCTGAAACGTGTAGCCACTGACTTTGTGAAAAATCGGCTAATGTTAAGCTCTAAAAATACTCAAAATGAGCGATGAAAAACGCGGGAGGGAATATGTATCCGCACGACTGCCTGATTTTTGTGTTAAAGTGTTGATATTTATCAAAAATCACTGTTAAGTCACGTAACTAATTATTTTTTTTTTTCACATAGAAATCCCAAGTGAAATATTTTGAATTTCAAACTAATTATATCACTCTTAAATCCGACTATACCATGAATGAAATCGATACTCGCTGGTAGCTAAAATGTTGGTATGTAGTATTATAATTTCAGAGCCATTTAACAAAAGTAAGTGTTATTTTTAATCAAATCATGCGTAATGTTCACTCTATGGATAAATTCCTAACCGTAAACTTTTGTACCGTAACCATAACCTGCCTGTAACCTAACTTTGACTTAACAGTACCGTACCGTAAATTAAATATAACATAAATGTAACCTAGCCTTCACTTTATTGTAACATATCCTTATTCTAACCATAACATAAATGCAATTTAACTTTAACCTAACTTTAACTTAACCGTGACCTAACTGTAACCTATCGGGAAATTCAATATAATCAAAGACTTACCGTAATGTAATTGCAACCTAAATGTTACAAAACCATATATTGGTTTCATGTCCATGGAATTTATTTTGTCTTGTTCGGATCTGGTTATGATTCATTAGAACATTTTTGTCGGGTTCAGATTTCTTTCAGTTCAGATTATAGGTATTTTTTTATATTGAGTTTTAATATTCGGGTCGTATTCATGTCTATGGAAATTATTTTGCCTTGCTCGGATACAATTATGGTTCTTTGGAATATTTTTGTCGGGAACAGATTTGTTTCAATTCAGATTTCGGCTTTTTCTTCAAATGGAATTTTTGGGTTCGGGTTTTCTTGCGTGTTCAAGGAAATTATGCTGCCTTGTTCGAATAAGAATATGCTTGGTCGAATTTAGATGTGGCTTGGGTCAAATTTCAGTTTTTTTCAAATCGGATTTTTTAGGTTCGAGTTGGGTTTATGTCCATAGAAATTATTTCGTCTTGCTTGGATTGGATTATAGTTCTTTGGAATATTTTTGTCAGGTCCAGATTTGGTTCAATTCAGATTTCGGGTTTTTTCTTCAAATATAACTGTTCAGTTCGGGTCTTATTGCATGTCCACGGAAATAATTCTGTCTTGTTCGAATAAGGACATACTTCACTGGAATATTTTTGCAAAGTTCAGATTTCGTTCAGTTCGCGATTTTTTCAAAGAAATTTTTTGGTTTCGGATTGTGTTCATGTCCTTGGAAATATTTTGTCTTGTTTGGATCCGGTTGCGTTTCTTTGAAATAGTTTTGTCAGATTCAGATTTGGTTAGATTCAAATTTCAGGTTTTTTATTTTTGATTGGGAGTTTTAGGTTCGTATCGGGTTCATGTCCACGGAAATTATTTTGTCTTACTCAAATCCGGTTATGGTTCTTTCGAATACTTTGGTCAGATTTAGATGTGGTTTGGGTCAAAGTTCAGGATTTTTCAAACGGAGTTTTTTAGGTTTGAGTCGGGTTTATGACTATGGAAAGTATTTTGTCTTGCTGTGATCGGGTTATAGTTCTCTGGAATATTTTTATCGGTTTCAGATTTCGTTCGAATCATATTTCGGGTTTTTTAAAGAAAATATTTAGATTCGGGTCAGGTTTCATGCCAACGAAAATTATTTTTCCTTGTTTGAATCGGGTTATGCTTCACTTGAACATTTTTGAGGGATTCAGATTTGGTTCGGGTCAGTTATCAAATCCATAGTTTTTTCCAAACAGAATTTTTAGGTCAGGGTCGGGTTTATGCTCACGGAAATTTTGTGTATCACGGATCGGAGTGTTGTCTGTTTTTTTCTGGTTGGGATCGGGTTATGTTTAAATTAGTCTAAACATTAAGGTTATAATCAGTTTTGCTACTATTCTTTTTATGGCTAATTCTGATAGATAATTTAGTTTGCTATTTGATAATTTATTATGGTGAATGAATCGTTTGCGGATACAAACAATTGTACTCCAAACAACTATTTTATTTTTATTTTAAAAACAAATTAAAGCCATATTACAATTTTAAATTGAATAGAACACATATAAATTTAATCAATAATTAAAAAAATAAACTAATAGAAAAGTGTTGTGTAATGTTTTTTACTGCAACACAGCTAATGACTCATACATTCCAATGTTCGAAATGCCAAAAATATGCGTACAACCATATAGTAAAAAGAAATTAATAGAGTGGCAGTATAATGTCTTGGGGTGACGCAAAAAATGTAACTCTAAAATCCGCTACATTAAGTCCAAATAAGCACCAACAAAACCATGTGCTTTGAAACTCCGATCAATTGAAACTGGTTTAAACCAGTATTTCTTTGTTTTTGTTTTTTACATTTTAAACTGTTATTGAATAGATGACTAAAATTTCATTTAAAAAATAACGTTTTTTGGCATTATTGCCTGTAATACACGATCAGAATGCATGAAAGATACAATTAGATCAATCATAGGCAAGAATTATTTGATTATTTTTATCATATAATTTTGAAATATCAATATAGAAGCATCATTTAAGACTTTGCTTGAAAAATCAACATTTTTTCGTCAATGTCTTAAAATCGTCTGCACTCTTAAATCTAGATTTTAGATTACCGTAATTTCGGGTGTATAAGCCGCGGGTCAAACAATTCTTTTTCGACCCAAAATTTTTTAAGAAATAAGTGTAACTACTTAGATCGCCGTAACTATTTGTCTTTAATCACTAAATAATATTTCTGAGTCCAAAAAGAATTGTTTGATCCGCGGCATATACACCCGAAATTACGGTAACATTATTATTTAAGTGTTCATGCATAATTTTAAAAGAATCTTTTCATCACTATACTTTATATATTGACATGGAATTATTAATATGTTGTTAAATCATAAACATTTTTCATCTACGTTATAAAGTATTAAAAAATTCTGAAAAAAAAGAGAAAACTTTTAGTATACAATTTTTTACTTCAAATCATATGTTTTCAATATTTTATTTAATTTTGTTTTGACGTTTAATTATTTTTAATTTTCCAATTTCAATTATTTTAAAAAGCAAACATTTATTTTAATAAATAATATAATAGGAAAAACCATTTTAAAAAATTACTATTTCTTCGCAAAATATGCTTCAGCTGTGATTCATTTCTTCCAATCCGTCTTATTAATACAAAATTCCTTCCTCAAACTTTATTTTGAGACATTAAAATTTCAGCGATAAATGGTTTCATATTGCAAACCTTTTTTTTTTCGGTTTACTTCGCCACCACCTACATTTTTCCTCCATAGCGTACAGCAGCTGTGATTAAAAAAAAAATCCTCATTTAAACTGACAGTTTGTCAATCTATGAATTTTAAAAGTCAGTCCCAGTTTTTAAATTATTTCTGCGAAAATTTTATGCAACCAACCAACCATAAGAGAGATAAACGGAAAAAAAGCTAAGAAAAAGCGATTTTTTATGAGAGTGAGGTTTGGAATTTAATTAATTACTCAGTTAATAAATAGAATTTTGAAATTCTGAGCATCAGGTGCATCAGGACATTCAGGAGAGATATTGGGCTAGTCTCAGAAAAATTTTGAGCTTCGTACGTACTGTAGTTTTCGCTAACTATCGCAGACACACACACACACACACACAGAGCTTTTTGTTATTTTATTATAGATATTGAATTTTCACCAGAAAATTTTGAATAGCAATTTTCTTTTACGTTATTTAATTAATATCTATCAACTTTTAAAACAAAATTAACTATTTAAACTAACTGGTGAAAATTCTGAATGCGTACTTAAAAAAATTGTAGAAGCGACAACACTGGAAGGTATGTACGCAGCGTACCTTGTCGTCGTTAAGCAAGTACTTTTAACAACATACGCATTGTACATCAGTGTTGTCAATGGGCTTCTTTTTAGCTCACAGGCTATCAAAGCCTGAGAGCTTATATGCCCGCCCGTTCTGTATGTATGCACGTGCGTAAGTACGAACGTAACGCGATAACTCATGATAAAAATATCCGATTTACATGAAATTTTGGGTATTGGCTTATTATGCTAAAACGCTTCCCTGATTAGTTTTGAGAGTTCATTCGATAAGTATAAGAAGGGAAACGGGGGCTATTGCCCCTCCCATTAATTTATATAAATGGGTTTTTCATGCAGAATTAGTAGATTTCGTTCAAATCTTAGATGTAGGATCATTCTAATGAAAAGCTTCCGTGATTACAGGGTTCGCACAGTTTTACCACTAAATTTTAGCGATATTTTCAAAGTATTTCTCTGCAGAAAAATATTGCGAAATTTGCAAATAAAGGCAGGGGTTTGGAATTCGGTGCTTAAAATTTAAATATAAAAGAGTCCTTAAAAAACATAAGGAGTGTGCGAACCTTCGATTAGTATTGGGTATTGATTGGATAAGTTTAAAGAGGGAAAATGGGGGGGGGAATAATCAACTAATCGCAATTTAGCTTTTTCATGCAAAATTTACTGATTTGATTCAAATTTTGTATATAGGTTTATTCTAAAAAGGCGCTTCCCTGATTTGTTTTTGGAATTCACCGGATAAGTATAAAGAGAGAATAGGGGAAACTACCCCTCATAATTTATGTATATGGTTTTTCATGCAGAATTAATCGATTTATTCCAATTTTTGGAAACAGGTTCATAGTAATAAGAAGCTTCGCTCATTTGTTGTGGTGTTCTTTTGGTAATTATAAAGTGGGGGGGGGGGGGGTACGGGCGATTACCTCCGCCTTAAGTTAACTATCTAGTGTTTTAAACAGAGTTATCCGATTTACTTTAAATTTTGGATGTAGGTTCTTTCTGATAAGTTGAATTTCTGAACAGTTTTGGAAGTTTAATGGTTAATTATAAAAGAGGGGACGGGGGACAACGTTTCTTAAATTACATAAATGGTTTTTTATGCAGAATTATTTGACTTGCTTCGAATTTTGGATACAGGTTTATTATATGATAAGGCATATACTTGATTAGTTTTGTTGCTTCAATGATCAAGTATAAATAAAGGAAATGTGGGCGGGACGCATATAAGCAGACCATACTGGAATTCATGTATGGAGGGTAATAGAGCTCTGCTATTGGCTAATCTGTAATCTGACGTCTAAACTCCGCCTCTCGCTCCTTCCGAGCTGCGGAACTTTTCGCCAAATTTTGGCGAAATTGTACTCCATTTAGATAACTCTATGGCACCCCTGCACTTGGTTCCGCATTTTAATAAAAGCAACCCTTTCATTCTACGTGGGTCGTAAACAAACAAGTCGGATGAAGTATAAAATGTCACAAATTTAAAATCGAATAATATTCTGCTCCACTTACTTTTTTATCATTATTTTTTCGTATACAAATTATTGTATGCATTAAAATATACATTTTTTAAGTGTTTTGTTTTATATAGATTCTTTAGAGGGTGATTATTTAATTTTGAAAGTTAATTTTTAGATATTCAAATTTTATAGTGCTAATCATTTTAATTAATAGAAATTGTGTATCTGATATTTTCTCAAACTATAACGCACTACATTACGAACAATACATTATTAGTGTTAGTTATTTTGTAATTGGATAATGGGGAAAACTTATTGAAATACTTATTTAGAAAATATTAACTAAGCTTTTAACTCCATATTTTTATGCATTTTTTTTCTCTTTCTTATTACATTACATATTAACTATACAGCTTCTTTTTATATTAAAAAAAGTGCTTAAATTTACAAATAGTTGGGACAAAATTAAATTTTAATATTAATGTTATAATTATTATTTTTATTCCAAATTGCTGAAAAATGAAGCAGTTCGGAAATACTTCATATTTAAATTTACAAATGGTTTGTTTGATGTACCAAAAACACAATGTTAAATATAGGGACAAAAATTAAGTTTTAGTGACTAACATTATAGTTATTATTTTTATTCCAAATTGCTATTTTCATGGTTTGCAATCATCAAAACAAAAGAATTATTTTTAAAGGTAAAATTTAATTAAGACTAAAACTAAAAAAAAAAAAAAAAAAGTAAATTTATTTGTTTAGAAATGTTATCAAATGAGCACAAATAAAATGATAAATTTACATCAAAGAAGAAATTTTTAATATTTTTAACCCGTATCTGATCTGTAAATTTTTTTTAACTACTGCCTTTGTAGATATGGTAAAAAGAAATTTTGATTTTATGTTTTCATACAGACAAAAAGAAATATGAGTAAGAAGGAAGTGTAATTTTCAGGAAAATGTAATATATAGAATTCAATATATATGTATATATTGAGGGAAAAAGGAATAAAACTAAATGATCATTTATTTATTTATTGTTACAGTAAAATAATAGAGCAGAAAAAATTAAAAAATACAATAGAGGTTTTTTTTTTTTCATTTTAAGAAAAGAAGATTAGATGACTAATTTATTTTTAAAAAGTAAAATAAAAAAAATAAATAAATAAATAAAAAAACTCTGACTTGTTTAAAAGAATTTAAATTCAATCTGCTCCCTTATGTGGGAAAGGAAATATTAATCAATTATATATTATGACAATAAAATGACAAAGTATAGCATATATATATATATATATTTTCGATTAAACAGTTTTAAAGTTTGAGTAGTGTGTGTGGGGGGGGGGAGGAGAGGGGACAGAAAAACCGAGAAGCAAAATCTTCATGGAAAAAGGACAAAATACATTCTATAAAATTATATTTAATTTTTTTTCTTCTTTTTGAGGAGGGGGGGGGTACTTTTTTTTATTATAGATTTCAGAAAAATAAACGTATTTATGAATTGCAGAATTTTTTGCCAAAGTTTGGCAAAACATGCAGTTGTGCGAAATTGCACCTTTGCACTTGGTTCTGCATTTTGAAAAAAGCAACCCTTTCGGTCTTCATGAAATCATCGAGGGGATCAATTGTGACATTGTGGGTCATGTAATGGGAATTCTTGTATGTCACATCTACAAACAAATTAATGACAAAGAAATGTCACTCATTTAAAAGCAAATAATATTCTGGAAAACTTGCTCATTCATTATTTCCCCTACACAACTTATTGTACAACCTGATATATACACTGACTGAAATTTTATTTTAAAAAAATTTAAATGTAGGTAAATTCATTTGTTTAGAAATGGTATTAGATGAACACAAATAAAATTAATACATTTACATCAAAGGAAAACTTTTATCCCGTATCTGATCTGTAGAAATTTTCTAACTATCGCCTTTGTAGATATGGTAAATAGAAAATTTTTATTTTGTTTTCATTTAGCAGAAAAGTAATTAAATATGCATAACCAGAAAGTGTAATTTTCAGTAAAATAATAAAATTTGTTTACACTTAGTTTATGAATGATTGTTCTCGACAATACCCTTTTGTATCTTAATTTTCAAACATAAAACTTTATATTTACGTTCATTGTGATGAAAGTAAGTTGGAAACAAATTACTATTATTTTATTATTAATTTTATTTTTAATTTTTCTTTCCGATAAATAATTACATCTCCAGTCATAAGTTTTTGCTGTCTTGCGACAACAGTTTTTTTTTTTTTTTTCTTGCGATATCGTACACAGAAATTCGATTCAAAACACTAACTTTAAAAACAATTTACTAAAAAATCTCTTGCCATTACAAAAAGATGAAAGAAGAACATATTAGATTACATAGTTTCAAAATAAAAGGACTTGATATATTTGTAACAAAAAAGTGTCAGAATATAGCTATTGTAAATTTCAGAATAGCCTTAACATTATTTTTTTAGTACACTAATTCAAGTGTATTAAATTCTAAAAATCCTACTCCATATAAAAAGAAAAATAAAGCATTATATTCTAAAAATCCTACTCGATATAAAAATAAAATATTATATTCTACAAGAATGTATTAAAAATTTTTTTAAATCATATTACTGCTTAGTTGTGATATACCGTACATACTCACATATAAGTCGACCTCCTAACTTATGTTGTTAAAAATAAGAAAAAATTCAAAATCTGCGTATAAGTTGACCCCCCCTCCAAAAGGGGGGACCGATTGACTTTCCCCCGAAAAGGACTGATTCCTCAAACTCGTTCCGAAATGTATCGTCGGAAAATTTATGCTTCATGTCATAATTGGAATCTGAGAATTACGAAGAAAAATTGGATTCATTCCGTTTTTTCTTGGACTCGTTCCTTTTTTTCTCAAATCGTTCTATTTTCTCGGATTTGTTAGACTCGTTCCTTTTTTCTGGAATATGCTCCATTTTTCTCTGAATTGTTCTTTTTTTTTCGGAACGAATTCGTATGACTCGTTCCTTTATGTGAACTATTCAGACTGGAACGATTCCTTAAAATGGAGATTTTGGCCATCACCATTTTTTAGCATTGGAAATGTGTTCTTGACATAAATCACACACTTTTTTTGTTCTTTGCAACAGGTTAGGGTATGTTATTTTTTTGAAAAATAAACTAAAAATGATCTTAAATTTAGAATCGTTGAGGTTGGAAGGGTTCCAGATTTTGGATTTTGTACTCTACAAACAATGGGATACTGCAGCACCGATTCACTAGCAAATTATTTTCCAATATTTTATTTATAGTTTTTTTTTTTTTTTTTTTTTTTTTTTAGATCTCGCATATAAGTTGATCTCCCCACTTTGAAGTTCTTTTATTGTCTAAAATTTCTTGACTTATACGCGAGTATATACGGTAGTTAGTATGTTTTAACTAAAATTTATTTGGAAATGGACAAAATGCCCTTAGAGGGGGGTCTTTCTGAGGAAACCTAACCCGCATTTAATCAAGATTATCCAAGGCTCGAAGAAAACTCCGAACGACTAGGCCGACGGGTGCAACTGAGTTCGAACCTAACACCCTCCGTCTATCAGTTTAAAGCGCAGAACCACTCAGCCACCGGTGGGGCTTGAAGTGAATGGAATCACACAGTTTTTTTAATACTTTTCATTAAATTAATTTTTTTTTTAGTTATAAGCATTTACTGTCTCATAACATCAGTTGTTTCATTTCCTTTGCTATCATATTTGGAAATCCCGTTCAAAACACCATTTTTATATGATATGAAAATAATTAGTCATATATTTACATCTACAGATTTATGTTCAAGTATTGCCAATGACGTACTGGTGCCAATGAAAGAGGCAGGAATAATGATTTTGTCTTTAGTTCAATTTTTGTTTGTGACAGAGATTATTTTGCAATTGGATGGTTTATTTTTATTATTATTTAGTCATATAACATGAAAAGAATATTTCTTTCAGATTTTTAGTTTGCGGTTTGACAATAATTTAAATCTCAAGTGTTATACAAATCGTAATTGCTCTTCATATGGTTATCATTTCTTTTGGAAACTCTACTGGTGGCCAAACTGTACTCTGCAATTTACAAAGTCACTTTCAGATGTAAATAAATATATTCACCATATTATTTTTAGAGAAAGCAATCAAGCAGTGTTTCCTCTATTTCTATAACAGTGTTGAATTTTAAAATTTTTAATTTAAAATCCTTTTCTGGGTCATGCTCAATACATATGTTCACCAACGCATACTGATTTTAATCCTATACTTAAAAATATGACCTAAATCCTTTACATTTCTGGCTAATTGCTGAAATAGAGTGTTAAAAGTAGAAATTATTTATATCCAATAATGAAATATCCAATAATCCTGAAACACGTAAATTATTAAGAAAAAAAAAATAGAAAATGTCATTAGATTTCTTCCAAAAAAAAAAGTTTTACTGAGAAAACCAGTTGTTTTAAACCATGGTTAAAACCGATTGGTTTAAATTGTGCAAATCCTATTTTTTAATGAAATGAATGAAAATTTTATATTTCAAAAGAAATTAATACAATAAGAATAATTCCTGTAAAACGATATTTAATAATTTATCTGATGTGGTGCCCGGCTGACATTAAGTACCCAAAAGTGTTATGAATTTGAACGAACAACAGGATCAAATGGTATAACAAGGATTACACTATTCAATATCTCTCCCTCCATAACAGGTAAATAAAACACATCTCTCAGCTAGATTAAAAATTAAAATATGAGAAATGTTGCAAAGTTGTTACTGAACAAAAATTGGATAATTGCATATTATCTGACTAGATAAAGAGATGCCAAAAATGGTTGTCATTTGCCAGTTCTGTTTGTTAACTGTCCACTAGGACTTGGTGATAAAATCAACATTAAATATAAATCGTGATAAGAGTATTAAGAAATCCTATACAATGATATAGCATGAATATCACAATCTTGATGCAAACTGCAATTATCATACTTTTTCATTAAACCACAACTTTAAATAGCACATTAACTTGCAGTATTCAAGATTCTACTGTTCTAAACTGTGATATTAAATATGATTTTGATTATTATGATACCAACAGAATGATTTCTACAATCCTAAACCATGATTCCTCAAAATTCTTCCAGTTTCAACTGTGATATGAGAAATTTAATCTTCGGTTTCAAATATCATGATACATTTTGTGATTTCTCTCAGCCTAAACCATAATGAATCCTACTTTTCAAAATTCCCCCAGCTTCAACCGTATAAAAAAAAAAAAAAAAAAAATTGAATCTTCAGTTTTGATTAGCATAATACATGTCATGCTTTCTCTATCTTAACTATGATAACTCATCAAAATTCTCTCAGCTTCAACTGTGATGTGAAAAATCAAATCTTCGGTTTTGATTATCATGATAGATCAAGTCATTTATTTCATCCTAGATGATTTTTGAAAAAGGAGAATCATTTCTGTGTTTCGATGACAGGTGATGAAACGTCGCATGCAGTTGCTGACAGCGAGTGATGTAATATTCATTAATGTCTATTCTAAGGTTTATTTTAAGGGGAGGGGTTAATTTTTTTCTTTTTTTTATTAAACGGACATTAATCAAAACATATGATATCCTATCCAAGTTTCCTGGTTGTACAAACATAAGAAATAGTCTTAAAGTTTAGAAAAAGGTTTATTTTTTATTCAGAATTTTTTTTTTTTTAATTTAACTCTCAGGACATTTAATCTTATAGTTTGGCGATAATTTTTTGGTCGACAGGATAACCTAGTAGTACCATTTTCAGTTTTTCTTTTTTTTTTATGAATGCTAATTATTTTACTTCGGTTTTAATCCTCCATGTGTCTGTGTGAGTGGGGGAAGGGGGGTGCCCACATAGGTGCAACTTAGGCTCTCAAACTAGGGGGGCAAAAATCTGTAGGTGTTTATCTGCCCCCACCGTCTTCTTATAATCACACACTCAACTAAATTAAATATTTCAAACTTTTAATGTCTAAATGAAATTTTCAACTTTAGTAAAGTACAAAAAAAAATAGCTGGTGTAAATTGGATGATGAAAGCACTAGCCAGGAAACATTGGGAAAGTCTGGGGGGACTTGCATCCAGCTGTGGATTGAAAGCGGTTGAATGTGATGATGATGATTTTAAAATATTGACTGCATAACAAGTTAAAGTTGATTAAAAAAAAAAAAAACTACAGCTAGTATTTTGAATGAAATGATTGAATTTTACTGCGATGCATTATTTTAGGGTAAAAAGGAAAATTTTATCTTACGAATTTAAATTATGATGTTATCTTAAATATAAAAAAATTTAAAACTACATCTCTTCAGGTTTCAAATTAAGAAAAGCAAGAATTAAAACTTCTGCATCAGTTATAGAATATGAAACATTTTCGAACATTATCAATACACTGTTAGTATTAATTTATTTTTGTTCGAAAATGCATGAAACTATCACGGATTGCTCTTTAGAAACTATCTAATCACCATCATTTTTTTTTTTTTTTTTTTTTTGGCAAGTGCAATAGATTTTTTAGAAAATAATGTATAAGTGAGCGTTTTGAATTGCCTTTCGATGTAAAAGCAGAAAAACAGTCGACTCAAAAAAATTGAATTTGGTTACACTCTTCTACTCTCTACGAAAAGCAAGGATTGATCATGGTGCTGATTTTTTAAAAAACTGATTGCTTTTTCATAGCCAGGCTAATTATCAAAAAATTAAAATCTAAGTTCGGGGTGTGTCAGAATCTGGACCTGTCTTGGGCTATCCTCAAACTTTTAGATGAGGTAGATTTCGCTAGCCATGTCATACACATACAAAACAATTTTCTTTTATTGGTTAAGATACAAACTATTATTATTGCATTCATATTATTTTTTCCGAGATATTGAAATTTCTTGTTTAATGCAGGATTCTAATACAGATAAGTTATTTTTTCACAGGCTTTGCTCTGTTTCGAATTTTTATTTATATAGCTGCCAACCTTCCTTATTTTTTAATTCAATAAAACATGTTTGGAACCAGAAATTTAATAAAGATAAAAATATATAAGAACCCTTTTGAAAAACGACATTTTATTAAATAAATTTTCTGGGAAAAAAAAAAAGTTGACCTTTTGAAAATCCAAAAGGTTTGAAACTATACATTTGTAAAAACTAATGGATTTTTTTTTCCCCACAAACTGAAGTTGAGGTAGGAATGTAACAAGCTGTTAATTCCCAAATTGGCTCAGTCCAAACTTAATCTGAATGCATAAAACTGAAGGAAGTGACGTATATTCGAGCCAGTGCTAAAAAAAAAAAAATTAAGAACAACTGGACCCAATGCAGGAATTTGCTCAAGTTTTATGTATTCAGAGGTTTGAAGATTAAAGAATACAGATTTGTCAAATTTTCTATATAATACATAAAAATTTGGACTAAGCCAATTTGGGAATTAACGGCTCTTAAGAATGTGGGGCGGCAATTGAAATTCTGCACACAGGCACCCCTCTGCATTACTAAATCCCTTAAAAATTAATATCTTAAATCATTAAATTGAATTTACTCTTACATCAGCAATACATAATAAAAGATAGAAAGTTTCAAAAAACAATAAGTGACTTACTTTTCATAAAGATAGGCAATGAATCCAAATATAAGTAATCTTCAGCAAAATAAAAATGTGTAGCTTCTACATGCATGAAGGATATAAGATGTGATTTAGCCTGCAAGTTTGCATCCCAAAAGACTAAAGATTATTTCTAACCTATAGCCTTCCAGGCACATTCCCAACGGGCCATCACCAATGATGCAGATGTAGAAAAAACAGAGGGTACATCCTAGAGTGTATATACTATAGCTTTCTTGAGAAACAGATGGTATATGGTGTTTCTTGAAAAAAATTTGCCACTACATCCCTGGCCATCACAGAAGTAATGAAAAAGCCTCAACTCAGTATATTTTTCTTTTTTGTCATCATGCTCGTCACAATAACTGATGAATAGGCCCAGAACAGATACATCTCAACACCTATTCACACATTCCTTGTTACATTTCTATCATCAAATGTAGCAGCTAAAGACACTAGCAAAATAAAAGAGAAAAGAATATCATACATGCATTCATATACATAAATTAATTTTTTAAAAGCAAATATTATTTACAAATGCATAAGTATTAGTTAGCTAAGAAATTTAAGTATATTTATTTGAAATTATTAGACAAAAACCAAGATAGTTACACTACTGTACTATCTAGTGTACTATCTAGATATTTATTACAGAATGCTAATTATGAAAATACATTCAAATATTGGAATAAATTTAACACATGGTATTTTCAAAAGGATATGATATGGACAGGAAAAACCCGTTTTCGCCAAGTAACAATTGTCGCCAAATACTCATTTATAAGCTCTTTAGGCTTAAAGAACTTTGAAAAACTTCAGATTTAACATTTAAAGAAAAGCGGAACAGAAAAATTATATTTTAACAGAAATCAGCACTTCAAACGTTTTTCTAAAAAAGGGGGAGGAGAAATAAATAAACGGTAAATACATACATTTTAAAGCAGTGCAGTAAACAAAATATTCATTATTAAATGCACACAGAAAAAAAAATATTGCAAAAAGAAAAGAAATCTGGTCTTAATTCGCTACTTATAATAACAATATTAATTTGAAAAAAAGAGGGGATGAGAGAATCATAATGAATGAATAAATAAATCAAATATTCATTGTTCGCAACACATAAATCAAATATTCATTAAAAATACATTTAGAAAAAAAAAATTAAATTATTTGACCATCAAAATAAATTTCCCACAACACATTAGAAAGCATTTAATAATCATCGTTTTTCTATTTTATAATCCTCCCACTGAATTTCCCTAATAATTTCCAAAAATTTGTTAAAAACATGAATTTTTTTGTCTGCACACGCTCTATCAAAAAGGAATATTGCCAAACAATAACAAAACAAGTAGCAAAAAGAAAATAGATTGAAACAATACAATCTGGCAACCACGTGGTGGAGATTTCAGGGTGAATACTACATCATAGCCACCAAAATAGTTACACTACTGTACCATCTAGATATTTATTACAGAATGCCAATTATGAAAATACATTCAAATATTGGAATAAATTTATAGCATGGTATTTTCAAAAGGATATGATACTGCTGAGATATCTGAGAAATACTGCAGGATATGATATAAAAGTTCTTTTGTTTACATGAAATTTTCATCAAGTTTTGGGATAAAATTGTAAGATTCACAAATGATGAGCTTCAATACTTTAAAAATCATCTTTGTTTACATCCCCCCCCTCCCCTCCATTTTTTAGTTCCCTGGGCAAACTCCATACAAAAAAAAAGGTCTTTACAAAGTTAAATTTCCGCAAAACACTAGTCATGCATAGCTTAAAATTGTAATCACTCTGAAGATTTAAATTTTATTTTCTTTTTTCCTTAGGAAAAGTGACACACTTTAATATACAGACATGCTACCTGCAACCTGTTCATAAAAGTCGTGTTTTCCCAACAATTTTTTGACGAAAATTGCGTCTTGTTCGTGATCATTTAACAAAAATCGTGTTTTTTCTCGCGATCATCTGAAGAAAATAGTATGTTTTCCGCGATTGTTAGAAGATTTTATAGGTTTTTTTCGATCTTTTGGAGAAATTTGCGTTTTCTCTGCAATCCTTTGAAGAAATTTTCTTAATTTAGCGCCATTTGACTCGCATTTTTGTTGTATTATTTCATCGTTACCCCCCCCCCCCCTACATATAAATGACATCAAATTTTAATGCATATTTGCATTAAACACAGGGATAATAAAATTCGTCGGCGAAAAAGCGGAATTCCGCGTTTCCGCGAAAAAGTAGCATGTCTGAATATAACACAATATTAATAAATAAATTGAAAAAATTAAGGCAAAAGGTTGGAAACCTAGACAGACCAAACAGAATTCAAGTCAGAAATATGCAAAATAAGTTTATTTTCTAAATTTTGAATGAAAAAATTGAACTGTTGATAGAGTAAAACATGGCTTTTCAATATCAGATAAAATACTTTGTTCTTTGAAAACAAGCATAATGTTGAAATTACCAGTTTGTAAATACAGCCAAATACCAGGGTCAAGGTTTAAAAATGATAGTTTTCAATATAAATTACAAATAGTACTTATTTAGCTAGATTAGTATATTTCAGATATCAGAATTTATTTTGAATGAAAAAAATTTGCTGCTGCACTGTTACACCTAGTAGCCATTTTCAAATTTTTTTAGTTAGTTTTGTTGTGGTAGTCAGAAAAAGTGTGAATTTAAAGTAAAAAAGGGTAAGTTAAGCTTATTTAATCTGCAAATTGCATAAAATACTTATTTAATAATAATTTCCTGCATTTTTTTTAACAAAACAAAGTAAAATTAATATTTTAAAACAAAAAAACATGTGGGGTAAAAGTTATACTGTTAGGCTTAACAAAAAAATAAATAGAAATTTATCATAATAGACTTTTTTTTTTATGCAATTACTTCAAAATAATAATACAAATTATATATACTACATTTAATTTAAATATTGAGGAACTAATTATCAAAATTCGAAAAATGAACAAAAGTTGAGTTTTTGGAGATTCTAATAGCACAACAATATTAGAAATGCACTGTTAAACTTACTAAAATGAATAGCTATTCTAATCTTACATTTGTCATGTTTTAGAAAAATAACTTATTTTAGTCTTCAATTCAGTCAGGCAGGTTTAAAAAAAAAACTGCCCAGAAAAAAACATTAAAAACGAACTTTTAACAAAATTATAGCAATAGCAGTCCTTTACATTGCTAAATTATCTGGCACAGCTGTCATATCCGCACCACATTGGCGTGATTGTTACTAATTAGTGATTTTATGCCCTGCATGGTAACCTACTGATTGTTTCTTATTAATAAATTGTTTATTTTTAATTTCTTTTTTAAATTGATATAAATTATTTTGTTCTATAAATAAATTTTTTTTATTTTCTTTATAAAATAGAAAAAATTAAAAATGGTATTAGAAAAGTAAGTTATCAAATTCTCATCGAAAGAAAAGCACACCAACGTGGTGTGCATATGTCATCTGTGCCAGTTATTTATACTTCAACTGTTTTGTGCAATTATTCATGCATAGCATAAAATTGTAATAGCTCCTTCAAAATTAAAATTTTTTCTTTTAAGGAAAGACTGCACACTTTAAAATATATACGTAAAATTAATAAATTACTGAAATTAGGACAAAAGGATGAAAATCTAGACAGAGTCTTCAAATTTCAAGTTAGAAATATGCAAAACAAAAATTCATTTTCTAAATTTTAAATCGGTAATTTTGTTTTGATAAAATCAATTATTTCTTAAACTTTATTTACAAAGAACATTTAAAATGCACATGCAATAAATATCTTCAAAAAGCCAATAGTTCAATTTTTAGGTGGTATAGAACAAAGATAAGAATGTTTGTTCTATACCACCTAAAAATTGAACCGTTGATAGAAAAAAAGATGAACTTTCAATATCATATTAAATACTTAGTTCTGTGAAGATAAGCATGGCGTTCTTTGAAATTATGAGTTTGCAAATATTGCTAAACATTAGGGTCAATGTTTAAAAACGATAGTTTTGAATAAAAAAAAATACAAATAGCAATTATTTAGCTAGATTAGTATATATTTCAGATATCAGAATGGATTTTCAATGGAAAAAAAAAAAAACATTTGTTGCTGCACTGTTACACACAGTAGCCATTTTCAAATTATTTAATTAGCTTTGTTGTGATAGTCAGAAAAAGTGTGGATTTAAAGTAAATAAAAAATAAGTTTCATCTTATTTAATCTGCAAATTGCATAAAATACTTATTTAAGAATAATCTCCTGAATTTTTTTTTAAAACAAAAAAAAGTAAAATTAATATTTTAAAGCAAAAAAATGTGGTATAAAATTTATAATGTTAGGCTTAACAAAAAAATGAAATTTATAACAATAGAATTGTTTTTTATGCAAATTACTTTCAAAGTTAAACAATGTTGGGTTATTCTCTTCAGATTAATAGATTGAAGAAAATTTAATTTAAATTAAAACATCTAAGCTTACTTGTATAGTATAAGCCATACAAATTCCAAGAGTTGTTTAAAAAACAGAAAATAACAAAGATTTGCAAGAGAAAAACTATCACAAACTACATATAATGCATTTAATTTAAACAAAGATGAACAAATTATCAAAATTGTAAAATGAGCTAAAGTTGAGTTTTTGCATATCCTTATATTGCAGTATAATTAGAAATCTACTGTCAAATTTACAAAAATGAATAGCTATTTTAATTTTACATTTTCTGAAAAACACATAAGGCAAGTAATTTTATTGTTAAATTTTAGAAAAATGACTTATTTTAATCTTCAATGAGGACAAAAAAAAAAAAAAAAAAAAAAAAAAAAAAAAAAAAAAAAAAAAAACTACACACACAGCATATAAATGTACTATAAATAAAATAAATGTACTGCAAATAATTATAATATATATCTACTTCTACTTTTAACTATAATAATTATAGTCTTGTTCCTTTTCGAAATGGAGTCATATATTTGTATTTATTTATAAAAGAAATGTTTTAAATAAAATTAACATCTCTAGTAGATTATATTAATTGCCTTTTAAGAATTCCTGAACATTTTAAAGTTCATATTATATATTTTATGAAAAAAATACTTCATTTCATCTAAGGTATTTTAAAAAATTTTGTTCAAATTTTTGCCCCAATGCACAACAATTCGTTTCCACGCAAAAACATTGCATTTCCGGATATTATTCTATTTTCAAAATACTCAAAGAATTTATTTTTAACATAAAATAAGGTATTTTCATTATTTCAGAGTAAAATGTATTCAGATTACATGACATAAACATAACAGTAGTCTAAAATTAACATAAACAAAGGCTCCTAAATAATATTTGATTAAAAAGTTCACATTACCTCTTCGGGTATTTTTAGTAGCTTAAAAGCAGCTACTTCCTGTAAATGCTCAAGAGGCATTTCCACACTGCCTAAAAAAAAGTAAAAGATTTAAATATGACATATAAAACTGCACACAAATTTTATGCATGAAATCGTGATTCAAGAAGAAATAAAATAAAAATGCAATGTATATTTTCTACACACATACAAACCCATGCCGATTTAATCCGAAAAAATAAATACAACCTAAGTTTTTAACTCTTCCAAAAAAAGTTTAATATTTATTATTTTTATTGCGTAGGACGAATTTATTGTACTTTCTTATTAAATATGGTAGAGTTTATGCGTAAAAAATATACATAATTTCAGTGTTGAATTCAGACACTTTGCACTAAAATACGCACTAATGCAGAATTTGAACAAAATAAAAATAAAGGATAATAGTGGTTTGCAGCATACTTTACCTGCTCGGAATTGTTACAGTAAACTACTCATGCTGTTTTTGTAGATTTTATGAAATCTGTCCTGAATTCGACTTATTTTCAAGTCTTAATTAAAGAATAAACGTCTAATAAATAATTAGTAGCACGTGTTCAAAACTTCCGACGAATGTTCAACAACAACAACAATTGTCACGTGATTTGGCGATTTTTCAACTGCTTGCGATTTCGCCAAAATTTGGCGAAAAGTTCCGCAGTTCATTCAAGGCAGTTTACAAATTAGCCAATAGGAGAGCTCTAATCTCCCCTATACATGAATTCCAGTATGGTCTGCTTATATGCGGGCGGGACTTCTTTCCTTATTTTTTTAAAGGCATTATTATATAAGGTTGTAATATGCAATTAGTCTACATACTCTGTGAGCTCTATGCCATCAGTTTAACTGGGCATCATTCTTTTTAATTTTATTCTTGACAGGGTGCAATTTTTTGAAATTGGAAATTTCGTATTGTTTAAAGACCCTTTAGGGGCGGTGAAATATGACGATTAATGAAGATTTGTACTAGAAATATTTTATGAAATTTTACTTTTCTTACTTTACTTTTTTAACTACTTTTCTAACTTTTGATGGAAATTATCACGATTTCTTTTTCTTTTTTTATAAGTATTTTTTTCTTATTTATAAGTAAATATTAAGTAATTAAAAAATCCGGTGGGAGTTCAGACTTATACAAACGCAATTGCTTGCTGCTCAAGTGGTTAATCAAGGCAAAAATAAGAGAAATTTTCTCATTTCAAGAGAGAGGTGCCAAACAAGAAATCTCAATTTTAAAAAGGTAGCCTACAGGCATTACTGTTGTACTCAAAGGATTAAAACTAGAAGTGTCAAGAACCTTAATTTTTAACTAGACATTCCACTAAGAAAAGTTGAATATAAATATCGCGCAAAACTAAATTAAATAGGCAAGTTAAAAGCATTAAATGAAATTTCTGGTGTGCATTTTTACAAATAAAACTTGAGTGAAATTTCCGGCACTTCTTGTGTTAACTTAAGTAGAATTAACGCTTTCAAAGGCCAAGTACTTTCATTCGTAAAATGGTGAAATTATTGAGTGACACCAGACTTAAAATCATGTTTATTTGAAAATGAGCTAATAAACTTCTTCCGTTCCTTAGCCACTCAAACTGGAACACCAAACAAACAAACAAAAAAATGGTGTATGATATAATGCTCCAGTAGAAAATCCTTACTACTTCCACCGATGCCTCAGATAACGGAACTCAGCTGAAACAACCTGTAGAAAATATTACATATAGTTAGACGTAATTACAAAAGTAAATCATAATAATTTTGCAAAACAATTGATGTTACTTTCATAAACATAATAAAAATATAAATATATATAACAATAGCAAGGTGTCTTGAATGTACAGCGAAAGGAAAATTATAGTTCTTTGTTCAAGATAATGTGTGCAAAGAGTTCACTGTTCAATAACTTTCATATAAGTTCAATGTTTGAAAAAATATACTTAAAAGTTTATTAAAGGAAAAGCTAACGTGAAAAAAGAATTCCATAAAGTTCAATCTTCAAGAGGAAATCATCGTTAAAAGATAAGTTAAACAAAACACAGTTACTCTATAAGGCGAAATGTTAAGCTCGATTCTAATACAGTATCAAAGGAAACTCGCAAAATGTCTGTAGTAAATCATTGATAAATAGCTATAGTATGTTAGGAAGCTAATAGTTATTCAAGCAAACCTGCCAACTTTTAAGCATTTTTCCTACCACTATTTCTGATAAGAAAAACGTACCTTATTCGATTCTATGTCATCTATATTTAAATAGAACAAAAGTCACTGTTTAAAAAAAATGGTAGGAAAAAAGCGTAAAACTTGGCAACTATCCAGAAGTAAAATGTTTAAAATTTATACTTAATAAATGGCATTCCTTATTAAATGAGTTTGGCGCAGCATGTCCTTAATGGGATTTTGCGCCATTAAACCCTATACAACCAACCAACCTTATTAAGTGAGCTGTACATAGCACAGATTTTTCTGTAGTTTGAATTGGTGAAGAGGAAGTTTTGAATGTTCCATCTCAGTGTGTAATTCCTGTTGAATTTAAATGTACAAGGCATTAACGAGCAATGTCCAAACAAATAATGCTGCTTACCTCCTACACTACCACTGTTGCACTTGTTATTTCCTATTTTAAATAGTTATTCTTGAAATACTTGATATGAAGAAAGAAAATAACCTATTAAATAAGATTCACACAGAAATAAATTCTCAACTCTATTGTAGGAAAAAAATGTAAAACTTGGCAACTATCCAGAAGTAAAATGTTTAAAATTTATACTTAATAAATGGCATTCCTTATTAAGTGAGCTTTACATAGCACAGATTTTTCTGTAGTTTGAACTGGTGAAGAGGAAGTTTTGAATGTTCCATCTCAGTGTATAATTCCTGTTGAATTTAAATGTACAAGGCATTAACGAGCAATGTCTAAACAAATAATGCTGTTTACCTCCTACACTACCACTGTTGCACTTGTTATTTCCTATTTTAAATAGTTATTCTTGAAATATTTGATATGAAGAAAGAAAATAACCTATTAAATAAGATTCACACAGAAATAAATTCTCAACTCTATTTAATATCGTGTAAGTATCTCTTCCCTTCCCCAAATTCTGCCAAGAAGTCTGCCATTGATCATGTAAAAAGTTTAAAAATGACGTTATAGAGATTGCTGCAGACGTAGAACCTTGTCATAAAGATCCTTTATAATAAATGATTTTGCCAACATGTCCACTCTTTCATTTCCTGATACTCCAACATGCGATTTTATCCAGATAAAATGTGTGACTTATAATGTAACGGGCGCATAAAATTGAAGATATTAAAAATCTAACCGTAGATGGAAATATGCACTGAAGAGCGCAAATTGATGACAAGCTATCAGTATACAGATGAGATGAATCATGTTGTGAACCAATTCACCAATTGATAAGCCTCGTCTATTGCTGCCAATTCAGCTTGAAAAACTGAATTATAGTCATGTAGTTTTAACCTCTTGTCTAGCATAAACGAATCCTTATACCAAACTGTAAATGCAGCTTCTACACTGTTCAGAATTAGAGAATCATCCGTATACAATATCAGATGATTCACCAGGTGAAACAATGTTAATCCATAATTATATTTAAAACAAAAAAATCTATTTTTCTACATTTATTTAAAACAAAGAAGTGTAATTTTAAGGGTTGATTTCATCTAATTAAAAATTGGTAAGATATTTATTATACCAGCCACAATATGCCGATCCAAAACTTCGAGTTCACCACTGATATCAAAAGAAATCATTGCACCGTATTTATATTCTGATAATGTTTCACCAAAGATATTCTGAGTGGAAAAATTATCAGAATATAAATACTTTCAGAATATAAATATTCTTTCCTTACTTAATAAAATAAAATTCTTCAGTACAAAATCCTGGTGTACAGTGGAATTAAGTATTAAAATAAGTGATGCAAAAATCCTTAAGCAACCTTCAAAGTGTTAAACAACGTTTAGTGATTGTCTGTTTCGCTGTTATTTTATTTCAGAAATTTAATGTTTAAATCAGAAAATAAGAACAATATTTTATGCTTCATTCAGAAACAGATATTTAGTGATCGCATATAGGGTAACTCTAGGTTAGAGGGACATACGTTAGAATGAAATTAAAAAAAAAATCAGAATTAAAATAAAAGAAATGTCTATGCATATTTTAAATTCTTATACATACCTTCCTCAGTCCTGATGGCTCCTGCAGGCGACACTAGAAAACATCATTTAAATTAATTTAAATACTTCTAGAATTATTAAAATTACATCTGGACGATATTGATAAATGCGTGCATATTACATGCAAATTTATGCAGAGAGTTTCATTTTTGGAGATGTTTATAATAATTTTAAAAGGTTTTTGTGGTCCCGCATAATATTTGTCCCAACACTGAGGAGGGTATACCCCAATCACATTTTTGTGATATGTATAACAAATTTTAAAAAATCTGTTAGATGTAGCAACACTGGTGGCTAGTTGCACCCATCAGATAACAGCCCTTGAGCGTAAGGAGTAAAAATTAGAATTTATATTAATTAATGAATAAAATTTTACCCAAATGTTCTAAAATATTACACACTAGAATTTTTATTTACAACATTTCAGCTTATTTATTTAACTTATTTCGATGTGCTGCACATTAAACTAATTTTCGAAAGGCATTACTGGTTCGAATCAAAACATTTTTATTTGGTAACGATCAAAATGACCGCTATGGTGTTTGGCGGTTCTAGTACTAAATATTAAACGTCCGATTTAAAACCGTGAAATCTGGCAGTTTTTTATTTAGAATTTTTGTTTATTTCAAACAAGAAAAAAAATATTATTAATTTTAATTTATCTTTCTCACAAAATACTTTTTAGCAACCAAAAATATCTATTAAAACTTTCTGTGGAGAATTAGGAATTTCTGAATAAAAATTTTTTGCAGAATGATCATTTCAAATCGAATATTTAATACTCAATCCTTTCCAATGCAGTGCACTTCCTTTTCTAAAGAGATTAAAATGATTATATGATTGAATGACGGTGGAATTTACGAGCAAATTTATTTGGAAAGCAGATACAGTTTTATTTTACATACATAATTAACGGAAAATACTTGTACCAAAATTCTGAAGAAGGTTGAACAAGGTAAATATTACTGTGTAGAATAAAAAGTAACTCATGTGCTTCCATGTTTAGAAAGTGTCTTTAAAATATTTTATTTAATAAAATATATTAACTTTCATTGTTAGTACATGTTACTGCATGAATTAACTCTTGAACGCCCGGAAGGAGTCGATTCAACTCCCGCCATATGATTAATTTTCAGTTCCAGCCAGAAACTTTTCTATTGAAATAAACTAAATTTAAACCACGCAGATTTACGTGAAATAAATGTTTTAAATAATTTCAAATAAAAATTCAAGTGTGCAATACTATTATCAAACTTGAGTAAAATTTCTCGGCGTTCTAGTGTTGAGATGTCCGTGTATGTAGGTACTTTTTTTTATAGTTAGTAATTTTAATGCGTAAGCATAGGTGGCAACCTGACATAGATTATACGTAATACGTGCGTTAATTTGACCCTGGTTTAATGAGTTTCTAACCAGAAAATTTTAAAAGAAATGAATTTAAGTATGTTCCACCAACAGTCTTGGAATTAAATAAATAAAGGTTGGTTGTATAAGGTTTAGTGGCACAAAATCCCTTGAGGGACATGCTGCGCCAATAAATAAATAAAGATTCATGAAATATATTTTCTGGTTTGAAATGACGTTAACCTGGGTCAAACTAAACCAAGTATTACGGAAGATTAGTTGAAAGTTGGCAGTTATGCGTAAGAACGACGAAAAATTATTTCTAAAGTATTATCAGAATAGATAATGTAAAATTATAAAACTATTTTGAATTTTATAATAGATCACGTGATTTAAATTTGAGATCTGTTCCTTCAATTGTGCGAGATTTCTTTGATGAAAGATCATCTATCATTTTAGAACAGCAGTACAACATTCGCGAGTACTTCGCACCACTTTTTCGAAAGAAAATAATTTACATGCTTGTTGACAACATTTACAAGAAATATCTACTACCAAATGTATTTAGATTTTAATAGTGGTACGAACTGAATATAAAAATAGTCGCCTCTGGCAACTTTGCGGCCGCAATTTTGAAATTCGCGATTTCCGTAAACCTAACAATCGCGAATGTAACAAAATTTACTGTACTTCAAAGCCCTTGAAGCTTACGATCCTTTAAATAAACATAAATATAATTACAATTCTCAGATTTAGTTTATAATGATTATTTAATAATGTTTCAACATTATCAACAGCTTAATTTATTTAAATCCAAAAAATACCTGGATACAGTTATGCATCTTTATAAGAATTTGAAGAATGTATCAAATGAAAAACAGAAAACTGCAATTACCTGTAACCATTCATTGCTCAAACTTTGAAAATCGCAATTTTCAACAATATTTAGATAGGGTTTTTTAAGATGTAAGTTGGAATTTATGACTTTTTTCCTAAATTATATTCCAGCACTTATAATAATTCGTTAGGACGCCCACTTTGCTTTTATTAATCAAATAAATACTTTGCATTTTTAAATAAAATTTTCCCTGAATAGAAATTCAAAAGTTCAGCTACAGATATATATCATTTAGAATTTAAATAAATATATAGAAAAATCTTTTTCGTGTTTGTGGTACTCACTGCTTTTGCATGCAAGGCAGATGCTTGAAAATATTTTCTCAAATATTTATTTTCTGATATAATATTTACAGTTTAAGAATTAGATGTATAAATTACATAATTAAGTTAAATCAAATCAAATAAATTCGATTCATGTTTAATATTACTAAACGTCTTATATATAAAACTTTTAACTCTCTTTAAAATTTTCATATCGTTTACAGTGAAAGTCTAAAGTTAAATTTGATGCTGCAACTTTCTCATTAATTCTAAACAGAAATCCGTATTTCCACATGAACTACTTAAAACATTTTGAAATTCTGAGACATTTCAATTTGATTATTTAAGCATAATAATATGTTTATTAAGAATCATGTTTGAAGGATGATTTTCTGTTTGTCAATTTTAATAATTTTACTTTTTCTGGGAAAAAATAAATTCAGTATGACATTTTATATATTATAAAAAAAAATATATAAAAAATGAAATTATAGATTTTACTGTTTTGCTCGTCTTTGAAATAAGGAGAATTTGTACTTGTCTCGACTTTAAAATGCCAAAAAAATGGGAGTGTGTAGAAATAAAACCACAAAAAGAAAATATTTTATATACTCTTTCTGCTTTTCACAAAGAAATAAAACTACCGTAATTTCTGGCGCTTAATCAATCATTTTTCGATCCAGAAAGTTTTTAAAATAAAATGTAAGCTTTTAAATTGCGATAAATATTTGGCTGCAATAGCTAAATAAAATTTCTGGGTCAAAACAGAATTGTTTGATTTGCATATTATACGTCGGAATGGGTTCGTTGGATTCTCGGTGCTTCAGCACCACAAATTTTGGAAAGTATTGGTCGCTATATCTGAAAATAGACATTTTTGTCATTAAGTAAGGGAAATATTCCTTTACGAAAGTTCCGGTAATATGTGTTTGAAAGTCATTGAAGCTTACGAATCCTGACTATTATATGTCCCACTTAATTTTTATATTCCAAAATGCAATATTTTCACATAAAACTTATAAAATATATTTTTTTTATAACTTATGTGAAGAGAAAAACTTTTATTTATTTTTAGATGAATTTGTCTGTATATCCGTATTCGGCAGTCAATCAATTATTTAAGTATAAAAAGTACATAAAAGATCTGCTATATTTTACATTTTTTTGAATGGCTGACATTACTTACATTAAAAATTAAAGTGAAAATTCTTTAAGAATTTCGTGTTTGAGTTATTTTTATTAATGTAATGGCCAAACTGGAAACCTGCATGATTGTTCTTCTTAGCATACAGAACGGACTAGAAACTTAACATTTAGCACATGGGTTACTTTTATGATGCAAATGCTTCCTAAAATGGTTTCCAGTAAAATTCGAAATTTAAAAAATTGACGTGAGCAAAAAACATTCTAAAATTTTTCGAGATTATGATCTCTATGTTATTGTATGTAATATTAATAAATTCCACTTCCATTTCAAATACATCCAAATACTACTTAAAAATTTTCAAAAACAGCACTTGTAAAATATTGGGTATTGTGTGTTATACATACAAGGTATTTTTATCTTTATTTTAGTGTTGTGAAAGTAAAATTCTATAACAAAAGAACCACTCGTGCAAATGACCTGAAATTTCACAAGTATGCTGCTAAAGCAATTGACACTTGTTTAGATGTAATTAAAAAAATTTTAATTAAACTTACAGATAGCGCTGTGACTATGCACTAAATTCAGGTGATGAGCTTGCACACCACACACACACACCTTTATAACATAAAGGTAATAATAAAAAGGCGATAAAAATGTGCAGCATGCATACTAGGTTGGATCGAAAAATCGAAATTCGGATAATCGAATAGGCGCGAGGTGCAAAAGTTGCCTTTTATACATACTAATTCACATATGTTTTTTTTATTGAAATCCATTCATATCTTCCGGTGCCCCAAACGCCTCAAAAATAGTTAAAAATTGAAATTTTTATAAATTTTATATATTTTTTTCGCTTCTTAATATTTTTAAAATTATTTTTGGCGCGGGTTTCAAAAGTTGCCTTATATATATATTAGTTCAATCCTTTTTTTTAATTTAAATCCATCCATATCTTCCGGTGCCCCCAAGTGCCCCCAAAATAGTAAAAAAATTGAAATTTTATAAAAATTTATGATTTTTGTTTTTTTTAAATTTATTTTAAATTATTTTATCAGCGGGATAAAAAAGATGCATTTTATAGTATATTAGCATGCATCCAAATATTTTTCGACTTTGATAAATTTCTTCCAATGCCCCAAAACTTTTAATCATTTGCCGAAAATCGAGTTTCATGCAAATTTTGAGCTAAAAAATACAAGTAAAATTAACAGTTAAAGAATAATTTATCTAACGTAAAACGTAGATCGAGAGGATGAGAAATCGGTAATCGTATTTTATTAAATGTATAAAATAAATTTTTTATACTTTATTATTTGAAAGACAACATAGATAGGAGAGTTCTCAGCAATGACCAGCAATATTTATATGATATTTGCATAGCAACATCACGTGGTGAATGTGGTTCTGATCTGGCATTAATGAAACCTGGTCCAGTTTATCACTCAACATGGCTAACAATTGCGTGTAGAGTTTTAAGGTTATAAGTGGCTACAGAAAATCATTCTGATAATCTCATTACTCTTACAATATATATTATGAAGGGATATGCACCTGTATGGTTTCATATCAAAACAAACCATCCATAACTGAAGGAGCGCGTCATATTTGGAAACTTATCACATATTCTAGATAATATTTGGAACCCAATTTAAGAAAGATCGTAGATGCTGTTATTCAACGAAATAATTTTTTTTTTTTTTTTTTTTTTTTTTTTTTTTTTTTTTTTTTTTGCTATTGTCAATGCTCACAGATAACACAGAGCATATCAGATCTTTAGCAATGCGAAAGCTAATTTGTGCTAGAAATAAAGAGAGAAAATCACCAGAAGTGAGAATTTTCAAAGTACTCCACATAAACTTCAAAGCGAAAGATTATTTTGAACTTATTGATTGGCAACGAGTTGGACGTTTTGAGCCACCTCTTTTGATGAATGTGCCTTGCGAAGAAATTGATGTAAAAACGAATGAATGGTCAAAATATCCGTGCCATACCCAAGCGGTGGAAAGATGCGTTCGACTATTGTCTGAGGCATCAGAAACTGTATCTGGACAAGAAAAAAGACACGGTTTTATGTTGAATAGAATGAAATCAAGAAGCCATATAAAACACTTTGATGCCAAAAAAGATTACAAACTTTAAAAATATGTAAATTTCCAAATTGAAGGATGTAAAACTTTTCTCTACGTAAGTTCGATTTTTGTAATTTTTATGATTTAATGCTTTGATTTTTAAATTTATATGTCGCTTATTATTGTAAAATTAAAGTAAATTTATAACCTTATACGTTATTAATTAAACTGTTTTCAAAATTTGTAAGTAGTTTTCGTAAATTATGATTCTTAATACATTTTTGTAAAAAATTCAGTTTTTAATTATAATTGGTGCATCAAAGATGTGAATGGATTTTGATAAAAAAATATATATATATATATATATATATATATGGGAACTGCAGAGTTATGTAGTATTGTAATAACAACTTTCCAACCCAGTGCCAAATGAATTTCAAAAAGTAAAATAAAATAAAATAAAATAAAAATAAAATAAAACAAAAAAAAATTTCAAGAAAATTTCAATTTAAACCATTTTTGGGGCGTTTGGGGCACCAAAAGATATGAATGAATTTTATTTTTAAAAAATATGTAAGCTAAGACAGGTAAAAGATAACTTTTGCACCCCGCGCCAAAAGTAATTAAAAAAATAATAAAAAAACAAAATAATATAAAAGAAATCATAAAAAACTTAATTTTTTATTATTTTTGGGTCGCTTGGGGAACCGGAAGATATGAATGGATTTTAATAATAAAAAAAAAAAAACCTGTAAACTAGTATACATAAAAGGCAACTTTTGCACGCCGCGCCGATAGTGATTTCTAAAAAATTTTTTTTTCCTACTCGGAGGGCCCCGCCCCCCTGCTCGCTATGCTCGCCAACCCCCCGCGTAATCGCTTCGCGATTCCAAGTTATTGGCTACCCCGGCTTGCTCCGCTCGCCAATACCCCATGGTATGAATAAGCAGTTGCAGACCTTTCAAATGATGTGTCACACGACTGATGTTGTAAAGAAATTAAAAATGTGCCCCCCTGGGGGGCAGAGTGGGAGGCGACACAAAAGACATCCATAATATGAATAAGCAGCTGCAGACCTCTCAAATGATATGTCACACGACTGGTGTTGTAAAGAAATTAAAAATGTGCCCCCCTGGGGGGCAGAGTGGGGGGTGACACACAAGACATCCATAAAATGAATAAACAGTTGCAGACCTTTCAAATGATGTGTCACACAATTGGTGTTGTAAAGAAATTACAAAATGCGCCCCCTCTGAGGGCAGAGGGGGGGTTACACACAAGATATCCATAATATGAATAAGCAGTTGCAGACCTCTCAAATGATGTGTCACGCAACTGGTCTTCTAACGAAATTAAAAATGTGACCCCCCCCCTGGGGAGAGCAGAGTGTGGGGGTGACACACAAGACATCCATAATATGAATAAGCAGTTGCAGACCTTTCAAATCTTGTGTAACACGACTGGTGTTGTAAAGAAATTAAAAATGTGTCCCCCTGGGGAGCAGAATGGGGGATAACACACAAGACATCCATTATATGAATAAGCAGTTGCAAACCTCTCAAATGATGTATCAAACGACTGGTGTTGTAAAGAAATTAAAAATTTGGCGAAATATTACAGTTATCGCCAAGCTGGCGTCACTTTTGACAACTAATTTTGGTCGCCAAATTTGGCGATATATCGCCAAGTTGGCGACAAACTTGGCGATTGTTGGTGATGGTAACCTTTCCTCTCTTTATGGTAACCCATACGGCGATGCATAGACGGAGTCCTTTCCTGATTGGTCTATTCGACTCATGGAAGGAGTGGACAACCCGGATTCGTTAGTTCCGGAAATCTTCCACATCAGCATCATTCTAGGAGTCATTCCTTTTAAGGCTAGTTTTTTTTTACTATAGAAGGATACTTTTCGATCCACCCTAATGCATACCTCTTGTTCATTATTCTACAGATATTTTGGCAATGACTGCGCCAATGTCGATGAAAACGGTGGACAGCACAGTGCAACTCTTGCGTCAGTTGCGCAGCTCCGTACAAATGCTTTACTCCATATTTTTATTTCATTCTGTTTCTGTGAAGATGTTCTTAGTCCTTTTTACGAATTACTGCATTCTGTATGCTTTTGATGATATGCGTAATAAAGTTCTTTTTTATCTCAAATTTCCGTCCGTTGTTTTACAGAGAGCAGTAACCGATAAAAAAACTGCGAATATATTCGCATTCGTATCTGTTAATTTGTTTTAAAGATATTTTTAATCACGTTTTAAAAATTATTATTGCTTCGGCAGCATATTTGTAAAATTTTAAGTCATTTGGGTCAGTGGTTCTTTTATTGTAGGGTTTTACTTTCACGACTTAAAAAAACACCCGGTATAATGTGGATGCCGCAGGTTACTATTTTTATATTCTGTGCACACCAGTATTTTTTCTAAAATACATTTTGAACTAGATTTACCGTGCAGATGTTCTCAAAGTGTTTAATAATGTTGTGAGAAAGTGGTACCTGTCAGAATAATAATAATATTAAAAAAAGTCGTTTGCAGCAGCCCTAATATAGGACTATTTACTAATTTAGTTATTATTTTCTCCATAAAGTAAACAGTTGGGAGTACTGTTCAAACAAGTACAGTTTTGAAGAAACTTAAAGAAGTATATATGACTTAGAGATAATCATTTCAATAATTAATCTTAATTTTAGTATTAAATAAAGATTTTAAATCTATATTGTTTATTGATCTTCGCTCGGTACTTTGACAGTATTCAAAACTTCCCGATTAAAGTTTGCACAATTTTTCTAAAAGGCGTACAACTATGTGTTTTCAATCTGTTATCTGTTTTATCCCTTTTAAAATTTACTGAAAACTTAGGATAATAAATCATAGAATTGAACAAGGGTGACATTTCCGGGAAAAGGAAGAGTAATTTTATGATTAATGCTAGATATATCACTACTATGATATACATCTTACAAACCTGTTGTCAAGGTACCTATGAATTATTTTTGAATCAACAAATGGCTAATAAAATCGTCAAAAGAATTGTTCAGGCAAATACGAGCAGATTATGATTATTATACTGATGATAAAGTTGTGTGTGTATGATGGAATGATGGCAGTATCTTTATTATTATATTAAATTGAAAAAGAGCTTTGTTAACTCAAAGTATAACACATTATTCTCGAAAGTTGAGTCAAGAATAATCAATCAAACGTCGTTATTGATCTATTTACCTGAACATATTGTCCAATACTTCGATAAAAAAATGTTGGTGAAATCTGCTTGAAAATGAACTAAGTATGTATGATTATTTTTTATGATTGTAGGCTGCATTGTTATGTAGTATGCTCATGCTGTTATTTGCCATCTAATAGTCAAGAACGGTGCTCAATTTTTCAGAAAAACACTAAGGAATTGTGTGAAATTTGTGGAAAGCGTATGCATAGAAAAAGTTTTCAGTCCTTTCATAAACATGTTGTTGTTAGTGTCAAATTATCATGTTCCAAAGATAGAAAACATTTTTTCGTTACCTTGTTTTTTTTTGTTTGTTTTTATATATGTGTACTGTTGGTATGATATAGAAAGGGAATTTCTTTAAAATTTACAAATGTTATTCGTACTGCCAACGTTCCACAAGTGGAATATACCTGTTACTGTACTTCTATTTTACATAAAATCCCTAAATTCCGCATACTATCTTAGAATAAACTTAAATCGTCTCAAACACATTTTCAAATTAGTTTCAGAAACAGTTCATGGTGCGGGGAATAAAAGGTTAATACGTGTCTCAAATGTAAAAAAAAAATATAGCCTATTGTGTATCGAAATTTTACCTTACGTTTTCTTTTTATTTAAATAGTTTTTGCAGGGAAATATCATTTCAAATGATTGCAGCATGGTTTAGATTTTTCTTTAGGCAACATAAATTTATTTTGTGATGTCATTCTACTTTTTTTAACTTTTGGTGGACAATTACACTGAACAATATATATTGAAAATAATATCTTACCTTATTAAATCCTTTCAGGGGCAAAGCACTTCCATTGTTGAAAACTTCAGATGATTGAATGACGCAGGAATTTATGAAATTTTTTTGATAAATAAGAAAAAAAACCAAATTATTTTTTACATACACAATAAATGGAAAAAAAATTGTACCAAAATTCTGGTGCCACAGTGGCATGTTGGAATTGAATTTAAGTGATTTCATAAGCATACCAACACCATTGCCATGCTTAACCCTTGGAGCTCTGGTGAGTAAATGGCTTTAAAATTCTAAATGTCACATTGATACCAGTATTTTGCAAAGAAAATTCAGTTTACTACATTCACTAAAAAATGCATTAAGACCCCACAATTGTCACTGAAAGAGAGTCGGATGATAATGTAAAGTCTATGCGAGCGTTATTTTCAAATATCTCGCTCAAGTTTTAATATTTTTACATGATTTTATTGTATAGAATAGCTGAGGACGATCTACAACTGGGCTAGTTTTTACTTTTTCGATTTTGCTTATATATTTTTTATATCATGAAAATTTCAATTTCATAACCGGTTTAAACCGGTTTTGAAATTTAAAGTAACTTTTTCTTAAAATCGGAAACCAAAATTGAAAAAGTAAAACTAGGCCGGTTGTGGATCGTCCTCAGCTATCCTACGCGAAAAAAAAATGTAAAAATATTAAAATTTGAGCAAGATATTTGAAAAGAATGCTCTCATAGACTTCACATTATCATCCGAGTCGGTTTTTCTGTGACTAGTGTTGCACCTTACACCTTTTTCAAATAAATTTTGTCGAATATCCCGTTGCCATTCTGTCATTTCAAAATAAAAATTAATTGGTAGAAAATTCAACCATCAGAGCTCAATGGGTTAAAGAGTACTCTTTAATAATATTTACCATTAATAATATGTCTGTCATTAATAATATAAAACAGAATTGACAAGTGTCTGGGCATCACTATTATTTTAGAAAAAAAAATCTTTTATATCGCCTGAAGGTTCAAATTGAATGAAAAAACACATTCTGTATTAACCCATTAACGCCCGAATTATTTTCTTCGCTAAAATTTAAATTTTGTATTTCCCACCACTTTTAAAATCAAATTAACTTTTTTGTAAATTTATCGAGGATTCTGTCTCGTGGAAGAAGGTATATATTTATCTTAATCTTTACTGGTGGGAAAACCGCTTTATTGCTTTTTTTTGTAACCGTCCTCAAAAGAGGACGCTGGGCGTTAATGGGCTAAAATACCGGGATACAAAAAGCCCGAGAGATATGACAACTCTGCATTAACCCTTACACAGATGGTATTTACATCGGAATATACTTTCCACTTTATCCCAAATGCAAAACTCTCACCAGAATTTTAGAAAAGTATTTTGCTTTTATAATGAATAGGAAGACATCCGTACCTGTTCAAATCGAACAAATATTTTGGCAGCTTCTAGTGGCAGACTATCATTTTAACATATCAGCATTACACTATTACCTTATAAGGGTTGCCCCAGAGCTTCTGAGTCTCCGGATTTTCAAATATCAGTATTTTAATACGGAAAATGTTGTTTTATTTAATTGAAACATTTCCGTAATTTAAGGGAACCATATTCTCTCAAAGATAGTAGTGGTATGTTAAAAGCCGGAGACTTGGCTACTCTGGTTAAGAAATTTAAGGAAAGGCACGACTGTGTGCAATCGTAGGAGAATTATGTTGATGTAAGACATCTTTCTTTGGAAACTACGAGGTCGATTTTGATGAAATTTTAAATACCTATACACTGGATTATGTTCACGATTTATCGAAGACATTTGTTTCTCCGACTAAAACATTTTATTTTAGAATGATTCTTAAATACCAGAAATTTTCCATTTTCAGATTTTTTTTTTACTGAAACTAATTATGCTTTTCTTTTAAATGTCTGCCACCTCTGTTCTTACATTAATAGTATACCATCAAAGCATGTTATTAAAATTGCTTGTGAGGTTTAGGAGGTAATGGTATTTGTACTTGAAAAGTCCGATTTTTTCCGGATAGCCAAATATCTTAGACATTTCTAAATTGTGTGAAGTTCCTGCGCAAGTTTATCAAACATGTGGACTATAGTATATACTTGGATAAAATTTAAGTACATATAACAAATGGGGTAATGTTTTCATCCTTATCGGTTCTATATCTCATATGACGTGCTTTAAGAACCAGTATCGTTTACACTTTCGGTTAACCGTATTTCATTAGGTTACTAGAACAATGCTGGTAGTAGAAAATTGATTGTTCAAATAAAGTAGTAAGTATGAAATATAAAAATAGAATCAAGTATAAAATCTTAGCGTAAATATGATGTGAGAGTCGTGGCGTCCCAATCATTTCTATCTTTAATATAAAAAAATGTGTATTATCTACAGTATCTTTTACTGCTATTGTAATATTAGATTTGAATTGTGACACAAAAATGGCAGTTGTCATAGGCAGTGTTTTTAATTTTTGAAAGGTCTTCTTCATTTTGACACAAGTATTTTACAATTTTTTTTTCACTTATTTAAATTCTGAAAAAATACAGCGAAAACAAACTGAAAAAAAATACATTGGTATTGAAATTAACCCTCTAATGCCCTCTAAAAGAGTTTAAGATCCTATAATATGGATACTTACACATTTGCTCTTTATGTTAAATTTGAAAAGGATTTTATTTTGATTTTTTATTTCTCTTGATAATAAAAAAATTATAATCAATCAATTGTTTTTAGCATGCTTAACGCATTATTATTTTTGATTAAAAAAATATGTAGTTCCAAAAGACTGCAAATTATGTATTCTACTTTCACAAAAGCATTGTAGAGAAATTTATTTTCATACCATCCATAATGTTAAAGTTTATTCTAATAACTTTTTGAATGCTCAATTTTTTTTTTATATCTAAGAAAGTACTTTTCATTTAATAGGATTTGTGTTTCATAAAAATCCATTTTTAATTTTTTATAGGGAATAATCAAAATTAATATAAATTCTCTTTTAGAAACATTAAAAAAAAACTTAGCGCTCATACTAAAGCTATAAACTAATAAAATTTGAATTTAATATGACTTTAACGTCTTTTTAATACAAGTTAAAATTACGCTGTAATACTGATTTTGAAATACTGATTCCTATTTCAAATTTAAGGCATACTTTTCTTTCACATTATTTAATATCAAATAAAAGGAAATTGCAATCTGATTTAATACAGTTGGGAATCTATAAATGTTAATTTTAGGAATAATTTAAATGCTAGTTCCTTATAAAATACTTCAAAAGGTGTTTTTATATGACTCATACTTTTCTGAAAAAATCGATTAAAAAAAGCTCTTCAATAAATTTCGATAAAAAGTTCAAAAAGACTGATGCAAATGTCTATGTAAATAATATGTTCTTAATGCGTTTCCGTTGGTAATTCTCATATAAATATTTTCTTGTAATTTTGAACGTTGATATACGTTTTAATTTAAACACATAAATCTATACTAATAAAAGAACAAAACGCTCTGTCTGTGTGTCTGTGTGTGTGTCTGCGATGGCTAGCAAAATCTACAGCATGTACGAAGCTCAAAAATTTTTTGAGAATAGCCCTAAATCTCTCCTGATGCACCTGAGCTTCAGAATTTCGAAATTCCAATTATTAACTGAGTAATTAATTTAAATCGAGAAATCACTCTAATAAAAAATCATCTTTTTCCAAATTTTTTCTCTTTCGTTTGTTTACGGTTGGTTGGTTGTGTAAAAATTTTCGCAGAAGTAATAAGAAAGCTGAGACAGAATTAAAAAAACCCATAGAGGAATGAGATAAGTGGAGGTGAAGTAAGCCTCAAAAAAGTTTTTCAATATGAAACCATTTATCGCTCAAATTTTAATGCGCCAAACAAAAGGACGTGGAAGGAATTTTGTATTATAAGACGAATTGAAAGAAATGAATTATAAATGAAGCATATTTTAAGAGGAAATAGCAAATTTTTAAAATGATCTTTGTTCTATTATTATTTATTAAAATAAATGTTCGCTTTTAAAATGAAGGAAATTGGAAAATTAGATAATTAAATATCAAATTAATTCTTTTAAAATCATGTATGAAAACTTAAGTAGTAAATATTAATCTAAATTATAGATTTTTGACTGCAGACGATTTTAATGTATTAACAAAAGAATGTTATATTTTCAAGCAAAACGTTAAAATAATTTTCTATATTGATATTTAAAACACATATGATAAATTAATTAATAATTTTTTACCGTTGAAGTGATAGATTAGTTCTTTTTAATAAACAGGAGCAACAAAATGCGGGTTTAAACCTGTTTCAGTATATAGGTGTGTCAAAGCACGTACTTTTGTTGGTACTTAATTGGACTTAATGTAGGGTTACATTTTTAGCATCACCTCACGAGATAATATTTCCACTCTATTAATTTCTTTTTACTCTATGAAAGAAACCAATTTTAAATTTTGACATTTCAAAAGTGACTGTTTTTTTTCTCCAAAGACCTTTAAAATTTAAAGACTGGCAAAATGTCAGTGTAACTTAGGATTTTTGAACACAGCTGTTACGTCAGATCGTTGGTACTTCGTACATTCGAATGTATGTGTGGTTAGCTATAATGCAGTAAATATATGTATATGTATATATGAGGCTTTTATTAGCAGCTTTTTTAAATCATTGATTGAATTTGAATGCCTTTTATTTAAGTTAAAATTTTATTAAGCCATTAATTTGTTTTTTAAACAAAAATGAAATGGCTGCTTGACGTACAATTGTTCGAATTGGCAAACGATTCATATACAGTAATAAATTAACAAATAGCAAAATAAATTATATATCAAAAATAGTCACTAAAAGAATAGTAGCAAAACAAAATGTTTAGGCGTATTAACACATAACCAGATCCCAAACAGAAAAAAACAGACTATACTCCGATCCAAGCAAGACAAAAATTCCATGAGCATAAACTCGAACCGAACCTAACAATTCCATTTGAAAAAAACTATGGATTTGATATCTGACCCGAATCAAATCTGAATCCCACAAAAATATTCAAATGAAGCTTACCCCAATCCGATCAAGGAAAAATAATGTTCGTGTATATGCAACCCGACCCGAACCTAAAACTTTTCTTTGAAAAAAAACGAAAAATGACCAGAACGAAACCTGAAATCGATAAAAATTTTCCAAAGAACTATAACCCGATAAGAGTAAGACAAAATAATTTCCGTGAACATAAACCTGATTCGAACCTAAAGAATTCCATTTGAAAAAAAAACCTGAAATTTTCTGCAAACTACATCTGAATCCGATAAAAATATTCGAAAGAACCATAACCGGATTCGAAAAAGAGAAAATAATTTCCGTGGACATGAACCCGATCCGAACCTAAAATTCCATTTGAAAAAAATACCTGAAATTAGAATCGAACCAAATATGAACCTGACAAAAATATTCCACAGAACCGTACCCGGATCTGAACAAGACAAAAAATTTCCATGAACATGAACCCAATCTGAACCTAAAAATCTGAACTAAATCTGAATCTTACAAAAATATTACAGAGAAACATATACTTATTCAAACAATGCAGAATAATTTCCGTTGATGCGCAACCCAACCTGAACCTAAAAATTCCATTAAAAAAACGAAATCTGAATTGAATGACATCTGAACCCGAAAAAATATTCCAAAGACCCAAAACCGGACCCGAGCAAGACAAAATAATGTCCCTGGATATGAATCCGACCACAACCTTAAAAATAAATTTGAAAAAATACCTGAAATCTGAATCGAACAAAATCTGAATCCGACGAAAATATTCCAAATAACTATAATCAGATAAGAACAAGAAAATATAATTTCCACGGGCATAAACGAAATCCGAACCAGAAAATTTATATAAAAAATAAATCCCGAAATTTGAACCAAACCTAATCTGAACCTAACAAAAATATTTCAGTGAAGTATAACCTCATTGGAACTAGATAAAATAATTTCCATGGAAGTACATACCGAACCGAACTTAAAAATCTCATTTGAAGGAAAAAAAAACCCCACGAAATCTGAATTGAACCGAATCTAAACTGAACAAAAATATTCCAAACAACCATAATCGTATACGAAGAAGACAAAATAATTTCCATGAACATGAATCCAATCCGAATCTAAAATTCGGATGTATTACAAAACATAATGCGCTCCGTAGTGGTGGAAAGTGAAACTAAATACTTAGCGCGAAGCTATTTCTTTTATAGTTAGTGTTAAATTAGAACTTGGTTACGGTTAGGTAACAGTTAGGTTGCAATTACGTTCCGGTGAGCCCTATGTTATATTTATTTTCCGGTTGGGTTAGGTCATGGTTATGTATGTTACAGTTAGTTTAAGGTTAAGTTGCGGTTAGGTTGTGGTCAGATTATGGGTAGGTTATGATAAGGTGACGGCCAGGTTACATTTATGGTATATTTAAGTTACAGTTAGGTTACTGTTAAGATACAGCTAGGTTACAGACAAGCTATGATTACAATACAATTAGGTTACGGTTAGGATTTTGTTCACAGAATGAACATTACGCATGTTTGATAAAAAAATATGCACCTATTTTTGAAAAATGGCTCTGAAATATAATGCTATATACTAACCTTTTAGCTAATCATCGAGAATCGATTTCATTCACGTTATAGTCGGATTTAAGTGTGATATAATTAGTTTGAAATTCAAAATATTTCACTTGGGACATCTATGTGAAAAAACTATTTAGTTAAGTCACTTAACAGTAATTTTAAGGTTAAATATCAACAGTTTAACACGAAAATCACGCCCGTAAGACATGGTGACGTCACGGTGACGTCGTAGTGAAGTCACATTGTGACTTTGTGACCGTCGATGTGACGTCACGTGACGTCGATGTGAAGTCACAGTGACTCAAATGTGAAGTCGTTATGGCCGTTTTAGAGCTCGTTTGTGACGTCACATTGTGACCACTTTGTGACGTCACGATGTGACCAAAATGTGAAAAATGTGTCATTTGTGACAAAATTGTCATTAAAACTGTGACTATTCTGTGACGATAGTGACAAGGTTGTGAAGACAGTTTGCGATTATATTTTTATTTGTGACAAATTTTGTCACTAACTTTGTGACGGTAGCAGCATTGTCAATGTTGCGAAGTCATACTGGGACACAATTATACAGTTATGAACAATGTTATTTAGTGTAAAATCACTTACATCAATAATTTTATTATACTTTGGCGATACATCTTAATTAAAACTTGGGAGCTGCTATAAAAAGAATGTTCAAAGAGAAAGTTACTGGATCAAAATGTAATGCCATGCAGACTTTAATCTTTGATACATTTTTTTTCTGTTGCAATAAATAAAAATATTTAAGACAATTGAATATTCGATCTATCACAATTATTTCAAATTTAGTAATTTTTTATTCTAATAAGCATTAAAATTATCAAAGAAACACTTCCTTAAAGATGCAACACTAGTCACAGAAAAAGAGCCGGATGATAATATAAAGTCCTTGGCAGCGTTCTTTTCAAATATCTCCCTCAAATTTTAATATTTTTGCATGTTTTTTGCATAGGAAGCTGAGGACGATCTATTACGGGCCTAGTTTTTACTTTTTCGATTTTACTTGCATATATTTTATATTTTGATAGTTTCAATATTAGTACCGGTTTAAACCGGTTTTGAAATTTAAATATTTTTTTTTAAACTGAAACCAAAATCAAAAAAGTAAAAACTAGGCCGCTTATAGATCGTCTTCAGCTATGCTATGCAAAAAAAATCATGTAAAAATATTAAAATGTGAGCGAGATATTTGAAAAGAACGCTGCCACGGACTTTATATTATCATCCGG
The DNA here is from genome assembly GCA_964019185.1 of Maratus speculifer. Classification (NCBI taxonomy): domain Eukaryota; kingdom Metazoa; phylum Arthropoda; class Arachnida; order Araneae; family Salticidae; genus Maratus; species Maratus speculifer. The sequence goes on from OZ025293.1 coordinate 49,424,782, forward strand.
GTCTTTTTCTATGACTAGTGTTGCACCTTAAAGGAAGTGTTTCTTTGATAATTTTAATGCTTATTAGAAAAACAAATTGAAACAATTTGAAATAATTTTAATAGATCGAATATTCAGTTGTCTTAAATATTCTCATTTATTGCCACAGAAAAAAAATATGTAACAAAGATTAAAGTTTGCATGGCATTTTGATTCGGTAACTTTCTTTTGGTACATACTTTTTATAGCAGCTCCCAAGTTTTAATTGAGATGTATTGCCAAAGTATAATAAAATTATAGATGTGATTTTACACTACATAACAATGTTCATAACTGTATATTTGTGTCCCAGTGTGACTTCACAGCATTAGTAATGCTGTCACCGTCAAAAAGTAAGTGACAAATTTGTCACAAATAAAAAAATAATCACAAACTGTCTTCACATACTGTCTTCTATGAATATTAAAATATTATTAAAACATGCAAAGAGTAATTATGGAAAAAATTAAAGCTAAATATTTATTAGTATATTAATAAACAAAAAACATTAAGGGGCTATCCATTACTGCAAGGCTATCCATCACAGACACATCTATCTAATAAAAATTCCGACGATAAACATAAATTAGAACAACAAATACGTTAATCATAATTATTAATATTTTATTTATAGTATTAGAGAGTATTTATAATACCCACTTTAATCACGATGTTCACTTATACTATATATAATGGATATTCTGAAATTTACCTCTGTAAAATTATTCAGGAAAGGAATTAATAAAAGTTTCTGAAATGAAAAGTTAATAATAAAATACAGTTATTACTTTTTAGCTTCATACCGCTCAAGTATTTGCGTCATTTGTTTTAAATTCAATCATGTTTAAATTCTTATCGATTGCGTAACTTCCAAATTTTCATCCAAACTTCTAGTTCTTTCTGAAAACATTCCAATAAGAATATTTACAACTGAAACGTTTTCACCCACGATGACTATCCATTCAGAAATTTTATAACATTTCACAAGTTGAAAAATACATTAAACAATCATTAACATAATTGTTTTTTTTAATATCAAACATCTACTATTTCTTTTAATAGTTCTTCTCGTTCTCTTATAAATTCCTCTTCTGAGCAGATACAATTTTTTTAAATAAAATTATGAAATGTTTCAGAAGATTACTTAATACAAAAATTAAAAAAGGATGTTTGTAAATAATTTTATTCCATAAAAAAGCTTCTTTATTACAAAATATAATTATCTTTAAATGTTTAATAATTATATTATCGATTTATTATAATTTACTATCATATGATTTTATGTTTATGGAAACACATTATTTTAACCAGATATTTTAAAAAAGGAAACAACGCAGATTAGAATGCTATTAAAATCACTACCTGTAACAACCTAATCCAAATTATTAAAAATCAAGTTCTTTATGACAACAAAATAAATAATGAATGCATTAGACTTTATTAAGTTAATGAAGCATTGATGTTTTATAGCATGTTTTTGACAATGTAATTAAAATCGTTCTGAGAACAATAATAATAAAAAAGCAACCATTAAAAATAATATTTTCCATACCTTTTTTCCATCGAAGTCATTCGTTCTAGTTATTCTTGCTGCACTAACTAAATCCGATAATAATTAAAGTGGCAAAGACCAAATTATTTTAACAGTCAAAGCCCCATTAATTTTCTCGGACTTATATTTTACCGCTTGGAAGACCTGTAGTGGACATTCTTCTTTAAATTGTTAAATCCGTGTCAATATGCAACTACTCACAACTGCCATAAATTCCAGCCAACTAACTTCTTGCGTCTATCATCAATTTAAAATATTTCTGTTTACGTTTATTTATTCTTTCGTTTGCAAACGATTTTCATTTCCTATGCGCATGAACGTTTAGTTTTTTCTTTTTCTGCGCAACAGCTTCGGAAGTTAAATACGAATAGTTATATGAGAATGTCTTTTTTTAAGTGTATTTTTACTTTTTATTTTTATTAGTTTCAAAACAATTCAAGTTAAAGCAAATTGTTAAATAATAATAATAAAATTCATAATTAGATATTATTGGATAAAACATTGTTTAGGTTTTAATAAAGTAAAAATAATAGCTTTAATGATAATATAATTTTTTTTAATCATTACCATTACTTGTATCAAACGCAAACATACAAAGTATCTTCTTAAAAAAAAGGAGCGGGAGGAGAGGGGAGTTATAGAAATAAAAAGAATAATAAATAAATAATAACTAATAATAAAACTAATAATAAATTCTAAGAAGGTCACATTTCAGTCACAATGTGACGTCACTGAGGGGTGGCATTTTGGTCACAGATGTGACGTCACATTTCAGTCACAATGTGACGTCACTGAGGGGTGGCATTTTGGTCACAGATGTGACGTGACCACAGTGACTCACAGTGATGTCACTGTGACGTCACTGTGAACATGCATGCTATGTGGGCGCAATCGTTGGACACATATTCCCTCCTGCGTTTCCCATTGCAATCATTTTGGGTACTTTTGCAGCTAATTTTTTTAACAAATTTTTGACACAGTCAGGGGGCACGTATTTAATATAATGTACACTGTAAAAAAATTTACCCTTTTTCTGTATCATCACTCCCCCGCTTTTATAGAATATCTCTCTTTTGACCTATGAGAATGCTCCATAATAGGCTGAAGTAATCATTTTATATAAAAGCGGTGGAGTGACGATGCAGCAAAAGGATCAAGTTTTTAATAGTGTTTTTACACATATTTCGAGTTAAAGATAAAATCATAAAATTTTCAAGTTTGTTTAAGATTATTATTACGGTCCCGGGCAACGCCGGGCGGGTCAGCTAGTTATATTTAATACTAGAACCGCGGGAAAATTCATTCAAGTTTTGTAAAAATATTTCTCACCGGCATTATATTTAAAACTGTTTAAATTATTTATTGAAAATGTTTTTGCTTAACTTATATTTAGCTTAATTCATTAAGAGTTTTCTGGTTCGAAACGTCATCTCTCCATATGATACGGGTCAAAATGACCCGTCGCCGCGGTTCTTGTGTTAAAGGTTTAACTTTCTGCAGTATATTTAAATATTTCAGTTTTATTTTCGGATATTTTCTGTTCCGTCTATGTGTGTGTGTGGGGGGGGGGGGGTCATTTTTTGCTAGAAAAATGTATAAAATCTGGAACCTACGGGTGTGTGCATTCCAAGGCTCTATAAGAAATTCCCCTGAATTCATCACTGTTTGAATACATAATTTTTGAATTTGATGAATTGTAGCGTATTTTATTTATTTATTTTTAATTCTTAGAATGATTGAAAAGTATAGAGAAATCTGAGTTTACGTATGGCCGTTCTTTAACTTGCATTAAAATATTTATATTGAAAGAGCATTGATATCTATTATAGAAATTGATCATTGCATGTTTGGGACAAGATTTGAATATTTACTTTGGCACTCAAATATACTGTTGTACAAATCAGTTAAGTGGTTAATATATCTTGAAAAAAAGTTTAGATATATTGTTTTAATATTGAAATACTATGTTAAAATCCACTCTGAGATAAGTGGGCTTAAAATTTTAAGTTGCGGGCAGGGCAAAACTGCCAGTCCAACGCAAAAATTCTTATATCCGTTTATGTTATCATTGTAGAAATAAGCGATTTTCTTTAATTATTATAGTTAATTTTGTAATATTTTATCAGCCAGAAGAAAAAACTGAGAATTTTTACGTAAGACCTCTTCAAAAGCAAAATTTGTGGTCATGTTGTTGCCACCGTTAATATGACGGCAGAGATACTCACGAATATGTTTTCGCTTTATAATTTAGTTTTTTTTTTTAAATTTTTTTTTTAGAAAATGAATGACTGAACTAGATTTGCTAATTTGGCATCCACTTTCATTTTGAAAATTTGGATTCATGCTGGAAAATTAAAAAAGTATTTTTAGATTTACTTAATGCCACACCCTATCTTGATTACATAAAGTAAAAATTCTTCAGTCGGAAATCGAAATTTCGTGATATAAAAGTCGACAAAATTGGCAACCCTGGCCAGAAGAGGTTTTATTCTATTTATTATAATATTCTATTATACATTCTTATAATATATATTCTTATATATTCTATTACATACTCTTAATATATTATTATATATTCTATTTATTATCATTCATTGTGCGTACACTCTTAGAAATTTCCAAGAATTACACCCAATTTAGATAGGAATGTTTTTATTTAATATTTAAATCGCAAGATACGCAGTTTCAAGATTATTTATCAAGATTATACGCAGTTACAAGATGGGCAGAATGAGTCATTTTATCACTGAAATGTCATACGCAAACACAAAGCTGCTAACTTTTTTATTTTATTTTTTACCAGGATTTTTATATCGATTGTTTTCTTATTTTAAGTAGAGTTAATTTAAGAAACTTGGAAAAATATATAAATTCTTTTTCTCTTCAATATTTTTGATAAAAAAAATTTTTTATGGAGGCCAATGAAGCTTAGGAAACTAAAGTGTGATTTTCTTTCTTTTTTAGGATTTTGTTCATCTGACGAAACTCTATTCGTCTGTGTCCTCTGTCTACGTGTCATAGTGTCCGTACACAGAAACTGTAAAGCTCAGAGTCTTCAAATTTTGGGTACTTATAGTTGAATATCTCGTGTCACACGACAAAAACATAAAATTTTGAAATAGTCTATCGTTTTAATTAAATAGAATTTTCCAATGTCAGTCGTTCATTTTAAAAATTTAAATTTTAAAAAGCACCTTAATTTGAACGGTTTACGTGTAGAAATCATAGCTTGCGGTTAAATCGCCTCGCTATTAAACAGCCAGTAGAAGGATTTTAGTTCGAGCTCTGGTGCTGGAAGTTGAAATTTTCATATTAAAATGTATTTAATTATAAGAAATTTCGCATTTTTTTGACAATTTAAAGGTTTAATTAATAAGACTTCGTTATATGGCATTCATATATTTTTTTTCAATTCTATTTTCTTGTTATTTTAAAAACTATATTATTTATTAATAATACAGAATTTTAAATTTTGCTTAAGCAACTTGTTTCGTTTTTACAAATTTTTAATGTCATTTATCTCTCCGCTACTTTTTTTTTTTTTTTTTTTTTTTTCATGTTTGGATTTTTGAAAATTTGGAATTTAGAATTTTATTTAAATACTTTCAACACTTTTAATTTGATTAAAATAAATTTCCTTTAAATTATTTTTAAATTGAATTTGTTGCTTTTACCATCTATGTACGGATTTAATACTTATAAATTAAAAATTTGGATTTATTCATTGAAGAATATGTTCTCTTGTAAAAAACTAGTTGGATGTGTCAATCCCGAAACTTTCTTCTATCTCATAAGTACATTTTAATATTAAAAAAAAAAAAAAAAAAAAAAAAAAAGTGGTGATTTCAAAGTTACCCACTATCGAATTTCCTCGAACATTTGACCTAGCCTAATGAGATTCTGGTATCCGAAAAGCCTAAAACGCAAAATTTAATTAATATTCTGAGAAAATGAGCTTAGTAGTGCCTCATGTTCGGTAATTTATACTAAAACCTAATGAGCATCTATTGATGTCAAGACCTAACAGAATATGAATTTTGATGGAATTTCGTCCATTAGTTCTAGAGATATAGTTATAACAAAAAATTTGCAAAACGTAGCACAGCAACACCATATCTTGGACAATTTATGCCAAAACGTAAAAAAGCATCTAATTATGTTATGGTGTAAAATAATCTGAAGTTTGATGAAATTCTGTGCATTAGTTCTTGAGATATAGCTAGTTTAAAAAAAACCGTGTAAAATATAGCACAGCAGCACCATCAGTTGAAGGATTTATAACAAAACGTAATCACCGTGTAATTATGTTATATGTCATTTTGTAACAAAATCTGAAGTTTGATGAAATTCTGTGCGTTGGTTTTTGAGATATAGCTATCGGAAAAATCGTGCAAAATGCAGCATAGCTGCACCACCTGTTGCAAGGTTAATACCAAAATGTAATCAGCGTCTAATTATGTTATATATTCTAGTGTAAAAGAAACTAAAATTTGATGAAGTTCTCTGCATTAGTTCTTGAGATGTAGCTATCGCAAAAATTGTGCAAAATGTTGCATAGCAGTGCCACCTATAGGGCAGTTCACACCAAAACCTTATCAGAAGCTATGTATCTCAAGGTATTGCGGAATCTGAAGTTTGGTGAAATTCTGTGCATTAGTTCTTGAGATATAGCTATCATGAAAATCATGAAAAATGTGGCATAGCAGCGCCACCTGCCGGCCAATTTACCCCAAAACTTAATCAGCGTCTATGTATATCAAGGGGTCACAGAATCGGAAGTTTGGTGAAATTCTGTACATTAGTTCTTGAGATATAGCAATCTTGAAAATCATGAAAAACGTAGTGTAGCAGCGCCACCTGCAGGCCAATTTTCACCAAAAACCAATAGACACTAATTTATATCAAGGTATAACTGAATATAAAATTTTATTAAATTTCAAGCATTAGTTCTTGAGATAGAGCGCCCACAAATTTTTTGTCACATACAGACAGACTCACAGACAGACAGACGGACAGACTCACAGACAGACAGACGGAGAGACTCACAGACAGACAGACTGACAGACTCACAGACAGACATTTTCTAAAAATAGTCAAAACGTGTTCAGGACCTTCTAAAATGTATAAATCCGTCGAAAACTGGAAATCGAAAATTTTCATGAATCCAATACTTTCTTCTTGTAAAGATAGAAGAAAGTAATAATAATGAAACCCTTTGTGCAATCTGCGATCACACTTCAGTGGAGTAACCAGGATGGGTGCCCAAGTGTCTCAATACTGCTAATATTTGTAAGTTCTGTTCGCCTTATCTAATTAAAAAATTTTCTGCTATGATTTTAGGAGAATAAAACGTTTGAGAAACACCATGGTTGTGCCGTTGCACTTACCCACTTCTTTTACTGAGTTTCTGAAGATTAAATATATATATATAATTTTGGAAGCTATGTTTTTTCGCGTGCTCGAATGATTCATTTGATAGTAAATTGATTCATCTTGCCCATATTCACGGAAAAATAATCGAAAAAAAAATAACGGTTAACCCTTTCAGGCAAAAACACTTCTGTTATTAAAATTTTGTAATAATTGAGTTACACCAGAAATAACGGAGAGATTTATTTCAAAATATTTAAAAACTATTCTTCAGATGCATTATAAATTTCAAAATATCTATTTCAAAATTATAGTGCCAGTGTGGTATTTGGTTATTAAAATTAAGTGCGATGGTGATCTAATTCCCCTTACCACAAAAGGTTAAATAAGGCAAAAAAAAAAAAAAAAAATCTATGAAAAGATTTTGACAAAATTGCAGGAATCCTGTTCACTAAAAACATAAATTTTAATCTTTTTTTTTTTTTTTGAGATATAAATTAAAACCACGACCAAAAAGTTGAAGTTTTTCCCGCAAAGAGAATTTTGCAAAAGTCGAAATAGGTGAAAATCAGAGGACACGAGGTCTAATGAATATCGTGGATGAAGTAAAACATCCCAATCTAGCTCCAACAGCTTTTGTTAAGCTATCAATGATAGTGAGGCTTAGCATTGTCCTGATGAAACACGATGTCCTTCTGACTCACTATTGTTAGATTTTTTTTTTGTTTAATTGCGGCCTTTAATTCATCCAATTAGGATCAATACTCTAAATTCATTTACTCGTTTGTTTGATAAAAGCTCATAATATAAAATCTCTTTAATACTAGATTCAGAACATAAAATTCTTTGGATGAAGACGAGCTGGCTAAATGTGGTCCCCTTTTCATCCCCCTTTACTACTTGCTTCAAAAAAGGTGTCTCCTTGTTGCGTTTAAATGGTCTTCTATCTTTACAACAAGAAAGTATTGGATTCGTAAAAAATTTCGAAATCCGGGTTTCGACGGATCTACACGTTTTAGGTGTCAGAGAACCGAAAAAATCATGTTTTTTTTTAATGCCTGTCTGTGAGTCTGTCAATCTGTCTCAGTCTTTCTGTATGTATGTGACAAAATTTTTGTGAGCACTCTATCTCAAGAACAATTGCACGAAATTTCACGAAATTTCGGATTCTGCTAGACCTTGATATAAATTAGATAAGATTAGTTTTTGGTGTATATCGCACAAAGGGGTGGAACTGCTATGCAACTTTATTAAAAATTTCTACAACAGCCGTATCAAAAGAAATAAAGCACGGATTTTTATAAAACTTTACATATAGTGGGTGCGTCACAAATTCGTGCAAACTTTAAAAATACATAAAAAAAGAAATAATGTTCGGAAAATTTTTCAGTTTGCGAGAGTATGATCAGATGAATTTTGGATTTTTTCCCATCCATAATAAAAATGATTCCAAAAATAACTGATACAGGGCGCTCTCACGCCATATTGAGACGTTTTTTGCAAATCAGGCAAACACAATCGTCGTACTAAATTGTCTTCAAAACGTCGTACTAAATTGAGTACCCGGTTTAATGAATAGGGTTTTTTTTCTTCCTAAATCCTTTCTTCGAGCGAAACTTTCGCTATGCAATAGTTGTGAATTAACCTTTCTTTTAGATAAGTTTAATCACTAGTGATCGATCTGGTATTGATAGCATGCTGCCGAGATCCAATGAAGAATACATTTCCAGCCAGATGTTTTGTTGTTAGATTGATTTTCATAAACGTCTCAGTATGACTTGTGAGTGCCCTCTATCGATTTCCTTTGAAATCATTTTTTATAATCAATGGAAAAATATCTATAATCTGTCGTATCATAATCGTGCAAACCGAAAAAATTTCCGATCATTACTTCTTTTTTTGTGGATTTTTAAAGTTTGCACGAACTTATGACGCACCCGGTATTTGCTTTAACCCCGCGAAGCACTTATATTCCTAAAATGTTCAAATGATTGATTGACACCGGAATTCACAAACAGATTTATATGATAGAAAGTAAAAGCTGTTTTTCGTGTACATTGTAAAAAGCAAATATTAATACTAAAATTCCGGTGCCGATGTGGCATAAGGGAATTAAAATTAAGTGGTATATATAATATACCGGTGCCCTTCAAGGGTATAACATAGCCGGGACCTCATTACTAACGGGGCACTCTCTCACCAGAAAAATTTTATAGAAATTTTTTCCTTCTTTAAACGTTTCTTTTCATTCAAAATTTCTGTCATAAATAAAGAATTTTTTTTTATATTTACTGGTGTGGGAGTGCCCCGTAGATAATCAGGCCCTGAAAATGGTGCTGATTACGTTTTGTTTCAAATTGCTCAACAGATGGTGCTGCCGTAGTGCATTATTTCTGATTATCGCAATAATTCTATCTCATGAACTAATGCATGAAATTTCACAAAACTTTAGATTCTGTAGGACCTTGATATAAACTAGATCTGACAAGTTTTAGTGTATATTGTTTAACAGGTGGCACTGCTATGCTGCATTATTTACAATTTCCACAATAGCGATAGCTCAAGAACTACTGCATAAATGTTCATAAAACTTTATATTCAGTTAGTACTTAATATAAAATGATGCGAATTAAATTTTGTTGCAAGTCGCTCAACAGATGGCGCTGCTATGGTGCTTTATTCGTGATTATCGCAAGAGAGCTATCTTAAAAACCAATGCACGAAATTTTTTAAAACTTCAGATTCAGTTAGTCCCTGATTTAGATTAGTGTTGTTTACTGTCTCATGAAAATTGCCCAACAGATGGCGCTGCTATGCTGTATTTTTGATTATTTTGCAATAAATGTATCTCAAGAATTAATGCATGGATTTTCATCAAAAATCAGATTCAGTTAGAACCTGATAAAAAATCCTGATGAGTTTTGTGTACATCACCCAACATGCAGGTTTTTAAAAAGATTTTGTAATGGCTCTATCTCAAAAACTATTGCACGGATTTTCATCAAACTTCACATTCAGTTATAAGTTGACATAAGTTGTTGCTGGTTAGATTTTGGTTTAAGCTACGTAACTGATGGTACTGCTATTCTGCATTTTTCAGGATGTATTAACCTGCATATGATAGATGAAAGTTTTGGGATTGCTACATCTCACTACTTTCTATAATGAATCTTGCTGAACTCATTTATCAAAACGGTTTATGTAGTCAAAATTTTCAAAATGCTCGTTGATGACGGATTTTGACATATTGAATGTTTCTGCTAATTTACGTGACGTATAGCATGGATTATTCTCGATCAGTATTTTAATCTGATCTTAATTTGTTGTGGAGGTCTTACCCGGGCGTTCTTGAATTTTAAACCGCTAACGCCCGAAATATTTTCTTTTTGGAAATTTAAATTTTGAATTTCCTAGCACTTTTAAAAGAGCAGTAATTTTTATTTTATTTAATCATTTGTCCTGTAAAGTAAAGTTATATTATTCAGTTTTATTACCAAATTCTCCCTGACAGTGATTAATTCATTTGATAGCTTATACCTATATCAGTCAAGTGCTAATGAAATTTATCATAGCATAATAAAATTGAAATATTATGACCAGATAACTAAATTATGTAGCCCCCGAAACAGCTTTTCTCTGTTTATCATTCAGATGAAGGGAGATTTCCTGATTGTTATTTTTAGCTAAAATAACAAATCTATCATTCAGAACAAATAAATCATTGCAAGAATACTAAAATCAGTACAAAAAACCCTGAACGGGTTAAAAGCTTGTGACGCAGCACTTTATCTTACATATCAAAGAATTTTAAATTTGGGGCTTAAAACTAATGATATCAAAATTTATGTGACGCTATGCTATTAATCATAGAAGGCGGCAGCCTTCAAGTGACGCAGCGTTAAACCTACCATCGTCATAAGGGTAGATGCGGAACTTCATATATACAGCTAACTCAACATCAAAAGAAATCGGAAAAGCCGCCTTCTAATAACTCAGCAAATATTGGTCAGAATGGTCCAATTTTTTTAATATAGTCTTATATTCCCAGTCTAATCCTATCCTATAATTTTTACATTTCTACGTGCCGTATATTTTTAGATCTCGATAACCATTTTTAAACTGAAAACGATGGTGTTTGTTCCTGATAATGAGATCTAGAAAACGGGCTGGGAGATTTTATTAAAACTTATATATAATATGAATCTCTTTAAGATAGAGGGAATAAGACTTGCCTTGTTTCTAGGAAAACTCTTGTTTGTTATATATTGGTCTTGGAAAATTGGACTATATTAGCTCGCGGATTACATGTTATTCTATGGGTTAGCAGACGAAGACACTGCAAAAAGGCAAATGTAGTAATGGTCACAGTTAAAACACCCGTATCGAAGCAATAAATGTTTTTTAAACTACAAAAACATCTTATCATGTGCTTTAAAACATTCAATAAATATATACTAAATCAAATTTCTATTTATTTTGCCTTTATTTTTCGTAAGAAGAAAATATTACGTTTCTTACATTGGATATTTTTGCATTTTGTGGAAAAAATATTTTGAATCCTTTTTTAAAATAGGAAAATATTTTTTAATTATACATATTCAATATACTTTCGACTTATGATTTTTTTTAAAGTTTTCAAACAAAAATTATTTTAAATTATTTGTTGTTGGAAAGTCATGTATTCATACGCCTAGGGGCGCCACTTGTCTAGTTTTGTTTTGAATCCGAACCCGAACGCGGCAAGTTACACGGAGCATTTTTCATTCAGGTAGTAATATTCTTACATAATGTCCATTAAATTGATATAGAAAATGCACGAATTAAAAAATATAAACCAGACAAGATAGAATCATTAAGTAATTTTCAGGTTTTAATAATCCACATGTTGTTTCTTGTTACGCCAATTGAATCTCGCAATGTCAATATACAACGAATAAGCTCTGCAATAAAGTTAACCGGAGAATCTTGCAATGGATTATTAATTAATACAGAATGTGTAACTTTGCAATAAAGTTATTTGCTTGTATTTTTGAAGACTTATGGATTACAGTGTGGAGGCAGGATATATTCAAAATTTTACGAGAATGCCAGTTAAAAATCTGGACTGCATTTTGTTTTGTTTTGTTTTTTGTCAGTAATTTTGGGTAAAATGCAGTTTACTCTCCTTCGCCAAGGAACTTTCTATGTGTATTGTTTGATAAACAATTTTACCTCTATATATTTTTTGTTTATTTTTTTAATTTTTTTGCTGCTTGAGCAAAGAATAGGTTTGCATTAATCATAATTAATAAACGGAAACTTACTGGCTTGCTTAAAGTATTGTTTTTAAATACAGGGTACAAAATACATGAATTTTCTTAAATCCCAGTTTATTTTATTAAAATTTGTCATTTCATGAAAATAAAATTATTGCATATCTTTTATCTTTGAGTTTAAGTGTTAAAACACTTTTCAATGTTTGCATTTTAACATGTTTTGCAGATAATACATTTTGTGAATTTCACAGAGTTGACTGTATTATACTCTATTATAAGCATTCATTATGATTTCTAGTACATTATTACATTCAAATTACTCTTTTTAAAAATGTAAACAAAAGATGAGCACATTATATTTGTGCAATGTCTGGTCCAAAGTTACACACACTTGATGGACTTTACAATTTCTATATATTGCTTGTTTTAAACTTAAGTGAAATGTTGGCTAAAACATTTTCAGTTTCATAAATTATTTCAATTTGAAATATTTTAGTAATCGCTACTACTGTTATTCCGTCGACCAGTTTCTCCAAATTATACATAATCACATATTTTTTTATTTTAAATAAAGAAAAAACAAATAATTAGTAAAATATTAATAAAAAGTCGAAATAAAAATCAATGACATTTTAAATATACAAATTGTATTTAATGTCATTGAATGTGACATTCACAATCATCCATTATTGGAATTTAATCTTATAGTTTGGCGATAATTTTTTGGTCGACGGGATAACCTAGTAGTACCTAGTAATCTATAAAGCTAAAAAGTAACATTTATACAACATTTCATTAACTCGATTCCTCTTAAGTAAATTTGAATAAGCGACGGCAAAAATCCATTGCAAGATTCTCTGGTTAACTTTATTGCAGACTTTATTCATTGTATATTAAGACATTGCAAGATTGAATTGGCATAACAAGAAACATCCATGTAGATTATTAAAACCATGAAAATTACGTAATGATTCTATCATGTCTGTTCGATGGTTTTCAATTTGTGCATTTTCTTTATCAATTCTATTCTAAATAAATTCTACCTGAATGAAAAATGCTAATAATGCGTTCTGATTCAAAACAAAACTAGACAAGTGGCGTCTTCTTAATATGGAATATAATATAGAATGTATGAAAACTTATGAATTAGAGGGGGGAGGCAGGGTATATTCAAAATTTTATGAGAATGCCAGGTAAAAATCCTGTATTGTACTTTTTTTTGGTTTGTTGTCAAAAACTTTTTTCTCATGTCTATGAATAAATTACTCCTTGCACCAACGTAAGATTTTGTTGTCAGTGGCACAGACAAGGGGGTATTTTTGTGAACTACATCCATGAATCGCTGAAAAAAAAAAGCTAATTGCATAAAAATGGGAATTACGTCCACAAATTGCTTAATGTGAATTACGTCCATGAAACATGTAAAAAAGCGAGAATTATATTCATAAATTGTATGAAAAATGCAAATTACGTCTATGAATCGTGTAGTAAAACATAAATTATGTTCATAAATCGCTCAAAAAACACGAATTTTGGCAGCAAAAAGGAAATTACCTATATAAAACGCATAAAAATAGCGACTTGCATTCATGATTTGCATAAAAAATGTGAATTACGTTCATGAATCACTCAAAAAACGCAAATTACATCCATGAATTGCATAAAAACGTGAATTACGTTCATAAATCACTCAAAAAATGTGAATCACTTCCATGAATTGTGCAAAAAAACACGAATAACGTTCAGAAATTGCAAAAAATGCGAATTACGTCCAAGAATTGGTAAAAAAAAAGTGAATTACATTCATAAATCCTATAAAAACACAAATAATGTCAATAAATCGATCAAAAAACGCAAATTTTTGTCGATAAAAAGCTCAAAAGATGCATATTATGCCTATGAATCACATAAGTATAGCAAATTACGTCCATAAATCATGTAAAATGTAAAATACATTCATTAATCGCATAAAAATTGCGAATTATGTCCATGAATCGCTCAAAAAAAGCAAATTGCATAAAAAACATGAATTGGGTCCACAAATCGCTCAAAACATGAATTACGTCCATGAATTGTTTAAAAAAGTGAGAATTACGTTCAGAAATTGTATGAAAAACACAAATTATGTCTATGAATCGTGTAGTAAAATGGGAATTATGTTCATAAATTGCTCAAAAAACACAAATTTTGGCAGCAGAAAGCTGAAACGTAAATTAAGTTCATAAATCACTCAAAAAATGCGAATCACTTCCATGAATCGTGCAAAAAAATACTAATAACATTCATAAATTACAAAAAATGCGAATTAGGTCCAGCAATTGGTAAAAAAAGCGAATTACATTCATAAATCCTATAAAAACACAAATAACGTCAATAAATCGATCAAAGAATGCCAATTTCGTCGACAGAAAGCTCAAAAAATGCAAATTATGTCTACGAATTGCATAAATATAGCAAATTACATCCATAAATCATGTAAAATGTAAAATACATTCATTAATCGCATAAAAATTGCGAATTATGTCCATGAATCGCTCAAAAAAAGCAAATTGCATAAAAAACAAGAATTGGGTCCACAAATCGCTCAAAACGTGAATTACGTCCATGAAATGTTTAAAAAAGTAAGAATTACGTTCAGAAATTGTATGAAAAACACAAATTATGTCTATGAATCGTGTAGTAAAATGGGAATTATGTTCATAAATGTCTCAAAAAACACGAATTTTGGCAGCAGAAAGCTGAAACGCAAATTACGTCTATAAATCGCATAAAAATAGCAAATAGTGTTTTGCATTCATGAATTGCATAAAAAACGCGAATTACATTCATGAATCGCTCAAAAAACACATTACGTCCATGAAAACATGAATTACATTCATAAATCACTCAAAAAATGCGAATCACTTCCATGAATCGTGCAAAAAAAACACTAAGGACGTTCATAAATTACAAAAAATGCGAATTATGTCCAAGAATTGGTGAAAAAAAGCAAATTACATTCATAAATCCTATAAAAACACAAATAACGTCAATAAATCGATCAAAAAAAGCAAATTTCGTCGATAGAAAGCTCAAAAGATGCAAATTATGTCTATGAATCGCATAAGTATAACAAATTATGTCCATAAATCATGTAAAATGTAAATTACATTCATTAATTGCATAAAAATCGCGAATTATGTCCATGAATCGCTCAAAAAAAGCAAATTGCATAAAAAACATGAATTGGGTCCACAAATCGCTTAAAACGTGAATTACATCCATGAATTGTTTAAAAAAGTGAGAATTACGCTTAGAAATTGTATGAAGAACACAAATTATGTCTATGAATCGTGTAGTAAAATGGGAATTATGTTCATAAATCGCTCAAAAGACACGAATTTTGGCAGCAGAAAGCTAAAATGCAAATTACGTCTATAAATCGCATAAAAATAGGGAATAGCATTTTGCATTCATGATTTGCATAAAAAACGCGAATTACATTCATGAATCGCTCAAAAATGCAAATTACGTCCATGAATTGCATAAAAATATGAATTATGTTCATAAATCACTCAAAAAATGCGAATCACTTCCATGAATCATGCAAAAAAACACGAATAACATTCATAAATTGCAAAAAATGCGAATTACGTCCAAGAGTTGTGTAAAAAAAGCAAATTACATTCATAAATCCTATAAAAACACAAATAACGTCAATAAATTGATCAAAAAACACAAATTTCGTCGACAGAAAGCTGAAAAAACGTAAATTATGTCTATGAATTGCATAAAAATAACAAATTATGTCCATAAATCATGTAAAATGTAAATTACATTCATTAATCGCATAAAAATTGCGAATTATGTTTATAAATTGCTCAAAAATGCAAATTACATTCATAAATCGCATAAAAAACACGAATGATGACCATGAATTGCGCAAAAAATGCGAATTACACCCAACATTAAATTAATTTGCAGAAAGTTTTTGGTTTTATACAAGTCTGCCAACAAGAACCTACAAGTTATCCTGAAACCCATTCTAAACCAACAAAAATTTAATGGAAAGATAAATTTGTCCAAGAAAGACAAAATAATTTCCATTGACATACATTGACCAGAATCGAAAAATTCCTATTGAAATCTATCCTATACACTCCAAAACCAGAAAGAAAAAAATCCCTCCAAGAGTAACTCAATCTATCTGCTGCAAAATAAAATACATTGAAATGCAACTGAACAAGAACCTGAAAATTACATTTGAAATCAAACCGAAACCAGATTCAACCCCCCCCCCAAAAAAAAAAAAAAATCCAACCATATCTTGATTTGGGAAAGAAAACTTAATTTCCATAGATACGCGTGGTCAGAAATCTGGAAATTCCAATTAGTCTATGGGTTAGCAAAGCTTAATTCGATCTGAAAAAAAAAAAAAAAAAATCTGACAATACACACTGACAAGCAGAGTTGTATAATATAGACGCACGCCATGTGCAGAAAATTTTATGAAGAAACAATTTTTATTTATTTATTTCGACAAAGAATTGCGTAAAAAAAAAAAGTGTATCTCAACAAAGAATCATGTAAAAAAACCCAACATTTCGACAAAATACCACGCGAAAAACGTGAATTTCGTCCAAAGACCGCAATAAAAACATTAATTCAATCCATGAATCGCATAAAAAATACGAATTCCATGCATGAATCGCATAAAAAATGTGAATTACATGCATGAATCGCATAAAAAATGTGAACTACATCCATGAATCGCTAAAAAAAAAAGCAAATTGCATAAAAAATAGGAATTACGTCCACAAATTGTTTAAAATGTGAATTACGTCCATGAATCATGTAAAAAAGCGAGAATTATATTCATAAATTGTATGAAAAACGCAAATTACGTCTATGAATCGTATAGTAAAACATGAATTATGTTCATAAATCGCTCAAAAACACGAATTTTGGCGGCAGAAATCTGAAACGGAAATTACCTCTATAAAACGCATAAAAATACCGAATTGGATTCATGAATTGCATAAAAAATGTGAATTACGTTCATGAATCGCTCAAAAAACGCAAATTACATCCATGAATTGCATAAAAACGTGAATTATGTTTATAAATCACTCAAAAAATGCGAATCACTTCCATGAATTGTGCAAAAAAACATGAATAACGTTCATAAATTGCAAAAAATGCGAATTACGTCCAAGAATTGGTAAAAAAAGTTTTTGGTTTTATACAAGTCTGCCAACAAGAACCTACAAGTTATCCTGAAACCCATTCTAAACCAACAATAATTTAATGGAAAGATAAATTTGTCCAAGAAAGACAAAATAATTTCCATTGACATACATTGACCAGAATCGAAAAATTCCTATTGAAATCTATCCTATACAATCCAAAACCAGAAAGAAAAAAATCCCTCCAAGAGTAACTCAATCTATCTGCTGCAAAATAAAATACATTGAAATGCAACTGAACAAGAACCTGAAAATTACATTTGAAGTCAAACCGAAAGCAGATTCAACCCCCCCCCCCCCAAAAAAAAAAAAAAATAATTATCCAACCATATCTCGATTTGGGAAAGAAAACTTAATTTCCATAGATATGCGTGATCAGAAATCTGGAAATTCCAATTAGTCTATCTTAAACCTAATCTGAACCTGAAAAAGGAAATTCCATACAACCGGAGCCCAGTAACTATACAGGACAAAATATTTTCCATTAAAGCGCAACCTGACCAGAACTTGAAAATTCCATTTGAATTGAACCTGATTGAAACCTGAAAAAAATTTCCATCGAACCTTAACCTAATCCGGAAAAGAGAAAATTATTTCTGCCGATACACACTGACAAGAGTCTGAAAGTTAACATGAAACCTAATCCAAACCCGAAAAGGAAAAAACAATGGAAACACAAGTCTGTCCAAGAAAGACCAAATAATTTCTGTCCACATACACTGACAAGAATTTCAATTGAAATCTATCCTAAACCCAGTTCAAACACTACCCCCCCCCCCCAAAAAAAACTCCAATTGTAACCCAATTTATCTGCGATAAAATAATATACTTGAAATGCAACTCAACAAGAACCTGAAAATTCCATTTGAAGTCAATCCGAAACCAGATTCAATCATCCCCCCCCCCAAAAAAAAATATATATAAATATTTAATCAAATCGAGATTTTAGAAAAAAAAGAACAATTTATGTCGATATGTATTGACCAGATCATGGAAATTCCAATAGAAGTCTATCTCAAACCCGATCAGAATAACCTGAAACCCAATCTAATCCCCCCCCCCAAAAAAAAAGTAAAATAAAAAAATTAGGAAATAAAAATCTGTTCAAGAAAGACAAAGTAATTTTTGTCCCCATCCACTGACCAGAATTGAAAACTAGTACTTGAAATGCAACTCGGCAAGAACCTGAAAATTCCAATTCAAGTCAAACTGAATCGAGATTCAAACCCGAAAAAAAACAAAAACAATTATCTAACCAAATCAAGATTTTTAGAAAAAAAAATTATGTAAATACGTACAGACTAGAGCATGGAAATTTTAATAAAATCTTAAATCCGATACAAACTCCTCCCCCTCCCTTACATAACTAACAAGAAGCCTTGATGACCCCACAAAACATAACTAACAAGAACGAAGAGTCATGCATACTGCATCGATTATGATGCATTTTCTGACTCATTCTGAATATTGTAAACTTATTATCATTCATGTACAATAATTTTACCATTCTGTGCAAAAAAACAAAGCATAATTAACGAGAGTAAAAAATTTTCCTTTAACATGTTTATATACTACTTTCCATTTTATTCTGAATGCTTTAAACCTATCAGTTTCATCTTTGTACAGTAATCTTCCCATCCAAATCTCTCTCCCCCCCCCTGTTAGTTTATATATGTTTTGTGCAAACAGCAAAACATAAATAAACTAACAAGAATGAAAAGTTACACATACAGTATAGATTATGAAACACTTTCCAACACATTTTCATTATTGTAAGCCTATCATTTTAATCCATTTGCAGTAATTTTACCACTCTATATAAAGAACAAATCATAATTAACAAGAAAGAAAAACCTGTGTGCACCATAGATTATTAAACACTTTCCAGCATATTCTGAATATTGTAACGGATATAGTCTTAATCAATCTGCAATATTACGAACCTATACAAAGGTTGAAACATAATTAACAAGAATCATGCACGCAGCATAGATTATGAAATACTTTCCAGCACATTCTGAATATTGTATTCCTGATCATTTTAATCCATCTGCAGTATATGTATCATCATGTGTAAAGAATAAACATAGTTAACTAGAATGAGAGAGAACAGCATAGATTATGAAATCCTTTCTTAGAAATACAGTGCTGAATGTACATTACTTTCTTATCTTATACTAACGTACTTTACTACAGAGTTGTTTTTAACGAAATCAAGTAGCACAGCATATATTAATAATAAAATATGAAATATCTTTTTTTAAATGGGTGGGGGAGGGGTAATTAAAGGTGCTCAGAAATCATGAAAATGAATTCTTTGCATTAGTCTTTAATTTTTTGTTTTTATCTTTTTATTATTAACCTAAAAAAAAGCACTGATATCAGTACAAAAAACCCTGAACGGGTTAAAAGCTTGTGACGCAGCACTTTATCTTATATATCTAAGAATTTTAAATTTGGGACTTAAAACTAATGATATCAAAATGTATGTGACGCTATGCTATTAATTAATATATACATATATTAAAATTTATTCATTAAGATTTTATCAAAGATTGTATCCAAAGTAAGTTAAATAGATGCAAATAGATACAATGACGCAAAAAATATGTATTCAAATGTTATTTTTGATTTTGGATAGCGTAGCCCAAAAGATAAATCTATTTATTCAAATAAATACATTTCAGTTCATTATATATATTCAGTGAAAGTGATGTATTTAACAGTGTATTGGAAAATGAAAAGTATTGTTTAGATATGAAAATGTATTTAGACAATAAATAAATAAATGGAATTTTAAAACATTGTTTAAAGCCTCGTCAAGGCGTCACTTAAATTTTGATATCATATCTTTTAAGATTCATATTTTGAATTTATGAAAGATGTAATTGATAAAATCTTAATGAATAAATTTTAATATATGTATATATTAATTAATAGCATAGCGTCACATACATTTTGATATCATTAGTTTTAAGTCCCAAATTTAAAATTCTTAGATATATAAGATAAAGTGCTGCGTCACAAGCTTTTAACCCGTTCAGGGTTTTTTGTACTGATTAATATATACATATATTAAAATTTATTCATTAAGGTTTTATCAATTACATCTTTCATAAGTTCAAAATATGAATCTTAAAAGATATGATATCAAAATTTAAGTGACGCTTCGACGAGGCTTTAAACAATGTTTTAAAATTCCATTTATTTATTTATTGTCTCAATACATTTTCATATCTAAACAATACTTTTCATTTTCCAATACACTGTTAAATACATCACTTTCACTGAATATATATAATGCACTGAAATGTATTTATTTGAATAAATAGATTTATCTTTTGGGCTACGCTATCCAAAATCAAAAATAACATTTAAATAAATATTTTTTGCGTCATTTTATCCAAAGTAAGTTAAATAGATGCAAATAGATACAATGACGCAAAAACTATTTATTTAAATGTTATTTTTGATTTTGGATAGCGTAGCCCAAAAGATAAATCTATTTATTCAAATAAATACATTTCAGTGCATTATATATATTCAGTGAAAGTGATGTATTTAACAGTGTATTGGAAAATGAAAAGTATTGTTTAGATATGAAAATGTATTGAGACAATAAATAAATAAATGGAATTTTAAAACATTGTTTAAAGCCTCGTCAAGGCGTCACTTAAATTTTGATATCATATCTTTTAAGATTCATATTTTGAATTTATGAAAGATGTAATTGATAAAACCTTAATGAATAAATTTTAATATATGTATATATTAATTAATAGCATAGCGTCACATAAATTTTGATATCATTAGTTTTAAGTCCCAAATTTAAAATTCTTAGATATGTAAGATAAAGTGCTGCGTCACAAGCTTTTAACCCGTTCAGAGTTTTTTGTACTGATATCAGTGCTTTTTTTAGGTTAATAATAAAAAGATAAAAACAAAAAATTAAAGACTAATGCAAAGAATTCATATTCATGATTTCTGACCACCTTTAATTACCCCTCCCCTACCCACTTAAAAAAAGATATTTCATATTTTATTATTAATATATGCTGTGCTACTTGATTCGTTAAAAACAACTCTGTAGTAAAATACGTTAGTATAAGATAAGAAAGTAATGTACATTCAACACCATATTTCTAAGAAAGGATTTCATAATCTATGCTGTATGCATCATTTCTCATTCTAGTTAACTATGTTTATTACTAAGTTTAGTACTAATTGGAATTTCCAGATTTCTGATCACGCGTATCTATGGAAATTAAGTTTTCTTTCTCGAATCGAGATATGGTTGGATATTTTTTTTTTTTTTGGGGGGGGGGGGGGTTGAATCTGGTTTCGGTTTGACTTCAAATGTAATTTTGAGGTTCTTGTTCAGTTGCATTTCAAAATATTTTATTTTACAGCAGATAGATTGAGTTACTCTTGGAGGGATTTTTTTCTTTCTGGTTTTGGATTGTATAGGATAGATTTCAATAGGAATTTTTCGATTCTGGTCAATGTATGTCAATGAAAATTATTTTGTCTTTCTTGGACAAATTTATCTTTCCATAAAATTTTTGTTGGTTTAGAATGGGTTTCAGGATAACTTGTAGGTTCTTGTTGGCAGACTTGTATAAAACCAAAAACTTTCTGGAAATTAATTTAATGTTGGGTGTAATTCGCATTTTTTGTGCAATTCATGATCATCATTCGTGTTTTTTATGCGATTTATGAATGTAATTTGCATTTTTGAGCAATTTATGGACATAATTCGCAATTTTTATGTGATTAATGAATGTAATTTACATTTTACATGATTTATGGACGTAATTTGCTATTTTTATGCAATTCATAGACATAATTTGCGTTTTTTTAGCTTTCTGTCGACGAAATTTGTGTTTTTTGATCAATTTATTGACATTATTTGTGTTTTTATAGGATTTATGAATGTAATTCGCTTTTTTTAGACAACTCTTGGACATAATTCGCATTTTTTGCAATTTATGAATGTTTTCGTGTGAATTATTCGTGTTTTTTTTTGCACGATTCATGGAAGTGATTCGCATTTTTTGAGTGATTTATGAACATAATTCACATTTTTATGCAATTCACGGACGTAATTTGCATTTTTTGAGCGATTCATGAATGTTATTCGCGTTTTTTATGAAAATCATGAATGCAAAACGCTATTCCCTATTTATATGCGATTTATAGACGTAATTTGCATTTTAGCTTTCTGCTGCTAAAATTCATATTTTTTGAGCGATTTATGAACATAATTCCTGTTTTAGTACACACTTCATAGACGTAATTTGCATTTTTCATACAACTTATGAACGTAATTCTCACTTTTTTACACAATTCATGGACGTAATTCACGTTTTGAGCGATTTGTGGACGTAATTCGCATTTTTTATGCAATTCGCTTTTTTGAGCGATTCATGGACATAATTCGCGATTTTTATGTGATTAATGAATGTAATTTACATTTTACATGATTTATGGACGTAATTTGCTATATATATGCGATTCGTAGACATAATTTGCATTTTTTGAGCTTTCTGTCGACGAAATTTGCGTTTTTTGATCGATTTATTGACGT
Organism: Maratus speculifer; assembly: GCA_964019185.1. NCBI lineage: Eukaryota > Metazoa > Arthropoda > Arachnida > Araneae > Salticidae > Maratus > Maratus speculifer. The sequence continues at coordinate 49,447,789 of OZ025293.1, forward strand.
TATTTGTGTTTTTATAGGATTTATGAATATAATTTGCTTTTTTTACCAATTCTTGGACGTAATTCGCATTTTTTGTAATTTATGAACGTTATTAGTGTTTTTTTGCACGATTCATGGAAGTGATTCGCATTTTTTGAATGATTTATGAATGTAATTCACGTTTTTATGCGTTTCATGGGCGTAATTTGTGTTTTTTGAGCGATTCATGAATGTAATTCGTGTTTTTTATGCAATTCATGAATGCAAAACACTATTCGCTATTTTTATGCGATTTATAGACGTAATTTGCGATTCAGCTTTCTGCTGCCAAAATTCGTGTTTTTTCAGCGATTTATGAACATAATACCCGTTTTACTACACGATTCATACACATAATTTGTGTTTTTCATACAATTTCTGAACGTAATTCTCACTTTTTTAAACAATTCATGGACGTAATTCACGTTTTGAGCGATTTGTGGACCCAATTCGCGTTTTTTATGCGATTCATGGACATAATTCGCAATTTTTATGCGATTAATGAATGTAATTTACATTTTACATGATTTATGGATGTAATTTGCTATATTTATGCGATTCGTAGACATAATTTGCATTTTTTGAGCTTTCTGTCGACGAAATTTGCGTTTTTTGATCGATTTATTGACGTTATTTGTGTTTTTATAGGATTTATGAATGTAATTCGCTTTTTTTACCAATTGTTGGACATAATTCGCATTTTTTGTAATTTATGAATGTTATTAGTATTTTTTTGCAAGATTCATGGAAGTGATTTGCATTTTTTGAGTGATTTATGAACGTAATTTGCGTTTCAGCTTTCTGCTGCCAAAATTCGTGTTTTTTGAGCGATTTATGAACATAATTCCCGTTTTATTACACGATTCATAGACATAATTTGTGTTTTTCATACAATTTCTGAACGTAATTCTCACTTTTTTAAACAATTCATGGAAGTAATTCACGTTTTGAGTGACTTGTGGACCCAATTCACGTTTTTTATGCAATTCGCTTTTTTGAGCGATTCATGGACATAATTCACGATTTTTACGTTATTAATGAATATAATTTACATTTTACATGATTTATGGACGTAATTTGCTATACTTATGCGATTCATAGACATAATTTGCATCTTTTGAGCTTTCTATCGACGAAATTTGCGTTTTTTGATCGATTTATTGATTTTTTTTTTGTGTTTTTATAGGATTTATGAATGTAATTCGCTTTTTTTACCAATTCTTGGACGTAATTCGCATTTTGTGCAATTTATGAACATTATTCGTGTTTTTTTGCACGATTCATGGAAGTGATTCGCATTTTTTGAGTGATTTATGAACATAATTCACATTTTTATGCAATTCACGGACGTAATTTGCATTTTTTGAGCGATTCATGAATGTTATTCGCGTTTTTTATGAAAATCATGAATGCAAAACGCTATTCCCTATTTATATGCGATTTATAGACGTAATTTGCATTTTAGCTTTCTGCTGCTAAAATTCATATTTTTTGAGCGATTTATGAACATAATTCCTGTTTTAGTACACACTTCATAGACGTAATTTGCATTTTTCATACAACTTATGAACGTAATTCTCACTTTTTTACACAATTCATGGACGTAATTCACGTTTTGAGCGATTTGTGGACGTAATTCGCATTTTTTATGCAATTCGCTTTTTTGAGCGATTCATGGACATAATTCGCGATTTTTATGTGATTAATGAATGTAATTTACATTTTACATGATTTATGGACGTAATTTGCTATATATATGCGATTCGTAGACATAATTTGCATTTTTTGAGCTTTCTGTCGACGAAATTTGCGTTTTTTGATCGATTTATTGACGTTATTTGTGTTTTTATAGGATTTATGAATATAATTTGCTTTTTTTACCAATTCTTGGACGTAATTCGCATTTTTTGTAATTTATGAACGTTATTAGTGTTTTTTTGCACGATTCATGGAAGTGATTCGCATTTTTTGAATGATTTATGAATGTAATTCACGTTTTTATGCGTTTCATGGGCGTAATTTGTGTTTTTTGAGCGATTCATGAATGTAATTCGTGTTTTTTATGCAATTCATGAATGCAAAACACTATTCGCTATTTTTATGCGATTTATAGACGTAATTTGCGATTCAGCTTTCTGCTGCCAAAATTCGTGTTTTTTCAGCGATTTATGAACATAATACCCGTTTTACTACACGATTCATACACATAATTTGTGTTTTTCATACAATTTCTGAACGTAATTCTCACTTTTTTAAACAATTCATGGACGTAATTCACGTTTTGAGCGATTTGTGGACCCAATTCGCGTTTTTTATGCGATTCATGGACATAATTCGCAATTTTTATGCGATTAATGAATGTAATTTACATTTTACATGATTTATGGATGTAATTTGCTATATTTATGCGATTCGTAGACATAATTTGCATTTTTTGAGCTTTCTGTCGACGAAATTTGCGTTTTTTGATCGATTTATTGACGTTATTTGTGTTTTTATAGGATTTATGAATGTAATTCGCTTTTTTTACCAATTGTTGGACATAATTCGCATTTTTTTGTAATTTATGAATGTTATTAGTATTTTTTTGCAAGATTCATGGAAGTGATTTGCATTTTTTGAGTGATTTATGAACGTAATTTGCGTTTCAGCTTTCTGCTGCCAAAATTCGTGTTTTTTGAGCGATTTATGAACATAATTCCCGTTTTATTACACGATTCATAGACATAATTTGTGTTTTTCATACAATTTCTGAACGTAATTCTCACTTTTTTAAACAATTCATGGAAGTAATTCACGTTTTGAGTGACTTGTGGACCCAATTCACGTTTTTTATGCAATTCGCTTTTTTGAGCGATTCATGGACATAATTCACGATTTTTACGTTATTAATGAATATAATTTACATTTTACATGATTTATGGACGTAATTTGCTATACTTATGCGATTCATAGACATAATTTGCATCTTTTGAGCTTTCTATCGACGAAATTTGCGTTTTTTGATCGATTTATTGATTTTTTTTTTGTGTTTTTATAGGATTTATGAATGTAATTCGCTTTTTTTACCAATTCTTGGACGTAATTCGCATTTTGTGCAATTTATGAACATTATTCGTGTTTTTTTGCACAATTCATGGAAGTGATTCGCATTTTTTGAGTGATTTATGAACGTAAATTACGTTTTTATGCAATTCATGGATGTAATTTGCATTTTTTGAGCGATTCATGAACGTAATTCACATTTTTTATGCAATTTATGAATGCAGTTCGGTATTTTAATGCGTTTTATAAAGGTAATTTCCGTTTCAGCTTTCTGCCGCCAAAATTCGTGTTTTTTGAGCGAATTATGAACATAATTCATGTTTTACTACAAGAGTCATAGACGTAATTTGCGTTTTTCATACAATTTATGAATATAATTCTCGCTTTTTTACATGATTCATGGACGTAATTCACATTTTAAGCAATTGGTGGACGTAATTCCCATTTTTTATGCAATTTGCTTTTATTTTTTAGCAATTCATGGATGTAGGTCACATTTTTATGCGATTCATGCATGTAATTCACATTTTTTATGCGATTCATGCATGGAATTCGTATTTTTTATGCGATTCATGGACTGAATTAATGTTTTTATTTCGGTCTTTGGACGAAACTTACGTTTTTCGCGTGGTATTTTGTCGAAATGTTGGGTTTTTTTACATGATTCTTTGTTGAGATACGCTTTTTTTACGCAATTCTTTGTCGAAATAAATAAATAAAAATTGTTTCTTCATAAAACTTTCTGCACATTGCGTGCGTCTATATTATACAACTCTGCTTGTCAGTGTGTATTGACAGTTTTTTTTTTTTTTTTCAGATCGAATTAAGGTTTGCTAACTCATAGACTAATTGGAATTTCCAGATTTCTGATCACGCGTATCTATGGAAATTAAGTTTTCTTTCTCGAATCGAGATATGGTTGGATATTTTTTTGGGGGGGGGGCGGTTGAATCTGGTTTCGGTTTGACTTCAAATGTAATTTTTCAGGTTCTTGTTCAGTTGCATTTCAATGTATTTTATTTTGCAGCAGATAGATTGAGTTACTCTTGGAGGGATTTTTTTCTTTCTGGTTTTGGATTGTATAGGATAGATTTCAGTAAGAATTTTTCGATTCTGGTCAATGTATGTCAATGGAAATTATTTTGCCTTTCTTGGACAAATTTATCTTTCCATTAAATTTTTGTTGGTTTAGAATGGGTTTCAGGATAACTTGTAGGTTCTTGTTGGCAGACTTGTATAAAACCAAAAACTTTCTGGAAATTAATTTAATGTTGGGTGTAATTCGCATTTTTTGTGCAATTCATGGTCATCATTCGTGTTTTTTATGCGATTTATGAATGTAATTTGCATTTTTGAGCAATTTATGGACATAATTCGCAATTTTTATGCGATTAATGAATGTAATTTACATTTTACATGATTTATGGACTTAATTTGCTATTTTTATGCAATTCATAGACATAATTTGCGTTTTTTCAGCTTTCTGTCGGCGATCTGTGTTTTTTGATCAATTTATTGACGTTATTTGTAATTTTATAGGATTTATGAATGTAATTCGCTTTTTTACACAACTCTTGGACATAATTCGCATTTTTTGCAATTTATGAATGTTAGTGTTTTTTTGCACGATTCATGGAAGTGATTCGCATTTTTTGAGTGATTTATGAATGTAATTCATGTTTTTATGCGTTTCATGGACGTAATTTGTGTTTTTTGAGCGATTCATGAATGTAATTTGCGTTTTTTATGCAATTCATGAATGCAAAACACTATTCGCTATTTTTATGCGATATATAGACGTAATTTGCCTTTCAGCTTTCTGCTGCCAAAATTCGTGTTTTTTGAGCGATTTATGAACATAATTCCCGTTTTACTACACGATTCATAGACATAATTTGTGTTTTTCATACAATTTCTGAACGTAATTCTCACCTTTTTAAACAATTCATGGAAGTAATTCACGTTTTGAGCGATTTGTGGACCCAATTCGCGTTTTTTACGCGATTCATGGACATAATTCGCGCTTTTTATGCGATTAATGAATGTAATTTACATTTTACATGATTTATGGTTGTAATTTGCTATATTTATGCGATTCGTAGACATAATTTGCAATTTTTGAGCTTTCTGTCAGCGAAATTTGCGTTTTTTGATCGATTTATTGACGTTATTTGTGTTTTTATAGGATTTATGAATGTAATTCGCTTTTTTTACAAATTGTTGGACATAATTCGCATTTTTTGTAATTTATGAATGTTATTAGTATTTTTTTGCAAGATTCATGGAAGTGATTTTCATTTTTTGAGTGATTTATGAACGTAATTTGCGTTTCAGCTTTCTGCTGCCAAAATTCGTGTTTTTTGAGCGATTTATGAACATAATTCCCGTTTTACTACACTATTCATAGACATAATTTGTGTTTTTCATACAATTTCTGAACGTAATTCTTACCTTTTTTAAACAATTCATGGACATAATTCACGTTTTGAGCGATTTGCTGACCCAATTCGTGTTTTTTATGCAATTCGCTTTTTTGAGCGATTCATGGACATAATTCGCAATTTTTATGCGTTTAATGAATGTAATTTACATTTTACGTGATTTATGGACGTAATTTGCTACTTTTTTAAGATTCGTAGACATAATTTGCATTTTATGAGCTTTCTGTCGACGAAATTTGCGTTTTTTGATCGATTTATTGACGTTATTTTTTTTTTATAGGATTTATCAATGTAATTTGCTTTTTTTACCAATTGTTGGACGTAATTCGCATTTTTTGTAATTTATGAACATTATTAGTGTTTTTTTGCACGATTCATGGAAGTGATTCGCATTTTTTGAGTGATTTTTGAACGTAATTCACGTTTTTATGCGATTCATGGACGTAGTTTGTGTTTTTTGAGCGAATCATGAATGTAATTCACGTTTTTTATGCAATTCATGAATGCAAAACACTATCCGCTATTTTTATGTGATTTATAGACGTAATTTGCGTTTCAGCTTTCTGCTGCCAAAATTAGTGTTTTTTAAGCGATTTATGAACATAATTCCCGTTTTACTACACGATTCATAGACATAATTTGTGTTTTTCATACAATTTCTGAACGTAATTCTCACTTTTCTAAACAATTCATGGACATAATTCACGTTTTGAGTGATTTGTGGATGTAATTCCCATTTTTTATGCAATTCGCTTTTTTGAGAGATTCATGGACATAATTCACGATTTTTACGTGATTAATGAATGTAATTTACATTTTACATGATTTATGGACGTAATTTGCTATATTTATGCGATTCGTAGACATAATTTGCATTTTTTGAGCTTTCTGTCGACGAAATTTGCGTTTTTTGATCGATTTATTGACGTTATTTGTGTTTTTATAGGATTTATGAATGTAATTTGCTTTTTTTACCAATTCTTCGATGTAATTCGCATTTTTTGTAATTTATGAACATTATTAGTGTTTTTTTACACGATTCATGGAAGTGATTCGCATTTTTGAGTGATTTTTGAACGTAATTCATGTTTTTATGCAATTTATGGATGTAATTTGTGTTTTTTGAGCGATTCATGAATGTAATTCGTATTTTTTATGCACTTCATGAATGCAAAACACTATTCGCAATTTTTATGTGATTTATAGACGTAATTTGCGTTTCAGCTTTCTGCTGCCAAAATTAGTGTTTTTTAAGCGATTTATGAACATAATTCCCGTTTTACTACACGATTCATAGACATAATTTGTGTTTTTCATACAATTTCTGAACGTAATTCTCACTTTTCTAAACAATTCATGGACATAATTCACGTTTTGAGTGATTTGTGGATGTAATTCCCATTTTTTATGCATTTCGCTTTTTATGAGCGATTCATGGACATAATTTGCGATTTTTATACGATTAATGAATGTAATTTACATTTTACATGATTTATGGACGTAATTTGCTATTAAAAAATTAATAAAGCATCCCCAAAAGTAAGTATAAAATCTAAATATCGAGGTAGTATCTGATGTAATTATTCCCGACACAGAGTTTTTTTTTATTTACGACAATTTTTAGCTGTTTACATTATAAATACATGCTTCCTGGAGTGCAAAACAAATTAAACAATTTACTATTTTATTTTGAGTTTTCTTAAAGGTATGACAAAATGAAAATTGTTGGGGGGGGGGAATAATCCCCACCCCCCAAACTAGTGTTGAATTCAGACTTTTTTTCGAAAGGAATTTCTGCAACTTCGTCGGAGACATTCTATTGTTCCAGAAAAATCGCAAATTTCATTAAAATGTCACTAAAAAGTGCTAATTTTGTCAAAGTGTCGCAGAAAAAGAGCAAATTTCTACAAAAGATCGCGGAAAAAGCACGAATTTTGTCAAAGGTCGAGCAAAAAAAAAAAGGATTTTGACAAAGGATCGTTAAAACATGCGAACTTTGACACAAGATCGCTGAAAGCGAGAGTTTTGTCAAAGTGTCGTGGAAAAAGCTCGAATTTCGTGAAAAGGTCGAGGAAAAAGCACGAATTTTGTCAAATGTTTGCAAAAAAACGTTAATTTTGTCAAAGTATAGCAGAAAAATAGCAAATTTCGTCAAAAGGTCGTGGAAAAAGCGCTAATTTTGTCAAAGGGAAGGCAAAGTATCACGGAAAAAGTACTAATTTCGACATAGGATTGTTGAAAAAGCACTAATTTTGTCAAAGTTTTGTGAAAAAGCGCGAATTTTGTCAAACGAGCACAGAAAAAGCGCGAATTTCATCATAGGGTCACGGAAAAAATGCGAATTTCGACAGAGGTTCGCGTAAAAAACATTAACTTTGACATAGTATCGCTGAAAAAACGCGACTCTTGTCAAAGTGTTGCGCAAAAAGTTTGAATTTTGTCAAAAGTTTGAAGAAAGAGTGCTACTTTTTTCAAAGGGTTGCAAAAAACTGCTAATTTTATCAAAGTACAGCGAAAAAGTGCGAATTTCGTAAAAGGGTCGCAAAAAAACGCGAATTTTATCAGAGGATCGCATAAAAAACGCGAACTTCGACATAGGATCGCTGAAAAGGCGAGATTTTTGTCAAAGTGTCATATAAAAAACTCTAATTTCGTCAAAAGTTCACGGAAAGAGCGCTAATTTTTTCAAAAGGTTGCGAAAAGGGAAGGCAAAGGAACTCTGAAAAAATGCGAATTTCGACATAGGATCGCTGAAAAACCGTGAACTTCGACACAGGATTGCTGAAAAAGTGCTAATTTTATCAAAGTATCGCAAAAAAGCGTGAATTTCGTCAAATGATCACGGAAAAAGCGTGAATTACGTCAAAGGGTCAGAAAAAAGAACACTAATTTTGACAGAGGATCGCGAAAAAAAAAAAACGCAAACTTTGACCTAGGATCGCTGAAAAGCACGTATTTCGACATAAGACCACTGAAAAAGCACATCTTTTTGTCAAAGTGTCACGCAAAAAGCTCGAATTTCGTCTAAAGTTAGCTATTTTTTTCAAAGGGTTACAAAAAAATGCTAATTTTGTCATAGTATAGCAGAAAAGAGTGAAATTCATCAAAAGATTGCGAAAAAAGTGCTAATTTTGTCAAAGGGTTTGAAGAAAGGTATGCAAAGAATCGCAGAAAAAGTGTGAATTTCGACATAGGATCGCTGAAAAAGCGCCAACTTAGACATAAGATTGCTGAAAAAGCGCTAATTTTATCAAAGCACTGCGAAAAAGTGCGAATTTCGTCAAAAGGTCGCAGAAACAGCGCTTATTTCGAAATAGGATCGGTGGGAAAGCACGAGTTTTGTCAGTGTTGTGGAAAAAACTTCAATTTCGTCAAAAGGTCGCAGAAAAATGAGCAACTTTTCTCAAAGGGTTGCAAAACATTGCTAATTTTGTCAAAGTGTCGCAGAAAAGAGCCAATTTTGTCAAAGGATCACAAAAAACCTGAATTTTGACAGCGTATCGTGGGTAAAAAAACGCGAGATTCGTCAAAAATGCCAAAAAATGCGAATTCCGTCAAAGAGTCGCGAATTTAGTCAAAAGATCGCAGAAAAAAAGCCTATTTCATGAGAAGATCGCAGAAAAGCATTTCATTTGATCATTCATTTAATAATAACTGTACAAGGAGGTATTTTATGAACAGAAATTATGACTACAGTAGACTCCCTCAAATCCGCACTCCTAAAATCCGCAACTCTCTAAAATCAGCACTTATTTTGCGGATGTAAACAATGAAACATTCAGTTCAGATGTAAGTGCAAAATTTGACTTTTTTAGTTTTATATCAATTCTATACATTCTTTTAATTTGTAATTTTTTAAGGTTATAGAATTCATGCTTTTTCATGAAGAAAGAATAATTTATTTCTGAAAAATAAAGATATTACTGATATCATTGGTAATCACAATCTTACCAAATATATTTATGTATTAATCAAGCTTTTTTAGTTATAAAGTCTGGTTAAACCTGAAATAAAACTTTATTATTTTATGATCCTGATGTGAATTAGTAATGTACCTTTATGAGGCAAGTTTCATTGAATAATTTAGGAAAAACACATTTCATCTTTATAATGAATATTTAATTGTCCATTATTGATTATTAATTTGACCTTTGCTTTTAGTATTTTAATCATTTTAAAAATTATCGAAATTTTTATTATTTTAGTTTATTACTTTTTCAAAAATTTTAGTATAGTGTAAGCATTCATTATACTTTTGGTTTCATTTTTAATTACATTCAAGTTACTTTTTAAAAAATGTAAACAAAGCAATGACCAGAAATCTGCAAAATTCTAAAATTCGCAAAACCTGTGGTCCCAAACTGTGAGGATTTGAGGGAGTCTACTGTATATTGATTCTATGTTCTTGGTATCGCCCCCCCCCCCCCAAATGATCCTCTGGATCTGCCCCTGTAAACAAGTTTATCATTTTATAAACATATCCAAATTTCCACAATGTCATAACTTTTTATTTAATTTGTGCTGTCTTTAATAATGTGAATTTTTGTTTAATTTCTTTAAGAGATAAACAAAATTGCATTGCTAATTGGTCTCTATTACACAAATGTACTTGAATGGAAAAGGATTATAATCAAGTATTACTGTAAATAAAAACAAAATTGATTGAAAATTTGGTGGACAAAGTTTGAAATTTCAAACCTTTATCACTTTAATTAAAAACATTCTTAACGTTATTTATATGCGTAACGAAAGAATAAGAGTTGAATATAAGGGCGGAAAAAAATATAAGTTACATCAGAAATTCCCGAAAATTTTAAAAAGTAAAATTTTGATAAAAATTTAAATACTGAGATGCTTAATTTTTTTTAATCTGAAAAGAATGTAAAATTAAAAGTAAGCTATAGGTATGCATATTTCGAAAAAAAATGTTATTTTGAGGCAATTTTCGTTAACTTAAATACAAACGATTCACAAATAAATTATTTTATACACGGGATTGGGAACAATTTTCATTTTGTCATACCTTAAATTTAACCTGGATTTTCCTTAAAAACGAAAAATTTTGTTTATTTATTTATTTTATTTTTTTTAAGAAAACTCAAAATAAAATAGTAAATTGTTTAATTTCTAATGCGCTTCATAGACACGTCAGGAAGCATGTATTTATAATGTAAACAGATTAAAAAAAAATGTCGTAAATAAAAACAACTCTGGGTCGGGAATAATTACATCAGATACTACCTCGATATTTAAGATTTCGTACTTACTTTTGGGGATGCTTTATATATTTTTTAATATTTCTAATCCAATGTTTACAGTTGATTTTCGACGACGCGCGTAGCTTTTGGAAGTTTCCGCCACTTCAGCTTACCCCTAGCGAATTCGATTACGATTCAAAACAAAACTATCTAAACGCGCATGAATACATGAAAATCTTATTAAAATTATTAAAAATAATTTTTGTTTGTAAACTTTAAAAATAAAATTATAAGTCGAAAGTATATTGAATATGTATAATTAAAAAATATTTTCCTATTTTAAAAAAGGATTCAAAATATTTTTTCCACAAAATGCAAAAATATCCAATGTAAGAAACATAATATTTTCTTCTTACGAAAAATAAAGGCAATATAAATAGAAATTTGATTTAGTATATATTTATTGAATGTTTTAAAGCACATGATAAGATGTTTTTGTAGTTTAAAAAACATTTATTGCTTCGATTTGGGTGTTTTAACTGTGACCATAACTACATAAGGCTTTTCACTCCTGCTTTGTCTGCTAACCCATAGAATAACATGTAATCCGCGAGCTAATATAGTCCAATTTTCCAAGACCAATATATAACAAACAAGAGTTTTCCTAGAAACTAGGCAAGTCTTATTCACTCTATCTTAAAGATATTCATATTATATATAAGTTTTAATAAAATCTCCCAGCCCGTTTTCTAGATCTCATTATCAGGAACAAACACCATCGATTTCGGTTTAAAAATGAGTTTCGAGATCTAAAAATATACGGCACGTAGAAATGTAAAAATTATAGAATACGATTAGACTGGGAATATAAAACTATATTAAAAAAATTGGACCATTCTGACCAATATTTGCTGAGTTATTAGATGGCGGCTTTTCCGATTTCCTTTGATGTTGAGTTAGCTGTATATATGAAGTTCCGCATCTACCTTACGTGGATACCTTATGACGATGGTAGGCTTAAAGCTGCGTCTCTTGAAGGCTGCCGCCTTCTATGATAAATTTAGAACCGCAAGAGATAAGATTTAAAATTATTATTATATATTTGTGATAATATAATTTTATATTATTTAAAATATAGAAGTTATTGAAGTTTAACTACTTTATAATTAACAGTATAACCAATTGCTCTTTTAATTAAGAAATTATTTTTCTTACTTTTCTCTCTGTATTACAGATTAATATTTTCAACTATAAATACTTCATAAATAAGTTTTAACAACTTAACTGATTTGCCCGTATATTGTACGGGCAAGAAGAATTTGTTTCATCCGTCACTTAAAACTTTTTCGTCACCACTTATTTTTGAATACAATTTCATACTATTTAATATCAAAAATGTTTAGATTAAATATCACGGATATTTCAGCTTAAAAAAAAAGTGTTGATTGCCCAATATTTCCAATTTATTGCGCGTAAAAAAAAAAAAAAAAAAAAAAAAAAAAAATCAGTTGAGCTTTTTATCTAAGAAATGATAGAACAAAATATTAAACTAGCGTAAGATTTATTAAAACATAATAAGAAAATTATAAATTTTATTATAAACTAGCTGACCCGCCCGGCGTTGCGCGGGTCCGTATTAACAATATTAAATGAACTTGAAATTTGTATGATTTTATCAATTACTCGAAGCATGCAGAAATGCACTGTCTGAAATACGTGGCAGCTGACTGTGCGAAAAATCGGTTTAAAAAACGACAACTAATAGTAAGCTCTAAAAATACTTAAAATGAGTAATGAGAAACGTGGGAGGGAACATGTATCCAATGCTTGCGTTAGTTTCGTGTTAAAGTGTTGATATTTATCCGTAAAAATCACTGTTAAGCCACGTAACTAATTTTTTTTTTTCACATAGAAATCCCAAGTGAGATATTTTGAATTTGAATTCCCACTGAAATGATTGCAATGGGAAACTCAGGAGGGAATATGTGTCCAACGATTGCGTGATTTTCGTGTTAAACTGTTGATATTTAACCTTAAAATTACTGTTAAGTGACTTAACTAAATACTTTTTTCACATAGATATCCCAAGTGAAATATTTTGAATTTCAAACTAATTATATCACTCTTAAATCCTACTATACCGTGAATGAAATCGATACTCGATGATAAAAGGTTGGTATATAGTATTATAATTTCAGAGCCATTTAACAAAAGTAAGTGTATATTTTTAATCAAAGCATGCGTAATGTTCACTCTGTAGACAAATTCCTAACCGTAAACTTTTATACCGTAACCATAACCTGTCTGTAACCTAACTGCGACTTAACAGTTCCCTACCGTAACTTAAATATAACATAAATGTAACCTATTCTTATTCTAACCATAACATAAATGCAATTTAACTTTTACCTAACTTTAAATTAACCGTGATCTAACTGTAACCTAACGTGAAATGAAATAAAGTCAAAGACTTAAAGTAATGTAATTGCAACCTAATCGCAACAAATATTACTTAACCATATATTGGGTTCATGTCCATGGAAATTATTTTGTCTTGCTCAGATTTTGGTTATGATTCATTGGAATATATTCGTCGGGTTCAGATTTGGTTCCATACAGATTTCAGGTATTTTTTGAAATTCGATTTAAATGTTCGGTTCGGATTCAGGTCCATGGAAATTATTTTGCCTTGCTCGGATCCAGTTATGGTTCTGTGTAATATTTTTGTTGGCAAGAGATTTGGTTCAATTCAGATTTCGGCGTTTTCTTCAAACGGAATTTTTGGGTTCAGGTCTTCTTGCGTGTCCACGGAAATTTCTCTGTCTGATTCGAATAAAGACATGCCTCACTGGAATATTTTTGTCAAGTTCAGACTTGGTTTAACCCTTTCCGGCGCAGTGTTACCACTCTGGCAACACCTAATTTTAATTCCAAACATTACAAATGGCACCAATAATATTTTAGTGAAATTTTACTTTTACAATGACTGCTTAAATCGGGGAATTCATAATTTCTAAAAAAGTCTTTTATAAATTCCGGTGTCAGTCAACAATTTCTCATTTTACGAACAGAATTTGTCTGCGCCGGAAAGGGTTAATTCAGATTTCGCATACATTCCAATCTCCGGCTTTTTTTTAAAACAAAGAAACATAGTTCGAACCAGAAATTTATTTAGCTAATGAAATTAAAAGGACTTCAAATGGCAACTACATTTAATTAAAGATACATTTAATTTAACAAATTTTCCGGTTGAAAGTATGTTTTCTTTATTTAGAAAAAGCCGGGGGTTGGCAAGTATGGATTTCGGCTTTTTCTTCAAATGTAATTTTTGGGTTCGGGTTTTCTTGCGTGTTCACGGAAATTATTCTGCCTTGTTCTGCCTTATTCTGTCTAATTCGAATAAGGACATGCTTCAGTGGAATATTTTTGTCAAGTTCAGATCTGGTTCATTTCAGGTTTCAAGATTTTTTCAAAGAATTTTTTTAGGTTCAGATTCGGTTCATGTGCATGGAAATTTTTTGTCTTATTCGGATCCGGTTACGGTTCTTTGGAATATTTTTGTCAGGTTCAGATTTGGTTCAATTCAAATTTCCGGTATTTTTTGCAAATAGAATTTTTAGGTTCGGATCTCGTTTATGTCCACGGAAATTATTTTGTCATACTCGAGTCCAATTATGATTCTTTCGAATATTTTGGTCGGATTCAGATGTGGTTTGGGTCGAATTTCAGGTTTTTTCAAATCTGATTATTTAGGTTTGGACTGGGTTCATGTGCATGGAAATACTTTGTCGTGTTCGGATCCGGTTGCGGTTCTTTGAAATAGTTTTGTCAGATTCAGATTTATTTCGATTCAAATTATAGGTATTTTTTAGAATGGAAGTTTTAGGTTCGTATCGAGTTCATGTCCACGGAAATTATTTTGTTTTACTCGAATCCGGTTATGGTTCTTTCGAATATTTTGGTCGTATTTAGATGTGGTTTGGGTCAAATTTCAGGATTTTTCTAATGGAATTTTTTAGGTTTGAGTCGAGTCTATGACCATGGAAAGTATTTTGTCTTGATGGGATCGGGTTATAGTTCTCTGGAATATTTTTATCGGTTTCAGATTTTGTCGTTGATTTTTCGAGTTTTTTTTAAAAAAAACTATTTAGGTTCGGGTCAGGTTTCATGCTCACTAAAATATTTTTTCCTTGTTTGCATCGGGTTATGCTTCATTTGAACATTTTTACGGGATTGAGATTTGGTTCGGGTATGTTATCAAATCCATAGATTTTTTCAAACAGAATTTTTAGGTTCGGGTCAGGTTCATACTCACGGAAATTTTGTCTATCGCGGATGGGAGTGTAGTCTGTTTTTTTTCTAGTTGGGATTGGGTTATGTGTTAATTAGTCTAAACATTAAGGTTATAATCAGTTTTGCTACTATTATTTTTATGGCTATTTCTGATAAATAATTTACTTTGCTGTTTGATAATTTATTATGGTGTATGAATCGCTTGCAGATTCAAAAAGTTGTACGCTAAACAGCTATTTTATTTTTGTTTTAAAAACAAACTAAACCCAGAATACAATTTTAAATTGAATAAAATACATTTAAATTTCATCAATGATAAAAAAAATAAACTCCTAGAAAACTGTTGTGTGATTTTTTTTTACTGCAACACAGCTAATGACTCATACATTCTAATGTTCGAAATTCCAAAAATCTGCGTACAACCATACAGTAAAAAGAAATTAATTGAATGGAAGTATAATGTCTTGGGGGGACGCCAAAAATGTAACCATAAAGTCTGCCACATTAAGTCCAAATAAGGACCTACAAAAACATGTGCTTTGACACGCCAGTCAATTCAAACTGGTTTAAAACGTATTTCTTTGTTTTTATTTTTTACCTTTTAAACAGTTATTGAATAGATGACTAAAATTTCGTTTAAAAATAACGTTTCGTGTCATTATTGGCTGTAATACACGATCGAAATGCATAAAAGATACAAATATATCAATCATAGGCAAGAATTATTTTATTATTTTTATCATGTGACTTTGAAATATCAATATAGAAGCATCATTTAAGATTTTGCTTGAAAAGTTAACATTATTTCGTTAATGTCTTAAAATCGTCTGCTCTCTGAAATCTAGATTTTAGATTAATATTTGTTATTTAGTTTTCATTGCATGATTTTAAAAGAATGTTTTCATCAATGTATTTTATACATTGACAATGAATTATTAATATGTTGTTAAATCATAAACATTTTTCATCTACGATATAAAGCATTAAAAAGTTCTGAAAAAAAAGAAAACTTTTAGTAATAGAATTTTTAGTCAAATCACATGTTTTCAATATTTTATTTTATTTTATTTTGACATTTAATTATTTCTAATTTTCCAATTTCAATTATTTTAAAATCAAACATTTTTTAAATAAACAATATATTAGAAAAAAGACCATTTAAAAAAATTATATTTCTTCGTAAAATGTGCTTCAGTTGTAATTCATTTCTTTCAATTCGTCTTATTAATACAAAATCCCTTCCACATGCTGTTGTTTGGGACATTAAAATTTGAGCGATACATTATTTCATATTGCAAACCTTTTTTGCGGTTTACTTTACCTCCACCTATCTTATTCCTCCATGGCATACAACATCTGTGATAAAAAAAAAAATCATGACTTAAACTGACAGTTTGCCAGTCTATGAATTTTAAAGGTCTGTCCCAGCTTTTTTAATTATTTTTACGAAAATTTTATGCAACCAACCAACCATAAGCAAATGAAGGGGAAAAGAAAAAATGTGATTTTTTATGAGAGTGAGCTTTGGAATTTGATTAATTACTCAGTTAATAAATAGAATTTCGAAAATCTGAAGCTCAGGTACATCAGAAGAGATTTGGGGCTACTCTCAAAAAAATTTGGAGCCTTGTACATGCTGTAGATTTTGCTAGCCATCGCAGACACACACACAGACAGACAGAGCGTTTTGTTTTTTTATTAGCTCACTAGCTGACCCGCCTAGCGTTGCCCGGGTCCGTAATAATAATATTAAACGAACTTGAAAATTTTATGATTTTATCTTTAACGCGAAATACGAAATACACTATTAAAAATTTGACCCTTTTGCTGCATCGTCACTCCACCGCTTTTATAGAAAATGATTACTTCAGTTTATTATGGAGCATTCTCATAGGTCAAAAGAGAGATAATATATAAAAGCGGGGGAGTGATGATGCAGCAAAAGGGTCAAATTTTTTACAGTGTGCATTATATTAAATACGTACCCCCTGACTGTGTCAAAAATTGGCTAAAAAAACCCTAATATTTAGCTCCAAAAATACCCAAAATGACTGCAATGGGAAACGCATTAGGGAACATGTGTGCAACGATTGCTTGATTGTCGTATTAAAGTGTTGATATTTATCGTTAAAATTACTGTTAACTGACTTAACTAAATACTTATTTCACATAGATATCCCAAGTGAAATATTTTGAATTTCAAACTAATTATATCACTCTTAAATCCGACTATAACGTGGATGAAATCGATTCTCGATGATTACCTAAAAGGTTAGTATATAGTATTATATTTCAGAGCCATTTTTCAAAAATAGGTGCATATTTTTATCAAACATGCGTAATGTTCATTCTGTGAACAAAATCCTAACCGTAACCTAATTGTATTGTAATCATAACTTGTCTCTAACCTAGCTGTATCTTAACAGTAACCTAACTGTAGCCTACATAAACCATAAATGTAACCTGGCCGTCACCTTATCATAACCTACCCATAATCTAACCACAACCTAACCGCAACTTAACCTTAACCTAACTGTAACTTAACCATGACCCAACTGTAACCTAACTGTAAATTAAATATAACCGAAACGTAATTGCAACCTAACTGTTACCTAACCGTAACCAAATTATAATTTAACTCTAACTATAAACAAAATATCTTAACCATCTCGCGCTAAGAACTTAGTTTCACATTCCACCGCAACGGAGCGCATTATGTTTTATACAACATACGAATTTTAGGTTCGGATTGGATTCATGTTCATGGAAATTATTTTGTCTTCTTCGGATACGGTTATGGTTGTTTGGAATATTTATGTTCAGTTTAGATTCGGTTCAATTCAGAAATTTTTGTCTTGCTTGGATCGGAGTATGGTCTGTTTTTTTTCTGGTCGGGATCGGGTTATGTGTTAATGCGCCTAAAAATTATGTTTTGCTACTATTCTTTTAGTGACTATTTTTGATATATAATTTATTTCGCTATTTGATAATTTGTTACTGTATATGAATCGTCTGCCGATTCGAACAATTGTATGTCAAACAGCCATTTTTTTTATTTTAAAAACAAAGTCTTAATAAAATATTAACTTAAATAAAATGCATTCAAATTTAATCAATGATTTAAAAAAACTGCTAAAAAAGCCTCATATATACATTTACATATATTTACTGCAACATAGCTAACCACGCATAGATTTTAATGTACGAAGTACCAACGATCTGATGTGACAGCTGTATTCAAAAATCCAAAGTTAAATTGACATTTTACCAGTCTATGAATTTTAAAGGTCTTTTGGAGAAAAAAAACAGTCACTTTTGAAATGTCAAAATCTCAAATTAGTTTCTTTCATAGAGTAAAAAGAAATTAATAGAGTGGAAGTATTATCTCTGGAGGTGCTAAAAATGTAACCCTACATTAAGTCCAATTAAGTACCAACCAAAGCTCGTGATTTGACATGCCTATCAATTGAAACAGGTTTAAACCCGTATTTTTTTTATTTTTTTATTTTATTTTATTTTTTTGCTCTTGTTTCTTAAAAAGAAATAATCTGTCGCTTCACCGGTAAAAAATTATTAATTATTTTATCATATGTGTTTTAAATATCAATACAGAGAATTATTTTAACGTTTTGCTTGAAAATATAACATTCTTTTGTTAATACATAAAAATCATCTGCAGTCAGAAATCTATATTTTAGATTAATATTTATTACTTAAGTTTTCAAACATGATTTTTAAAGAATGTTTTCATCATTATATTTTAAATATTTATTTACATGCAATTATTAAGTCATAATAATTTTTCATCTACGTTATAAAGTATTTAAAATTACATTAATGAAGGAAACTTTTAGTTATACAATTTTTAGTTCCTATCAAATGTTTTCAATATCTTATTTAATTTTAATTTGATATTTAATTATTGCTAATTTTCCAATTTCCTTCATTTTAAAAACGAACATTTATTTTAATAAATAACAATAGAACAAAGACCATTATAAAAATTTGGTATTTCCTCTTAAAATTTGCTTCAATTGTAATTCATTTCTTTCAATTCGTCTTATAATACAAAATCCCTTCCACGTCCTTTTATTTGGCACATTAAAATTTGAGCGATAAATGGTTTCATATTGCAAACCTTTTTTTAGGCTTACTTCATCTCCACTTATCTCATTCCTCCATGGGTTTCTTTAATTCTGTCTCTGCTTTCTTATTACTTCTGCGAAAATTTTTACACAACCAACCAACCCTAAAAAAACGAAAGAGAAAAAAATGGGAAAAAAAGATGTTTTTTTATGAGAGTGACCTCTCGATTTTAATTAATTACTCAGTTAATAATTGGAATTTCGAAATTCTGAAGCTCAGGTGCATCAGGACAGATTTGGGGCTACTCTCAAAAAAATTTTGAGCTTCGTACATGCTGTAGATTTTGCTAGCCATCGCAGACACACAGACAGACAGAGCGTTTTGTTCTTTTATTAGTATAGATACTACACATATACTGTATGCACAATAAAGCTCCTTGCCACGTTCTTAACTTCGGAATGGCTGCTGCTATATTCATAAATGTGGTGTCTATGTATAATAAAGTATCCATGCGCTACTGAATGAAACCGCCCACCATGCCACCTGGTAGGTTACTATGGAGTTAACATTTCTATCTTGAAAACGGACAAAGTTTCAGACAAATGTCGTTTACAAAGCTGTAGAACATGATCGATTTAGTACAAAAAGACTCCCTCTAGACATTAATTCAAAGACTAGAACGGTTAGAACACGCATTTGTTTTCTCATGATTTCATACATTATGATGATACGAAACTTGAACGGAAATAGAAATGATTTTCTGTCATACGAAAGACAGCACGGCAATGTGCCACAGTGGTATCTTTTTAAGTCAAATTCAAAATTACTCTGATTCAAACCCCGACGGTTACATCCTTGTACTGATTGTCTTTATAAACAGGGTAAACATGTAGATTGCATAAAATGGTGTCCTATCAACTCAACGCAATTTGAGCCTTTTTTTGTGGTGAATTTTTTGCACGTCAAGCGTCTTCACCCGCAACAGCTATAAAAGAGACATCTTCTTGGGGTTGTGCATTGATGCAAATTGTCATGGAGCAATTTTATAAAGCTGTGTATTGTTAGATAGTCTTATTTTATGGTGAACGTGTACACATGGCACGATTAGCAACAAGATTGCACAGGCAATATTTCCCTGCAGGCCCGCATCCTTTTCATCAATCCATCTGAACTGTTCTGAAACATTTACAAGCTGAGTGACTATTTGAGCACAATGTGGCGCATCAGCTAAGGTAGGAGGGAATTAAACCGGATAAGGTATTAGCATGCACGTTCGCATATTCAAAATGCAGCACAAAAAGGATCATTAAACACTATTGCCTCTCAAATACTCAGGTTTGGAAAACCGTGAGCAATTTAGGCGTTCATCAATACCGACAACACTCCAACAGATTTTTTTGGACGACGATGCCAAACGACACTATGCATGTTGTGATTTCGTCATGAAACACATACAGTTCCAGCCATCATTCTTGGCATTTACTGTGTGTACACTGGAGCATGCTTTTCACAGAATCGCAAGTACAATATGCAGAGCACATCAATTATTAAATACAATTTTTTAGAATTGTGTTTATTTGACTAGGGCAGGTGTCGTAGTTGTCTTAAAATGTTAAGATCAGAAAATGCATG
Organism: Maratus speculifer; assembly: GCA_964019185.1. Classification (NCBI taxonomy): domain Eukaryota; kingdom Metazoa; phylum Arthropoda; class Arachnida; order Araneae; family Salticidae; genus Maratus; species Maratus speculifer. The sequence continues at coordinate 49,468,502 of OZ025293.1, forward strand.
CTTCAATACCAGTATTTTGTTATAGAAAATCTCTTTTTAAATCCAGGGTTCATATGGTTCTGAAATTTTAAGTCCAGGGAATTCTTAGGTCGCAGCATTTTCTTCTGAAAAATCTCCCCTCAAATAAAACGCAATTTTACGTGCTTGAACTCGATTTGTTTTATATACATAAAAAATTCTGATATTTCACCTGAAGAACCCTGTAAATATGGCGAAATTTTGCGCGCTTAAACTAGATTTATAGTTTAAAAAAAAAAAGTGTTTTAAAGAAAAAAACTTCGTCGGAAAACCAATTAAGGGGTTTAGCTCCCTCATTTACCCCTTTTAAACTTAACCATTGAACCCTGTAAACAAATCATAGATAAGCCTTACGAGAATGAGCCTTTATTCGAAAATTAAAGCAAATCGGATAATTCTGCATAAAAGTCCATTTATGTAATTAAAGGGGCTTAATTTCCCCTTAACCTCTCTATGATTAAGTATTGACCCTCTCCCCAAAAACAAATGAGGCAGACACCATATTTGAATGAATCAATATCCAGATTTTGAAGCAATCGGATAATTCTACATAAAAACTCATTTATATAATCTAAAGCGGTTTCATCACCCGTCCCCCTCCCCTTTATACTGAACAAAATAACCTCAATATCCAGGGAAGCGCTTTATCAGAATGAACCTATATCCAAAATTCGATTCAAATAGGTTAATTCTGCATGAAAAACGCATTTACCTAATTTAAGGAGATGTAGTCTCCCGTTCCTTCCGTTATACTTAACTAAATAATCCTTAAAACAAACCTGGAAAACGTCTTATCAGAATGAATTTATATCCAAAGTTTGAAGCTAATCGGTAAATTCTGTGTAAAAATCCCATTTAACTAAATTAAGGAGGTAACCCCCTATTCCCCATTATATTGAATTAATGAACAAACGAAACTAATTATCTAAGAGCTTTATCAGAAGGACTCTATATCTAAAATTTGAATGAAATTTGAAATTTCTGTGTTAAAAATCCATTTATTGAGATTAAGGTTTGTATTATCCCCCGTTTCCCCTCCTTATACTTATCCAATGAACTTCCAAAACAAATCAGAGAAGCGACGTATCAGAATAAACCTATGTCCAAAATGTCAAAGAAATTGGATATTATATTTTAATCTTGAATTATCGCGTTACGCACATTCGTAAACACACATGCATACATACAGAACCTGCGGAAACATTAGCTCTCAAGCTTAGATAGCCTGTGAGAAAAATAAATAGTTAAACAGCAAAATAAATAATTTAGGCAGCTCCATAAAATGGTCTACCGCATGCGAAATAAAATAAATAAATAAATAAAACTTCGTTTTTCAATATTTTGGAAATTTGACTTGTACTATTCCAAACCTCTCATTAGCACAATTCAATTAAAATGAGTTTAAAACAATTAAATAATAAGACATAAAAAGAAAAATGTTGTTTTTCAATTGAATATTTTAAGATGAATTAAACTTTAAAATTTAATCAAATCTCTAAAGGATAAGTACTAAAAGAATAATAACATCCAAAAACATTTGCATTGCACAATAATAACATTGAGAATTTTGAAATTAAATAAAACCAATATCATTTAATTATATGTTTTTTTAATCTTCCATAAATTTGCAATTCATTCAGATTTTCCTAAATACAAAATAAATAAAAGGTTTTAAAATACGATTATCAGTGAAACTTTATCAAGGAAATTTATCCTCCTTTTTTTAAATTAACAATTTTTGTTTTTGTTAAAGGTATTCGAACTATTTTTTTTTAGATGGAAAATTTAATGAAATCTTTCAATTAAAGGAAATCATCATACACTGAATATTATTAAAATAATGGTTTGCAAATTAAATGCTTGCATCTTTTTAAACAAGAAATAGAATCATTGTTTAAGATGAATACTAAATTTATCCTTTAAATGCTTTTCTTTTCATTTTCTTTGTATATAATTTTCTGGCAAAGCAACTTTTACATCTTCTTTCGTTAATAAAGCAATGCTTTAGCGAAAACTTAGTTAACCTACAAGGAAATTTTTAGTTTTGAAGCGATGATAATTTTTATTTTCGTTATTTATTACTTTAGGTTTCAAAGAAGGAAAATTGTTTTTATGTTTAAAATGATCTATATAACATTAGCACATGAAGGAAGTAAGTGGGAGTAGACAATTACATCACTATTAATGAATATAAAAGTTTACATAATTTAATCGCAGAAATTTTCGAAAGAATAAGTATTTTTATAAATCCCCCTTTTGAAAATATCTACGACTTGAACGCAATTGACGCCAGATCGAAGTCGCCAAACATCCAAACATTAAAAATACATATCACATTTATTTTACATATGTTAATCTGATATCCCATCGACTTAATTACTTTCAGACTTTTTGCTTAAAAAACATTTGCAACGTCAAATTTTGAAACATAAATATCGATTTACATTATCATAAATTTTATGCCATTAAAAAAGTTAAACTGTTCTAATCTTTGTTTCTGGCAGTTGGATGGTCCGTGGACAGTAGTTTAAAGACCCTTAGTTTAATTTTTTACGCATCATAATTATTAAAAACTTCAAAATTTTGGTATATTTTTCCAAAGTAAATGTTTCTCATTTGAATACCAATGTTTCCGAATAATAAGCTTCGTAGATTTCCAGAGCAAGTTCAAATAGTGTTATTTAAAATTATGAACTTTAGGACTCCTGTCATAGGCAATATTATTTCCAGAAAGAACGTGACGCAAGTGCTTTCTCAAATGTGGGATTTATATCCTTCTCAGATAAAAATATTTTTTTATGCTTTTTATAACTTCTTGAAGCTTTTTAGGTTTTCTAAATGATGTATATTTTTTACATTTCATTAAACATAACTGCGCATAAATGTCAAAGATTACAAATCGCGAATCTTTAATATAAATATAAATTCGTCATTTTTATAAATTTGCTAAATTAGTTTTTTTAATCCGTGATTTCTATTCTTTATACTTTCAGAGACAGAATAATTCTGTTACATGGAATTATAAATACATGGCTGCCAACTACTACGCCTATTTTGAGTCAAATAAACATGTTAGAAACAGAAATTTTAGTAAATTATTCACAATATGTGCTGTAATGCATAATATCGAATATATTTGACATACATTTTACTAAAACATTTTTGTGGTTCCAAACATGTTTATATGATTTAAATAGGCGTAGAAGTTGGCAGCTCTGTAAATAAAGTGGAATTCACATATCTTCGGTATGTCCAATCTTCAAACATGAAAACAGAAGGCTACTTATTTTAAATTAAGATTTCTTGACTGGCGCCACTTTTCGAAAATGGTGAAATTCCCCGTGTTTTCATCTTAATTAATGTATCGTTAAATAAGGTTAAATAAGGTGAATTTTACTATTTCAAAAAAAAGTGGTGCCAATCAAGATAACAGAATGTAAGAAAATAACGCGCTATTTTCACATTGAAGATATCCTCCAAATGGTGATGATTCAACTGTAACCGATTTTGGAGTGGCTGATTACCGTCTGGACAAACTTCCAACAGACATTTGAATAGAAACTGGGTTGCCGATTTGGCCTTTACTTTCAATTTATAACTCGAAATTACATCAGAATTTCTGAAAGAAAATTTTTTACTTTAGATAATAATGAAACGTCTGTTATTAATTGAAGAAAACAAAATCATACCTAATTTGCGGTGTGAACGAAAATTTAATTAAAGAAAACAAAACCATACAGAATTTCCGGTGTGAACGAGAAATTTCAGATTGAAAATTTAAAAAAAAAGGCCAAATCTGGCAACCCAGAATAAAAGTTATATCTTTACTTAAAATATATATTAATAGAGAATGGCAATCCGATAAATACGACAAAAACATACTTATTTTTACTAGTGGCAGATTAATGGCTGATTTTCATGCCTTCGTTTTCGTAACATTCTAACAACCTAATCAATAGTGAGAGAAATTATAATATCTGAGCAAACTGCCACCAGTAAAAATGAATAGTAATTTTTTTATAATATTTGAAACTGAGTGCTTGCACGAATAATCCACTAAAATAAGGTGAAGTTTGCCATTCAAAATTTTGGAAGTAGTTTAGGAAGTTTGTTTCGGTAGTAATCTGAAACTGTTGATCCAGTGGCGCCGCCAGAATTCGGCTCTGGGGGCGGGGGGATAGAGTTGTGATTCTAGTTGAAATTTTTTTTCGGAAATCTGCGGGGGGGGGGGTAGGATTCCGCGAGTTACCCCCCCCCCGCGAAGGGGGTTTATCCGCGATTTTCAGACGAAATCGGCGTTTTCCCGTGACCTTCAGACAAAATCGGCGATTTATTTGCGATATTTTATCAAAATCGGCGGTTTTTCCGCGATCTTTTGACGAAATCGGTGTTTTTCAGTGTAATTTTTTTATGAAATCGGCGTTTTTTTCGCCGATTTTTAGACAAAATTTGCAATTTTACGCGATCTTTTCTTGAAAACGGCGCTTTATTCCGCGGTCTTTTGACGAAATCGGAGTTTTTTCCATAATCTTTTGCTGAAAGCGGCCTTTTTTTTCATTGATCTTTTGACAAAATATTTTTAAGCAATCTTTTATCGAAAACGGCGTTTTTTGCCGATTTTTTAACGAAATCGGCATTATATCAGAAATCTTTATACGAGATCGACGTTTTCCCGCGGTCATCAGACGAAATCAGCGTTTTATCTGCGATATTTCGTGAAATTGTCGTTTTTTCCGTGATCCGCACAGAAAATTCGCTTTTTTCGACGATCTTTTGACAAAGTTCGTTGACAAAAACATTGACGAAATTGTCTTTTTTTCACGAAATATTGACGAAATGTGCGCTTTTTCGGCGATCCTTTCACGAAATTTGCATTTCTCCGCGATTGCTTTATCCGCGCTCAAAACCGTACAAGTTGGCAACTATGCGGAACTGATAACCCAATTCCAAATTTTCGGAAGAGGATGCCTTAAATTTTCGGACGAGAATCACCCCTGAGTTGATTATAAATAAACAAAGTCGCCATCTTTTTTCTTCTTTTTTATAAATAAATAAATTAGTTAACGAGTTATAAGCGATTTTGATCGCATGGCAACCATTTTTTCTCCTTTTTGTTGTTACTACATCCTAAATTCGTTTCAAATCATCCACTGTGAGAATCGTCTTCTGAAAGATCTTATCAAAGAACGAAGAACATTTCTCAGTTACATAGCTTTTTAATCATGATATCTACGTGGAGGCCGTCCATTAATCATGCGAGGCTCGAGAGGGGAGGGGGGTCCATAAAAAAATCACGAAATATCACAAGGGGGGAGGGGGGTGTAGTAGTGTATCACGAGTATTTATTTTTTCGGCAAACGTGCGATACTGAACCGAAAATCAGCGTTTCATGTGTTTATTTTTTCGTCAAACGCGTACCAAGTCGAAAGTGGCTTGTAGTGTGACCTTGATTCACCATTGCCAGGCAACGAACGAAGTGAAGTTCCCGCGAGCCACGACAAGCGCCTGCCGGACTCAGCTTGTCAGTGTCAGTTATTATGTTGTTTGGCATTTCTCAGTTACATAGCTTTTTAATCATGATATCTACTTGGGGGCCGTCCATTAATCATGCGAGACTCGAGAGGGGAGGGGGGGTCCATAAAAAAATCACGAAATATCACAAGGGGGGAGGGGGGTGTAGTAGTGTATCACGAGTATTTATTTTTTCGGCAAACGTGCGATACTGAACCGAAAAGCAGCGTTTCATGTGTTTATTTTTTCGTCAAACGCGTACCAAGTCGAAAGTGGCTTGTAGTGTGACCTTGATTCACCATTGCCAGGCAACGAACGAAGTGAAGTTCCCGCGAGCCACGACAAGCGCCTGCCGGACTCAGCTTGTCAGTGTCAGTTATTCTGTTGTTTTGGCACTGAATGCATGCGTAAATTGTTTAACCTTGACGTTTTGCATTAAAACATTGTCTAAAATAGGGTGATCTGTATAAAGACATATTTGCAGAGTATAAGAAAGGAAAAAAAACCTAGTGTCGCTCAAAAAGAATTTCTTTCATTATTTTTATGTCAGTCCAAAACAACTTGCAACCTTTCTGTTTACCTCTTAAGGTTATTATTGTATTTTTTTCTCTATAATAAAATTTGATGATACTTGAACCTGTATTTTATAATAAATATTCTAAAAAAAATTAAGATTCTTTGTAGGTACTAAAAAATACACGTGATATAGGGTAGAGGGGGGGTAGTCTTGAACCTCACCATGTATCACCAAGGGGGAGGGGGGTTAAAAATGCTAAAAAAACATCACATGATTAATGGACGGCTCGTTGCCTGAATCTGGAAAAAAGAGTTATCGGAAAAAAGTGACAAACTACAAAAGCGGAAAAAAAATGACACGGAAAAAAAGTTACCGGAAAAAAGGGACAAGATAAACATATTACTGGAAAAAAAAGTGACAAGGAATTGATTTTGGGGATTTAATGGCAAAGTATGAAAGGGGGGGGGATCGGGGGTCGGCTCTAAATTTAAGTGAATGATTTTTTTCATGCTGAATTAACTGTTTTGGTTCAATTTTTGGGTATACGTTCATACTGAAAAGACGCTTGCCTGATTAGTTTTGGGAACAGACGATTACCCCTCCCCCTTCGCCCTAAATAAGATGAATGGTTTCTTAAGCAGAATTATCCAACGTGTGTCAAATTTTGGATATAGGTTCTTTCTGATAAGGCTTATACAGGGTGTTTCGCTACCAGACCGACAAACTTTGAGGGGTGATAATAGACATAAAGACAAACATTATTAAATAGGAAACCATGGGGTGCAAACGTCATCTGTAGGAGCTAGGGGCCATTAAAGTTTAAGGTCCAAAAATTCAAACGCTGATAAAATTTAGAAAAAAGGGTCGATTTGTTTGCGTTTTCTCTAAAATCATTCTTTATATCACGATTTTTTATTTTTTTAATTTTAAAGGTTAAGTTCGAAAATTGTCGATAGAGGGCGCTTTAGACTTTAGAGTAACGAACAAATACTTTTTGCCGTTCTTTTGTGCATGGGGTTGAAATTATTCTAAAGTTTAGACTTTAACTTAAATTTAATGTCCAAAATCGGAAACATGGGGATCGGTTAACTAGCGAAAATTTAACTGTGAACAGAGGGGGAGATTTTAAATGCTCATAAACATTGGGCAAACTAATCGATTTTGTTGCGGTTTGCGTGTAGGTCATTCCCTTGGTAATTATTTTATTCAAAATGACGTACAGTTTTCATGTCCTCATTTCTTGATAGATGGCGCTTCCGACACATATCCGACATTTCAACGGTATTACTCCTGGGTGTTTTACTACCAGACCACCATACTTCCAGGAACTGTAAGGGATGCAAAGACGACTCGGAATCACACAGGAATGTAACGTTGAAAATTGCTTTTTTGCATGTTACGTTTAAAAAAAACAGAAAAAAACAACAGAAACAAGCAGATAGACATCAACATGTTAAAGTGACAGAACAAAGTTTATTTTAAGGTTTTACTGCAAAAAGTGTTCAAAATTACGACCAGAAAAAGTCCGGCAAACTTGACAGCGACAGTAGATGGCGCTGTGATTTTCTTGCGGTAGATGGCGCTGAACGGTAATGCGCATGAAAATTTCTCTCTCGTTGCGCAGCTCTATGTGGTTCCACCACGATCGGGCTCTTTCACATTTTACCAATGATGTTCACCGATACCTCAACGTAACATATGGACAGCGGTGGATAGGTTGTGGTGGCCCGGTTTATTGGCCTGCCAGATCACCGGACCTATCAAGTATGAGCTTCTTCTACTGGGGTCACATGAAAAGTTGAGTGTATGAGAATCCCGTACCATCAATTAAAGACTTAGAAGCTCGTATTTCTGTAGCTTCCGGAAATCTATCAAAGATTCCAGGAATCTTTCAAAGCGTGAGGAATTACCTGCGACGCCGCTGTCAAGCATGTCGAATTACTTCTGGTCGTAATTTCGAACATCTTTTCTAGTAAACCTTTAAAATAAACTGTTTTATGTCATATTAACGTGTTGGTGTTTCTCTGCTTGTTTCTGTTGTTTTTTTCTCTGCTTCCTTTAACCATAGCTCGCAAAAAAGACATTTTCAATGTTACATTCCTATGTGATTCCAATTCGCTTTTGCATCCCTAACACTTACTGGAAGTATGGTAGTCTAGTAGTAAAACACCCAGGAGTAATGCCGTTGAAATGTCGGAGATATGTCGGAAGCGCCCTCTATGAAAAAAGGAGGACACCACAGCTGTACGCCATTTTGAATAAAATAATTACAAGGAAATGACCTACACGCAAACCGCAACAAAATCGATTAGTTTGTCCAATGTTTATGAGCGTTCAAAATCTCCTCCTCGGTTCACAGTTAAATTTTCGCTAGTTAACCGATCCCCATGTTTCCGATTTTGGACTTAAAATTTAAGTTAAAGTCTAAACTTTAAAATAATTTCAACCCCATGCACAAAAGAACGGCAAAAAGTATTTGTTCGTTACTCTAAAGTCTAAAGCGCCCTCTATCGACAATTTTCGAACTTAACCTTTAAAATTAAAAAAATAAAAAATCGTGATATAAAGAATGATTTTAGAGAAAACCTCAAACAAATCGACCCTTTTTTCTAATTTTTATCAGCGTTTGAATTTTTGGACCTTAAACTTTAATGGCCCCTAGCTCCTACAGATGACGTTTGCGCCCCATGGTTTCCTATTTAATAATGTTTGTCTTTATGTCTACTATCACCCCTCAAAGTTTGTCGGTCTGGTAGCGAAACACCCTGTATATAGTATTGTAGTGTCGTGCCCTGAGTTTCTCTTTACTAAGTTGGTTTATTTGTTAAGTTCATAAATAACACATTTTTAATTCCTCAAGTTTTTTTTATAGAACCATAAATCAATTATTAAAAAAATAAATAAAACGACATTACAACTACATAGGAGCCACACTCTAATGTTACATTTCGCTTAGTACGTCTAAGCCATCTTACATCAATGTACTTTCTTGTACATTACCATCACATGTCTCTCTTCCAACTACCTTCCTTCCCTCTTGGTGCTCAATAATCCCAGTGTCCCCCTCAGCTCATTGCCACTAGACCAGTGCAATTATTTTCTAGCCATGTCCCTTGAGGTCAATAGCACCTTTTTCTTCTCAGCTTTTGAATGAAGATACTTTCACCCCTGCATACTTTTTCACAATAAGACTTCGCTATTTATCTTCTGCCACGATTATAGTTTTCAGTATGTCGTCAGAGTATATAATGCCTGAAGAATTTTGGGAGTTTAATGGTTAAGTATAGAGGGTGCATGGGGGGGGGAATAACCTCTCTTAAATTAAATAAATGGCTTTTTACGCAGAATTATCCGATTTGCTTCATATTTTGAATGTAGGTTCATTAAAATAAAGGGTATCCCTGATTAGTTATGGGGGTCTTTTGCTAATAAAAAGGGGGGGGCGCGATTATTCCCCCCTTAAATTAGATAAATTGTTTTTTATGCACAATTATCCGATGTATTTCAAATTTTGGCTTTAGATTCTTTCTCATAAAGTGAATCCCTGACTAGTTTTAAGGGTTTGTTCATATATCCTCAATAGCTGTTTGCATTTAAAACTGTGATTTATGTTTCTGCATAGCATTTTTCAGTATTCTATAAATATCGTAATCAAGAAAATAATATGCTGTTTTTCTTAAAATCTTTTTTTATTTAAATCTGTTTTTTATTTTTTTAAGCGTTCAAACCTGAAGATCTAGCAAGAACTACAGGTTTTTAAACAATTAACTTTAACTACTAACATAAGCTAGTAATAAAAAAAAACAATTTTTATTACTAAAAATTAATGAATTCACAAGTTCATTCGTTCGTGACATGCAACATAGTTTGTACATTAAAATTTTCAAACACATATATTTTTTAATGTTTTATATTATATTATAATCTGTGATGTGTAATATGGGACATCAATTAGTAAAAATCCAGTTTTAAATGATAAATATTTGGCGTAAATTAAAATGACAATTACAACAAATAGTTTAGTATATTACTTTTTTCACAAATAAAAATAAATAAATAAATAAACCAGTTTTAAATGCAAAATGAATGGAAATTAATCATTATAAGAAAAAAGGTAAAATGTGTTATAATGTTTTCTGACATAATAGTTTTCAATCATTAAATTAAAGAATAAAGAAAATTTGTTTTTATTTGTTATTTGCGTTCAGTTGCATTCAACTCGTTTTTCATGTTACTTGAGTATTTTTGCGGCAAACCTTTACCAGGAAATGCCCTGATCGACGAATTTCCTAAGAGACTAGCCACCCGCGATATCTACCGGACATCCCCCCTCCGTCCAATGGGGAAAGCAAGCTTCTTTCCCCTAAAGGGTTTTCTGAATGGACTGCTGCTTCCCTCCCTATTTCAACTATATTCGTTAGCTTTTACACCTTACCATAATGAGAGTACATCCAAAATTTGAAGCAAATCGGATAATTATGCGTAAAAAGCCATTTATGTAATTTAAGTGGGGTTATCTCCAGTTCCGCCTCTATACTTAGCCATTAAGCCCTTAAAATTATTTAGGGATCCACTTTATGAGAAAAAATCTATATCAAAAATTTGAAATACATCGGAAGATTATGCATAAAAAACAATTTATCTAATTTAAGAGAGGGGGGGGGGATAATCGTCCGTTTCCCTATTTATACTTAGCAAAAGAACCTCATAACTAATACGGGATACACCTTATCATAAAGAACTACATCCAAAATTTGAAGCAAATCGGATAATTCTGCATAAAAAGCTATTTATTTAATTTAAGGGGGGGGGGTTATCCTCTGTTTTTCCTTTATACTTAGCCATTAAACCCTTAAAATTATTCAGGAATTCACCTTATCAGAAAGAACCTATATTTAAAATTTGAAATACATCGGATAATCTTGTATAAAAACCGATTTATCTAATTTGAGGGGGAAATAATTGCTTGTCCCCCCCCCTTTATAATAAGGAAAAGAACCCCATAACTATTCAGAGATACGTTTTATCATAATGAACCTATATCCAAAATTCGAAGCAAGTCGGATAATTCTGCGTAAAAGACCATTTATTTAATTTAAGAAGGATTATCCCCCGTCCCTCTCCCCTTTATACTTAATCATTAAACTCTTAAAACTATTCAGGGATTCACCTTATCAGAAAGAATCTTTATCTAAAATTTGAAATGCATCGGATAATTTTGCTTAAAAACCGATCTATCTAATTTGTGGGGGGGGGGGGGTAATTGACAATCCTCCCTTTATAATAAGCAAAAGAACTCTATAACTAATCAGAGATACGTCTTATCATAATGAACTTATGTTCGAAATTCCAACCGAATCGGATAAATCTGCGTTTAAAAACTTAATTTGAGAAATTACAGATGGGGGGGAGGGTTATCATATGTCCAAAAACTGAACCAAAACAGTTAATTCAGCACGAAAAACCCATTTACTTAAATTAAGAGCCTCCCCCTGATACCCCCTAAATACTTAACCAATGAATCCTCAAAATCATTAATGAATTCCCAAAATCAATTCCTTGTCCCTTTTTTTTCGGTAACTTTTTTTCCGCTTTTGTAGTTTATGTCACTTTTTTCCGGTAACTTTTTTCCTTTTACCCACTTGCCTATTTCGGAAGTTTTTTAAATAACAATTAATATTAATTTAAAAAATTGTCTCAAAGTAGTCCCTTTAAATTAGTAGTAAGTAGAAAGTAGTTAGAAATTTGGCACCCCCTAAATCTCTGCTCCTGGGGCGACCGCCCTCTCCTCTCCCCTGCTTCGCACGGCGCTGTTACTATCTTTCCAGAGACATAAATATAAACAAATTATATACTTTCCAAACATACCTGGATTTTAAGAATGCTTGAAGGAATTCGAAAGATTTAAAAAATGATCTCTTATATCCATCTTTTTCATAAATTTCTTCTCTGAAGAGGATTTAATATCCATAGCGAAACGCACAATAAAGGAAACCTTAGCACTACAGCAACTAACAACAGAATGTTTGTGGAAATCCTTCAAGGTATGCGTTTTTGTGTTTTTCCCGGAATTCGATAGTCCAGTCCCGTTTCCAAAAAAGAGCAATAAACAGATGTAACTAATTAAGACCCCCCCCCCCTATGGTGCAGTATTGAAAAACCCGAGACGCCATTGGCAGTGACAGGAAATGACCATTCCTTTTAGCCTTCGGCTGATTTTTAGTAGTATAAAAGAATGACGACCTTTTCCAAAATGAGTGACCAGTTTTCGATATTGATACCGTTACCATGTGCTTTCCCCATTTTTAAAAGAAAATACATTACTGCCGCTTAAACGAGTCAAATTTTTAAATAAAATTTGATTCAATAAAGCGGCAGTTTTCGAGAACAAAACAAATAAAATTCTAACCTTAATTTTATTTTCTATGATTTGGTTCATAAAAATGGAAATTTCTGTATTTTTGTCATGGCTCTGGGGGGGGGGGTTAACCCACAACCCCCCCCCCCTCGCTGCGCCACTGGTTGATCTAATGTAAAATTCAGCCATCTTCTTGGGACAACCTCCTCAATTATTTCACTCGTATCTGATAAACTACTCCACTTTATTCTCAAATCAATTTTCTGTTACTGAATTATTCAATTTTACTATCTTGTAGAAAGAAATTAGTTTAAAAATAGTTAATTTTCTTTATATACATTTAAATAAAATGTATAATAAAATTTTGGGTGCAATTTTGGAGTTTAGAATTAAATATAAAAGGTATGTATAATACCACCGCCTTTCAAAGGGTTAAGTGAACGTAATTTCTTTAAAGAGAAGCTTTTGCAAAGAATTTATGCGATTTTATCCCAAGTGGATTTATTAAATGAAAGTTATCTTTTTTTTTAAATAACAATGTTTAAATTGCTTAACTGCTAAAAAAGCGCTAAAACATTTTTACTCTTGTTCCCTTTAAACAAGTTTCTCTCTTCAGAGAATTGTATATAAGCACAAAGGAAATTTCCTTCAATTGGCGGTGATTGTTTTTAGTCTTTCCTTTTTTCTTCCTGTATTTTTTCTTTTTCACATCTTTTATTAGATTTTTTATCATTCTGTTTATTCTTCCTTACCGTATTAAATTGGAAAAACGTTGATGTTTTTAATAATTTAATGAAGTGCAATATAATCAGGAGAAATTGTTAAGATTAATTGTTAAACATAATTGTTAAGATTAATTTCATTTTTATTATAGAAAAGAAAAAGCTTCATTTTATGTTTCAAATATTTTGTTAATAATGTATATAATATTTTTCGATATCACTGACGCTATTGTTGTAGATGAAAGTGCAGAGATAAGGGGGAAGGGGTCGCACGCGAACTTGCCACCATTTTCTCTGAACAATTTTTATTGCACTATTTAACATCATTTCTACCGGTGTCAAATGATACTTTTTAAGACCTTTATTTATGGTATTTTATTTCAAATTCTTATAATAAAACAATCATATGTCAGTAACTGAGGGTATTAACGAGGCTTTGAGATAACTATAATTAAAAAAATACGTATAGAATATCCAAAAATCAAAATATTAAAAGGTGTCATTTGACACCGGTGTAAATAGTGTAAAGACAGAAATTCTGCCTTTTACAATATTATTTAATTACTTTTCAGAAAAAGTGGAGGGAAATTTGCATGTACTCCGATTTACACTGACGCTATGCTTATGGTTGTTGAATATCAAACGGCAATAAATAAATAAGTAAATAAATAAATAATGTAATTTGACAAATTACAACAATCACTTGGAAAATTATGTTTTAAAAGATTAAAATTTAAGCCTTATAAATAAATTCTATGTTAATATATATGTGTTACAAATTTTAATTTTTTTCGTCAAAATTAATCTTTAGACTATAGTAATTTCCTTTTAACAACCCACACAACACAGATCCGTCCAATATACGTATAAAGTACGTAATTTGGATCTATGGACGTGTCCAATTGAAGTCTAAAAGTTCTCCAGACTTCGTCAATATTTCGTCAAAAATACGTCCAAATGTCACCCCTCTTTACATAAAAAGTACGTCTTTTGGGACGCAAAATGAGCATAGAATGAACATAAAATTTACGTAAACTGGACGTTCAAAATTTGTTCTTATTACGTCCAAATGTCAACCCTCTTTACGTAAAAATTACGTCTTTTGGGCACGAAAATGAGCATAGAAGGAACATAAAATTTACGTAAACTTGACGTTCAAAATTTGTTCTTATTACGTCTAGACTTCATCAATATTTCGTCTAATTTATGTCCAAATGTCACCCCTCTTTACGTAAAAAGTACGTCTTTTGGGCTGCAAAATGAGCATAGAATGAACATGAAATTTACGTAAACTGGACGTCCAAACTTTGTTTTTATTACGTCTATACTACGTACTAGAATATAAATCTGTTCACATTACACCCAAAAATATCGACATCCGAACGAAATATAGACACCTTTTAGCCGCAATATGAGTGTTTATATAGATAAAAAACACGTACTTTAAACAAAAACGAGACGAATATGCGTTATCTTCCCTTAAAAAAAGATGACATCATAAAATAAGTCCATTTTTTTCATTTCTTGTTAGAAAAAAAAAAATAAATAAAGATAACTAAAATTTAAAAAAATTTTCTATTGTCAACGCCAATGTATAATTTTTTTCACATCCATTGATTTTAGATAAGTAAAACAATTTTTTAATTCAATAACACGCTTTTTATTTTTTTTATTTTATTTTATTTATTTTTCTTTTTGCCAAATAACTGAAATTATTTAAAGGATAGTAAATTTTCTTGTGGCTTTTAAAGCATTTATATTAAAAAATATTACTGTTAATGAAACTTATTTTTAGCTTTTTAGAACTTTCATTTCTGTAAAATCTTAAAAAAACTATTACCCTTTATCTCTACACAAAATAGGAAATACAAAATGCCAGATACCAGTTTTCTTTTTGTGCATTTCTAGATATCTATGCATTTCTGCTCTTCTTCACATTTTTATTTTATAAACAGTCAATCAGGGTAACTTTGCACCAAATCAGGGTAACATTGCTATCCATTCTGCCATGGTGGAATCTTGATGAATTATCTCCAATGAGTTGTCAAATTCACAATAGTGCAAATATCTATATTTTGAGACCAAAACTTTGCCATTAACTCAAATAATGTAGAACATTTAATCTTTCTTTCTCTCTCGGTCAAAGTTACTCTGATTGACTGTACTATTTCTCCTGAAAAAAAATTCCTTGTTTTCATTTATATTATCATTGATGATGATAATTCTTCTAAAAAGATACTATTTGCATAGCAGACAACAGCTACGATTTTTAGCTTGCACTAATTTTTAATAGAAATCTTCGCTTTATGTAAACCCTTAACAGCGAGAGCCTTTTAATTTTTAATATTGTACCATAAGTATTAAAAAAAAATCTATAATTGAATATTGAGAATACTCTGATTATATAAGGTAATTTTTACAATAAAAAGTAACTGGTAAGAATACTGCAAGATTCTGAGCAACTTAAGAGGCGTATATACAATGATCAATCATCTCCAAAGAGTTAACGGATATCTGATATTAAATAAGGAGAAGATTTTTAAAAGAAATTAGCGATGACTAAAATTCTCATAATTTTGCAGTTGTATTTAGAAAATTTATTATATTATCCATTAGCATACAGTATGAACAACTAAAAGATTTCACATTTGGTGAATACTAGACTTTTCTTTTAAATTCTAAATAAAATTACTAATTTTATACTTCATTTTACAATGTATCATTGACTGAAGATGCCTAAATGCAAAGTTCAGTGTCAGACATTGGTGTCTGATGTGACACTCAACATGTTAATTAATATCAAAGTTCTTTATTTTAAACATAACTGAATGAGAAAAAAAATCTTGTGAATTATAAAATTAAGTTTCCCATTTAATGTTATGTATTCCAGTTAAATAAAAAAAAAGAGTAATACAAAGAGTTTTATTAAATAAAAACAACTATTAACTATTTAAATTATTTTAGATAAATTTTGAAAAAAATATAATGCCATAGTCAAATTGTGTGCAATATAATTAGTTACAAATCTAAATTATGGACAAAATGAGGATAAATCTAATTTATTATGAAATATATTTAATAATTTCCTCAATGTTATTAAAAAAAAAAAATCAAGGAATATTGAAAGAGTTACTGTGTAAGATCATTCAGCTTTAAAGTAAAACATACAATAAAAAATGTGATCTAAAAAATGCTTTATTTATTTTTATTTTCCAATCAGCGTTTTGCATGCCACAAACAATTTTCAATAACTTTTCCAATTTGATGTTCCACTTCACAAAACATGATTCTTAACAGTACCTAGGAGAAAAAGATAAAAGTAACTATAAAACACATGCTTAATAATATATAAATGGAAATAGAAGACTTTATATGAAAAAAAGAACTCATATAAGAAATTTATTATTTCTGCTTTAATTCAGACTTGGCAGCTTCGAAAGAAGAGCAGAAATTTTCCTATTTTTTCCTTTATTAATTATTTTTGTTTTTCATAGTTTTGATTTAATATTTTCAAAGAAGTCCATTATGACAATGCACTTCTAAGGCATAACTTCAAAGAAATCAACAAGCCAACATATATTTTTAAATTTAAAACCTTTTAACTCATGGCTTTTTTTTTTAATATGATTTTTAACTTTTTGAAATACACTAGCAAATGTAGGTGATGAGTAGGTCTGAGTTATTTTTTCAAAATTTATAAACTTTCTGATTCCCAGAATCTACAGACACCCTGTATCCTGGCATTAAAATAAAGCTGTCAGAAACTTCTTGCGACAGTTTTAAAATATACTTAAAAGTATCATGCTTATCACTTAGTGGCAGGATTATTGAAAAGATTTGTAATTAAACCTGACACCTGTCAATTTAAACCAAGCTTTCAACAATCATAAAATAATGCTATATTTTTACTTGTAAAAATTTAAAATTGTCTAAAATTAAAATTTTGTTTCAGTCTCTCATAGTTTCAGTTTAGCAGTTTTTACTGTACTGTATTCAAAGTACATATATATATGGTTAATATCAGGGGTGATAAATTTTCGGAAATCCTTACAAATCAGCAAGTTTCAACATACAGTTAAAAATCATTATGACAAAATTTTCATGACAGACAAAATTGAATGCATATTATTACAGTATTTCTATAATATATTCTAATACTTTTTCTGTAAAATTAATTAGTACTGCTGAGCCAAGCATTAAAGACCGGTCACGTGAGTAACAGGTTTGAGTAAGGTGAGTCTATTCTTGATAATAAGACTGAGAGCAATGCCATAGTATTGCTTTTGTGGGGAGTAGAGAGAAATTTCTTCTCCCGTTAATGCTTCCCTACCTTCAGAAAGGTCCATTATTTTGGCAGTATGCCAAGACAGGTCTTTGAAACCTGGTCAAGCAATATACATAACAAGATTAGTATAGCACAGAGCTTAATGTCATGTTTACATATCAATAATTTAGAAAATTACAAAATGTACCTACTTGGGGAAAATTTTTTTTGGCAATTTCTTCTAATGCTTACAATTTTTCAAACAACAATTAAAAATTCACTTGACCTGTTAAAAAATTACTAATGCAAGTAATGTATGATATATTTTTATGTCTGGTTAAAGGAAAAGAAGTTTATAACAACAATAACATTACATAAAGCAAAGGGACTATTTCATTATACTTATCAGTTTCCATGAGATTTGCACTGCCTTTTTAAGTATTCAACATTCTTATTTCCTCATTTTGAAAACATTCTAAAATTTAAACAATTTAATATTTCAGTTTCATATAACAATGAGCTTACATTTTGTACTTTTGCAACTGAAAGTGAATGAGAGCATAAAGCCAGGAACAAATTTTTGGTTATTTCCCAAAATTTGATTTTACTCAGATAAGGTGAGTTTTTAAAGTTGAATCCTTATATGCTGTGCTTTACATTATTGCATTTTTTTTTACTATAGTCAAGCTGTTTAACCCTTTCCAGCATGGACAAATTCTATTAGTGAAATGAGAAATTATCGACAGACCCTGGAATTCACAAACAATTTCTTTAGAAATTAAATCTCCTTGATTTAAGTTTTCATTGTAAAAGCAAAATTTTAATAAAATATTTTGGGCACTATTAGTAAGTTTGGAATTAAAATTAGATATCTTGGGCTGGGCATGATGTGCCCGGAAAGGGTTCAAAAATAAAAAACATTCTTTACTGTTTTTTTTTATTTTTGAACAACATTTCCCTTGCCATTCATCCAGAAAATTTTAAATTACATTTCTTTTATCACTATTGAGCAAATAAATAAATAAATAAAATAAAATAAATTGATAATTAGTATAATTGTGTATTTTTTTTTTTTTTTTTTTTTTTGAGACCAATGAACAAAATTGTAGAACTTTTTTTTAATTTATAGGAATTATAGGAGTGCTGCTAAATTTTTTACATGTATTATTTTTGAAAAAGAAAAATTATGTTTGTTACTTCTATGATTGGCTTTTATCTAATGTCTATTTATTTATACAAAATCTAAAAGATTATTTTTCCAAATATAAAATTCTGTATTTCAACATTTTTAGTCTGAAAATAGATTCTTAAAAATTAGACTTATAGCACCATTGTAATTTCGAACTATTTAAAACATTTTGAAATGTATTCAGAATTGCATTTTAAAAAAATCATTGCAAGTCTTTCTACTAAATCACAATGACAAATTTAAAAACTTGACAGTAGTGTTGCAACGAACAGTGGTTTAACCAAATAAATGTATACTTGGCTAAATAATTTCACATTTTGGCAACTGATTCCATTAAAAAAAACTTGATCCTTGAAAAACGATCATGGAAAGTCTCAAACTCATGTGTTTATTGAAAAAAATAATCTCGAATTTTGGAAAAGGATTGTGAAAAATATTCTCAAATTATGGTAAAAAAAATCACGAATTGCAGAAAAAGACCGAAGAAAAAAGAAATTGAGAATTACGGCAAACATTAACAGAAAACATTTAAAATTTCAGCAAAAGATTGCAGAAAATCACGAATTTCAGAAAACGACTGCAGAAAAAAATCACGAATATCAGGAAAATGATCACAGGAAAAAAAGTAGTATGCTGGGTAAATGTGTCCTGAAAAATCACATAGGGCACTATCACCCCTGCAATATACTGTAGTTTTAAGAGGCTTCAATAATTAGTTAGAAATCTTCTATTATTTTATTTTTTTATTAAAATATTTTATTCTTAAGGTTTACTAAAGATAATAACTATTTTTTTAAATCTAATAATAAAATCAAAGAACAAATACAATGAGAAAACAGCAACTTTATAAAATTCAGATTAATAAAATTACTTGAAATTTTTAAATAAATTTATTTTTGATGTATGGAAATTCGGTACTACTCTGTTATCCTGTCGACCAAAATACTATCGCCAAATTATAAGATTAAATGCCAATAATGGATGATCGTGAATGTCAATTCAACAGGTATGCCGTGGACGCGCTATAGCGCGTAAAATACGCAACAAATCGGCGACGGGACGCAAAAAAGTAGACCTTAAGCGTCCCGCGGGACGCGTAATTTTCGTCAGAAATTCGCAAAAAAGGCAAATTTCTTTAAAAAATCGCGAAAAAACGAATTATTTCCGGGAAATTCCGTCAAAAAATTCGCGAGAAAAATGGCTAATTTTGTTACAAAAACTCGAAAAAAAGCAGATTTTCTCAAAAAAATCGCGAAAAAACGATAAATTTCGTCCAAAAATCATTATAAAACGGCAAATTTTGTCAAAAAAGATTCGCGAAAAACGACAATTTTCATCAAAAATCGTGATAAAACGGCTCATTTCGTCAAAAGATCGCAAAAAGCGGCACATTTCGTCAAAAGATCGCGATAAAATGGCACATTTCGTCAGAAAATCGCAAAAAATGCAAATTTCGTTTTAAAAAATCGCGAAATAACCAGGGTTCGTGATTTTTTTGGTTTTATTTAATAAAAATCAAAACAATCGGATTTTTTTTTATTTAAATCGGATTTTTTTTATTTAAATCGGATTTTTTTGATTTAAATCAGATTTTTTTGATTTTTTAAAAAATTGCCACACATTATTATTATTTTATGACTTTTTGTTTAATTTAAATAATATAAAGTTTACATACATAGACATGCATATTATAAGTATTATCTATTACTAATATTACACAATTTATATAAATGATTCATATTATTTTAAGGTAAAATTTTAGGCTCTGAAAAAAATCTTTATTACACAAAATGCATGAAAAACTACAAATCAGATGTCAAAAATTAATTCAACCTTCAATATTTTAATTAAAATAAAAAACATCTGCAACACATAAAAAATTTAAACAAAATTGGAAGTTTTTAATTAAGTTTTTAACTTTTGTTTTTTTTTAAGTGTTGACTGAGAAAAATGAGTTCACTTGCTGCCATGAAAAATCAAAATACTTAAGGCCAGAGGACACAAATTGAGATGTCATCACTAATCGACTGACTTCTCAGTAGTGTTGGAATTTACACAGGAAAATTTTGAATAGCAATTTTATTTTACTTGTGGAATATGTATCATCTTATAAAACAATAACTATTTAAACTCACTAATAAGAACTTGGAATCCCTAAGTAAAAATTCAGCCAGAGAAGGAATGCTACAGTGTTGCCGCATTTGGATATTTTTTTATTGGGGGATTCCAAATTCTCATCTGTATGTTTAAGTTTAAGAAGTAATTAATCATAAGTTAATCAGTATGTTCAGTGTTTTATATGATTATTGATATTCCACAAATAAAATAAAAGTAAATTGTTATTCAAAATTTTCAAGTGTGAATTCCAATATAAGTGAGAAGTAAGTCAATTAGTGAATACCTCATAATTTGTGTCCTCTGGCCTTGAGCATTTCGATGGCAGCGGTTTAACAGTTTTATCTGTTGATTTCTAATTTCTGAAAGTATCAAACCAAAGGCAAAAAACATTTGTTCGATTGAAGCAGATAAATCTATTGCAGTAAAAAGCTAGTTGATCATTAATTCTCTTTTTAGTATGTGCTTTTTCGATAATTGTAACAAAAATACCTTCCACCATTCTAAAGGGCTGAGATCAATTATATTAAATTAAATAAATAAATAAATCAATTGCTGATTCAGATTTTGCTCAAATCCTTATATAGGAGGCTTCACCAAAGTACAGCACATAAAGCTATACAATTTTATTTTACTTCAATTTGCAAAAGTTTTTCTAAATACTAATAAGTAAATATTCAAATATTTAATATATTTATGCTTAGATTTCTTTACCGTTGCAAGAATATTTTATAATTTGATTCAAATGAATTTGAAAGCACTTTTTTTCTAAACTTTACATTTATTTTACTTTTTTACTAAGCTTAAACTTTACCTTTCTGAAATTTGTTTGATTATATATGGTATATAAAACTAAATTATATCACATTATTATGTTTGTTTCATCTGAAATTTATTAAAAAATAAATTAAAAGAAAAACTGACTTAAATCAATGATTTTTTTTAAAAAATTCAGTTGATTTAAATCGTGATTTAAATCATGATTAAAATCAAGCCGATTTAAATCAACGAACCCTGGAAATAACGAATAATTTCCGGCGAATTTCGTCAAAAGATTCGAAAAAATGGCTAATTTTATTACAAAATCTCGAAAAAGACAGATTTCCTCAAAAGAATCGCGAAAAAACGACAAATTTCATCCAAAAATCGCGATAAAACGATAAATTTTGTCAAAAAATTCGCGAAAACAGCAATTTTCATCAAAAAATCGTGATAAAATGGCACATTTCGTCAAAAGATCGTGAAAAAACTGCTCATTTCGTTAAAAGATCGCGAAAAAACGGCAAATTTCGCCAAAGGATCGTGAAAAAAACGACAGATTCGTGAAAAAATAGCTTTAAAACGCAATTTTTTCAAAGGAATATGAAAAAAGTTAATGATATGATAGAATTTTTTTGTCCCAAAAACTAACTTCCCTGCTTCCAAATAGTTTTTTTTTTTTTTTTTTGCTCTTTCAAAAACAGATTTTCCTGCTTCACAATCTGTTTTTTATTGTTCCGATTATTTTGAAAAGTATTATTTTTTTTTTTAGAAAAATGTCTTTTTCAATAAATCAGTTTTACCCTTTTTTAAAAGAAATGTGAATAATAGTCATACTTGTTATCTTCTACACTCAAATAAGCATTATTTTATAATTTAATTTGTATCTTGCACATCTATTTTTTTAAAAAGTAAAGAAAATATCGCTTATTAGTTTAAAAAATATATTGACTTTAATTATTTATACATTAATTAAAACAATAATTATTACATTTAATCTTTCTTTTGCAAATGAACAAGTTAAATTTTTGCGTCTAAAAATATGACTTATTAGTGGGGACCCGCTTTTTTGAAAAAGGGACTCAGAATTTTAGAAGTCCTGGGTCCCCGGGACCCAGGATTTTCCAAGTCCAGCGGCATCACTGAATTCAATGACATTAAATAATATATACGTGTTTAAAATGCCATTAAGTGATATTTGTTTCGACTTTTTATTTGTATTTTTATTAATATTGTACTAATTATTTGTTTTTTTATTATTTAAAATAAAAATTACATCAACATGTATAATTTGGCTATTAGTTTGGTGATTTGTATAATTTAGTGAAATCGGTCGACGGGATAACAGAGTAGTACCGGAAATTCAAAAAATTCTTAAATTTATATTTCATATTACAAATAAAATTGTATTATAAATTTAATAAACATTTAAATTTCTTTAATGTGTAACACATAAACTAATAGAATGTTATTTAAAATACATCAATTGATATTGTTTATTCTAAATAAGGTACCCTGGGGTAATAACGCCACGTTAAGGTTCTACCAATTTTCACGGCTTAGTTTTAGATTGTATTTTTCAAACAAATATAGGATCTGATACAGCAACTCATTGACTATCTATATAAAAAAAATAATTTAACAGATATGTATTCATAAAATGTAATGGCGTGATTTCTTGACCAATGCTATTTGGCGTTATTACCCACCTATATGGGTAATAACGCCATGCAAACAAAACTATGAAATAAGATGGGATAATTGCATGTAGATTGCCCAATTCTAAAAATACAAAGTCTACAAACTTAGAAATTGACAAATTGTATTGTAAGCTTTTAAAAATGTTCAATTTTTTGTGAAAGTGTAAGAAAATAAACGTGTGGTGTGGGGGGGGGGGGGATGAGGCAAAAGAATATCAGACCGTGAGCTTATTTTTGCTTAAAAAGGATCGCTTAAATAGAATTATTAGAAACATTACACAGTTTTAACTGTGTTTATTTGAATCAGTATTTAGGATGTAGTTCGGCCACTGTAGGGAATCAACCGGGGTATTAATGCCAAGGATTGGCGTTATTACCCCGGTATAGTTAATGCGATGTACAATTTAAATTAAAAATTATCTCGAGAAGCTATCCAAAATCTTCAACAACATTTTGAAAGTTCATGAAATGTACTACAAATTTATGTAATTAACAAAGTGTTTCCGTATAAAAAATATAGTCTTCAGATCACTAAACGTATCTCGCAAATTTTAGATCAAGCGTTAATTTTAGTTGTTTGCAAAAACAATAAGATCTAAAAATGAAACAAATTAACTTGAAGCTGTTTTTTGCGATTTATATGACTCAAAACCCTTCTGCGCAGAGCACATGGGTGTCATTTACCTGATTATTTCATAATTATGCAAAATATAAGCACTTGGCGTTATTACCCCGCCTGGCGTTATTACCCCAGGGTACCTTATAAATGATTTTCTTTTAGCATTCGGCTGAACTATTAAACCAAATACTATATTATTCAAGATCAAATACTACACTATATCATCTTTACATATGTCCATTTTATGAGAAAATATGTACATAAAATAAAAAATATGGCAGTGAGAAAGACCATTTCTATCAAAATGTCCTAGTTGTGAAAAAAAATGTTTTAATAAGACTTAATGGGAATATTGTTTAAAATATGGTAACACAGGAGACACTTTTCATTTAGTGTTCAATGTTTCTAAATATAGTAAATAATATTTTTTTTTTAAAGTCTGCTGATGATATTCAATTGTAATAATGGATTTATTACTTCATCTTTCGTAAAAAAAATCCTCAAAATTGACCTTTATTTTTAGAACGATCCAATTATAAATTCATCATAATACAAAATTAACTTACCAAATATCCCCATTATTTGCAAAGGATTCAAGTCTCATGCTCCAGATACTGTAATCCTTTTATCAACCTGGATCAGTATGCTCTTACTTAAATGTTTGGGTGACTATATATATTTCTTGCACACTAGTTGATGGAACTGCAGCTACTTCTTGAGTCGATTTAAATGTTAGACCTCAAAACTCATCTGAAAAATAAATATCAAATATAACTTTATGAACTATCGTTAAAATTTGTTACTTTAATACTTGAAAACAGAATAAAACCAATTATGAAAATTAAGTACATATTTGTTTTTAGGAATCTTTATACAAAAATTATTGTTTATTTCCTTTTACTTATATATATATATATATATATATATATATATATATATATAAGATAAAGCAAATAAATGTATTTATGTATTAACGACAACACAGCAGAAGTTGTGATAATATGCTAATAAAGAGCAATCTTGTTGTTCGCACGCGAATAAAAAAATGACGCCAAAAAATGAGCAAAAAAAGCACAAAAAATGGCATCAAAAATCAGCAGGCAACAAGGAAGTCAAAAGATAACTGCGTACCCATGCAAACAACAAGATTGCTCTTTATTGGCACATTAGCGCAATTTCTGCTGAGTCATTCCATGGTAACTTATGTTACATTTAGAACAATTTACTGCAGTAATTTTAGTAATATAACACTAAAAAATATTCAAATGTAAAATTAACATGATTTGTCAATGAAACCAATCTAAGGGTAAATTTGGATGAAAATTAGCTAAAAACGATGATGAAAATTACATTTTATATGATAACTTACATTCCTTTTCCAGTTATGGTAGTTACCATAGTAAATAAAACTACCAAAATTTTAAAAATAACATTAAAATTAGATAATTTTCATCTATATTGTGCTTTGAATAAGTTTAATTAGCAAAGCAATATAGGTGAAAACTGGGAAATTCGACTAGAAGCCAGTGGCCGGTAGACCCAGTTTCATTAGTGGCCACTTTTTAAAAGTTAGTAGCTACTTTTAAAACGCAGGTTAAAATGATTTTTCTAATTTATTTAGCGACTAGTGAGTAACAAAGTTAGAAATATTTGTTTAAAAATAAAATTAGCATTCCTCTGAACGGAAAAATATGAATTTGCAATTTATACTGCAGATAAAATTATAAGTGATAAACTACATTTAAACATATATTAATGCATTGTACAAAACAAACAAAGAAGTTGTAATTTAAATTTTAAATATTTTAAATTTAAAAATAATTTCACATCTTTCTTGGATATTTTATTTTTACTTAAAAGTAAGTAGGATCAAGGCTAATATCATCAAGGTTGGCAAGTGTACAGATGAATATAAATATTCTTTGCTTTGGCTGAGATTTCAAAACTTCGGATGTCTTATTAAGGCAATCAGAGAGTGCCAATGTGTTGGTGGGGTGGAGAAAGTGTGCTTGGTGGCGGTGAAGTCAGATTCTAAATTTGCAGTATTACTCGCCTATAGTGGCAAGTACTAATTTTGCCCTATATTTTAAAAGTAATTGGCTATATATGTATTAATCTTTCTTGACACCCACATAAACTTTAATCATAAATATAAAAAAAAATGTACCAGGCAACTATTACTGGTACAATTAGTGACCATAAGGCAAGTGTGAAATATATAAGATACAGCAATTTCCTTAAAATCTCCTAGCATCCAGAGATAAAAATGGTATAATTTATTTGAAATGCATGTGGAATTAAAATTGATGACTATATTTTGTAGGAAAAAATCTTTTTCTTAAAAACATAATCCAAATAAGGAGTTCATGGTAAAAAGCCAAAATATAGAAACTACAACAAAGCTGCTAAATTTGTTTGTATCCTATAGAAAGAAAGAATTAACCAATTCACTAATTAGATGTAAACAAATTATAAATGCATATATCCATGAAAAAAAACTATTTCACAAAGCAAATTATTAAGATTTTTTAATCGCCGAGTGGCAACTAGGGTGGCGATTGATCGCCGATTTTTAATCGCCACTTTTACAACTTTAATCGCCACGTGGTGAGTGGCGACCGTTAATTTACACCTATACAAAGCAACCATGTCAAATTTACATTTTAAATAATTTTTTTTGTGTGTGTTATATTACTAAAATTACTGAAAGTAGTACAAAATTTAACATAAGTTACCATGTAATGACCTTGCTGCGGTGGTGTTAATATGTAAGTACCCAACTAAATATTGTTTAAACTCTTAATTTCATATACCAGACTTTTTTAAATTCCTGAGTAGACAATATACAAAAATTCAAATAGACGATAATTAAAGAAAAGCAAAAATATGTTTTTAATGAATAGCTTGCTTATAAAATTTGTTTTTTACAACATAAATTCTGAAAATCTTGCCTAAAATAAGAAATAATACACATTGATAAAACATGCAAGCAAGTGCTATGTGTTAGCACAAAAATTTTAAATTAATAAAAACAATGAAAATATCAACACAAAGCAAAATTTTGTCAAAAAATGTACTTTGAGTTCCCTTGTATGATAAAATTTTACATACAAAAATAAAATTTGTTTTTGCTTGTCAATCTTTCTTAGTCATCAGTTAATACATAACTAAAATTTAAAAAATACATAAATAAAATGGGGTCTGAAGAGATTAAGTGTTTTACTCAGGCTTTTTTGGTTATGTTATTATAAATGGTCATTAAATGTTAAATAAAACATCCTTAATTTATGATTTTCGTATGAATTAATAGGATAAATTTTAAAAGAAAAGTTTCTTTAAATAATTCAAGAAAAATGTACTATCTGTATATGCAAATAAATTAAATATTGTTATATTAATTTCTTTTCTCAAGTTAAAATTTTGAAATCTATATTTTTGAGTAAGCGATACAAAATATTTGACTGCTTGAAGTATGCGCCTGCCTTCTGGAAGCTTTTTTTTTTCTTTTTATTTTAAATAAGAAACAATTATCAAAGACGTGTTTTAGATTAAAAAAGAGAATTAATCTCAATATCAATATTAGTAGTTATTATTCTTATCTCAGAAACATCAGTTTAATGTTGAATAAACTTGTTGAGGAGAATAGTTTATAGAATAAAATTAAGACTTATTTTCAGTTAGCCAAAGAACATTAATTTAACAATAATTTAAAGTTTATTACTATATATATATATATATATATATATATATATATATATATATATATATATATATATATATATATATATTTCAGTTAAAGTATAATTTAGCACATTTTATAGAGATTAGAGCATATGCAATTAGAGATACAAAATATTTGACTGCTTTTGGGGCACTTAAAAAAATGAAAATTTTATCAAAGACATGTTTTTCGCTTAAAAAAAGTAATAAAACTATGTGAATTCATATAAATTTTAATGGCGATTTAATTTTTCAAATTTATACATTATTGAGTGAAATTTCAGTAAAGAAGTTGTTTATATGGCAAACATTTTCAACATAATTTACTTAACATATTTTTAAATAATATTTTAGCAAACCACTTACGTGTGTTATGAAATGAAAGATTTGCAATACTTCTTAAATTTACTAACATGTTGAAAAGTTTTGAGACAAAACATAATTAAAAAGAAAAAATGTGTATTTTTTAATAATTTTTTTTCACAAATTTGGAGAAATTTGTGTTTTTTCCTGCAGTCCTTTTAAGAAATTTTATCAATTTGGTATGGTTAGTACTCGTGTTTTTGTTGTATTTACCACTAACCCCCCCCCCCCCCAAATAAGAAGGGCAACAAATTTTAATGCAGATTTGCATCGATCCCAGGTATGATAAAATTAATCGCCGAAAAAGTGTAATTCAGCGTTTCTGTGGAAAAGAAACATGTATGCAATGCATGCATAATCAACAAAATTGGCGATTTTTACTTGCCCAATCAACAAAATTTGCCATTTTTTTACAACTGATTGAAAAAATTCACTAGTTTTCTGTATTCGATCAATTGTATTTGAGAATTTTCCTCGTCTGATCAATGAAAATCAAAATTTTTACAAGCCTCAAAGATACAATTTGTTATTCTTCTGTACTCAATTGAAAAAACTCAAAATTTTTCCATCAATAATCAACGGGATTTCCAAATTTTAACTGACTGACAAAATTCACAATTTTTTTAGGCATCACATTAAAAAAATTCATGATTTTGCAGCAGGCGCGGATTTACGGGGAGGGGGGGGGGCGATCGCCCCCCCCCCAAACCAGTGTTGACCAGTGTTGAATTCAGACTTTTTTCTGGAAGGGATTTCTGCGACTCCGTCGGAGACATTCTATTGTTCTAGAAAAAACGCAAATTTCATTAAAATGTCGCTAAAAAGCGCTAATTTTCTCAAAGTGTCGCGGAAAAAGGGCGAATTTCGGCAAAGATTGCGGAAAAAGCACGAATTTTGTCGAAGGTTGAGCAAAAAAAAAAGAATTTTGACAAAGGATCGTTAAAAAACGCGAATTTTGACACAAGATCGCCGAAAGCGCGAGTTTTGTCAAAGTGTTGAGGAAAAAGCTCTAATTCCGTCAAAAGGTCGAGGAAAAGCACAAATTTTGTCAAATGTTTGCAAAAAAAAAAAAAAAAAAAAAAAAAAAAAAAAAAACGTTAATTCAAAGTATCGCGGAAAAAGAGCAAATTTCGTCAAAAGGTCGTGGAAAAAACGCTAATTTTGTCAAAGGGTTGGAAAAAAGGAAGGCAAAGTATAGTGGAAAAAGTACTAATTTTAACATAGGATCGCTGAAAAAGCGTAAACTTCGACATAGGATTGCTGTAAAAGCGCTAATTTAGTCAAAGTATCGCGAAAAAACGCAAATTTCATGAAATTATTACGGAAAAAGCTCAAATTTCAGCATAGAGTCGCAGAAAAAATGAGAATTTCGACAGAAGTTCCCGTAAAAAACGCAAATTTTGACATAGGATCGTTGAAAAGCACTAATTTTGTCAAAATATCGTGAAAAAGTGCGAATTTCATCACAGAGTCGCGGAAAAAACGCGAATTTTGACAGTGGATCGCGTACAAAACGCGAACTTCGACATTGGATCGCTGAAAAGGCACGATTTTTGTCAAAGTGTTGTGCAAAAAGTTTGAATTTCGTCAAAATTTCGAGGAAAGAGCGCTACTTTTTTCAAAGGCTTGCAAAAAACTGCTAATTTTGTCAAAGTATCGCGAAAAGGGCGAATTTCGTTAAAGGGTCGCGGAAAAAATGTGAATTTTGAGAGAGGATCGCGTAAAAAACGCGAACTCCGACATAGGATCGCTGAAAAGGCGCAATTTTTGTCAAAGTGTCGTGTAAAAAGCTCGAATTTCGTCAAAAGTTCGCTGAAAGAGAGCTACTTTTTTCAAAAGGTATTGAAAAGGGAAGGCAAAGGAATTCGAAAAAAGTGCGAATTTCGATATAGGATCGCTGAAAAACCGTGAACTTCGACATAGGATTGCTGAAAAAGCGCTAATTTTGTTAAAGTATCGCGAAAAAGCACGAATTTCGTAAAATGATCAAGGAAAAGCGCGAATTTCGTCAAAGGGTCGAGAAAAAAACGTGAATTTTGAGTAGGATCGCTGAAAAGCACGTATTTGGACATAGGATCGCTGAAAAAGCGCGATTTTTGTCAAAGGGCTGCAAAAGAAGCGCTAACTTTGTCAAAGTATCCCGAAAAAAGAGCAAATTTCGTCAAAAGATAGCGAGAAAAGCATGGATTTCGTCAAACGAAAATCTCGAAATCGCCCCTCCCAAAACGATTTTCTGGATCCGCCCCTGTTTTGCAGAACCTAATCAATGAAATTTGATTTTTTTTGTCCCTGATTAACAAAACTTTAACTTTTTCCATGCCTGATCAATAAAATTTATGGTTTTCCTGCACCTGATGGACAAAATTTGTGATTTTTTTCGAACACAACCAATAAAATTTACAATTTTTCAGAGCCTTAACAAAAATACTCATATTTTTTTATACACCCGATCAACAAAATTTTTAATATTTCTGTGCTTGAGCAACAAAATTTGAAATTCTAACGTGACTCTGACAAAATTTGCAATTTTTCCCACAATAAATTGCAAAATAATGCTATTTTTTATTTTTCCTGCAGCAACTTGATGAAATTCATACTTTTTTCTTTGAATCTGCTCACTTTTTTTTTTCAGTTATAAATTGAGGGAGCTTGCAGGCCTTAGATTGTGTACCCCTATTTATAAGATTTATAAAATGATAAATTAATAAATATATAATGATATATGAGAAACACACATGGGCATTAGTAATAGTATTTCCTCTAAGCCATTATTCAAGGGTGAAGCACCCTGCTTCATATAAAATCAACAAAATGCATTCTGCCCTTTATGAAGTTTATAAAATGAACCCTCACTTGTATCTGTGACATTTTAGTAAAAAAAATCCTCATACCATGGTGTTTTTAACCCGGGAGAACTCGCTCTGAGAATTTCTCCAATAATGCCCAATTCTTTTCTTTTACTTGAATCAAATTTTTTATCAAATTTTTTATTTGGCTTAGTATTTTTATTCAAAAAAGAGGTAAAGTAATCGAAATCACATTTTGAAATTTTATTTGAAAAATAGCCTTAAAAAAGGTACGATGGAAAAAGAAAATCTTATGTGTGAGTTCTCACGGGTTAAATAAATCAATTACACGTTTGTAAAAATCATAGATGCTCCATATTATTTAAAGAAAATCATGGACTATCATGTTGAATTTTTGTACTTAACACAATAATATGTTTCCCATAATACTTAACACAATAATGCAAAAGCAAAAATGTTCCTTATACTGCAGTGTTTTTTAAATCAAGAGTTCAAATGCTCAGCGTCATGTGTAAGGAGCAGTGGCGCAGCCAGAATTCGGTTTTAGGGGGGGTTTTGAGTTTCTGATAAAGGTGTTTGCCGGTTATTTGAACCACCGGTTAATAGAATCATTACTAATTAGAATATTTACTGTATAATACTTAAACTCAAAGAGCATCTGTGTGGCAGGAAATTATCATTCTTTTAGCATAATACGTGTCAGAAAAGTGATTTAGTTCAAGACATGCACTTTCACATTTTTAAGTAGAATTTTTGTTATTTAGTTAAATCACTTTATTAAATGAAATCTGATTCAATAAAGCGGCGGATTCCGAAGTATGCCAAAACTTTTAAATATTAAATTTGGTTTTGATTCATATAAGTGGCAATTATAGCGATCTTTCATAGCTCTGGGAGGGTTTTTAACCCCAAAACCACCCCCCTGGCTGCGCCACTGGTAAGGAGGGAGCAGTAGCTCTGGGTGCAGAAATTTGTACTATTAAAATCATTTTGGGCCTGTTACAAGAAAAAGATAACTAAAGGGGGGGGGGAGGTGGAAATTGAAACTTTGCCCCAGGTGCAGTTTTCTCTTCGTACGCCCCTGCAAAAAAAATAGATCTTATTTCTTTGCAAAAATTATGAGCAGTCATTGTGATCTTTTTTTAAATTATTATTTAAAGCTGTTCTAAAAACAAAAAGGGCAATTTCGTGAACCAAATTTCTGCATGAAAGAAAAATAACCACTCAAACAGGGTGAAAAACACATTCGTCACATGATAAAAATGCTTATAACTCAATAGGTAGTTTATTGATCACAAAAGGAAAACTTGGTGCAATTCCAAATCGCTTCCATTGACAGGTTTTCCAATTCCATATTTTTCTGCTAAAAAATGAAAGCGCCAAAATGTTTTGTGCTTATTGAGCAGAGCAGATCAGAACAGACTCGCACAACACAATAATATACACTCTACCCTTATCCCCTGAAATAAAGCCTTTTTCTATTGAACTAATGCCCATTTTCTGCTTTATTTATGCAACAATCAGTGGCTAGCACCACTCCCTTCTTTTTTCCAATATAAACACTACTTAATAACATATCTACTTATATTCTACATATAAACACAAACACGCACATATATATCAGATTTTTTTTATGATGTTGGCATACTTATAGTTGTAGGGGCTGCTAAAACCCAAAAGAACTAATTTTCCATTTGCTTATAAATAAGCAAATGGAAAATTAGTTCTTTTGGGTAATTTTTGAAATAATTTTAGAAATCATGCATACGAGGGTGGTTCAATAAGTACCCGTGTTTGAAGACAAAGGACGTTTCTCAGGGAAGTTGCTGTTATCATCGTGTGCTGCCATCTATAAAACGACATCTATAAAAATTTCAGACTGATTGATAGGTTAGTTTGGATTTGGCAGCCATTCGAGTAAGACGTGTTTCGTGATTTTCGCTAAGATGGATGTCGTTCGGTAATCCGCTTTTTGTTTTTGGATGGGAAAAAATGCGAGGAGATAAAAGCAAAGTTGGATGCTGTTTATGGGGACACGTCGCCATCTATGACCACAGTTAGATATTGGTTAAACAAATTTAACCGTGGGCGAACTTCCGTTTTCGATGATGAGCGACCAGATGTGGTTACCGAGGAAATCATTGAAAAAGTCCATTACATGATTCTCGCTGATCGACGAACGAAGGTGCACGAAGTAGCAGAGGCCGTAGGCGTGTCAACCGGAACGGCAATTCATATTTTGCATGACAAGTTGGGGATGAAAAAATTTTCGGCCCGATGGGTGCCGCGTTCACGATAACGCACCAGCACATTCATCTGGAGTTGTCGCTGCCAAACTGCATGAATTGCTTTATGAATTGCTGCTGCACCCCCTTATTCACCCGATCTGGCACACTGCGACTTTTTCTTGTTCCCTAACATGCAGAAATGGCTCGCGGGAAAAAAATGTAACTCAAACGAGGAAGTCAGAGGCGTGTTTTGCAGAGTTCGACAAATCCTATTTTTTGGAGGGGTTAGAAAAATGGCCAGAACGTTGGGAGAAGTGTATCTTTCTAAAAGGGGACTATGTTCAAAAATAAAATAAAAAATTTGAAAAAAAAACGGTGTCTTCATTTCTAACACGGGTACTTATTGAACCACCCTCGTATATGCATGATTTCTAAAGTTATTGTTACTTTTATAGTTAGAGTAAAAAACAAAGCATGCACAGAATACAATAATTTTTTTTTGTTGTTGTTATTTAGCGAAACAATTCAGATTTTCTTTTAAAATTACATTATATAAATTAAAATCAAGCAAAATAAAAAATTGGATAGCAAATTTTTTTTAAAGAAATTGAGTACTTATAACAAATAATATAATAATTTTTAAAGAATTTTGGTTTTATTTGATCCAAAATCGATTTAAATGTTGTTTCCACCCAATAACTGTTTGTTTGCTGTCTACAAAATTGTATTAAGATCATGAAAATTCATTGTAAACTTTCTAATTTTCGTAATCAAACATGGTATCAATCTATCAAAAACACTTTTAAAACAATTGATAAATAAAATAACTAACAAATTAAAGAATCGTTACAGTAAAGTTTATCTAAAGTGTACACATCATTACGATACATATAGAAAACAAAATCTTAAATGTACTTACCTATATTAAATCCTTTCGCTCATCAAAACAAACACTCCAACAAGCACAACACACGTTTTCCCAATCCAATGGTTGATTGATAGATGTGGAGTTTATAATGGCATTTCTAATTAACGGTGATATAAAAGGTTTTTTATATAATTAATAATTCTACATTTTATATGATTAATAAAAAAAATCCTACAAGTTTCTGTAAATTAGGTGCAAGTCTGTAAGGCTTAAGTCTTCGCGGTAGAAAACTTCGTAATCATAAAATACATATGAATCTAACAAGGAAGGTCTCCATACGGGCATACTCAGAAAAATCTGAAAAATTTACAGATTGTTCTTCTCATATAGTTATATATGTTTAAAAAAAATTTCGGCGGAACCTCCTTATAACGTCCGTAAAAAAAATAATAAAAATATCGTTTATTTGGCAATTTATCTCCGGTTGGCGAAAAAACGAAATTTTGAAAAATACGCTTTTACGCTTCGAATACTTTTTAAAGAAAAAACTTTCTATGTTCAATTTATTTAAATAAGTTTAGTTTAAGTAATTTTAGTTTTGCATTTTACTTTACTTTAAGTGTAATTTTGTCATATACGTTTATATGTACGTATAACAAAATGAAATTAATATATTTTATCATTTAAAACACAATTTAAATTGATTAAAATTGTTCCAAATTGAAAAATACACTGTTAAAAATCTGCTGCATTTTTTTGCAACGCACTCCCTTGCTTGTATAGAAAACGGTTACTTGGCCGTGAAATGGAGCTTTCTCATTGGTTGGAATAGAGATATTATATACAAGCGGTGGAGTGCGTTGCAACAAAATGCAGCAGATTTTTAACAGTGTATGACACGGTCAATTCACCGTGTGCTATGGAGCATTCTCATTGGTCAGAAGAGAGACATTATATAAAAGTAGTTGAGTGACGTTGCAGTAAATGCTGCAGATTTTTAACAGTGCAGTCAATTAAAATCAATTTTCAGATTCGTTAAAATCGTCTGCTTTTGGCGAGGAAATGCACTGCTCGCCAAATCCCGTGTCGCTTTCAGCTTTTCACGCCAATTATTCCAAACTGTTTTTTTTTTACATATCTAATAATGTAATTCCGCCGCTAATTTTCACTGATCCTTTATTACCTACATGAGTAGTTTAATTCGTATTTTTTTCAAAACATTCTGAGTATGCCCCCAATGGAGACCTTCCTTGTAAGTGTTACGTAATGTTCTCATTGCGTAAAAAAACTCTGGAGCACACTGGTAATATTTTTATAATCAAAAACAGATGCAATATAAATTAGCGCTTAGACTCATTCATATACCACCATTTTAAAATGGCGACCGTAAAGTTCAGATTTAGTTCAAAAGTTTACGAAGATTAGATTAGTTCCGTTTTCATCCAAGTTATGTCCAAGTAGGAACGTTAAGATTTTGTTCCAAAGATGACAAAAATTCGACTGGTTTCGTTTTCGTCTACTTTATGTCATGAAATGGGACAAATAGGTTAAGATTTATTTCTGGAATTGGCGAAAATTGGATTAGTCGAATTTTCATACAATTAACGTTTCTGAACTGACGTTTTTATTTTGTAGATGTATTGTAGATACGTCAATGTCAAACATTCAACAAATTTTGGACGCATTTTAACCCATTGGCTAGGTCCAAAATACATCTATAGACGTATTTCGGAATTAACAGAGGAAAACTAGATGTAATCTGAACGTATGTGTTGTGTGGGAATATTCCGTACTTAGTTCAACGTATTAAATTAAAATTCTGTTACCAGATCTAATATATTAATCTTTACGGAAACGATATAAATTTTTAATTCGCCTTAAAAAACATTTATTCCAATATACGTAAATTAAAAAGATGACGAGAGATGACGTTGTAGGGTCCATCATAAGGTGCTTGCAGGGGTTTCTTCACACTGTCGTTGCGGAGAAAGACACGTGTGCAGGACTCCAAAGCTGGATGGACAAAAACTGAAGGTTTCTTAGGAGTTGTGGTGGGTGTTGGCTTCAGATTCTCCATGGTGGACCTAAGGCGTTGGAGGAATTCGTGTGGCTCTAGCTCAACATCTGTAGAAGGTGCATCGAGGAATTCAGCAGGTAAACGAAGTGGGATTCCATAGACGAGTTCGGCAGTGGTGCACTGCAAATCATCTTTCATTGCTGACCGAAGTCCAAGGAGTACCAATGACAAGGTGTCAGTCCATTTTATGGTTTGATGACATTTAAAACCTTGTTTAAGGGATCGATGGAATCGTTCAACAATCCCATTACTGGAAGGATGGTATGGTGAGGTGCGAAACTTCTTAACTCCTAGCAGGCGAGCAAGAACATTAAAAAGAGTGCTTTGGAACTGCCTGCCTTGATCTGTTGTGATGACAGACGGTAACCCAAAACGTGAGATCCAGTGGCTAATAAAGGTACGTGCGACTGTCTCAGCTGTGATGTCAGAGATAGGTATGGCCTCGGGCCATCTTGTATACCTATCTATACAAGTAAGAAGATAGGTGTAACCATCAGATGGTGGGAGTGGACCAACCAGATCTAAATGGACATGGTCGAAGCGTAATGAGGGTAGAATGAAGTTTTGAATAGGACTGCGTGTATGGCGAATGACTTTAGAACGCTGACAGTCCAAACAGGAACGAGTCCATTCAGTGACATTTTTAGACATGGATGGACAAATAAATCTAGTTTGAATGAGTTTTTTTTATGCTCTGATGCCTGGATGTGACAAGTTATGTAAAGATTCAAAAACGACTTTACGATAATTTGGAGGCACATATGGTCTCACCATGTCATGGCTGACGTCACAATATAATTTCAAATTGGGATTTATGTCCCATGACTGAAGTTTCAAAGAATGAGTTGAGTCTTGCAGTAATTGAGTAAGTTCTGCATCATTTTTCTGGGATTCAGCTATAGCTGCAAAGTCCACAGAACTAAGGCTTACTGACTGCAGACGAGAAAGTGTGTCAGCGACCACATTTTCGAACCCTGATATATGCCTGATATCAGTGCTAAATTGAGAGATATAGTCAAGATGTCGAAGTTGCCGTGGTGAAGAAGAATCAGAATTTCTGATAAAAGCAAAAGTTAATGGGTGATGATCAGTAAAAATTATGAAATTTTGACCTTCAAGATTGTGGCGAAAATGTTTTACAGCTGAATATATTGCCAGTAATTCCCTATCATAAGTACTATACTTCTTTTCAGCAGGTGAAAGTTTTCGGGAGAAAAAAGCAAGAGGTTTGTAACCATTTGTTGTTAAAGTATTTAAGGCTGCCCCTATTGCCACGTCAGAGGCATCAACCATTAAAGAAAGCTGTTCATTAGGAGCTTGAAAATTAAGGGTTGCTGCATTAACTAAATCAAGTTTACATTTTTCAAAAGAAGCAAGTGCTTCGTCTGTCCATGGGACTTCACTTTTATCATTCTTTTTAGAATTTTTCAAAAATTCGTGTAAGGGTGCTTGTACTTCTGCAGCCTTTGGGAGAAATCTCCGATAAAAATTTATCATGGCAAGAAAACGTTTGAGTTCGACTAAAGTTTCAGGTTTAGGAAATTTTTTGATGATCTCAACTTTTTGAGGTAAAGGCTGCACGCCTTCGGAGGTTATAAGACATCCTAAAAAGCTAACAGATGATTTACCGAGGACACATTTTGAGGGATTAATTTTTAATCCGTGCTGTGCTAAGCGAGTAAAAATTTGTTCCAAATGCTGTTTATGTTGCTCAGCATTATCTGAAAATACGAGTATGTCATCATAATAAGGCACACAGTAGTCTAAGCCAGAAAGAACTTTGTGGATAAAACGCTGAAATGTCTGTCCTGCATTGCGTAAACCAAAAGGCATAAAAACATATTCGAACAAACCGAAAGGGGTTGTTATAGCAGTTTTTGGTATATCGGGAATATTTACAGGAATTTGGTGATAAGCCCTTTCTAAATCGATAGTTGAAAATATTTTCTTTTCAGAACATACCTGTATGCAGTCTTGTATATGAGGGACAGGGTATCTGTCAGGTATGGTAGTTGCATTTTGGCTGTAATCACCACAAGGGCGCTATTGACCATTAGGCTTTTGGACCTTATGCAAAGGACTCGCCCAGGGCCTGTTAGAGGGGCGTATAATACCTTGGCTCACTAGGCATTCGAACTCCGTGCGTGCAGCATGATGTAGCTCAGAAGATAAACGCCTAGGTTTTGAAAATACCGGGGGACCAGTTGTCTTAGTATGGTGATAAATGTCTACATATTCAGGCTGCTTAATTGGTTGGGAGGGATTAGGGAGTTCGGGAAATTTGCTAAGAATTTTATCGAATTCAGAATCACCAAGTAGGACTGATAACTGGGGGTGTATAGAATTATCATGCATTATTTTCCCTTTTGACGGGAGTTTGGTTATGGCGTCAATTAAACAACCATTTTTTACATCGATAAGGAGATTGAAATGCTTGAGAAAATCAATCCCAATGATAGGTTGGTTAACATTAGCGATGACGAAACACCAAGAAAAAGCACGGCGTAAATTTAGGTCAAGAGTTAAAAATTTTTTGCCATAAGTAGCACTAAACAGTACCATTTGCCGCATAAAGGAATAAGTCAGAAGAGGGAGAAGTTACAGAGGAATAACTTTTCGGTAACACAGACAAATCCGCCCCTGTGTCTATTAAAAAATTTTTACCAGCTTTTTTATCGGCCAACATAAGTCTATTTACCTGACGGTCGCTAGTGTGGCCGGTTGGCGATCGCCGGCTTAGTTTCCCGAAAATGTACAAGGTAAGTTACATTTTTTGGCATTGTTTCCAAAATTTGTGTGGTAAAAACACATACCATTAGAAGGTTCTTTATATTTATTTTGTCTGCGAGTTTGAGATGAGCTTCTGCCCTGGTTGTTATGCCTACTTCTACTTCTAGAGTGTCGTCTGTTTAATGAGGTGGTCAATTCAGACACCATTGTTGTCAATTGGGAAATTTGGTTTTCGAGTTGACTTATTTTAAGGTCACATGAAGTATTTGGAGTAGCAACAGCATTTACTGAAGGGTTACTGGTCAGATCATTAATTTTATCAGCAACAGCAGCTAAACCCGAGAGATCCTCACTGAGAGCAGCCAAAATAGTTTGTGTGTTGCTGGGGAGTCTACCTAGCCACAAAGATTTTAACAAGGGCTCACTAACAGTATCACCAGCAAGGGTACGCATCCGGGTAAGTAATTGGGAAGGCCGCTGATCCCCTAACTCTAACCCTTGCAGCAAAGTTCGGATTTTTGAGGCTTGACTTTCTGAATGTAAGTCAATTAGGCGAGATTTCAATGCATTACATTTGTCATTTTGAGGTGACTGTAAGATTATATCGCTCACCGAATTTAAAATATCCGAATCCACGGCCGAAACCACGTGGTTAAATTTTGTCTCGTCCGCAGTAATGCCTGCGAGGGAAAATTGCGCCTCCAGCCAAACAAACCATAACGAAGGATTTGTTTTCCAGAACGGCGGAGGTTTTACAGAAACGCGTGCAACTTCCGCGGAAACTGTGTTACCGGTTTCGTTTGAATTCATAGTTGAAAAATAATGTATTTATACGGAACAGAGACAAAACAAAATAAAATAAAATAATTGGGCGATTCACTACTAATGGTGTGACGATTTCATCTGTTATTTACAATACAAAAAATAAAAACAAAAGTGCAATCAAGTTGAAGAAAGAAAAGTTATGAAAATAAACATTTTGGATTTTCTTTACAATTGGGAATACTGGCAATATAAACGACACACACTAAAAAATATATATATACAAAATAGATCATGCCCATACATTAAATTTAAAAAAATCAACTTACCGATCACCACGTGACAACAGCGACATCAAAAAATTCCGATTACAAGCGATAAAGATCCCTCATAATGCAATAGTTACCACGACATTAATAAGAGAGAAATTCACGAAGTAGGTTTTTTGATCTTCATAATAAAAAAAAAGATAGCTCTCGGCGCGTGTCAAACACTACGATAAGGTCACCAGTGTAGGTACTGATCCCACCAGCACCTAACTACGTGAAATGTAGACGCTGATTTCCATCAGCGAGTTAAAAGAAGGCAACTACAGGTTAGTGATTAAATAAATACTTCACTCTCTTAAATTTAACAAACTAAATTATATTTAACAAAACAGCTACAATACCGCATGGCAGAAACATGCTCTAAGTAAACAGCGTCGAATGTTGAATGTCAAAATACAGTATGGTTAAGTTGAGTTGTAAACAGTGAGATAAGTTGAGTTGTAAAACAGTCAGTTGAAAGTTCAGTAAAAAGGAAATTAATTTTTCACGGTTATGATTAACCGCTACAAGGTGATAGTGTTTTTTCCTTTCTGAATGCATTCAATTTCTTATATAGTTGCATCTACCCTCTCTATATTATAGAGGACAAATCTTCCGATAAGAGAAAAAGTTCCGTAGAAATATGACGTGAAGAGGATGCACAAAATTAAGCATATCAATCCCACAAAAGAAGACATTTCTTTCTAACAGAAAGATAGGTGCTTGCAATGATGAAGAAGTGCTGGCTAATGGTCTACCACTGCATGATCATTGCTAGACAGCTTCAGTCAACTTTTGTGTTATAAAATTCTGATCGGCTTCTGATCGATTTTTATCTCACGCGCTGGCCCATCACACTATGGAAGTGCAAGAAATTTTGCAGTATCTAAAACCTTATGCTAGGTGACGTTACGAAAATCGATGACATTGAGTATTTCGGAATTCATCGTTTGGCAACATTCTGGTTATTTCTAATTTCATTATGGAATTTTTTTTCTTTAATTAGCAACCATTATACACATTGTGATTGTGATAAAAAATTAACAACCATTAACAATAAATTAAATAAATTAAACAATTGTTTATTTTAACGGACTTTTTTTTCTTTTTAAATTTCATTTTCTAAGCTATAAATTACTTCGGTTTTCATCATTCACACATTTGAGAATCAGCATATAAAATGTAAATGATTTCGAAATGGCTTTGAGAACGCAAATCACAAAAGAAACAAATTTAAGAAATCTAATAAATCAGATGAGCTGAAAACAGCCATTTCATGTACTGAAGGCATAAATGCTAGTCACAAAACCGAGGCAACATCGAGTTGGGAGGGTCAGCTGCATGTTGGCAAAATCTTAATATATTTGAATACTTTTAAAACAACTGTATAGACATTTCATTGATATTTCTGTAGCTTTTGGTTAAACTAGCTTTTAGAAAAGCAGGCCATAATTCTCTAGAATACCATAACACTTTTTCTATAGAATTTTATAAGAAATTTTTCTAAGGTTGTTGGGTGGGTATCTGCTCAGAGTAAGAAAAACAGCTGTGGTTTACCAATGAATAAACAGTGCAAGATAAGTAATGATGCTGGATTAAAAGTACTGCTGGAAAGCAAAGGAATGGCAGTCGGATAAGCTCTTCAGGAAAAGTGCAGGATTGAAGTAACGTGATAGCATACCAATGCTTGTCTGCTGTTGGCCATCGCTGATGGGTCAGCTGCATTCAGCACGGACGCTTTTTTACTGGTTTAAGTATTGGCACTATTCATAGTTGCCAACCTCCTGAGTTTTCTCATACGAAGCAGAAATGCTTATGCAGAAATACTTGCTTAACAAAATCGCAAAAGGGTATACCCGGGTTTCTTAGTAAAATATGCCCTTGAGTCAACCACATCCAGTCCTACATGGATCAATAGCCCATAAAAAGAAATTCATTTCTCCCCAGTTTTAAGTTTGTATCTCAAGATCATGAGGGGTAATGGCCCTAAATGCCTGTTTTGGAAAAGTGCGCATTGTGACGAAACTACTAATCAGATTTCAACGAAAAAAATAGGGATGTAAAACACCACCATACGAATGTTTGACAGTTTTTTCAGATTTTTTTAAACAAAAGAACAAGTTTTCTAACATTTTTTCTGTTTTTAAATGTACATTTTAATTAAAAATAAACTGAAATTTCTGAGTGACCACCTTAATTTTTTTGCATGAAATACTATGCAACATGATGCATATTCACTATCAATTTCAACTTTCTACGTATGGTGCATCATATTAAAAAAAGAGCAAAATCATATTCCAGCGGAATTGTGGGGCGTGTCTCGGACAAATTTCACGCCTTCTTTTAAAAATACCGTGTGAATATTAATTCACACGGTATTTTTAAAAGAAGGCGTGAAATTTGAAAAGAAAGCGTTATATTTGTCCGAGACACGCCACACATTAGTGCCGGTGTATGATTTTGCCTTTTTTTAATATGATGCACCATAAGTAGAAAGTTGAAATTGATAGTGAATATGCATCATGTCTCATAGTATTTCATGCAAAAAAATTAAGGTGGTCACTCAGAAATTTCAATTTATTTTTAATTAAAATGTTAATTTAAAAACAGGAAAAATGTAACAAAACTTGTTCTTTTGCTTAAAAAAATCTGAATAAATTGTCAAACATTCGTATGGCGGTTTTTTACATCCCTTATTTTTTTCGTTGAAATTTGCTTAATAGTTTGGTCACAATGCGCACTTTTCCAAACCAGGCATTTAGGGTCCTTACCCCCCATAGTCTTGAGGTACAAACTTAAAACTGTTGAGAAATGAATTTATGGGCTATCGATCCATGTAGGACTCGATGTGGTTGACTCAAGGGCATATTTTACTATGAAACCCGGCTATGCCCTATGCACAGTTAAAATGTGAACATTTCTGTAGGATTTTACTGATATCCAAAATATCAGGGTGGACTTTACCGCTGATGGCAGTGCTGGCTGCCATAATTTTTCCAGCCGTTGTCCCACTGTTTTTTTTTTTTCTATTGCGATATTATAAAGGACAAACATATCTCTACGCAACGCACAGCTCATTCTGCATATGGTAACATTTTCAAACTCTTCAGAAATTTCAGTTCTACAATTTTCGGTAATGCAAACTTTTAAACGCACATTTTCAATTTTTACACCGTCGTATAAGAACAAAAAATGTACATTTAAATGCAATTTGTTTGAAAGCTGTATCGCAATTTATATTTGAGTTATTAGTTTTTATTTTTTATTTATTTTATTTTTTATTTTTATTATTATTTTTTATTTTTTTGTAACTTTTAGTACTTTTTGT
Organism: Maratus speculifer; assembly: GCA_964019185.1. NCBI lineage: Eukaryota > Metazoa > Arthropoda > Arachnida > Araneae > Salticidae > Maratus > Maratus speculifer. The sequence goes on from OZ025293.1 coordinate 49,511,465, forward strand.
CATCGTGGCAACAGCGGTGGTTCCATTTCTGTTTAAAGTGAAGGAAAAATAGTAGATTACTGTATCTTATTGTTGATAAAAATCATCATTTTTATGATGATCAAAACGTGGCTTGCGTAATAACAGAATCATCTATTAAATACGCCATGGATTAAATATTACTATTGTAAGACCAATAATAAAAAGAAATAAAATGTGGACATCACAAGCAATTCAGATCTGTTTCATATATATCTACTCTCGACCGAAAACAACAACCATTTTGTAAACGGTCAATAAAAATGTTTAATATAGAATAGCCCAGCCGAGTTTATCTTTGGCCTGCGGGTGCAATTATTCACAAGTGTTAGATTACTATAATCAAAGCCTTATTTAATTTATTAAAATACTCAAAGTATTCTGCAATTAAAAAAATAATATTAATACTATTCGGAAATAGTGTCGAATAATAATGTGGTACCTTTGTGTCTCGAATCACGTTGATCCGAATATTAAATATTGCATATCGTCACTGCGTTTAACACTACACTAAGTAATGCTCAGCAAGCATCAGTTTGAAATAAAGTTTTCGATTTGAATTAAAAAATTTTTCATAGAATAATTTATATATATGCTACACGTAAGTAATTTAAATTGTTGAGCATAAAAATCATGGTTACAATATTTTTATAAAACTTAAGTAATATTTTGTGGTTGTTCCAGAATAAAGTCTTTGTAAAAGACATGGCTTGAATTTGATTTGTTATACTTTTTATTTTCTTTAAAATCTCCCAAAAAATGCATCTGACATTTTCGAAGACATTCTTACGGTTATTTTCTCACTTCAATTTTTTCAACTCTACATAAAATGGCTGTAAAATATGGAAATAGACTTTTGAGTTCTTTTATCAAGTTAAAAATTTTGTCTTTTACTTCCATCGTTTTGAAGAAGAATTTATATACATATAACATAGTTTATTTTTCAGAACTCTCTAAGGTACTTCTGCCTTTTAGAAAAAAATTTCTTCTTCAAGTAGAGAATATTTTAAAGAAAACAAAATATCTTTTCTAAAATAAAGACTCAAACAATGTTGTTTTTAGATCAGGATGTTTCCTCACATTTAAAAATACAAACCCAGGTCTTCTAAAGGGAAGAGCAATTTTTTCCTGTGCAGTATCTATATTATACAGAACAAAACTCTCTATGCGTATCTCTGGCACCATTTTATAAATAGCAACAAGATGAATTTTCGGATTTGCAAATTTTGCTGCTGCAATTTTTTATTTTACAAATAGTGTGCTTTTTACGGTTTATACACCTTCATAGAGGAAAATAATGTCTACTTTCAAATGTGAGGTTCGTACGAGTTCATTATTTTTCAATTGAAATAAGAGTATCTTCTATTTTTTCTTTTAAATCTAGTAGAAACGGGCAAAAATTCGCCATTTTTTAAAATAATGGTTCCAAAGATATTCCTGATTTGGAAATTACAGGACCCGTATGAACCCTGAAATGCTCACTGTAAACAGAAATGAGTGAAATTTAGACACGTGAGTGTCTTAAACGGAGAGTTGAAATTTCAGACATTTAAAAAGTTAATTTTTAAGACAATTAAATACGTCTGAATTTAGAGATCTGAATTTAGGGGTTTTAGAGTCTAATAGGGTGGGCCGAAAAAAACTTTTTTCGATTTCGATGATGGCGGGTGCGGAAAAGTGGCCACTGGTGGCACTCAGTTCATACAAAAAATTAAAATTTTTTTGGACATCTCCTTGCCCTGCCGCAAACGGCTTGAAGCTTTGCAAAAATGCTCATTTTTGAACTTTTTTCGAAAAAAAATTAAAAAATGTTAAATTAAATTTATTTTGGTTGTATTTACTAGAAAAGGCATATTTAATGTGCCAAATGTTTAAATAAGATCTGATCTTGAATTATTTAATATCTACGTGTATTATAACTTAGCCTATTTTTATAGCTTTTCCTCGTATAACAGGCAAAAGTTGTATTTGTTTAAATTGATCGTCAGTTTCTCTCTTATTTATGTCTCTTGGCAGAGTTGCCAACCTCCGGCTTTTCTTAATTCATAAAAACGTACTTTGAACCAGAAAATTTATTTAATTAGAAATGTCTAATATTAAATCGGAGGGTCATTTGAAATTTACTTAATTTCTTTGATTTAATAAATTTCTGGTTAGAAGTATAACTGTTTGATTTTTAAAAAGCCGGAGGTTGGCATGTCTGCTCTTGGTCTTCTTTATATTTTTGCTATGTGTCAAATGTCATATATTTGGGAAACGGACAGCAGTATACTTCAAAAACAAATCTGGAAGGTAAGAAGGGGGTGAAGCAGGACTCGAAGCGAGCGCAATGACTCGTCGTAATACTGAGGGCGTGAAGGACGAAATAGATGAAAGCGAAATTGTGATAAAGGATTCTTATTATTTCTCCATGCTCAGTTACCTGCGACGTTTGTTCAGTGTGAACGTTAAACTTTTTTCTAGTGAGTTACAATGCTTTTTGGATCGTTTAATGTTCCATTATAGTGTTTTGTGCGTTTTAATATGACGAGCTTAGAAATGGCTAGTATGAAGGACTATGGTAATGTAAAGACAAGCGATAGCGTGATAAGTAGCCTTTTGGAGGCATTATGCATAATGAGAGTATTGCAACTGCCAACTTATGCTGATTAACATGCGCCAGTACTACTGGTTTCTTCAAAATGTAGAAGTTGTGACAGCAGAGGATACGAATCCCGTCATCGATAAAAACAAAGTCAGAAGAGAGAAACAGAAACTTGGACAGAAGATACATGCAGAAGAAGTTCTTGAAAAAAGGAAAATTAAAATCATATTTTTTGATGGCAGAAAGGATAAAAATATATTCAGAGGGAAAAAAAGAACAAGCGACACCGTCAAGAGAAAGGCGAGGAACACATCACCGTGTTGTTTGAACCTGGTAACGAATACTTGGGTCACTTGATACCTCGTTCCGATCACGGAAAAGAAATAACAAAATCATTATATAATCTTCCAAGTCACCATAAGTTAGACTTTTCTGAACTGACAGCTCTTGGGTGTGATAGCACCACTGTTAATACAGGAAAACGCAATGGTGTCATTGCCTGTCTTGAAAAAAAACTAGGAAGAGAGCTGCAACATTTGATACGCATTCTTCATATGAACGATAGCCCACTTCGACACCGACTCTCTAAACTTGATGGGGAAACCACGGGACCTAAGACCTTTGCAAAAACAATCGGTACTAGATTAAAGGGGTGTGAAAAATCTACGTGTCACTTTGTTCGAGCTTATTGCTGTTTCATGGATATCAGAAATGGAAAATACTGAAGATCTAAATACCGATCAAAAGGGCTTATTTGATATTTATGCAGCAGTTTCAACCCGAGTATGTCCTCGAGAAATGGAAATAATAGATAACCTGGACCAACTGTGAAATCGAGATGGATCACAACTGCTTGCAGAATTTTACACTTATATGTCAGTAGTTAAATTCTGATAAAGCGTTAAAATATCTCGCTCAGGTACGTGAAACGTGTTTATGCGCCCATGTGGTTTTCTGTAAGGAAAAGGCTAGGTTATGCGGACGGACCTAGACATATGTGGCAAATAGTTAAACTTTAAACGTTTTTACCAGATGACCTAAAAGAGACAGTGCATTCAGTCATCCCAACAAATGGATACTATGGTCATCCCGAAAATTTATTGATAGCAACGGCAACCGATGATAGACAACATATTAGAAGAAAGGCATGGAAATAAAAAAGTATGCCGCAATTTAAATAAAATAAAAACCAACATAGTGCGAGAGTTTCAAGTTCCAAAGCTAAACTTTAAAGCAACGGAACACTATGAGTGTATCGAGTGGGTCGCCGCCGAAATCAGCGAACCTCTTATAACAAAAACCTTTTCACTAGAAAAAAGTAGAGAAAAGGTAATTTTAGGATCCATGTTGGATGAATCAATAGTCTGCTTTCCAAGTCACTCTCAGGTTGTGGAAAGAGTCGTTAAAATTGTGACAGAAACTGCATCAAAGGTATGCGGGATTAAAGGAAGACATACCTTCATTAGAGCAAAACTGCCAGCACGGAAAAAGATACCAAAGTTCATTTCTAAAAAGGACTTTGTAGCGTAAATGCGATTCAGTGCATTTTGACTATAACATTCTGTGGGTAGGAGGGCGGGTTAAACTTGGCGTGCAGCTACCTCCTCGTGGTGAGTTCTGGGTTGTTTCGCGTAGGTACCGAACGCAAAACAAACTAAAAGCTGTGCATTTTTAAAGAACGTAGCATAAAAATAATACATAGTTAGAGGTTTTTTAAACATTTAACTCATTAAATACATCTTTTCTATTAAAAGCAACAAAAAAAAAACTTTAACATTTTTAATTTCTTTGCTAAAAAAGTTCAAAAATCAGCATTTTTGCAAAACTTCAAGCCATTTGCGGCAGAGTAAGGAATTGTCCAAAAAATTTCAATTTATTTGTGTTAACTAAGTGCCACCAGTGGCCACTTTTCCGCACCCGCCATCATCGAAAATTGAAAAAGTTTTTTTCGGGCCACCCTAGTGTCTAATCCACTCAGGGTTGCAAGCGGTGCGACCAAAATGTTATATTTTAACCATTAAATATTAATACTTGTCTTTATTTTTATTTATTCTTTGTTTGTCTTAACATTTAATATAAAATCTAAACAATCTTTCCATTAATTAAGACGAGAAATACTTTTAAAATTTAATGATACCAATCTGTCGTTTCTGGCGCGGCGCTTGCATCCCTGAACTCACCTCTAATTTGTCTGCCATAATAGCCGTTTTTAGGTGCGTTCGTAATTATGTAAATACGTAGTACCAATAGTCGTCGTTCAGTCCGAACCACAGTGGGGCAGGAAGCCTCCAAAGTTGGCAAAAAGTAAATTTTACTTTGAAAAAAATAAATCATAGATTCTTTTGTAGAATAAAAGTATAAAACTTTAAACTTTTACATAAGCTATAGAGTAATTTATTAATTATTTTACAAACCTTTTTCAATATGTTTTGTAGAAAAATTAGTTAAAAACAAGGATTTAAGATGTTTTATATAAATTAAATATTTATAAATCATGCATAATATCGCATTTAAAATTTAAAAAAAATGTAAACGCAATTAAACATACAAAGTTTCTTATAATTTGAGCGTTAATTTTTCAGAAAATATACATTCGGCTTATTTAATTGCAGATATATCTCATTAAACGGAACGAATTTTTCTATTTATGATTAATCGTATTCAAAATACTGGAAATTTAAGATGTACAGTGTCGGGCCAGTGTATTTTTCGCTCAAGATAAGAAGTTAATGTGTCGAACACTTGCAAATAAAAATAGTTGTTTTCTTTCACTTCCTTATGTCACCTCCGCCCTCATCCTCGGATTTGCATTAAAATTAGTATAAAGCTGTAAAGCATAAATCCCGTTTTGGCTTTTTTAACTGTTTAATTATTTATCCATTCACCTAAACGCAGTGTTAATGTTTCTGAAATCTGATTATCTAGCAGTATTTTGCAATTTTAATTGTCGTTTTCCTTAGTTACAGACTTTCTGTTGTTAAATGGAGCGAAGTTTTTCAATTGGGTAAAATGTTCCTTAACCCTATGGAGAAGAGCGATACATCCAACTTAAGATGCCCAGAATTCTTCATAATTTTCATTAGTTATTATTTATTATAAAATTTGCCTTATTTAATAAGAGCATTTTCGTGATTCAATTACTGAAAATTTTGTGTGTTTTGAAAAACTATCAAAGAAAGATAAAAAATTAAGCAAAAGGCTCTCTTCGCGAAGGAGTTATCCCTTTCCGCCATGGAGGGCCAGTTTCTATACCACTTAATTTTAATCCTGAATTTCCACACCTTCACAACAATTTTGAACTAAATTTTTTGCCTCTTTATGATATAGTCCTAAAAATTTAAATAGTCATATAATAGTCATATTTTAAAAAGGGTTTTTGTTTGTTTGATTTTACTTTCTTTTTGTTTGATTCTTACTTTGTTTGTATGTTACTTTCACAGGGTTCGCAAATAATTTGCTTTCTGAATGCGCTTTTTTCAAGTAAAAGTCTTCTTTTAAGGATATTCTTGCGAAATTTGAAGAAGCAGATCTAATATGTTATTTCTTTTGCAAACATAATTGAATTCCACCACCCAAAGTTGTCTTAAAAATTCTAGTATTAAGAAAAGGACTTTTTGGAAGCTCAACTTTGAAATAAGGCTAAGTGATTATCAACAGTGGATCTATTAATAATTTTGTACCATATAATTTTCAAAATACAAGTTGATTTATAAAAATAACAGCCTATACTGCAGTTTTCCTCTTTAGAAAGTAATATTATTTAAGAAAGCTTTAAAAGAAAACGAAATAAATATTATGCTTGACATGAAAATCTACAAATCATTTTCTTATTCCTTCAATAAATTATTCAATGAACAGAGGGATGATCTATATTTCTTTATTTTGAAATTAAGATCTAAGATACATTATTTCAAAAACAATATCTCAAAAACACTTTTTCTAACTGCGCAGCAGACTAATATGATCATGTTAAAGATAAATGTTAAAATTTTTAGCAGATAAATTTCACAAATTTATCTAGGGTCATTCCAAAACCATTTTCAACATTTCGTGCCTTTTAGCTTGATGGTGTACTTTTGCATTTTTACAAAGAAACTGAAACGAATGATATAAGAATAGTTAATGGTTATATATCATATGGTTAACTAAAACAGTGATATTTCAGTTTTTGTTGAAGATAAGACATTACCTTTTTATTAAATATTTATATACATATTAAGTTAAATAAGGATAAAATGTAATGTTTAATAATTAAAACTTTATAAATGTTTTTAATAAAATTCTTACTGCTCATAATAATTCTTTTAACCCTTTGCACTTCGTTGATGCCGCTGCGACGACTCTGTAATGTAAGTTAAACACGCCGTTGTCGCTGCTTCGGCAACATGGTAAGGTAAACTGAAAATTCCGTTGTCGCTGCTGTGACGACATCATCGTTCCATGTAAAATTTGTTTAGGCAACAGTAATACAGGAAAATAAAATTTCCCTTATTTAATGAGAACACTTTTGAAATAGTATACTTGATGTTAACTTCCTTTAAAAAAGCAATGCCGAGCGACTAAGCTTTGGAAAATTACGCAAAATATCTGGTAGCCTACAGTCAAAATGACGCGGAATTGTTCGTAGCCCATACTTAAAATGACGAATGTTAACTGATGGTTTACTGATGGTTAACCCTAACAAATGTTTAACTGATTCCCGACAGGAAAGTAACAAAAAATGACCGTCAAACAATTACCTAAATTTTTTATACATATAGTCTTTATTACATTACAGTAGTGTCTTCAGCATATGGTCACATCAAGCTATCTCGACTTGTGAATACAGAAACTCTTCTCTGATGACAGAAAATTTGAGAATAAATAAGATAAAGATTGCATTTCAGAATTTGCTGTGAAAAACGGCTTTTAGTTAAAAATTTAACCTATATTGATTAAATAACCTATATAGTCTTCCATTACATAGAACACCCAGCTTCATTCCAAATGCCACAGTTACACCAGAACTCTATGGTATAATTATTTTCCATTTAATATGTATCGGGAAACTAAACCCGGTTTCATATTTAGAAACAAATTTGTATACAAATTCCGTTTATATTCAGTCATTTCAATATTTTCGCAATGAATATGCTATTGGTTTTAATCCTTAGAGGGGAAAACACTTCTATTCATAAAATACTGAAATAATTGGGTGAAACTATAATTTAAAAACAAATTTATTTCAAAATTGATAAAATCTTTTCTTCACGTACTTCATAAAATACAAAATTACACTTCAAATTTCTGGTGCCAATGTGGCATTTCACAATTAAAATTAAGTGGGATATATTTTATCCCACCGCTTTTCAAAAGGTTAAAGGGTTAAACACTTGTGCAATACAGTACCTTTACTTATGACATCAATTACAAAATTTCCATTAAATTTTGCAATTAAACGTTCAGGTTTTCTAAACATTTATATTTTACAGAATCAATAGGAGTTTGCAGTAAGCGACCTCGGTTACCACTATATCTGAATTAAAAATCTTCGTACAGTTAGTTCAGTTGCAAAATGATACGGATTATATTGACTTTTTACCCACTGGCGTTACGCTGATGCAACAGTCAAAATAATTGCCCATGTTTAAATTAATTTCTTTGCTACCACTTTTTCAAATTAAAAAAAAAATCCCTTATATATTGGTAGAAATTTTTCTGTTTGAATAAAGCAAAAATTACATTTCTGAAATTGTGGTTGAAAATGACTTTCCTCAATTTGAAAATTCTTACATTATCGTTTTGGCGTTTAACCGTTTCAGGTGCAAGGTATTTCTGCTCCAAAAAATATTCAAATAATTCATCCACACCGCAGCTTAAGAACAATTTTTTTAAATATTCAAAAGCTCTTTTTCACTTTTATTATGAGATCGAAATTGTACATAAAATTAACTGCTGCCAGTTCGCAATTGGAACAGTAAAGCAGGGTTCGCACAGTTATACCACTAATTTTTAAGAATATTTTCAAAGTGTTTCACTGCAGAAAAATATCATAAAATCTGTGAATGAAGGTGGGGATTGCGAATGTTGTGGTTTAAAAATTAAATGTAAATTTTCTTATTTTTAATAGTGGTGCCAGAGTCCTTGGAAATTCCAAGGAGTGTGCGAACCATGGTAAAGTTAACTGTTTGCAGACTGCAAATGGCTTTCCTGTAAAGGGCTAACACTAGAACGCCCGGAAATTTTTCTCAAGATTGATGATAATATTTCACACTATAAGTTTTATTAAAAATTATTTGATTGATTTATTTAACGTAAATCTGCGTGATTGAAATTTAACACTTGAACCACCATTAGTGGCCATTATAACTCCTGCCAAATTAAAAGTAGCCAATTTGAACCAGAAATTTCTTGCTAAGATTCGTTAAGTATGTGCAGCACAAAAATAATCTAATTAGATAAGTTAAATAGCTTTAAATAAAATTTCTGATGTCAAACACTTTTTGTAATAAAGCTTGTATAAAATAGCCTGCGCACATACGGGTATTTGCGTTATCTAGGCGGCCAAAATTATTTTATTGTATATATCTATTCTAAATGGTACAATTGAAAGAAAAAAACATTTTTTTTAAATTTATAAAGACGATTTATTAAAATAATTTCATTTTTAAACACTAATATTCATTTTCGTCACTCTCTGAAGAATCATCACTAACATTAGGCTTCGCAAGTAAAAGAAGAACAATTGTTTCTGGCAAAAAGGAGTTCATTTTTCTACCAATGACTTTTCTCCAATTTCGAATCTTCAAAAAAACTCCTACTTGTATTACCGTCATTGGTGTAGCACAATATTTGCCTATCTCATGTCTACCAGCAGTAGCGGCTCGTCAGGGGGTGCTGCATCAAATTTTTCACACCACAAAAATTGTATAGAAATTTCATTTTTAATTAATCAACCAAGCTTGCCGAATGAATAATGTAAAAGATTCTGTTACATTTTAGTGGTAAGAAGAATCTGATGCAGCACTCCCTGATGAGCCGTTACTGTCTACCAGTAAACCTGTTTCTTCGCGAAATCTTTTCTGGATTTCGAGTTTTTTTTTTCAGCTCAGTTTTTTTCTCAGCTTCAGTCTTCCGCTCTCTATACTTTTTTACTCGCAACTTATAAGCTAAATGAAGAATGCTTTCAAAAAGTCTAATTCGAGCATGTAAAATTGAAAGACCAAACTCGATAGCTTCAGAATTAATTTCTTTCTGGATATCAATTTTGTTAAAGTCCTTAGAAGTTGCACCGCATATATAGCATTGACTTGTAGATTTTGTGCCAGTCGCCGCGTTGCAGACCTTTCCATCTACCATTGACATGATGAAGACATGACTGACTGAGAACCTGTTCCCAATTAAATTAACCACTGTGGCGTTTAGTGACATTGCAGAATTTTTAAGTTAATTTCGTCCTCCGTAAAATCAGTATTTTCTTTTACAAAACGAATTGTTATGGGACGGCTAAATCGAGGGGATGGAGGTGTTGGGTTTTCCCATAATAGCTTTTCGTTTTTACTACCAGAAACTAATCGTAAAGGGACGAAACTATTTTGAAATACGTTCGCATCAGTGTCGGCATCATTTACAAAGTTCTGTTTAAATTGTACTTGTTGTGAACCATCACACACCCATTTTGAAATTAATTTAAACTCTCTCGTTCTTGCTGCTTCACTGTTGTTAGAATCTCTTCATGGAGCATGGATAAACGCTTAACTGTATGGTCAACCAAAGACTGTAAATCGGTTTCGGCATAAGTACTTGTTACTCTGCATGACTCTTGTGGCGTATAGCATTCTTGTTTCGCTTTTTCAGCAAGGTATAACAAGGAAAGAATTTCTTGTTGGTATTCCTCACTATTTAATTTATCTTCAAAATTCGACAAATCAAAACTCTGAATTATACTAATCAAACATTTTCGGATCACAACTCTTACTCTCTAGGTACCTTGTGAGCCTACAATAAAAATATTTTCTATTAGAATGGTATATGTGATAGTCAATTTTTTTTAATATTTCGTAAAAAATGTTCAAAGTACGAGACAATATACATCCGCGCTTTTTCGCGGCAATTTCTTTAATTTTTCATTACTCAAAGCTTTAACTTTTCGATTTAGTTAAAAATTATAACAGGATTTGCCTGGGTAATACAACAAAAACTCGATTAAATAAAATATTTTAGAAATAATCTTATTCTAAAATAAAGGTACCTTAAAAGTGCATCAATTAAACTTCTTAACAATAAAACAATTAAAAACAATTAAAAAATATAATACACGTTTGCATTATTACCTGCTGTATCAGGATCCATTATAAGCACTTTCAAAATAAATGTAAAATAATATATATTCCACTTCAAAGGTAACGTCTCTACACGAACGCCAAGAACAGACACAAACAACAAGTTGAATGATCGAATTCCGACTAAAGCTTTAACCCATTGAGCTCTGATGATAGAATTTTCTACCACATAATTTTAATTCCGAAATGTCACTTCGACACCAGAAAATTTGACCAAATTTATTTGAAAAAGGTTTAATGCTTTTTTTTTTTCCGTGTATATCGGTAACCGGTTTTTTTCTTTGCAAAATACTGGTGTCAATGTGACACTTGGAATTTTGAAGAAATTTACCCACCAGAGCTCTAAGGTTTAACGAGATGCGTTGCCCAGGGGAAGGTTGAATAATTGATTACTGTTCACGAAACTGTCCTCTAACTAAGGTTGCCATTCATTTAACGGTTTTAGTACTTTAAAAATTTGACTTTTGGCCGCCTATATTGGTCAAATACTCGTATGTGCTGCGGTTCTAGTATTAACGTCTTTCAAGGGAAAATTTCTGGCTCGCATTGAAATTTAATCACATAGTCGGAGTCGAATCGACTCCTTCCGGGTGTTCTAGTATTAACTCCTTTGCGTCGGGAGCCTTTTACAAATTTTTAGTATTTTGTCACAGGTTTCTAAAAACAGAAATTTGTGTCATTAAATCGAGAAAATGTTCCGATTAAATAAGGCAAATTTCAGAGTACAGCTCTGGAAAGGATAAATAAGGATTTTGAGCACTTTTTGCGCCACGTATACGCGTTTCTCGTCTCCAAGGTGTTAAAAATTTCCAGAAAAAGTCATTTCTATAGATAAAATGTAGAAATATTTGATTCACACCAGGATTATGAAATAAATTTATTCTGAAAAATAAATAAAAGATTTTCTTTGAGTATAGTATAAAAGGTAAATTTTATTTCAAAATTATGTTGTCAATGTGACATTTTGGATTTAAAATTAAGTGGGATATAATATATCGTCATCTGAGAGTGATACGGTTCTATCAGTGTTTTTGAAAAAAAAAGACTTTTCCATATAGAAATGTTTTATTTGTATCTATGAAGGCATTTCTGGATTAAAATAATGCCATAATATAATTGTAATGTCACATATAAATTATATATGACATCATTTTGATGTAAAAATACCTTCGTAGATAAAAATAGAATCCTTCTATATCTATAAGCCATTTTTTTCAAAAACACAGATAGAACCTTATTATTCTCAGGTGACGATATTCACCACCCTTCAAGGGGTTAATTCGTCAAAGAGCGGAGAGTTGTATATTTTGGCTGCTACAAACTTCAAACATTAATCTAGTTTTTTCGATACATTGCTTTGAAATTTGCAATAAAAATACACGAAGAAGGTTATTGTTGCAACATCAAGGTGTTTTAAATAAAGGAAGAAGCGATTACTCGGTGTATTATGAAGTAGGGTATTCAGTCTGTGTCCCGCGGGCCATCAAACTGCCCTTATTTTAGAAATGAGCAATTTGTCTAATTTAACGACAGAGACTTTGTAATTAAATAAGACAGAGAAAAACTTTCGGGAAATTTTTCTCGTGTTTTTGTAGCAAAAAGTATGAAAGTTCTATTTCAAAGAAAAAGAATCATTATGTATCAATTGCTTATAAAAACGCTTAAATTTAAAAATAATACCAGTATTTTTCTCAAAAATTCTCCGTTACATCAATTATTTGGAATCCTTGATTACTATGAAAAGTCAAATGTGCACAGCACAATTTCTTTCAAGATGGCGAGTGAATCGAGAACAACACAGTAAAAAATTAAAGAAAATTACTTGTATTTTCTTAGAGAAAATCATCCAAATAATATAAAGGGGTTAAAGAAGGCGAATTTATCTTTAGCAAAATACTGGTATTTAACACCTTTTTTGACTGCGTTTTTCCCTGACCACTCGGCACCCTATTCTTTTCTATAAACAGATTTTCATTCAGGGTTCGTATAGATTATTTGATTCAGAAGATTTTAAGCATTTAAATATCGCATTAAATTACGGTTTAAAAATTCAAATTCATTATTCACACCACTTTTTGAAAAAAAGTATTCATCTTATTTAATGACAAGTAAAATGATACCAGAATAAAACCAATTACACTATTTTATACAACTGCTGCGAATCAAACAATTCTGAATAAAAGCTGTGAAGCTTGTAGCCCGTGAATGTCTCGGGCGCGACGATCAAGTAGTTAACTCTTTCAAGTGCAAGGTATTCCTGCTACAAAAATGATCTAATAATTAATTCATACCGCAATTTGCGAACAAATTTATTTCAAAATAATAAAAAGCTCTAAGTCTATTATGAGATCGAAATTGCACAAAAAAAATACAAGTGCCTGAAAGCAGTATGGGCGGTAAAATTAACCGTTTGCAGATTAGAAATGGCACCTCTGAAAGGGTTAAGTGGTTAAATATGGAAAGTAGCATGGCTAGATTTTTAACCGACTTCAAAGAGGAGGTTATGATTTCGACCTGTATGTATTTGTTGTTCACCCATAACTTTTGCAAATATGAACCGATTTTGATAATTCTTTTTTTGTTTGAAAGCGTATGAGGCCCATGTGGTCCCATTCGAATTTCATAAAAATCCGATAATTAGAACTTTTTTAAAAATAAAAACTTTAAATTTCAAACTCATTTTGAAGCAATCGACCAATTAGAAGTGTTCCTTTTGCATGCTTTCATATTACACTTACATAGACACACAATATTTTCACTGTTAAAAGTTTGAAGTTTTTGTTGCATCATCACTCCACCGCTTTTATGGAATATCTCCATTTTGACCAATGATAATTCACCATAATACAATGAAGTAATCATTTTCTATAAAAGCGATGGATAGACGATAAAGTAAAAGTTTCAAATTTTTAACAGTGTTCAAAGTGCAAAATCCTAACTGGACGAGGGCCAGGATTCACATAAATTTTGCGCTGTTTGCGAAACGAGATTTATTAACAAGAAAATTTATTTAAAACATTGAAAAATTTGCTAAAATTCAGGCTTCTGATTCGTTAATCTGGTTTCGCTAACAGCGCGAATTCTACCTGGATTCCGGACAAGTTCTCTTATGCAAGAAACCGGAAATATAGCATCTAGGGGATATAGTGTGGAAATCGGCTATCTCAGGGCGTGTTCAGAGCAACTTACAAAAGTAACCAATGTTACCGATCGATTGTAGGGCAATACAAAAGCAAACTGTGGCAGCAATGAAAACTATTCTGTTGAATTGTAGCTGACGTCACACTTTGCTTTGATTTTCATTTCGTATTTGTCTACAATCGGTAAGTGGTCGGTAAGTAACCGGTAAGTTGTGGTGAACACGCCCTCTTTAATACTTAAAATAAGCGCTAAAATGTTCTGTTCGTTAAATGTGCAACAATGCTAATGAAATTTAAAGATAGAAACGACATCTGCAGGACATTTTCTAAAAATGCAAGAATTATTGCGAGTCTAGATAATGTATCACGAAAATGCCGCAGATGTCGCTGTGATCGACACTTTGGAATTCAGTAGTATCGTTGCACATTTAAAGGATACAAATTTTTAGCACTGCTTGCATTGTAAAAAATTGAACCCTTTTGCTGCATCGTCACTCCATCGCTTTTATAGGAAACGATTACTTCGCTCTATTATGGAGCATTCTCATTGGTCAAAACAAAGAAATTCTATAAAAGAGATGGAGTAACTATGCAGCAAAAGGGTCAAATTTTTTACAGTGTCGATAGCAAATTTTCACTCCATGTAATCCAGACTCTCTCCTTCGAACAATGAAAAGTTCTTAAAAATAAAGGCTTATGATTGGTCAATCTTGTTTTGCTTAACAGCGAACAATCATTCTCGATCCTAACCACTGTTGCAGAGATGCTAGTTTTTTTTTCAAAGTACGAAATCTTAGCTGGAACAATTCTCGTATCCACCAAAGTGAAAGATCCACATCGATCCAGACATGAGAATTCGATATCGAAAAGCTGAAAATTCATCTCTAAAGAGCCTTACACGCTAAAGCAAGAGTGTCTGTAAATCAGGGTGCTTGTTATGCCGGATTCACAAAGTGATTAAAGTACATTGCTATGTGCTAGATTTACATTTGGACAAATATAAATGACGAAAAATTTTGATAAGCTTACCATTAAAGTTAAGCGAGTTAACTTCTTTCACCCATAAAACAAATTCGTTCAGGCGACTACCGCCAAGTTCTGGAATAAAAATTCTTAAATTTTCTGTACTTTGGAAAACCGCGTTTATCAAAGAACATTCTTAACTTCAAATATTACTACTTTCATATAGACGCATGTTGAATCATGGTGTGATTTTGATAATATCTTCCTTTTTATTTTTTAACCGACTTCAAGGAGGAGGTTATGATTTCGACCTGTATGTATTTGTTGTTCACGCATAACTTTCGTAAATATAAACCGATTTTGATAATTCTTTTTTTGTTTGAAAGCGTATGGGACTCATGTGGTCCCATTCAAATTTCATAAAAATCTGTTGATTAGAACTTTTTAAAAAATTAAAACATTAAAATTCAATATCTTTTAGAAGCAATCGACCAATTAGAAACGTTCATATTTCATGTTTTTAAGTTACACTTACATAGACACACGATCTTTTCAAAATGTGAAATCCTAACTGAACAAGGTTCACATTTATTAACAGTGTACACTGTAAAAAAATTGACCCTTTTGCTGCATAATCACTCCCCCGTTTTTAAAGAATATCTCTCTCTTGACCCATGAATATTCTGCACGATAGGCCGAAGTAATCGTTTTCTATAAAGGCGGTGGATTGACGATGCAGCAAAAGGGCCAAATTTTTTACAGTGTACACTGTAAAAATTTTGATCCTTTTGTTGTATCGTCACTCCCCCGCTTTTATAGAATATCTCTCCTTTGACGCATGAGAATGCTCCATGATACATTGTTAAAAATTTGACCCATTTGCTGCAGCGTCACACAACAACTTTTATTGAATATGTCTTTATGACCAATAAGAATGCTCCGTAACACAGTGAAGTAATCGTTTTCTATAAAAGCGGTGGACTGATGATGCAGCAAAAGGCTCAAAGTTTTTATAGTGTAATTGGGACCAAAGCGTTTGTAAAAAGAAATATTTCCGAATCAAATGCTGTCACTCTCTTATAGAGGCAGCCAGATGTAGGTAATGAGTTTCAGATTACTCATCGAATACGCCACCGCTCATTTCCGATTACAGTGTCACTGTAAAAAATGTGACCCTTTTGCTGCATCGTCACTGCCCTGCTTTTGTAGAATATCTCTCTTTTGACCCATGAGAATACTTCGTAATTGGGTGAAGTAATCGTTTTCTATAAAAGCAATAGAGTGATGATATAGCAAAAGTATCAAATTTTTTACAGTGTAGGTTCCCTCGATATGAATATGACACATGTAGCACAGTATATAATTGGTTGAAACGATTCTGGACAAAAACGAGTCACCAAGCATCTTGTTGAGCGGGCAATTTTCGTCAACCTTGTTAACTTCTCATACGAGTACAATCTAATTCTTCCAGGAAATCATCATCATCAAATTCCATAATGAAAAAATGCCTGGCAATGCAATGCACTGTTAAAAATTTGCAACTTTTGCTGCATCATCACTCCATCGCTTTTATAGAATATCTTTACTTTTATCAATGAGAATCCTTCATAATGCATTTAACTAATCTTTTTCTATATAAGTGGTGAAGTGATGATACACTGTTAAAAATCTGCTGCATTTTGTTGCAACGCACTCCGCCGCTTGTATATAATGTCTCTACTGCGACCTTTGAGAATGCTCCTTAATACAGTCAAGTAACCGTTTTCTATACAAGCGCTGGAGTGCGTAGCAAAAAAATGCAGCAGATTTTTAACAGTGTACACTGTTAAAAATCTGCTGCATTTTGCTGCAACGCCCTCCACCACTTGTATATAATATCTCTATTCCAACCAATGAGAAAGCGCCATTTCACGGCCAAGTAACCGTTTTCTATACAAGCAGGGGAGTGCGTTGCAGCAAAATGCAGCAGATTTTTAACAGTGTACAGCAAAAGTTTCAAATTTTTAACAGTGTAGTTGGGACAAAAGCGTCTGTAAAAGAAATATTTGGGAATGAAATGCTGTCACTCTCTTATAGAGGCAGCCAGGTATCGGTTATGAGTTTCAGATTCCTCGTCGAATTGCCACTGCTCATTTCTGATGCCATTACTACCTGTATAGGTATTAGAGTGTTGCTCTTTATCGATTGAAGCATAGTGCGATTTTTGCTAAAATCTTTCTTTTTCCTTTTTCTGAGTGAAGGGGGAGTACTTTTGACTGACTACACTAGAAAAGCATTTTACTATACATTAATATATGAAGTCATTTTGCTCATATATGGAAGCACTATGTCGCGCTCTTATGTATAAGGACACTTTACTTGATGGATTGTCACCTTTTGAAAGCCACTTTCGATGACCGTAGGATTCGATGCAGACTAAGATTTCATAAATGCGGTAGCTTTTCGAAGTGGCAGATCTTGTCTGAAGAAGTTACCATACAAAAAAATCTTAAGATTCACAACGATACTAACCGATATTGTAAGTGGTTTCAGAAAAGTTGACAATCAAACAGTGACAAGTAAACTGAATACATCAGAACTTAGCAAAGTGCGTACATTAATATTGCATTGCAAAGAGCTATCGTGTGCCAGTACACATAATTATGTATTACGGTATGCATAACTAAAAAGTAGGAAATAAAATAAGCTTTTTAAGAAAAAAATATCAACCGACTTCAAAAAAGCGCTAAAAAGAATTAAATAATTCTTTAAAGTTCTCTAAGGCCAAAACGTTATCCAATAAGCACACATCGGATATTAGATACCGGCATAAAAAACGGTTAAATTTAATATGTATAATTTAATGTCCACCAAACATAGATTTTAGAGATAATATTATTTTACAAGAGATGAATTGACATATTTATGATTTATTTTATGAATATATACATATAAAAAGTAATGAATTACTTTTTGAAGTTGGTGCCAAACTCTATTTGATGTATATTAAGAATTGTAGCTAAATTATACCTAGTGCCATAATTAAAATGGGGATAATCATTATCGATTTTGATTGTTTGGCACCAACTTAAAAATGTAATTCATTACTTTTTATATGTATATATTCATAAAATAAATCATAAATATGTCAATTCATCTCTTGTAAAATAATATTATCTCTAAAATCTATGTTTGGTGGACATTAAATTATACATATTAAATTTAACCGTTTTTTATGCCGGTATCTAATATCCGATGTGTGCTTATTGGATAACGTTTTGGCCTTAGAGAACTTTAAAGAATTATTTAATTCTTTTTAGCGCTTTTTTGAAGTCGGTTGATATTTTTTTCTTAAAAAGCTTATTTTATTGTAATAAGAAAAAGACGTTAAGTTAAGATTAAGTGGTTAACTGTTTGAGTACTTTAATTTATGGCGTATAATCCGCGGACCAAACAATTATTTTTAGACACAGAATAATAATAAAAAAAATAATAACTAATCAGATCACCGTAAATAATTGTTTTCAATCACTAAATAATAAATCGACATGCTGAGTTACATCTGTTATAATTAATTTACCGATTAAATAATCGTCTTATAAATGAATCTGATATAATTTCGTATGCAGCGTTATCTGCAGTTACATATATTGATTTTCGATTTATTCTGTTGAGCTGATACAAAGTATCAGACCAGATTTTATGATCGTTAAGATTATTTGGGGGGGGGGGGAATCCTCCAGTATTCGTCCGGGATGACTCAGTTTAAAGAGCATTGGTGGCTTCAGCCAATAAATCCCTGGTTCGTATCCTCTACCGGACTTTTTTCACCCACTTGGAAAATTTACATATGTTATAATTGGAGATTTAAGAATAAATTTACAGATTGAATAATCGTGCTATAAATTAATCTGACTAAACCAATGTTTCAGGAAAATCTTTTTTACCTTTTTTAATCATAGTTAAATAAGTTGAAATTTCCGATAGAGAAATATTTGCGAAAATTGGCGCATATTGCATGTTTTTCGTATAAGAACCTGTATTCAAGGCATGTTACAGAATCAATATCAAAATGAAAGAAAAAAATATTTCAAATAATGAAACTAATATTATAATCCTGTAATGCAAGAATTTTTCTTTTGAAAGTATGTTTTTTAATACTCACATTTTGGATTAAATAGCACAAATATTGAATTATATCTATACATATGTAATAACAGATATGTGTTATTCCTTAAAGCGATTATTTTTACTAGTTGACATGAACTGGTTTTATCTATTAAAGGTAAAAATTTATTTAATTCACATATGCATCGCAGCGCTAAGTGTAGGGTTAATTTACATCAGGAAATATCAAATAGATGATTCGTCTTTAAAAAAAGTTTCTAAACAGAGCAAAGCTTACAATTCGAAATAACTCAAAACAAGCAGATTAGGATTAAATTATGGCGGATATACAAAAATTGTGGTAACGTTGTCTTCTAGTGTATGATTCTTGAACTGCTCCAACTTTATCAAACGTTTCTTAAACCTGATTACCAGTTTGACCTTTTTCAATTTAAAAATTTTGAATTCATTTCGGAAAGTATGGAAGAATTTTTATTGTATTTAATCCGATCGAAGAATTTTCATTGCATTTAATCCCGAAATATCGGTCAGTAAATAAAAAAAAAATACTTATTGAGGATTTCTGATATGTCTATGTATATATGCGAATTCCCGGAAGTTTTTCATTAAAAAGATAAGCGAAACCGGCAACCCGATGGGTGCTTGCCCGTTTTCGCAACCGAGAGGGAACAAGTGTTAGGGATAGTTAGGGGAAACCTCCGAGATACTCATAATGAACTGTGAGAAGCATCCATTTTGTTGCTCCTTTAGTGTCCATGAAGTCAAAAAGATTTTTACTGCCCTGTAGTATGAGAAGTGGGGGAACTTTACAATTTACTGTCTTCCCAGATCAGTTTACGATAAGCAGTGGGGGTAAGGTTAAAATGAAGCGATCCTTTTTTATTTCCACGACATTTTGATTTTTTACTTTTTAAACTAGAGTTCCAGGGACTTGAGAATCTTTCCGAGTTAGACAGATTTTCGTCTTGCAGAAAGTCAGCCTTACAGAGAGTTTAATGTACTTGTAAAAGATATGGATTTACTTTTAAAGATATGTCTGAGATAGATTGAGTTTGATTTCTTACTTTTTAAACTAGAATATTTTTCTGTGAGATAAAATTTTTGGATAGTAATTATTCTAAAATAATTTTTTATTTGTCAAAAGTAATTTATAGAAAACATTATACCTGAATATTATCGCTGAAGGTTTAAGATCATTTTCATAATTTCGTATGATAAAGCGTATACAAACAGTAATAAACTTTTAAATAATAAAACATTATGATACTAATTCTTATTCCGCTGCACACAGATAAAGAATCACTGGATTTGTAGGTAGAAGGAAAATAAAGCATGTCAATTTTAAGAGAACAGCAATAAATACGTATACTGTTTTCCTTATCCTTTTTTTTTAATTTAATATGGTAGAAATTCTGGATTTTTTTAAAGTGCCTGCCCACCTTTTTTTTTTTTTTTTTTTTAATATTTGAAAAATTGCCTACTTCTGTGCATTATATTATAGAATATAGCTAAAAATTATGAATAACATGTAAAAAAATATTTATATTATTAAATATTTTGATTTTTAGGCTCAAAACATACATAAAAATTGCTATAAAATGGTACTTTTGCAAAACATCAAAACTCAAGTTTAAACGAAGATACTTTTATTCTGTAAATTTTATTATGATTAATGAAACTTTCTTGAGGTACTGAAGCATTTTCATAACTATAACTATGTTATTAAAAAAATTACAGAAGTTGAAGTTTTTACGCACAGAAAAATCAAGAAAATATATGACAATTCGTAACTTGTATCAACTAAAATATGTAAAAATAATTAACTATCGTAATAGTAGAGGCACAAAACCTACATAAACTTCTTAAGAGTATTTTTGCAAAGTTTCATAATGTTACAATCATGATTTTTCGAGTTATGATATTTGCAATACAGCAAAATGTGCAAAATCTCATTTTGAGAAAAAGCACAAAATATAATTAAAAACCAGACTTTACCTATTAAATGACTAATATTAAAATGCCTGTAACTCGAGTTCTAAACAAAATAGAAACACAATTCAAACTGATTTAGAAAGCTAAAATATCAGAGTTTAATATCAAACCAAATATAGAAAATCGGACTTTTGACCGAAAATTGCATTTTAAAGAAGCAGGTACCTTAGGCAGGTACCTTTTTTAGGCAGGTACCTTAAATGTATATTCTTATTTAATTAATATTCATATTAAATTAATTACTTTCTTAATTATAAAACTGCTTGCAATCCAAATTGGTTACTTTCTAACACATTGCGCAATTAATGTTTATTTACAAACACATAATGTAACGCCACCTACAGAAAGTTTAATCAACATTATCGTTTTCTAGACTTTTTTAAATAAAAAGTTCTGTTTAAAATACCATCAAAAATAATGTCTGCAAGTGTCATTTTGTTTGTTTGTTCTGTTTTGTTGAATAAAGTGCCAAAGTTTCGTGTTCTTGAGTGGTGAAAAATACATTTCTCAGAACAGCTTTAACGGATTGTTCAGAAAAAATTTCGCATTAAAACAGAACCCATTAGAAAATACTTTCTCTTATAAACAGGACTTTTTAAATAGCATATTTATCCCAAAGTTGAATTTTTTACTAGTACAATTATTCTAAAATAACATCAAATGTGTAGCAAAACAACTGAATTAGATTAATTTATAACACGATTATTCCATCGGTAAATCAATTATAACAGATGTACATTTTTCAAGTGGGTGAAAAAGTTCGAGCCAGGATTCGAACCAGGGATGTATTGGCTCCACATCCCTGTCAATACATGCCTGGTTCGAATCCTGGCCCGGAGCTTTTCACCCACATGGAAAATTTACATCCGTTAAGACAATTGAAGTTAACAAACAACCTATTATTTAGCTGTGAATAAATATATTTTAATGTACAAGACCATGCTAAAATTATGCAAGACAACTGAATATAATAATATAAGTTCAATTTCTTATAGAAATTGAAATAAATAAATGTAAAAATAAAGAAATAAATAATTAAAAAAAATTTTACAATGTAATTAAAAATAAACATTTTATAACGCCTCAATCTTCACGTTAAATTGTATTGCTTTACAGGGCGAACCGATCCAGTACATAATGTGTGCAGCGAACACAGGCCTATATGGGCCGAAAATTCCACACACGGGTTATAGAAAAAAGTTAAGTCCGGCCCAATATCAAAGGCAAAAGGCTGGACGAACTTTTAACTTTCATAAACAACATCCGGTTTAAAAGATTTTTTAAGTCCAGCCTGATATAAAAATTACACACTCGATCTGAGCCTTTTTTTTTACAATATTAAGATGCACAAATACGTGCGTCTCAACGATGCATCGTTGTTAAAATAAATAATTAAATAAAAGCTTACATTTAAAAGTTTGGCCCGTATCCGGTCCGGACAGAGAAAAAAATCTTGGCCCGACTGAATTTCTACATACAAAACCGGAATTTTCCTTCGGTAGGTTTAAAAATTGTTTCGTGCTAGACTTTCGTAACAAAAATATTTATTTTAACCAGTTTAGCATTGTTTAAAAATAAAAATTGATTTTTGGAAATTTTCTTTCAAAAATTGCATTTTTTCTTCCTAAATTTATTTAATAATATATCACATTTTGTAAAATAACTTTTATAAATATTCAAAAAATATACATACAAAGAATATCCTTAAACGTTAAATACTTGAAAAATTATAAAATATGTCAAAATGAAACGGGGCTGGACTTTTAAAGCATGAAAAAAGTTATCCAATTTAAGAAATTAATTGTTTTTATTAGTTTTGGATTAAGCATTGGATTTCACTTATGATTTATTTATCTAAACTATATGTTTAGATCACTATGTCACTATGTTTTCTGCATGAAAAATTAAGTAATTTCCATAACACTCACTACATTTTGTTTCTTATTCATATATATAATTAATTTACGAAAAAAACCTGAAACTCAAATTCTAATACTCAAATGGTAATAACTTTTTCTAATCAAATATTTAAAACAATCAATATGAATTCTATAATAAATGACAAAAACTGTTATTTTCCTATTAATAATATTCAAATATCAAAAATTTTTAAATATCCAAGAACTAAAGGAAGACAAATATTTAACTATAATTCGTTCTCAAAAAATACATCTGTTGATAGAACTTTCCCCTGTAAATGCAATGATCCCTCTCTAAAAAAATACATTAATAATGATCATGGAAATATTATCACTGAAAAAATCTAAATATTCTAAGAGATTTTACGTTAAAAAAAATTAATGAGTTATGGTACTAAATAGGGAAGTGCACGAAGTGTGAGTCACCGATTTTGACAAAAGTGGTTTCGTTGGAAAGATCTCATCTTGAGCAGTAAAAAACTCAATGGAACTACCCGTCGCAAATGATTCATTTTCGAGATATGCGGCAATTTATGTCACGCAGCTAGTGAACACTTACTGGGTAACCGCAAAATTTTTTAGCCTCAACTTTAACAAAAGTGATATCGTTGGAAAGATCTCATCATGAGGAGTGAAAAACTCAATGGAACTATCCGTCGGAATTGAGCCGTTTTCGAGATATACGACAATTTATGTCACGCAGCTAGTGAACACTTACTGGAACACCCCAAAAATTGTTAGCGTCGACTTTTACGAAAGTGATATCGTTGGAAGATCTCATTGTGAGGAGTGAAAAACTCAATGGAACTATTCGTCGGAATTGAGCCGTTTTCGAGATATACCACAATTTATGTCACGCCGCTAGTGAACACTTACTGGGACACCCCAAAAATTGTTAGCGTCGACTTTAACGAAAGTGGTATCGTTGGAAGATCTCATTGTGAGGAGTAAAAAACTCAATGCAACTATCCGTCGGAATTGAGCCGTTTTCCAGATATGCGACAATTTATGTCACGCAGCTAGTGAACACTTATTGGGAAACCGCAAAATTTTTTATCCTCAACTATAACAAAAGCGGTATCGTTGGAAAGATCTCATTGTGAGGAGTGAAAAACTCAATGGAACTTGCCGTCGGAATTCAGCTGTTTTCGACAAATCCGACAATTTATGCCACGTAGCTAATGCACACTTAATACAAGAACGGCGAAATATTTTAGCCTTGCTTTAACCGAAAATGGTATCTTTGAAAAAATATCATGGTGCGGGTTAAAAAGCTCAATGGAATCACCCATCGAAAATGAGCCGTTTTTGAGATATCCGACAATTTGTGTCACACAATTTGTTTATTTATTATTTTAATTTAATACAATATTGTTAATCTTGATATTTCGTTAAATTAAAAAATTTTGCAATTTAGTGGCTTCCTGTTAATTTAAATATGATATTTATTTTTGAATATTAAGTATGTAATCAAAACAAATGTGAAAAAATAAAGAAAAATAATAGCTATAAATATGCTAGTTTGTGTGCAATGTGAGTGTTTGTTGCTCTATGCATTTACATTATTCACTGATGGTTGTGGTCTTGTATATAGAAGTGTGTGAAACATAATGGAAATTGACACCAGGAACATTTTTAAAAAGGCTGACGGTCACACTTGTTGCAGACCTTCGCTGGTATATTGAAGCATACTTGTTTCACCGATTTGAAGGATGGAATGTCTCTCTCTATTAGCGCTTTTTGGAAAGCATACCGTCTCATGGCATCAAATACAGGCGCTGATAGTTGATTGTAGACGAGGTGATGCATTTTAAATGGAGCTTCCCTAGTTGTTAAGTCCTCATCTTCACAGAAGCTTCGATGAATCGAAGAATATTCAACCATGCGTTTGATTACATGTTTGTAATCGTGGAAAGTCTGCACATCAAGTGGCTGCAAGTACTTTGTCGTACTTGGAGGGAAGAACATAGCCTCTACACTTTCTCCCAACTTATCTTTCATGAGCTTGATGTCTTTTTGTCCTGACCACTGATCCAAAAGAAGGAGGGTCTGTTCGTTGCCTATGGACTCTTTCAATTTCATGAAATACTCTGCTGTCAATTGTTTGGAGCACACGATGACAACATCATCGTAACGCATTTTTTCTAGCTTTTGTTTCACCTGGGGCTCGAATTCACCTTTTGGTTCTTGGGTTATGAGAAAAACTCGGCCAACCAACTTTTCAGAAGCCGAAGTAGTCGTTTGGATGGTATAAGAATGGGTTGTTTTCTGCTTACTTTTAACTGCAGCAGCCACGTCTTTTGACTCTTGAAAATCAAGTGTTCTTTTGGATACGTATTCGTACGTATAACCGCTCTGATCAGTATTGAGGAATGAGATGAGAGAATATTTTTTTTCATTATTTTTTCTTGCTCATCACTACGAAAAGAATCTATGATGGGCTGGAGAGATAATTCTGGGAATGCATCCCTTCTGGTTACAATGTGGGTCACTTTCCGGCTTTTTATTTTATATTCTTGCTTAAAATAGGCTATAAATCTGCGGGATTCTTTAAAGTTTTCTAAACCTACTTCAACAGCCTTGTCCATAGCCCACATTTTGAGGTCCCTACACAGTAAAAAAAAAGTCCTGAAATGGGTAAAAAAAAACAAAAAAAAACAATTTGGGTTGAAAGATTGTTGGGTAGGGGTAACCCAAATTGGGTTAATACCAAATTGGGTCATGATCCATGCCTGTTTTGGTTATCACTGCGTATCCATTTTGGGCACTGTTAAATACCCATTTTGTGTTGAAAGATTGCCCCCCAGGGGGATACCTTCTTTAGGTATTCACGGGCTTCACAACCCCGGGGCACCTGAGTGATCTTTCTCCTTTCCTTTTCCTCTTACTCCTCTGGTCTTCCTTTCCTCTTTGTTTCACTCTCATTGTGGTTTCCTCTTCGGAGGTGAGGGCAATTCTGCATGGGCCGATACATCCTGTATATCGACTCATGGAGAATTGTAAACCACCCACGTGTTGGCCGTGCGTGGCGACCCGTGTCCCTGGAAAGGGGGATCCTGGTAGTTGAGGGAAACCAACACACTGCTTTGGCCTCAGCTTCAGGTAGACGGGAGGTGCATATTGGTCCCGTATGCATCAATCGGCTGGTCAGCTGACTTTTGTCACTGGCTTTAGGGATCAAGTGAGCGAGCAATTACTAGTCATCTCGTTAAGGGTGGAGACTGACATAGGATTGTCTTGTGACCGTATAGACCCTGGTTAGCACTGGTGCACGAATGTGCATCCCCTTGTTGGGCTCGGGAGTGGGTGGTGCGGCCAGGGTCCGAATTCCTTTTTCACTTAATATGGATGGAAAAACTTCTCTTTCATCTATCTCTCTCCCATGTGGAGAGCAACAAATGTCAAAGAATTCCTCTTTTACTCGATTTTTCGTAATTAAACGCAATGATAGCCTCTCTGATAGCTCTTTCAAAAAAACTTCACCATTTGTTATTGCTAAAACCTTTCAATCTGTTGTAGGTGATGGCCATTCCCTCAAAAAATTACAGTCTGGGGATTTACTGGTTGAAGTTTCTACAGCCAACCAGTCACAATTTTTGTCCAATAGTAATACAATAGGCACCTTTTCTGTATCTGTTAAAGCACATCCAACTTTAAATTCTTGTCGTGGTGTAATATCTGAACCAGATCTGTTATTTTCCCCAAAAGAAGAACTTCTAACTAACTTAAAGGATCAAAATGTCGTAGATGTCCGCCGTATCACTATCCGTAGAAATGGTCAGATAATTCCTACTAAACATATAATATTAACCTTCAATAGCCATATTTTACCTACTAGAATTAAAGCAGGCTATTTAAATTGTCCAGTCCGACCTTATATCCCTAATCCGATCCGTTGTTTTAAATGCCAGCGTTATGGCCATACCAATACTAATGGCCAATGTCGTGGCACTGTTACCTGTGCACATTGTGCAGAAGTTGGCCACGACAGTAAAACGTGTGAAAAACAGGAACGCTGCGCAAATTGCAAAGGTGATCATACATCATATTCTCGCTCCTGTCCTATTTGGAACCGTGAAAAAGAGATCATTACTATAAAAATAACCCAAAACCTTCCTTACCCTGAAGCTCGTAAAATTGTAGAATCGAGAACCCCATCTGTTGGAGTTTCTTACTCTAGCTTACTTAAGCAACAAACAAAACCTGTAAGACACATTAGTACCCAGACTGAAGCTCCTTTTAAGAACAGTTCTCCTGAAAAAACATCTAGTCCTATAAAGAAAAAGACCCGTGATGCCCACGCTACTGCTGTTACCAGAGTGTTGCCAAAATTAGTGCTTTGGAAACCGTCATCAGAACCTGTGAAAATTGAATATTGGACTAGTCAAGCACAGAAATCAAGCCAATCAAAAAATATAACCAAACCTGGGAATGGAAAAACACCTGATTCATCTGCATCAAATTCCCACAAACCCAAAACTAATCTAACTGTAAAACCTACCCAGAAAACAAAAGAGAATAAAACTATTCGGGGTTCTTCACAGTGGCAAACTGTGAAGAATAAACAGAGAAAATCATGTCATAGCCCATCTACAGCTAATCTCAAAGATCCAAGGCAGATGAATCAGTACGTGGAGGAGGCTATGGAGTCGGCATCTTACGACTCGAGTGATGATGATGAAAATGTTACTTTTGAAGAATATAGACCTCAGTGATTTTACCCTTTTAAATTGTTTTTATATATTTTTGTGCTTCTTTTTAGACATTGTTTGATTTTAACTTTGACATTTGGAGACAGATTTTAATCCTAACTTGACTTTCTAATTATGACAAATACTAGGACAGCCTTTTAATGCTATTTTTACATTTTAACTTTTACATTTTAAGCTGTATATCGTTTTTTGAACTTCTTGTTCTCACCTTGTTCTTGGCGCAGCATGTCCCTAAAGGGATTTTGCGCCATAAAACCCTAATCAACCAACCAACCCATTTTGTGTTGAAAGATTGCGGGGTATGGGGTAACCCAAATTGGGTTAATACCAAATTGGGTCATGATCCATGCCTGTTTTGGTTATCACTGCGTATCCATTTTGGGCACTGTTAAATACCCATTTTGGGTATTTTAAGACCCAATCTGGATGCTAGTGAGAATCCATTTTAGGCAGCGTTTAATACCCAACTTGGATACATTAAAACCCATTCTGGACATCGCTGAGAATCTATTTTAGGCAGTGTTTAATACCTAATTCAGACATCTTAAGACCCATTCTGGACACCACTGAGAATCCAATTTAGGCATTGTTCAAGACCCAATTTGGGTATCTTAAGACCCATTCTTGACACCACCAAGAAACCTTTTTAGGCAGAATTCAATATCCAATTTGGATATTTTAAGATCTATTCTGGACACCACTGACAAGCCTTTTTAGGCACTGTTTAATACCCAATTTGGATGCTTTAAAACCCATTCTGGATGCAATCACCAATTCATTTTGGAGATTATTTAATACCCATTTTGTCTATGCCAACAGCTGTTTTCGACAATTTTAAATGTCTTTTAGGGCACATTAGTACTCAACAATCAATTTAGATAAATTTAAATATCTTTCTTCGCACACTTATCTATAATTTTGAACATTGCACAATCATCTCAAGCGTTTGAACTTTCTATATATACTTATTGATTTTATTAAAGCATTACTTTCAAATTCTAAAGTTAAAATATTACTTCAAAAATTATTCATATTTAAAATAAGACAATAGCTGAATATCAGTTATTGATAGATGATTATATATTATTATTGGGATAACAATAATAAATAATTTCTTCAGCAACTTTTGGAATTTTCTGTCAGATTTGGAACTTTTCTGGTATACAAGAGCTTGATTTGTAACAAATTTAGGACATTTTTATGAGTTAAACTATTAAATTAAATATGTTATGCTATCAAATTTTATTGCTTTGTCATTAACTTTATTTTATTTATTTATTTATTTTTTTTTTGGGGGGGGGGTCTGTCAAATTCTTAGAATATTATTCTCACTTCAAGCAATAAACTTAACAGTAGGAAAACTGATTAGAGCCATTTTGAATATCAAAAGCATAACTTATGTATTGCATTCTTGGTTGTGATATTTTATATGTGAATATAATTAGGTATTTTGTCATTATCCATACTTAAAATAGAATCTAGTTAATCGAACATTGTAACACTGGAGTTCATTATCGTTTATTCTAATGTTATCTTCGAATAATTATGTTAGGCAATGAAGCGGCTGCACAATCATCTTATCGAGGTGAGAGGGCTGAAATTACAAGATTACTTAAAACAAGGTTTACATATTAAAATGCAATTGGTCTGCCAATTCATATCTTCATGGATAGATCCTACAAAATTGTTTCTAGTGGTTGACTGATAATTTTACCATTGGACTTCTCTGCTTCCAGTCCTCCATATTTTTATAACTTTGAGTGCAAGAAAACACAAAGGTAAATCTATCAACCGTTAAATTGGGTCTGCAAGGGGTTTCCAAGATACGGCTTGACAGAGCAGTTGCATTTTAATATCCTCATCAAATTCTGTCTAATTTTGGAATATCAGCTCTCCAATGGAGAGATGGTCTGTACAGTCGCCACTTGGTATATGTTTTATTCGTGCTGACAATTACATTAAATCATCAACAGCATTTTTCGTATGTAGGGGTTAAAATGAAACTTTCCAGTAGATAAAACATCTTGATCTTTCTAGTGTTAAGAACCAAGCATGCAATAAAATCAGCACACAGAGCAATGTTACTATATTTCAAATCCAGGTATAAGTAAAGTGCAAGAACTTTTTTAATTTGTAAATAAAATAAGATTAATTATGCTCATTTGACAATTAATAATTCACCATTTCTTTTTCTTTCATCAATATTTTTGTCACAACTGAATGAATGAAAAAATTAAATATCCATTTCTTAAAAAAAAGAAAGAAAAAACAGTGATCTCTTAAACAGAATAATAAGCAATTTTACTAAGACATTGTTATTTGAAAACAGGTTGTTCAGGATTTATTTATCTCTATTACTGTGTTTCAGAAATGAAATTTGTTTTGATGGAGCCAATATACTTTTTGAATTTATAGATTCAATAATTTTGTGACAAGAATAGTACAACAAAGCTAAAACAAACTTTCTTATGCAAAACAACTTAAATTTTTTTATGCTTACTATCTTCTGAAAATTAGTGAATATGATTATTTTTTCTTTATTGCAGTATGCAATTAAAGAAAGAAACTACATGATGGCTATATTTTTAATGAAATAGGAATCTAACTTAATTTTTGCTGCAATAAGCTTTTTGTTTAATTTTTTTCAAATAATATCTTATTCTGCACTTGTTGAACAGTGGAGAGAGATGTTCAGGATATGACCTTTTGATCAGATCAGCATTCAAAAGTACAAATCAATGAAGCTTAACTTCAGAAATATTTAATTTGGGATGTCTGAAGAGGCAAACTATTTTCTCCTGCTGACTTGATTGCCACTAGAAATGTCAAAACTAAATTTAACTATTCTTCTCTTCATAGATGATCTAAAGTTTATAATTGTATACTTATGTCAAAGTGCCATCACCAAGATTTTTTATTGATGGGGGAGAGAATCCTAAATTGCCAACTCAAATTTCAAAATGTGCCAATTTACCACAATTAGAAAATGCAATATATAATATGTAGAATATTCTCAATTAGTCTTGTAATTTTTGCTGTCTATCAAAAATAGAAAATAAATTAGTTTTTATTAAAGTTCGAAACAAATTTGTAAACTAAGTTTGTAAATTTGCCGAGTGTAACAATAGTCAGGAATGTTTGGGGAGAGAGACTTCCACCTTAG
This sequence comes from Maratus speculifer, assembly GCA_964019185.1. Classification (NCBI taxonomy): domain Eukaryota; kingdom Metazoa; phylum Arthropoda; class Arachnida; order Araneae; family Salticidae; genus Maratus; species Maratus speculifer. The sequence continues at coordinate 49,542,384 of OZ025293.1, forward strand.
TGATGTCCTTGTATGTTGAATAACTTCATACTTTTAGGTGTAATCGCTAATTTAGCTGATTTTATATATATATATATCCTTTTAATTCAAAAATCATTTAGTAAATCCAATTAGTTCCGGCTACACAACTTTTGTTACGCATACACTGACATGAAGTATGGTACACAACAAATCAAGATATAGCTGAAAATATTGTAATCATGTACAAAAAAAAGGGGTACATACATACAAAAAAGAATCCAGCAATTTTATTTCATAAGAAACATACAATAGAATTATAAATTCAATTGCTTCAGCAGACCAATTACTGCTCCACATTTTTGCAACATTTTTGTGTTAAATTTATCCTTCAACAATACTCTGCTTAAAAGCAAGAAGGATGGCCTACTTTCTGCAGGAAATTGGATGTCAAAAATCCAATATGTTGCCAGGAGTAAAAACATAGCTTTCGTTATATCATTCGTCGTGAATACAGGAATGCCATCCACATAGCAGTATAAGCATAAATTTTCTTCATTCCCAATTCCTATTAACCTGGGTGGATCAGTTTTTTAAGGCATTGTGCTTTCAATGGTAGTGTTTTCCTACAAAATCGAAAAAGGTCAGTTTTAACATCTTATTACTGTTAATTAGTATAAAAAAAAGTGATAACTACAGTAGAAGATCTTTACAAACCTAAAAATAAAGATTTGCAAGATCATTTCGCACATAATAAAATTTACCTTGTAAGCAAGACAAAACATGTTAAACACAATATGAAATTTTAAAATGTATGAGTCGCAGAAAAAAAATTAAAATAAAATAAAATAAACTGGAGAAATTATTTCACTATGATGTGATTGGTTACCAGTAAAAATTCCAAATGTTGTGTATAGTTATTGCACCTTAAAATTATTTCATAATAATAGTCAGTTTTTTTTATTTAAAATGTGAATTAAAGTCGAAAAGATTAAATCTCAAATTTAGTCTCTTAGAAAAGTCATTTTTCACAGGTAAGAGTTTTTTGAAATGCAAATTTCACTCTATATATCAGTTTACTTAAAAAGGTGAAATACATGATGGCTCCTGAGACTTTTAAACCACACATGTGCTGACTTTCAAGGAGGAAAAATGACATGTATTTCACTTCTTAAGCAAACTGATCTGTTTTTAATTTATATGTTTGAAAAAAAAAAAGATGTAAAAGAAATTGCTAATAATGAATTTTTAAAGATTTAATCACCTCAAACATCTAACACATATTTGACATTTTCTTTAGTCCTTTTTCCTGACTGTAATATATTTGGCAGCTTCTGTAGAATCTTTATGGTTATAAAATCTAAAAAAGAAACAAAATATCAAAGTATAGCAGGGTTGAACAGTATTTACTGCCTGATGGTTTTTACCATCTTTGGAAAAACATGTTTTTTTTTTATTAGGTTTCTTACCACTTTTGAAAAAAACTATTGATTTGACTGTTTTTGTCACTTTAATCAAAATCTCTCTCAATTTTTTATTTTTTCCAGGTATGACAGTTTTCAAGCTATTTAAGAGGCTATTTGAGTCAGACGGAAACACCTGTTTGCTAATGTTAATCCAATGGTGGAAATTTTTGAAGATATCTTGCTTGCATTTCAATTTTTTTTTTTTTTTTTTTTTTTTTCATTGGATAGCTGAGATTGATCTATACATCAGCCCTTTTTTACTTTTTGTTTACATTAATTTTATGAGGATGCTTTTATTTCCAAAAGCGGTTTCGAAATTTAAATGTCCAAAAAACAAAATCGAAAAATTTAAAAAAGGGCCGATGTATAGATCAATCTCGACTATCCAATGAAAAAAAATTGTTTAAAAATATTGAAATGCATGCAAGATATCTTCAAAAATTTCCGCCATTGCATTAACATTAGCGAACGAGTGTTTTCGCCGGACTCAAGTAATCTCTTAATATCACTACAGTAAACTCCGAGGCGGAATCGCTCGGGACAGAGAAAATTTTTCGTAGTAGACAACATTCCGCCTTAGACAAATTTCACTCTATGTATATGGGTTCACAAGGACTTGAAAATATTTCCGAGTTGGGCAGATTTCAGCCTTACACAGAGTCAGGCTTAGATTTTACTGTATTTCCATTTAGCAATGCTCACCAGTTTTAGTTTCTGATTAAGTCAGGGGTTGATACAGGAAAAATTTGGGGCCTAATATGGTCCCCTTCATAAAAATCAAATTAATAAAACAGGCCCCCTTTACAAAATTCTTCTTAATAAGATGGGCCCCTTCACAAAATTACATTTCATAAAAATATACTCTACATTAATTACTTTTATTTTGTTAGGTTTTAAATGTGCATTTTGTAAACAAAACAAGTTCACTAGAAAGCAAAATTTTAGCAGAGACTTAAAAGTAATTGTTAATACTTCAAATTTGAGTAATTGGATTTCATTATAAAATGTATTTTTCACAAATATAAAATATTTCACAAAAATAACTTTAATTTTTACAAAATGGGCCAAGAAAGAAATCTTGCATAGATTCCTGTAAGTAAAAAAATACTACACAAAAATAGTGATTTTTAAGGAATAATCATTAAATCTAAAACTTGTAACTTATATGAGAATGTACATTACATTTATTTTAATGGAGAATAATTTTTATTTCAATAAAAAAAAAAGTACACTTTCATCATGCTTAAAAATTGAAACATTTTAATCAAACACTTACAAATATTAATCATTACATAATGTAGTTTTGTACAAATGCCAGTATAGTTTACCAAAATATGTCCCTGTAGCTAAGTCCTGCATGGTTCAGGTTATACCAGACCTGCAAATTCTATTTGAAGAGCATCCATTGTAACCTTAGGTTAATTTTTTTTTTTTTTTTGGGGGGGGGGGGGGCGGTAAAAAGCAACCCTTAAGTAAAGTAAACTTCTGACTACTTCCCCTCCTCCCACCCTTTCCTAACTTTTTTTTTTATTATTATTATTGGAATCTTAAATCTTTGCCAGCTTGGCTTACAAGTGCAGGTATATTTCGAAGTTAAGTACTAATTTCACAAACAAAAAGTACATTAAGTTAGAGTTAAAACCCAGTTTAACAATTTTATCTGGACACTTTTGAAGAGTTTTGTTTTCAATCATACTTTATTAAAACCATGTTGTGATTATTTCATTAAATGAGCCACACATTATTTTGAATTCTGACTTTTATAAAAAATTTTATTCAACCAATGATGCGTTTTGATTGTTTTAGTGGCAGATTTATTAATCTACTTAGATAAGATAAGATTTTTTTTTCTTTTTTTTTGGGGGGGGGGTCGGAAGTGTTAAATAAAAATAATTTATTCTGCTACATTGGAGTCGAAAACTAGGTGTAACTTATACTGCGAAAACTAGGTGCTAACCTTTCTCTTCATACTAATATTTTTGTTCTTACTTTTATTTGGAAAAAGCTTTTAGTTTCGTTTGAAGATCTTCTATAATCAATTTGGTTTTAGCATTGTATTTGCCGCGTCACACTTCCGCTTTATTGCCGCTACCGATCGTATACTACACTAACTTTAAGAAGTCTACTCTATTTTCTTACATTTCCAACTTTGATTCATCGAAAATTCATTCATTTTATCTTGCTTCACTATAAAAGGTTTATTTTTACTATCAGAAATAATTGCCCCTCATTTCATTTCAGATAATGACTCACAATACCGGATATTCTTTAAGAGTCTTAGTTGGTGGTTTTATAATGTAAACACATCGCGAAAGAAACGCAAAATATCAAGTGCATTCAAAGCTAAATGTTTTCTATTTTCATCCTTTATCTTCTTGCTTAGTAAAAGCCTGTGTCCCGAATCAAATTAGCTGGACTAAATATTTTATTCAAAATAAGTTTTGTTTTCAGCTTATTAAATTTGTTTCAATTTAAAATTCATATTATTTTTATTCCATAAGTCAAGCAGCAAAATGATCGTACGATCTGCTCTTGCGGCTTGCCGTAATGATTCTATACTATATTATTAATTCCCCCCCCCCTTTTTTTTTTTTTTTTTTTTTTTTTGCAAGAGCAATTTTGCTATTGGAAGTCTCTTTTAATTATAAAAATGATCCTACGAATGTATCAACCAATTTGCGTTGCTAAGTGCAGAAAAAACTACTGAGTTGTAAAAAAAGAAAAACGAAATTTTTTTTACCATCACTGTTAGAAAGAAAAAAAATCCATATTTCCTATGTAAGTTGACCAATTTCTTTCAAATTTTCAGCAAGTTGAAATGATAATAAGTTAGGCAGTGTAATAATTTTTTGTTAAAATATAACCAGTTTTTAGAAAATTACAATGCCTGCCAAAAATTTCCACTATACAGAAACTGCGAAGAATGAGTTGTTTTTATTAACCTTGCTAAGTGAAATCGGAAATCTACTGTTGTTTACTCAGATTATCAAAACTTTGGATGGATAATGTTTTGCTGTGCAGAAAGGAACCATGACTAGATTCTTTTTTATTTTTTCTCTTTTTAATTAAGAGGTGATTTTGAGGCACAATTTTGAGTAAAAAAAAAATATTTCTTGAAATTTACAACAATTTTTCTGAAAGTTTGCAACAGTCTGGGGGGAGGGGGCATCCACTCTTGGCACAATGTTTTTTTTTTTTTTTTTTTTTTTTTTTTCTCGCAATCCTTTGACAAAATTTAGAGTTTTTAACGCGATTTTGATGAAATTTGCTTTTTTTTCGACGTAATTTGCGATTTTTTAAAAAGAAATTAGTATTTGTTTCGTAAACTATGGATGAAATTTGCGATTTTTTACGATAGTTTGATCCCGTTTTTTCCGCGATTCTTTGACGATATTAGCAATTTTTCTTTGAACGATTAACTATTTGTTGAATATCGCGATGGATTTTATATTCAAATTTTCGGGATTATAACCTTTTTAATTTTTGGATAATTATTGCCTTATTTTTTCAGAAAAATTGGAAAAGAATCGCTCCTTAACTAAAGATACTTTTATAAAAAGTTGTATTTAGATTTCATAAACAAAAAAATCTCAAATTTACTTTTTACTTCAGATAACTTCCTTTTTTACTTTTTTTCTATTAAAATATCTGTTTTAATATTAGCATTTTTTTGTATTCAAAATGCGCTCTTGACATACATCATGCCCCCCCCCTTTTTTTTGTGGGGGGGGAGTAAAAAAGAGGCAGTATTTTTTTTTTTTTTTTTTTTTTTTTTTTTTTTTTTTTTTTACATAAACAGAAAATAATCTGAAATCCGGAATCGCCGAGATCCGGGGGGTTCCGGATTTTGGACTTTGTACTTTTAAGCAAATCAGTCGAGTTCTGTTAAAACCTAAACATTAAACTTAAACTCTTTCTTTCAGTGGTCTTTGTCGAAAAATGGAAAACACTATTTAATTAGTTACTTATTTGATTAGCCACTTTCATAGTTACAGCATCACTGCACTTATAAGTTAAAAACAATTAAAAAAAATTATTTGAAAGTAGTTTGAATTTGAGAACAGTCTTAAGAAAAATGCCAGTACGACAAAGTAAAAATAAATTTTCAAACGGAGCCGTTAAAAAAATAAAGGATCCGGCGCCAGCTAATAAAAAAAAAAATCCACATTAGTAATTTTATTTAATAACTTTGTTTGAAAATAATAAAATTGAGATTTTTCTGTCAATCAGTTGTTTTAATTTTTGAAAACAAGGAGCAAAATTAAGTGTCTGAAAGATTTTGTAAGTTTTATACCATTAATCTTCAGCAGTGTCCCTTTATATATTTTCATTCAAGAGAAAATAAATAATAAAATTCGCACCTACCTCTCAGGAGCTCGTTGCTGTGTATCCGTTATGAAATTGCAGAATTAAAGAGCTAGATAATGCGATGGAAAACACCGACACTGATTTCACTTTCTTGAGTAATTTAATCATGGCACACATCTAAAAATAAACTTAAACAAAAATTGGGTTAGTTAAAAACATGTTAAAGAAGACATATTCGTGAAGCTCTTTAGCTTTCACGGTTAGGAAGATTAAAATATTTTAGCCAGCCTTGACAATTGGCTTGGCATCATAAAAACTGCTCGCAAAAACGTAACAGACGAAGAGAGTCTAACATACAAAAGAAAATTGATGATTATACAGTTTTATTGTCTCTGGGTTATAATAATATGAAGTCCGGCGTGCACACAATACTAGCCTGTGTGGTGCTGTCACCTGTTGACTGATTTGAGAAGTAATCTAAGCGGATTACCGCATCTTTGTCGCTTCACAGTCATATTTTGGACTTGACACACAGATTTATATATGATAAATAAACACGAAAAAAAAACAGATGAATTGCGTTGCATGCCTCACTTGAAATTAAAATATAATTTATTCTAGTCATAGTAGTTTCACACAAAACAGGGATTTCCATTTGTCTAACATGAAATTCTGTGCAGGAAATCTAACACCCCTACTTTTTGTGTGAAATTGATGACTCAGATAACTGCAATTCTTTACGCAAGTGTTCGAAATGAGGTTTTGGAAGGGGCTTAGTCATAATATCTGCTAACATCAACTTCGACGGACAGTACGTTAATTTAATTACACCAGTTTCGCGCAAATGCTTGATGTGGTGATATTTCACTTCAATGTGTTTCGTACGCGATTGAGATTTTTCATTTTCTGTCAGCTTGATCGCTGATATATTGTCCTCGTAAACAGTTATCGGCAGTTGTTGTTCAAGTTCTAGGTCTTTAATTAAGTCTAGCAACCACTTGAGCTCCTGAGCGGCGTTAGAAATGGATATATATTCCGATTCCGCAGTTGAAAGCGCTACACATGATTGTTTTCGAGAAAGCCAGGTTAAAATATTTTTACCAAGTCTAAAAATGTTTCCAGTGGTGGACTTTCTGTCCATCCTATCGCTTGCGAAGTCCGCATCGCTGTATACAGTCAATATTGGAGGTTTAGATTTATCTATGATAAATTTCAGATCTTTAGTGGTGTGAAGATATCTTATCAGTTTCTCTATGGCTTCCCAGTCAACTTCTCTCGGTGACTCGTTCCTCCTCCCCAGTATATTTACTATGGAAGCAATGTCGGGTCTGGTTAGAGTAGCAATGTACAGTAGCCCCCCTACTGCCTTTCTGTATCTCGTGTTATCTTCCATAGGTTTCCCGTTTGGGTCTAAGCTGAAATACTTTGTGTTCATTGGGGTGTATGTTGGCTTACTGTCGATCAGATTAAATTTTTCTGCAATTTCTATTATTTTATGTGTTTGATCTAGCTCCAAACTACCGTTTTCGGTTTCTCTTATATTTATTCCCAAATACTGCGTCACTTTTCCCAAGTTTTTAATTTCATATTCGCGGAAAAGTTCAGTGTAAACTTCGTGTGTAATTTCCTCATCCCCTGCTACAAGAATGTCATCGACATACACTATTATAAACGCGATCCGATTGTTTTCGATTCTCTTATACAAGCACTGGTCTGATACGCATTGTTCAAATTCCAAATTTTTTAGTGATTTACTTATTTTTAGATTCCAAGCTCTAGCGGCTTGTTTGAGACCGTAAATAGCCTTGTTAAGCAAGCATACTTTGTCTTCCTGACCTTTCTCTACGTATCCCTCCGGCTGGGACATATAAACCTCTTCCTCTAAGTCGCCATGCAGGAAGGCGATTTTTACGTCAAGGTGAGTAATTCTTAAATTTTTGTATACTGCGGCGTTTAGGAACGCTCTCACTGTTGTGTGTGATACGACCGGTGCGTAGGTCTCATCGTAATCACTTCCGTATTTTTGTGAGAACCCTTTGGCTACTAGCCTAGCCTTAAATCTTTCTATGGTTCCGTCCACGTTTCGTTTCGCTTTAAACGTCCATTTATTGCCTATTACGCGTTTCCCGGAAGGAGGTTTGACTAATTTCCATGTTTTGTTTTGCTTTAAGGATTCAATCTCTTCTTTAGCGGCCTCGATCCATTTATTTTTAATTTGGACATCTTCAATGTTTTGTAATTCATCCCACGTCTTGGGTTCTTGTACGCGACACATGTTCGCACTTATCCCAAATCTATCGGGCGGTACACCTCTATTATTTCTCTGAGATCTGCGAGGTTCCTCAGGAATGTTTTCCGTAATCTTAATTTTGTTTTCATCATTCATCGCTTAAATCCACTCCAACTGTTTCGGTGGGAGTTTGCTCATCCTTTAGGTTTTCGCTAATATTGCTCGTTCCGTTCTCAATAAATTTCACTGTTCGCGATATTAGAACATTATTTCCGCCGGTATATATCCTGTAACCCTTGCTACGATTGTCGTAACCTAATAAAATTCCTTCTATCGCCTTTTCATCAAATTTGGATCGTTTCTGTTTATCCACATACGCATATGCTTTGCATCCAAACGTCCTAATATTCGATAAGTTTGGTTTCCTACCGTTCCACAGTTCGAAAGGGGTCCTACAATTTTCGTTTGCCTTTGTGGGTAAGCGGTTAATTAGGTAGTTCGCGGTTAGTACGGCTTCACCCCAAAAATGTTTTGGCAAATTCGCATCCGATAGCATCGTACGTGCCATTTCAACTATAGTCCTATTTTGCGCTCCGCCACGCCATTTTGCTGGCTGGAATATGGGACGCTTAATTGGCGTTCTATCCCGTTTTCTATCAGAAAATTTTCAAAATTGTCTTCAAGATATTCTTGGGCGTTATCGGATCTGATTGCCTTAATCATTTTCCCGAATTTATTTTTAGTTAGTGCTATGTATTCGGTTAGTTTTTTTATAGCTTCAGATTTGTGCGATATCAAATAGATCATTGTGAATCGGCTATAGTCGTCAGTAAAAGTTATAAAATACCTTTTTCCACTGAGTGTTTGTGTGTTCATAGGCCCGCATATGTCTGTGTGTATTAGGTTTAACACCTCTTTGGATCTGTTTGTGGCTATTTTGGGGTAAGGCGCACTCGCCAGTTTGCCCTGTATGCATTTGGTGCAAGTGGTTTCGTGCTTGCAATCATTTATTTCTATACCCTCGACAAGCGCATTTTTGATAAGTGATCTGATTGCATCGTAATTTTTATGGCCTAACCTGTTATGCCACATGGATATGCAATTTTTATTGTTACAATTAGTTTGTGTTTGGGTTCGAGTGCTATATCCATAGTCGTCTTTGGGTCCTAACTCGTACAAATTATCATTTAATTTGGCGGTCAAGATAATATTATCATCTTTGACAAACATGCATGATTGTTTTTCAAAAATTACTTTAATATTGTTTTCTGTAGCCTTTTTGACCGATAGTAAGTTGCTTTGCAGCTCGGGGCAGTATAAAACATCCTTAAGTGTGATGCTGTGTTGTGCGTCCGTTTTTAAATTTACGTCGCCCACGCCCTGAGAATTTAATCTTTTCCCGTTGGCTATAGTTATATTCCCGAAATTTCCTGGTGTGAATGTTATAAAATTTTTTCTCACAGATGACACATGTCTCGTGCATCCTGAATCAACAATATAAGTGTAGGGGTCTGTTGTCTGTGTTCTGTTGACTAGTGTTGTGTCGGTTTCAGACTCGTTTTCCACTGGGGGAGGAGAAACGTTGCAATTATTCGTTCTGCTTTCAAAGCAGTAATTTGAAGTGTCGTGTTTATCGTCACTTTTGTTTTTGTGGTTATTATTTTGGCTTTTGAAGTTCTGGCCATTATTATAGTTTTTGGATCTGTTATTATCATTTTTATAATTATTTGTCTTCTGTTTATTTTTCAACAGAAAACAATCGCGCATTACATGGTTGTCGCGATGGCAATGCGAACAGTACTTTTTGTACTTGTTCGCCTTATTTGTCGCTTTGTACGCGACATTTGAATTTTTGTTATGCGTTCTGTGCGTGTATTCATCAATTAATTTATTTTTAACAAGCTCAAGGTTTAATGTAGATTCATCTCTCGCCTCAAGGCTTGTAATGAGAGGCGAATAGGATGGGGGCAGTGAGCAAAGCATGATCGCAACAATATGCGATTCATTAATATTCTCTCCTATTGCGGAGAGATTTGATTTAATAGTTAATATATTGTTGATGTGTTCGATTAAATTGCCCCCTTCGCCTAGTTTTTGCGAGTATAGCTGCCTGAGCAGAAATAATTTTGAACTTAAGTTATTTCGCTGATGAGTGCTCTTGAGCTTGTCCCAAATTTGCTTGGGTGTTAGTAAGTCTTTCACATAAACAATTTGTGAATCATCTATACAAAGATTAATGATGGCCTTAGCCTTGTTGCTGTTTTTTAGGTACGCAGCATCTGCGTCCGTGGGGGGGGGGGGTCTTCAAGCACATAGTTGAACAAGCCATCTTTTGTTAGTAAATTTTCCAATTTAAAGCTCCAGTTATAATAGTTTCCGTTATTGAGCTTTTCTATATTTAAAATATCTTTTGACATAGCCATGGTGGCTTTTATTATATGTATATATATTTTCTTTTTCTTAATAAACGTATCAGTTATTTTTCAAAACATACTATGTTACTATGTTAGTATTGTAATTCTTTATATATTTATATTACGTTTCACAATTTTATAATTTATCAAATATATCAATTATAAACATTTATTTCTTTTTCTTTTCTTTTCTTTTCGTAAAGCAAAATATAAACAATGGGACACTATTGTGCTGGTTTTATTTTTCTAGCACATCAGGGATCATAATCTGTAAGTTTTATACCATTAATCTTCAGCAGTGTCCCTTTATATATTTTCATTCAAGAGAAAATAAATAATAAAATTCGCACCTACCTCTCAGGAGCTCGTTGCTGTGTATCCGTTATGAAATTGCAGAATTAAAGAGCTAGATAATGCGATGGAAAACACCGACACTGATTTCACTTTCTTGAGTAATTTAATCATGGCACACATCTAAAAATAAACTTAAACAAAAATTGGGTTAGTTAAAAACATGTTAAAGAAGACATATTCGTAAAGCTCTTTAGCTTTCACGGTTAGGAAGATTAAAATATTTTAGCCAGCCTTGACAATTGGCTTGGCATCATAAAAACTGCTCGCAAAAACGTAACAGACGAAGAGAGTCTAACATACAAAAGAAAATTGATGATTATACAGTTTTATTGTCTCTGGGTTATAATAATATGAAGTCCGGCGTGCAAACAATACTAGCCTGTGTGGTGCTGTCACCTGTTGACTGATTTGAGAAATAATCTAAGCGGATTACCGCATCTTTGTCGCTTCACAGTCATATTTTGGACTTGACACACAGATTTATATATGATAAATAAACACGAAAAAAAAAAAAAAACAGATGAATTGCGTTGCATGCCTCACTTGAAATTAAAATATAATTTATTCTAGTCATAGTAGTTTCACACAAAACAGGGATTTCCATTTGTCTAACATGAAATTCTGTGCAGGAAATCTAACAGATTTTACGGATGCAAAGTAAGCAAAATAAGTGTATACTACGCTGTCCTGATTTTATTGCTATTCGAAGAGAAATCATACAAAAAGTACTGTAAAATAGCAGGACACTCCCTTGTTCTTCCCCACTGAGAGGCTTTTTCTGAATAACAAAAAACTTCCCCCACACTCACCTGAAATTGACGTTTCCCCTTCTCCCTCCCCCTTATTATGTACACAAAATATAAATCATTTAAAACTCTTTAATTTAAATTATTTTATTTTATTTAAAACCTTTAATAAAATAAATAAAAAACAAGTGATTCAATAGCTGCTTAAAGGGGGAAAAACTGTTTCTTTTCTTTTGATTCTTACCTCATTAAGTCAAAAATCTTTCAAAGTCTTTTTTCTTCTTCTTTAATTGTTGCTTCATCTTGCTATAACAATGAAAATTCGATCATGTAATTCTCCCCTCCCCCCCATCCATGATAGAATATTCCTCTGCTCCTCTACCTAACATATAAAATTTGAAAAATTTAAAACTCTTATTATTATTGTCTTATTTGTAAATCTTTAGTAATTGATCAGTCATCTAATAAACTCCCCCCCCCCTTCTCAAGAAAATATACTACTTTTCCTCTCAGTTTCTACTAATTTGTAAAAAATCATGTTTTTTTTTTTTTTTTTTTTTTTTTTTTTTTTTTTTTTTTTTTTTTTTTAAATAAATAACAATACGGTATTGAAAAAAATGTAAGCTTGGCTTGTAGAAGGAAAAGGAAAGAAAGGTGGGACTGGGGGAAATATAAAATTCTAGAAAGGGAAATTAATATTATTTTATATTGTTACTGCAAAGTGTGAGGGGAGAGGGTAAAGGGGGAGAAGAAAATACTTTTTTAGGGATGGGGGAAGTTCAATTATTTATAATTACATTAATATGCCCCCTTTTTTTTTCATCGTGCCCTTTTATGGCAAAGTGCGCCCTGCCTGCCCTTGATCCTAGAGTGAACTCTGGTGATATATTATATTTAATTTTGAAAATGAATCTTCGTTGACACGCCTAGTGAATAATTTTTTTTCATTTCTTACTTTATAGAAAATAAGTTATGAATTTCATAAGAGCCTTTTTTATATGTGCAAGGAACTTGTAGACATTAATATATATTCGAGCATTTTAGAATAAGGCAGTGTTTTTATATCTTGAATTGTAATATATCATTCTCTAATGTTGACATTTCCCGTACAATTAAATCTCCAACTTGGGCAGCATTTTCTAGAATATCACTAACCAGGGCCCGACTTAGACAGTGGGGGGCCCTGGGGCAAACATTATTAGGGGACTTCCTTATATCTTAAAATTGTTAATTATACTCAAGTGACTAAAATTAAAATATAAACCTATTGTATGTATGCATAAATTTCGCACCAAGTACTGATTTCAGTATTCATATTTCACATCTTTATACATAATAACAGAAGATAGATAATTTTAACTATTAATTTTTTTATGATGTAACTATTACTTTAAGGGAACGTGGGGCTCGGAAACAAAGGGGGTAAGAGAAAAAAAAGAACATTTAAAATTGAAAAAAAAAAAAGAATTTTGGTAATATTTTGTTATTTTATATCATTTGGCCCTCTTTTAACAAGAAACTTTTCTCTCCTTGGAGGGCCCCCTCAAGCCGAGGGGCCCAGGGGAACTGCCCCGCATGCCCCTGCCTTAGTCAGGCCCTGTCACTAACTTTTATAGAAAATACAGAAAGGCTGTATATTTTTTAGTATCTGAATAAATCTATATTTTGTAAGTAAGAGTGAGAATGACTTCATAAATGAAGTAGCCAATTTGGATTAGAGAAAAAAAATGCAAGAATGAAATTCTTTAAATCCGAAATTTATTTGGCAAGATATCTTTCATTATTCGGTGAGATTTTAGCAGTATTCGGAAAGATATCTAAAACATTCGGCTACAGGTATTCGGTCAACAAGCCTTCAATATTCGGCCAACCGAATATTCGACAAAAGGGCTGAATACCGAATAGTGGCCGAATATTCGTCCCATCCCTAACATAAAGTAAATTAAAAATGTTAAATATGTTCGCGTACAGTCAAATAATGTTGCAGCGAATTTAAATCTACATTATAGTGGATCACGTGTAAATAAAAATTAAGCATTTGTTAGGGCGAAAATTAGAGAACTAAAATTAAGATAAAGTATCAAACAAATAAATACCTGAATAAATCCAGTGACGGTTAAGCAACTCGAGGTTGTCTATGCGATCTCCAGAAAAACATGCCGCTGGCGCGTGCCGTGCAGCTTCTTTGCCATTTTTCAAAATCAAAATGAACTGGGAGCAGCGGCGGCCTAAATCAGGTGCCATAGAGTCAAATTCTTCGCTGCTTTTAACTTGTTTTTTTTTCTCTTATCATATGCCTCAACTGCTTTTTTCATTACTTTCAAAGAAACTTTTGGAACTTCTACTTGTTCCTTTTCCGTAGAGGGATCGTATGCAGGATCATCTTCTAATTCATTATCTTCTACGTCTGCAATTATTATCATATCCATAGAATTATAAAATTCATTCTCAATTAAAAATTTCACGGTGTCAAAAATTCGGCGACTGATTTGATTTTCTACGTTTGTAGCTTCTCTATTCAACATAGAGTTCCCAAAATGAGACAGTAAGTGATCACGAAGAAGTGTTGAAATAACGGATTTGTCGGCAATTTCATTACAACCCAAAGACTCACCGACAACATCTTCAGAACTGGCCCCGAGTTCGCATTTCACAGCCTTTCCTAAACCAGCACGCTTAGGACGCGTTCTACAGGTGCTGGTAAAATTAGCCATAGTACAGATCTTAGGCACCTTTCACACTAGGCCACACATGATGTAAAACTTTCTAGTCAGTCCGTGTGTAACTTGATAAACAGTGCGAAATATCTATTCTTAACATTCACAGTTTTATTCATAATACTAGACTTTTAAATAATAAAAAACATATCTAAAATCTTTCTCAATTTCAAATTGACCACTGGTTGACAAACACCATCAGTTCGCACGCAACATCTCAGCTAGCAACGATAGTCTCTTTCATCTTTCTTTTTCATCGCTTATCGTTACGACGCTCTTTTCGATACGAAAGCGACGCCTATTTAGACGAAAAAAGAAGCAATTTCCAATCAAAATATATAAAACCAGCGTTCGCTTCTTACGAGCCGGTTGAGATGTCAGTCATGACTTCAAACAAACGGTTGCTATGCTGTATTTTTTATTTTGTTTGTATATTATATCTGTTTCTCATCGCTAAAGGTTTTAAAACTTTAAATGCAATTTAAATCGGTAAGATTTTCTGCGATTTATATTTAATTAAAAAATTAAACGTAGCAACCATTTGCTTAAAGTCAGTGTCGAACCAAAATTTCATGACTGACGTCACAATGAAAGCAAGTATTGACGTCATTAAATTCCTAAGTTTCATCCAATAGGACCAGCGAGGAGTTAGTACCTGACGGAGACATTCTACTCGCTAATCTAACTAATGAATTATGACTTCTTTTCATTATTTATTATAAATAACAGCAAAAATATATAACCTCTGTGGCATAAATCTCAAAAGCGTCTCATTTCCGGCTCCTAGTGCTACATGATTTTCTGATCCTAACAACGAGATCTTTCCAAAGATGTCACTTTCGTCAAAATGGAGATTTTTTTTCGGTTCCCAAATAAGTGTGCACAAAATCAGTAATAAGTGTGCAAAACCTGACATAAATTGTCGGATATCTCAAAAACGGCTGAATTCCGACGGCAAGTTCAATTGCGTTTTTCACTCCTCACAATGAGATCTTTCCAACGATACAACTTTTGTTATAGTTGAGGATAAAAATTTTTGCGGTTTCCCAATAAGTGTTCACTAGCTGCGTGACATAAATTGTCGCATATATCGAAAACGGCTCAATTCCGACGGATAGTTCCATTGAGTTTTTCACTCCTCACAATGAGATCTTTCTAACGATACCATTTTCGTTAAAGTTGACGCTGAAAATTTTTGCGGTTTCCCAGTAAGTGTTCACTAGCTGTGTGACATAAATTGTCGCATATCTCGAAAATGAATCATTTGCGACGGGTAGTTCAATTGAGTTTTTTACTGCTCACGATGAGATTTTTCCAACGATACCACATTCGTCAAAATCGGTGACTCACACTTAGTGCACTTCCCTAGTAAGTGGTCCCACCACTTTTAAAGCAAGAATAACTTTCATCTTAATTTATCGAGGACTATGTCTCGAGAAAGAAATTATTTATTTATAATCCTTTTTACTGGTGTGAAATGCACTTTCTTGAATTTTTTAAAACTGTCCCGAAAATGGGACGTTAGGCACTAATGGTTTAATAGTGTAGATGATTTAACGCTTAGAAAATTAATGGGTTATGGTACTAATTATCGAATTCCATCCAAATTAAATATTAATTCTATAATAAAACAATTTACGTATGATATAGATATATTTATTTATGAAATTGCAATATATTACAACAAACCTATTGAATATTTCAATAAATGGAAAATTTTAGTTATTTATAAATTAATTACGGCTTTAAAATATAATATTTTACATCTGGATTATACAGGGTGTCCCCTCTCAACGGTGGCCAATGGCTAATTTCTAAACCGTTGGTCATAGACATATAGTTCCAATTGCAAAAATGCTTTAAAAAAGGCAAAGAATTGTTTTTTAAGCGATTTTGGTCAAAAAAAATTTTTACTAGAAAATTACGAAAATTAAATTTTTATACGGTCCCCCGGTCCTATAAGTTATATTTAGTAAAATTTTTTCAACACTCTGGCAAGTAATACAGAAAAGGTCCCATTCATGTAACATTAAAATTGACCGAGTTATGAAACTTTAAATTTCATGACTTAAACCACTTTTCTATAGCTGAAAACGGATGAGTTCGACGGAGCTTTAAGGGAACGTACACTAAGTGCTTAAAGTATTATAAAGGGAGTTGATTTCCAACGCTGTTCAAAGGCTACTTCCTAAACTATTTGTCACAGACATATAGTTCCAATTACAAAATGTTTTAAATGAGCGATTTAACTGAAGGCGCTGTCACCGTATAAGTTTTACGGTAGTGTTAATTATAATTAATTAACTTCTAGATTGGTTATTAAAATAACTGAAGACATGAATTTCAAAATTCTCTTTATCGAAAAAATCAAATTTTGGGAAATAGCGAAAAAACTTTAAATGCATCTATTGGTTTTCATTATAAATTTTTAGATTGCATTGTCACAATAGTGGAGGTTTGTATAGACTGATAGAGAAATCAAAAAGCGAGAAGTCGAGTTTTGAAATTCATATCCTCAATTGTAATTTTACGTATTTTTTATTTTGTAAGCAAATGAAGCTGATTCTTTTCGTGATTTTATTTTAAAAAGGTATGTTATTTTGATAAGCTTTTATTTTATGCATAGTTTTCGTATGTAAATTTTCCTAGTTCAAAACTTATATTCAAATTTTAACTCACTTCCAAATATCTGATTGAGGTTCAGTTCCCATACTTATTTAAACCCGATGACAATATAATATTAATACGATTTTAGGTGCGTTCCATTTATTTATTTTATAGGACTACATCAAATTCTATTAGGTTGAGTAATCTAATAGAGCTTCAAATATGTATCATTTTGTAACGATTTGTGACTGTTGCTTTTCATAGTTTAATTTAACAAAATTTCTGTTATTTTTTTACTTATTTTTTTAGCACAAATCGCATATTTTACTTTAACATGTAAATGTCAACAAAAATTCCGAAACAACATTGTAATAAAAATTTTACTTTCAATGTTTAAAGTTAAATTTTCTATCTGATATTTATTTTTATTTCCAGTAAATTTGTGACTGATCCCTATTTTGCAGCAAAAAATATGCTTCAACTTTGAACAGCTATAACTCGGTCAATTTTGATCGCAGAGGAATGGGACTTTTTTTGTCTTACTTGTTAGAGTAGTGGTAAAAATTTTCTAAATATCACTTATAGGACCGGGGGACCGTATAAAAATTTAATTTTCGTAATTTTTTAGTAAAACATATTTTTGACCTAAATCGCTTAAAAAATAATTCTTTACCTTTTTTAAAGCATTTTTGCAATTGGAACTATATGTCTATGACCAACGGTTTAGAAATTAGCCATTGGCCACCGTTGAGAGGGGACACCCTGTATAAATACAAAACATCTTTTCCAGCAAATCACTAAATTGCAACAAAACTTTGTAATCACTTATGTGGACAAATCTCGAAATAATTATGCAATCATATGTAAAACCTATTACCATTAACTGCTTAAATCCAGTATATCTTCTAATAACTCATTCCAAAAAACTAATGGTGATACAATTGTAAACAATAGTAAAATTAGAGGTTTTTATAAATTATTAGACATTAACTCTACTAACTTTACATATCCATATCTAGTTCTTATACCCAAATTTCATAACCCTGTTAAATTTAGAACAGCTACAATTGGTTGCAATTCTTATAATAATACAGCTAATAATCTTCGATTAAAAATTCTTAATCAAATATATATAATAACAAAAACCAGTGATAATACACATTGCCTAAAGAATAGCTGTGAACTGTTCAATTTTAAAAAATCTTAAATGTATAAAAAATATAACTACATAGAATTTCAAAGATATTTTTAATAACATAAATTTATTGGTTCTACATAATATAATAAATGCACTATTTAAAAAATATCAACATGATTTGAATATATCAACGAACATTGATTATGATTATTTTCTTACTTTAACAAATTGTATTATCTATAATAATTTTATAATGCAAGATAACATAATATATATACAAACATTTAATATACCACAAGGTGGTTGAACATCTAGTATATTATTAGACTTATATCATTATGAACGTAAATATTTTAATAATAAAATACATTTATATCGATATATTGATGATATAATTTTAATTAGTACTTATAATACCAGAATATATCAGTTCCCAGTAGATTATCCAGCTATTTTAGAAATTACAAAAAACCTGCTTTCTAATAATAACATACCATTTTTAGATCTTAAAATTATATTAAAAGAAAACAAATTAATAGCTTATTTAGATGACAAACGGAATGAACTTAATTTGAAAGTTAATACATGTACTAATTTTAAATCCTGTCTTCCTAATTCTATATATTGTAATATATTTTTTAATAATTTACATAGAATAAAATGTTTATGTTCTTCTCATCTAATTAATGCAAATATTAAAAAGCTAGTTTATGATGCACTAAATGATGGTTTTCCTAAAAAATTCATACATTCTTTAATATGCAATTAATTATTACATGATCTCAAAAATAATTAACACATTGCGTAAAAAAAGTAAAAAAAATTATTAAAACATAAAATTAATAAAAAAAATTAAAAATTTAAAAATTATAAAAAAAATTTATATATTATATTCCTTATAATGTATATATTCCTTAATGTACTTCTAACATTAGGTCTTCTACTACAACATTAGGTTATGAAGTCGTAACTCGATGACATGATGATACATCAAAATTGGGAATTAGCATCATTCTCAGCTCATCTTGTACCAAGATATTATGAGGCAAACTGAAATATTCGTATTGTACTAGTCGGTGTGTGTAAAGTGCCACAATTTCAAGCAGCAATTCAATGATATTATTGTCAAAATAAGGGTTTGGTGTCTCTTCGTTTTGCTTTGTACCAAGTTATGTCAAATCAGTCGTTTTCTCGTTTATTGTTAGCTTTTCCTAACAAATTAATTCATCTTGAAAATCCATGGCGAAATAATGTAATGTAAAATATTATATTCTAAAGCTTAAATAGTACATTACAATTTTTTTCAAGGGAGGGAGGGAGGTAACAATTTTAGTTTTCCGAAGGTTTCTGCCAGGTTATACGCAGACAGATGAAAATATTCCTACAATACTTTATTTTAACTTTAATTTTGCACCAATTGCATCTCGTAACTCAATGACGTGATAGTGACGCTAAAATGACGAGTTTGCGCCAGCTGCTATTCATATAGTACCAGTCATTCCTTCATCTGCACCTAATAATCTTGTCCTACATTATGATTTCATCCCGTAACTCGATGACATAGTCATTTGTGTCGTAAACGCTCGTTCTAATATTAAGACCGCGTAACGTTTCTGTTTAAGGCAGGATTCTGTTATAGGTGTTTACTATTTTGACAGGTTTTACTATTAATATAACATAAATAAGTATATTTATACAAACACACAAAACTTGTAAAAATGAAACCTGTCTATAAAGGAATTCTGTCAACGAAAATGTTAGATAATGCTTTCAAAAAGGAGACTATACAATTATATCTGCTAAGACAGAAACCTGTGGAAAACAGAATTTTTCACAAATATTTGTGCTTTTATCTTGGCAGGTTTTATTATATATATAAAGTGAAAAAAAATTGAACCCCCCCCCCCCACGCCCCGAAACGAAATCCTGGCTACGCCAGAACTTCTGGCGCTCAGGCCACATGCCCCCTTTGAGCCCTTGTAGTTTTGGCCCTGCCTATAAATATTAGACAATATGCATTTACCTTGCTAAATCTGAGATGGAAATTCCACTCCTTTGTTTTGGTTACAAACTTTCTGAAATGATGATTTTTTAATTAATGTTTTTTTTTTTCAGCATCATATTGTTACAATTGAGAAGAAAATACAAATTTCTTTTACTAACATACTAGTAAACACTTATAAAAATGCGTAATTTTTTCATGTGACAAGTTGATACTGATATTTTGACTAATGTTTAAGAATGTTGTAAAATATGCTGATAAATTCACAACAATAACGTGATAATAATGGGGAAAAAATTTGTGATATTTTTTGTTTATTCTATTAATTCAATAAATATGAAAGATTTTATAAAGCTTTTGCATAAACATACAAAATCGTAGTGTCCGATCCTCATTTAGAGATCTGCACGGGTTAGATTTTTCAAGTCCTGACAAGAAGGAATGTTATTTTTGCCCGGCCTGGTGTAAAATTGAAAATTTCGGCCCGACCCGTACATAAATCATTGAAAACAGGCTCGGCCCGATCTGGCCGGATACGATTTCTACTATTTCAAAATAATTCAGATTTTTATCTTCTAATTAAGATTCTTTTAAAGAATACTGTATACATATTTTCGGGATGATTTTACAGTATATTTTACAGAAAATATAGGATAGCAACATTATTGATTAATTCGATTCTTAGATTTTCAACATTTAAAGATTCGTAAATAATAATAATAATAATATGGTTTGGAATAAAGGGTATAAAAGAAGGTTAAAAACATCATAACTTTCGAAGCCGTATAATAAAAATAGATTTATGGAAATATTTCTACATCATTTTATTAAAGATTTTCTCAAATCCAAAGGTACTACTTTCTGATACATTTCTGAATTCATTTCTTTTTAGGAAAAAGGTAACATTAGCAGGTTTTTTTATTCAGAAACTATATAATCGAATGGTTATATCCATTATTTGATACAAGTAATTTAAGAAAATAATGTCAAAGCTAACGTTTTGAATCGAATTTCCGGATGCCACAGCATGGGAAGGGAGAAAAATACGCAATCACGTGGCAAGAATCTCTTATTTCTCAAAATTATATACACGTATCTTATTTACCCAAAATAAAAAACGCTATCCGATTCCAAAACCCTTTCAATAGTCAGCCTATTCAATTTTATACTTTTACAGTAAAAAATTAGTCAGAAAATGTGTCAAACTTTCGCGTTTTTGAAAAGTGAATTTATGAACCACCAAGAAGAATATTTCTAAAGATTACGTTAACATAAGTTTTTTATCGCTATGAATAATTTTACAAATCATGTTGTGTGCTCTACACATCTTGAGAAAGTCTTAAAATCTAGTTCTTCAGTCTAGTTCCAGCCTGGCTTAATTATATATAGAAAAAAAAAATGCAAACTTAAGCTCGGCACGAGTCTGCTAAAAAATATAAAGCTCGGATTAGACACAATATAACTGTCCGATGCCGATCTGTACATTATACAAATTACATTTCTGTGTTCATATTGTCAAACTATAGTATAGCTCGTGTCGCAAATTTATACTTATTCTTGTTAAAGTTATATTCACTGAAAATAGCTCATGTTTTATTGTTTATAGTGCAATCTTTAAAACGGGCCGGCAGGCCCGCAAATTTTCTTTTCGGTCCGGCACGTATGGCCCTTTCAAATTTTGCCGGCCTAGCTCGTTTATTTTGTTTTTCGACCCGGCCCGGCCCATTAGAAAATTCGGAAAAACACCACCGGGCCGGACCCGTGCAGACTTCTACCCTCACTTACTGTACAGTTTTTAGGAAAAAAAGAAATAAATTTCTAGTTATAAAGTACGGAGAAAATCAAAATTGATGCGACAGCCTCCCCCCTCCCCTCCTCTCCCTACCGAAAAAAAACCTAAATTTGCAGAATAAACCAAATAATGCAATAATTGCCGTTTAAATAAAGCTGCATTTGTTTTACTCTTGACGGCGGTTTAATTGTTATTACCCCCCCCCCCCTTTTCTTTTTAGCTGAGCAAGTGTGTTTTAAAACACTACATTTGTAATTTTTTTTTTTTTTTTTTTTTTTTTTTTTAACATTAGCTTTAATTTGAAACTTTTCATTCATTGAATATATATTTTTTAAGTTTGAAAATGAAAACAAACAATCCTAATTACATTGTTTTATTGAGCTACACTTGATTTGTGTATGTAAAAATGCAAATTTTCAACAGTTTTTATAAATTGCATTCCAATATTTTTGCAATAAAAGAGGGTTGACAGTACACATCAAGACAAACAATATTAAATAGGAGACCAAGGGTCCCAAACGTTTTCCAAAGGAGATAGCCGCCATTAAAGTTTAGGGACCAAAATTTCAAATAAACATAAAAAACGGAAAAATCGGTCGATTGATTTGCGAATTTCACTAAAATTATTCTTTATGTCGGCATTTTCTTGAAATTAAAGTATAAAGATAAATTTCAAAAAATGCCGATAGAGGGCGCTTTAGACTTTGGAGTATCGAAAAACTATTTTTTGCCGGTATTTTTTGCATCTCATTAAATGTTTTCGTAAGCTTAGATTCAAACTTCAATTTTGAGCTCAAAATCTGAAAGTGGGGGTGGTCAAGTAGCACAAACTGAACTGTGTTCAGAGGGTTCAAATTTCAAACGGTTATAAAAAAACGGAAAAATTGGTTGTTTGATTTGCGGTTTTCACTAAAACTATTCTTTATGTCGGTATTTTCTTAAAAATAAATTATAAAGATAAATTTCAAAAAATGTCGATAGAGCGCGCTTTAGACTTTGGAGTAACGAACAACTATTTCTTGCCGTTATTTTTTGTATCTCATTAAATGTTTTCGGAAGCTTAGACTTAAACTTAAATTTTGAGTTCAAAATCTGAATAGTAGAGAGTAGTTAAATAGCACAAACGGAACTGTGGGGGGGGGGGGCGGGATGTTCAAATTTAAAATAATTATAGAAAATGGAAAATTTTGTCCATTCGTTTGCGGTTTAAAATAAAACTATTCTTTAAGTCAGTATCTTCTTGAAAATAAATTTTAAAGATAAATTTCAAAAATTCTATTAGAGGGTTCCTTAAACTTCAGAGTAACCAACAATTAATTTTAACCATTATATTTTTGTTCTAATTAAATGCTTGCAATAACTTATTAAATGCTTTCGGAAGATTAGATTTACACTTAAATTTTGAGCTCAAAGTCTGAATAATTAGGAGTAGTTAAGTAGCGCAAATTGAAGTGTTTTCAGGAGTTGAAATTTAACCCTCCCCCCCCCCTCGAACACAATTCAATTTTTCGCTACGTAAACACTTGCAACGATTCAGTATTTGAGCCTAAAATTTAAGTTTTGACATTTAAAGCATTTAATGAGATTAAAAAAATAACAGTTAAAAATAGTTGTACGCTACTCCAAAGTCTAAGGCGCCCTCTATCGGCATTTTGTGAAATTTATCTTTAAAATTTTTTTTCAAGAAAATGTTCATTTAAAAATTAGTTTTAGCGAAAAAAGCAAACGAATCGACCAATTTTTCCGTTTTTCTTTTATAATCATTTGAAATTATACTGAATATACCTCTGAACACAGTTCAGTTTGTGCTACTTAACCACTCCCACTTTCAGACTTTTAGTTCAAAATTTAAGTCTAAGCTTACGAAAGCATTTAATAAGATGCAAAAAATAACGCCAAAAAAGAGTTGTTCGTTACTCCAAAGTCTAAAGCGGCCTCTATCGGCATATTTTGAAAATTATCTTTATAATTTATTTTTAAGAAAATACCGACATAAAGAATAGTTTTAGTGAAAACCGCAAATCAATGAACCAATTTTTCCGTTTTTTATAATGATTTGAAATTTGAACCCTCTGAACACAGTTCAGTTTGTGCTACTTAACCACTCCCACTTTCAGATTTTGAGCTCAAAATTTAAGTTTGAGTCTAAGCTTACGAAAACATTTAATGAGATGCAAAAAATACCAGCAAAAAACAGTTGTTCTTTAGTCCAAAGTCTAAAGCGCCCTCTGTCGGCATTTTTTGAAATTTATCTTTATTATTTAATTTCAAGAAAATGCCAACATAAAGAATAATTTTAGTGAAAACCGCAAATCAATCGACTGATTTTTCCGTTTTTTATGTTTATTTGAAATTTTGGTCCCTAAAATTTAATGGCGGCTATCTCCTTTGGAAAACGTTTGGGACCCTTGGTCTCCTATTTAATACTGTTTGTCTTGATATGTACTATCATCCCTCTTTTATTGTAAAAAAAAAAAAATTAGAATGACCCTGTATGTATATATATATATATATAAAGAAAAAGAAAAATACAAAGGTGTGCTTTTGATGGCAGTACAATTATTTATAACTACAAATTATACAAATAATTTTTAAATGACGTAATTTTTTTCTCATATAATGTTATTCTAATATTAGAATATAGGTTGTTTTTTTTTAATTTGAGTGTAAATATATTTATTTATGGAAAGGAAGTAATATTAGCGTTTTTTAAAAAAATATGAAAAAATTGGTAACTAAATTACTTTTTAGAAATTTGAAGTAAAATGAATCAAGATTTTAAATGAATTAAGAATTTTAAAAACAAAATTGAAAATATAAACTTAAAAAATGTGTCTGAAAAAGATTGTTAAAATACTAAAGTTTCTATAAAACTTTCTTAATCGAATGATTTTTTCTTTTATCAACCTTAAAAAGCATTTCATCGATTTAAAATCGGTTTGCTTCAACATACGTAAATGCAATGTGTTTCTTAATATAAGCCTGCAAGGAGCTACAATCACAACTTAATTACTTCAGTGACAGAGTTTAACAATCATGAATTGGTAGAACCTGAAATGCCTTGTAAGAAAAGAAAACGACCTTCCTTTCTTAAGAAGTAAACCCGAAGTAATTGATTACACTTTGACATCTGGAAGAGTTTCAGTTGACCTTTGTTACCTCCCAACAGTTAAACGTAGAAAGGGGATATTGATCTCCTTGTTTGATAGTTTTAGAGATAAGTTTCAACAAAGATGGAGGGCTTTTTAGTTTGACTTTTTAAACCATCCGGAGTCGCAGATTAGAAATAGGGAAAAAGTTGCGAAAGGTACAATAAACCAGTTGGTTAATATACAATACGGTGCTATACCGCATTCGCAACCGAGAGGGGAGAAATTTTCGGGATAGTTAGGGAAAACCTCTAAGATACTGATAATGAACTATGAAAGGCAACCATTTCATTTCTACTTCAGTACCATTGAAGTCAAAAAGATTTTTACTGTAGTGTGAGGGATTGCCCGCAATAGCCAAAAATACTCAATCATCTGTGTGAGAATTTAGCTGTCACAGGTTGACAGGTAGAAAACAACCCGCTTCTTTAAAAAGCAAGAGCAACGCCATTTTGTTGTTGTATTACTTTTTCGAGGACTTTAATTTTGTCAACGGAAATAGCTCATTTACAGAATGATCGATTACTCCTCAGAAAACCACACAATTTCTCTTGAACTTTTACATTTTTCATTAAGTGGATAGTCCCTCAAGACTCTCCTTGTCAACATGTGGTTTCCAGATGTTGGCAAGAGTTTTACGTCCAGTTTAAGGTGGTTTAGAGAGAAAATATATTTTTCCCCGTTCAATAATTAGCAACTTTCTGGAACTTTTTTTGTTTTATTTTTAAGCGTAAAAACGATTTAAACGTAAACTCAATGAATGCGACTTAAGTACGATTTTAAAATCGAAATAGTTTTAAGAATTACTGAATTTACTAAATTATTATTTTGCAACATTTTAAATTAATTATATATATAAGGCTGTTTTTGAAAAAAAAAATGTTCATGAAATTTGCAGACATTGTTCATGATAGCATTAAAGCTCTTTAGAATTCCACAGTATTTTTATTACTATTTTTTTTTCTATTGTAATTGTTTTTCATCCATAATCACTTGTTTACTAATACTTTTGTTTTTACCATTTTCAATTTGACGGATTTTTCTCTAAAATCCATGCGATTAACTATCGGAAAATAATCGGTTAAATATCCAAAGTATCCGGTAAACGAATATTCGTCAAATGGGCCAAACACCGAATCGTGTGCACGTGTGCAAATATTAATAGAATCATTCCGTCAATAATGTTACTTTTTGAGGTTTATGACAGTATTTTTCATTCTGTATTAATTTTAGGGGTAGCAATTATTACTTGCAATGATAATATTAAATTTTTATTGCAGTAACACGTTTTTGAGTGCTTTGCGATGTTAATTAATTTGTATTAAAATATAAAAGTAAGTTTGTTACTTAGAACAAAATGCTTGGTTGTGAATATTTTTTATAATATTAAATTACAATTAAATATAAAAATCAGATATTATAAAGTTAATAGTTTGATTATCTAAAGCACAATTATTTTTTCATAATATTAACGAAAGTTGTACAGTATACTTTTCTAGTTTAAAAATACAGCAAGTTAATTTGAACTGCCACCCTTTAAAAATATATAAATTCTCGAAAGCATGCGTAAGAAAAAATTTTAGGTTAAGGATTTTTAATTGCTATTTTAAATTAACGAAAATAAAAAAAATATTTAAAATTGTCTTTTTGTCTTTAATTATTCATTTCTTAAAATAAATTGGCTACTATACTTGATTAAATTTTCCGATCGAAAAAATCTAACTCGCTTCATACGTTACTCCCTAAAAAATTAAAGTATCGCCATTAAAACTTATTCATCATTCAAAAAATACCCCTCAAACTGTAGGACATAAAAAAATAAATAAACAAGTTGAATGTAGATTCTGCCATTGCAGAATTCAGTTTTGCCTCCGATTAGGAAAAAAAAAAAAAAAAAGATAGAGGTTTTTTAGAAGGGTAACCCCGTTTAGAATGCAATGGACTAACTTCATTTTTCTTGTGTTTATCAATATAATAGCAAACAGAACGGCGTGAAATACCCAGTTGATTAGCAATTTCTCTCTGAGACTGTGGAATTGCGGAATAATAACGAGATACAATTTGACGTGCTACTTCTTCACTGACTAGATTCATCAAAAACGGATTTTTTTCTTTAGTTTAAACGCTTTTTTATAGACTCTGGGAAAAGGGGAATGCATTTTAACAATAAAACGCGTGGAATCCCGTCGAATTCGACGAATGAAATGCTTAAAAGACCCGATCGATTTGGCTTAAAAAAAGCAAAAGTAATTACATTATTGAATCAATATATAATAAATATATTTCCAAACTTAATGTCAAGTTTTCCAGTTACAATTTTGCATGCGAATATTTGCACATCTTCAGTTAAAATTGTAATCAGAGTGCCGGCGAAATCCAGAAATTTTATTTTATATGCACTACAGAAAAATAGATTTATTTTTTAAAAAAAATAATAATAATTAATTTTATTTTTACTATGACATTATTTTCACTAACTGAAGTCATCTGAAAGTAAAATCTCAATCTCAGTGTCCATAATGAAAAGAAATATTGAAATGTAATATCGTTATGAATAAAAATGCGATGTTTTAAATAGTGACGTCATTTTCTCTTCAAATGTTTTTTAAAAGTTACTGTTATTAGTAATATGAAAAAAGCGTCCGTAATAATATTGTAAATTCATTTTATCTGGTTGCTGAATGCCATCATTTTCCTCATTTGAAATATTTCTTACTTTGCTTTAGACATTAATTTTTATCATAAATTATTTTCTGTTATTTTATTTACATTATTAATATTATTTCTCATTAAATATATTTTTTTACCTCAATTAGTGCATAATTACATGCAATCATTTTATTGTGGTTAAATTTTACGAAAACAATTAACTTTTTTCTTTTAAATGCGACGACATGTTCACTGATGAAATAAAGTTTCTGACTTGTGGAAAGTAATAATGGAAAATAAATTTTTATTATCGAGAGAAAAGCTAAACTAAGTTGCCACCATTTTGAAGAAATATCGTAAAAAAGCATTTAAAATTAAAAATAAAATATAAAAATGGAAATAAATTAAAAAATAGCTAAAATGGGCACAACTACAAATAAATAGCTTTCATTTAAAAAAATAATTTAAAAAATCGGTTCAGTAGAAAATTCAGGGCTGATGACACGACATTTTTAGCTTGTCTGAAAGAAATAGCATCGGAGGCTAATTAATTAATTAAAGTCAACTATAGTTCGAAGAAAACCACGGACTTCGAACAGTTATCTCGACGGATGCGATTAAATCTCATTACAAAAATTTCAAAGAGTGCTCTCCGTAAGGGTTTAGCTAAGCTATCTTAAGCCGATATTAACGCAATGCCCGAAGAAAACCGCAAACTCCGAACAGTTAAGCCGACGAACGCGCTTAAAATATTTTAAACTTCCCTACCTAAAAAAGTCTCACTACCAAAAAATTCTAAAACGTTATAAAAAGGAAGAAAAAATATCTAAAAATTACTCCCTAAAAAATTACTCGTTAAAACATCACGGAAATTTTAGTTCCCTCATTAAATATTTCTTCATTATAAATTAGCCCGAAAATAATAATAATAACTCCCCGTACAAGACTATGCCGAAAAATAATTAAAGTTCCCCAAAACCCTCAGCTTAATTTCAAAAATAATCCGTCCTACAAGACCACGGTGAAAAAAAATATTGTTCACAAAATTTTCTCTTAAATTATTTCATAGTACCCATGATAACACGAAAATTAATCCTTAAAAAATTAAAATCAACGCTTAAATTAAAAAAAAAAAACCTCGTACAAGAGCACGGGAAAAAATGTGCCTTTTAAAAATTTTAATCTTTCCAAAATTCCCGTTTAAATTACTATTTTAAAGTTCCCAAATTAACACGAAAATTAATACCCCCCAAAAAATAGTCTCCCCACATTAAAATCAAAAACACGTCACTATTCTCACTACTCACAAACCTAAAAACAAAAACGGTTTCTGCTAAAAATTGTATTTGAATGCATGTGAATTTTTCAAGATTCTTCAATAATCACCTTCTTAATATGACAATTGTACGGGATACAATTTCTTCTCTTTATTATGCCTTCTTTTTCGTAACACAATTTTAATAGTAAAAGGCATTTGAAAATCATTTGTCCGCATTTTTATATTTCCTTTGTCCTTTTTTTTTTTTCTCTTTAATTCTATCAGTTTAAATTTCGATTTTTTTCCCTTTTTTTTATTATTATTATTATCTTTCGATTTTTAGCCTCCGATGCTATTTCTTTCAGACAAGCTAAAAAGTGTCGTGACAAAAATTGTGGCCCACTTTTACTTACCTATCATATGGTATAGGGTAAGTTTTGCAATCGTTTTGAAAATCGAAAAAAAAATTTTGGGGGGGGGCAGATTTACACGTTTTAGATACTGGAGATTCCGAAAAACATATTTTTAGAAAAAAAAATTGCCGTCCGTCTGTCTGTCTGTAAACGCTCTATCTCACGAACAAACGAAGATAGAGACTTAAAATTTTGTATGTACTTAGTAAGTAAGAATAAGACGAAGCCTGTTTAATATCAGTAACCTCGATTATCCAGAACTATTTTTTTCTGACTCTCGAAAAATTCATTCTGATGAAATTAAAATAACTGATAAATTCTGATATAACAATTTTCGATTTTTTTTTTTTTTTTTTTTTTTTTTTTTTTAAGGAAAGGACGTAAAAGGCAATAAAATAACACAAATTTTGCATCAAGTTTTGCATCAAGTTGCATTTAATAGTTGCCGAGATATTTGTAATCCTGTTTTCCACATTCTTTGATTTTTCATGGCCCTGTATTTTCTTCAAATTTCAGTTCAAAGATATGTTTTAATTGGAAATGAGACGCTTAATCTGACGCAGTAAACTGTTAGTTAATATGATTATTAGTTATAAGGATGTTTCTTTTACGCAATCCGGTATTACTTATGTACTTTGGTATTTTACATAATTTGTTGAAATGGATTCATCAGCAATTCATTAATGGAGAATTACTATGTATATTAAGGATATTTAAATATACGTTTAAATTTTGTTTTGGAATTTCAATGCATTTTATAAATAGTTTTCACATAATTTATTTTCACAAATTATATAATGCATATCCATGATGGGTAAGTATTACGGTGGCCCTCAACGACTAGTTTCGTAATCTGGCCGTTAAAACGAAACATTCATACAATTTTATTGTTAAAATGCATTTTCTTTTTCTCAGAGTCTATAAAAAAGCGTTTAAACTAAAGAAAAAATCCGTTTTTGATGAATCTAGTGAATGAAGAAGTAGCACGTCAAATTGTATCTCTTTATTATTCCGCAATTCTAACGTCTCAGAGAGAAATTGCTAATCAATCGGGTTTTCACGCCGTTTTGTTTGCTATTATACTAATAAACACAAGAAAAATGAAGTTAGTTCATTGCATTCTAAACGGGGTCGCCCTTCTAAAAGACCTCTATCAATTTTTTCTCTTTCTTTTTTAATCGGAGGCGAAACTGAAATCTGCAATGGCAAAATCTACATTCAACTTGGTTTTTTTTTTTTTTTTTTTTATTATTATACATTTTATTTCATACAAAATAAAAAAAAAAAAAAAACTGTAAGCAGGTGAAATGGAAAATTATAGTGTTTTTTCGCATTTTCATAAAAAGTAAATTTTTAGGATTCGGTTCGCATCTAGTTCTGAAAAATGCGCATATGTTTAAATCTATAATATTTTACAAAATAATAGTGTGTGGATCTTCAAGGCAAAATATTTTTTATATATGTTACCGTTAAAGCGTATATAATCCATTTTTTCTTAAAATGTCTACTTATTTCATGAAATAACTAACCAAGTCCATTAAAATGCGTAACATTATTAGATTCAACGATTTATTTTACGGAGTAGCGATTGTCTAACTGTTAAAGTATTAAAATGCAACACGTGGAATCCATTTGAACCAATTATCGCTGGTTTAAATCAGTTTTGAATTGCTATGTTTATGTCTGTTTTGTAGTCGGTGTGAATGTTGCATTTCTTTGACTTCTTCGTCACTAAATGTCATTGGGAGTGCATATTTTGATTGTATGCTTTTACTTTCTTCTATCTTTACAAGAAGAATGCATTGATTCGTGAGAAATTTCGACTTCCAGTTTATCATGGATTTACACGTTTTAAAAGTTAATGAACAAGATTTGAGAGTTTTTAGAAAATATTTGTCTGTCACTCTGTGAGTCTGTATCTGGCAAAACATTTGTGGGAGCTTCATTTCATGAACTAATGTACGGAACTTCACAAAACTTTAGATTAAGGGTGTATTCTAATCAAAACCGCTTATTTTCAGATTTATTTTTCAGTTCATTTTTGCTCTCAAATGCACCAAACTTTCAAAATCTCTTATTTAAAAACTATATAACGTGCCGTGTTCATTGATTTTTCGGTAAATGTATAAAATATTGCAAAAAATGCTGCCAAAGTTGCCAATTTGGACAGAAATTTTCGAACATGGAGATCTGGGAACGAACAAAATGATTGAACTGAGAAAATAATTGTTTATAAATCAAATTCTAATTAATTTAGTGAAAAATTGCATCACACGGCATCTTATACATCACTTCAAAAATCACCCTAGCAAGTTTCGTGTTTCTACTTTTAAAAATGAGTCGGAAAATGTATCGGAAAATTTCGAGCTGTTGAAGGTGAAAAAACATTTTTTCGAATACACCCTTAATGTCCCCAGTAATAATGTGACCATGATCTGTATTGACGAAGTTGCTATAACAGGGATCATTACAATAACAAGGATAATTAGGATGAGCGAAGCGAATCCTCTACTAGTCCACTCAAATTACAATTTGTCGTACGCTTTACAAAAAAACTATTCAATATTTTAACTTCAAATTAAACACAAAAATAAATTATGATCTGTAGATTTGCAGAATATAATTTTTTTACAGTAAAACGTTAAAAAAAATTATTATTTTAATTAATTTATTTTACATGCATTTCCAATACGGACGCATTTTAGCAAATAAATAAAAAATGAAACGCGTATATTTTCAGAAAAAAAAAGTTTAAATCATGGAGTAAATAATTATAGATAGAATCATGATTAATTTATTAAATAAACCATGTTTTCATTATCCCACAAAATCGTTTGCACAGATGACACTTAAACATTTTAAAAGAATTGTATTATGGATTTTTTTTTTTTTTTTTTTAAACTGGCAACAAAATAATTTTAAACAAATAAAATTAATTCTTAAATTTGTTATATAAATGAAAAATTAAATGATCTGCGTGAAGTTGTTGGTTCAAGCTCTTTATAAATATTTTTGCGAAGGTCGTATTGTGGCTAAATAATATCGACTCATTAATCAGAAGGATTTTATAGAAAAATAAGACTTTAATAAGTTCGCAAACACAACAATAATTATTCGTGAAAACGTCACTGCGAGAATGAGAGAGCGCTTCGTTAAAAGGTAATTCCATTAATTGAGTTGCCATTCGCAGAAAGTAAAAAGTTCTCCCACGCGGAGAGAATTACAGCAATTCTCATACGCTAACATGTATAAAAAAGAAGAAATTAAAATAAAATGTTTTACAGTTAAAAATTCATAGTATCAACGAAAGCAGATTTCAAATGTTTTTTTCCAGAAAATAGGATTTTGAAGAAGTAACTTTCTTCAAGCTTTCTTCAAATATATTATTCTAAAATAGCTATCAAAGATTATCGGATGTTGATTACAAAGATTGGAAACATGCATATTTCAAACAATTAAAAAACACCAGTGGCTACTTGAAATTGTAAAAACATCTTTAAAAGAGCTTTTAGTTGAAAATTTAAAAAAAATTTGTAAAAGTTTACTTCGAAAATATCTTATTATGCCAGTTTTACATCATAAATAAAAAATTAAAATGCGCCAAAACATAAAATAACGTTTTTGTTTAATAAAGATGCAAAATAATAATAAAAAAAATATTGTTACTTTCAAATATGTGTTTTATAAAATAATGCTTCGCGAATCCAAACAAAGCATGGCTTTTGCTAGTCGTAATAAGAATTTAAAAAGTACGGAATTCTTACAATTAAGATTTTTAAATACAACATAGCCCATTTCAAACAAAATTGTCTAAAATAAAAAAATATATATATTTCAAATGAATAAGAAATATAAAAAATATCGCCCAAAATATAATTAAATTCATTAAATTAAACATTGTTAAACATATTTTCAAATTGAATTTCTTGAACAAAATATATAAAGTTTGCTTATAATTTTGCATATATTTAATTCCTGAAAATTTTTTCTGAAAATTCATCTGAACTTTAACTTTCGATTTAAAATATTTCCACATGCAGTACGTGATTTTTTTCTTTTCTTTTTGTTCTTTTCGGTGAAATGAGCACCAGTGCTACGTTTTCATATATATATATATCAATCATATACGTACACATATATGGGTGTATATACTCATATGTGTATTCGTATATATAGATCTGTATGTATATATGACACTGACGCCCATCTAGCCGAAAAGTACCGTTTCTCCATATAGAATTTTCATTTCAAAATTTTATTAATCATTCAGATTAATTGTGTAATGTTGATAAAACCTGGTAACCCGAATAAAATGATTTTTGAAAAACGTAATTCTAGAGGTCAGTATATGCAGGTTGTATAAACAAACATTAATGTTTAAATTAAGTATCTAGACAAGCCATTTTCGATTCTTGATTTTTCTTCGAATAAATTATTATTACGTCTCTAATTTTGTTCTATGGAAATCAAATATTTATTAAAATATTGCTCAGATTATCATAAAATTGAGGTAATTACTTGTGAGATACAGATGTCTCTTGTTAACAAATCAAAATTGCAAACAATATAACTTTTAGCCTTCTTTCGTGTAATGTTATTGAGTTAGCCCAGTTCCTCAATTAGTATTTAATTATTATTATTATTGAAAATTAAACATATTATTTTTAATCGGGTTTTGATTGTTCATGTGAGCTGGAAACAATCTAAATTTTAAGCTGATTATCTAATTGCATTCAATTACATTACACAACACATGTGCATGATACTAATGTAAGAAAATAAATATTTTAATTATGTCTTGGAAGTTATATAATATTGCTGCAATAATAATAGATTGCCTTGATAGTAAAATGAAGACATACGGGTAGTAAAATTCAAGCGATTTATAAGAATTTGGATAAAAATTTAGAGAGCTTATTGTCAATAAAGGTTTTGTAATTATTATAAGTTAATATCATGTTTGTTTATTTGCGTGATTCATTTAAGACTTTTTTGAAATGCAAACTGAATACTTTCTGACGTATTTTTAATTAATTTTTGTTTGTGAATGTGTCAAAAGCGAGATGAACATATTTAGAAACAACACAATCGAACATTTTTTTTTTCAAAAAAAAAAAAAAAAAAAAAAAAAGAAAGAAAGAAAGAGAGATTTCAAGACATGCAGTTAAATTTGACGTTTTGATCGAAATTTCTAGACGTGACACCACTGGAAAAGGAAAAAACCGTCATCCTGAGACAGTAATAACTTCGGCCATTTGTTGTCAAGTTCTATAGGTGAGATTTTAAACAAAAATTTTTATTACATTCAATGTACAATGTTTAATCCATTCTCAAAATTTCATGTTATATACATTATCATGTTATTTAATGTTCAATTTTTTTTTTTTTTTTTTGTGTGTGTGTGTGTGTGTGTTTGCAATTTAAAGAAATTTGGAAAATATTATTTCATACATATCAATAATATGAAAAAAATTCAGCTTCTTCAAAAAAAACTTTTTATAAATGTCGAATTAATTCATATTACCATGCTTTACTTAATATTAAAAAAAAAAAAAAAAAAAAAAAAAAAAAACGTAAACTGAAAGCCGTTAAATCGATTTAATTAAACAAAACAAATATAATATATTTTTTATCATTTCGGATAATATAATTTTCCTTTTCTTTCCTTCCACAGAAATAAAGTATGCTACTTGTATACCTGAGAAACTCGGTTAATAGTTATAATAGCAAAATGCAATTAATATCTTAAACACTATAAAAATTTAAGTCCCACGAATTATTAAACAATTCTCCGATTCATATAACGCCACCATGCAATGTGTAATTGCCTGTGATGGCACCCATGTAGAAAATGCGTAATCAAAAAAAAAAAAAAAAAAAAAAAAAAAAGAAAAGAAAAGAAAAAAAAATTCTTTTCTCCTATCTGTGTTGTAATCAGAGATTAGTGTACTGACTCTGTGTCATATGCAAATTTCCTCCGTGCGCCCCAATCGTGTTTTTTTATGGGGGGGGGGGGGGAAGATTCGCAGAACAGTTTTTTGTGCGTGCATAACGTGTCCGCATGCGATTAATTGGTATTATTTTATCGCGCTGCTTTTCGTAATCTCTAGGAATTGAAAACACAAACAAACAGGCAAATTTTTATGCAAAATCTATAAACAATAGTTTCTAGAAATGTTTCTATAAATGGCAGAAATACTAAATGAATTCATAAATGACACTTATGATCAACGAAAGCTTGAAAATTTAAAATGTTTTATTATAGTTACTATTTTTATATTTTTTAAACATTATTTTATCTAATGTACTGTTTAATAGTTTAATAAATATTGATTTTAAAGAAAAATAACCATATTACATTTACTACTCGTATTATAGTACACAAGTATGTTACAGGATGTTATGCTAAAACGATTCTTTTTTTTTTCTTATCTCTAGCCCACAAAATAATCTTTAAAGACAGGATAAGGAAAGTGTGTAATGTAGTCAGGGGGCATATATCAAATTATTTTTGGTTATGCCGTCAAATCTTTGCCTGCAAAAGCCCTAATGGATTTTTATCGGTGGGGGGTGACCGAATCGGTGGTCGAATGTCTCTCCGATAATGACCATGTTTTGGTCTGGCTTTTCGCGTTTACTTCTGCGTACGCTCATTTATCAACAGTGTGAGTACTTAGGAATGATGAATCTTTTTTGGCTATGGCGGGAAGAGGGATTCAGTGGCTTGAGAGCCAAAATACATTAATTTCAATTTGATGTGACAACACCTTTGGCAGGTTAACAAATTAGGTACAAATTAGGGGGAAACCCCTTCTTGCTCCTTTTTGGGTTTTTGAAAAAAAGTAAAACTACCGCCATTTTGTTGCGTTCGCTTTTTCCCTTTTATCAGCGGAAATGATTTTCTTTCGTCTGATTGATTGCTTTTTCGAAAGCTATACATTTCCCTTTGAACGTTATTTTATTTATTTAATGGTTAGTCCCTTAAGTATGACTTGCGTCTGGAAGTGACACCTGGAAACCACCTGCAACACCTGTTCTAGAAAGTAGGCTCCTTTATTTTTGGAGTAACTAATGTTACAATGTTTCTTTAAATAAACTATGCAACAATGCGCCAATACAAAAAAGAAAAAGAAAATAAAAACTTTTAACTAAGCATCATTATTTGAAGTTAGTTCAAACTTAAACTAAAAAGAATTTTTGCATAGAATTTAAAAATGAAAGTGTTGAAAAAATATTTCATATACTAAATTATTATTCTGCAACATTTTGATTTAAATTATTTTAAGGGTGTATTCTAAAAAAACGCTTTTCCACCTTCAACAGCTCGAAATTTTCCAAAACAATTTCAGACATATTTTTAAAAGTAGAAACATGAAACTTGCTGAGAGTATTTTTGAACGATGTATAAGGTGCCGTGTGGTGTCATTTTACGCTAAATTCATTAGAAATTCTTTCATAAACAATTATCTTCTCAATATGACCCATTTTTTTGTTCACAGATCTCACGCTTCGGAAAAATTGGTTCAAAATGCCGTTTTTGATTGATTTCTTTTGCAATATTTTCTGCATTTATCAAAGTATCGACAATTACGGCAGCTTGTGTACGTTCTAAATAAGACAATTTGTCAGTTTGATGCATATGAGAGCAAAAATGAATTTAAAAATGAATCGAAAAATAAGCAGTTTGAATCAAAATACATCTTTAAAGCTGTTTTTGAAAAAAAATAATGCTGGACAATAGTAATTTGGACAATAAAAACGGTGAATAGGTTAAATTTCTTCCCACTTTAACATAGCTATTTTTATTAATTAAATATACTCGGATTGCTATGAAATTTTCATACGTTATTGATGTTTACCCTAGCACGAACCCTATAGTGAATAAAGTGTCTACTATGATTAATTTATTTACAGGGATAGTCAAAAGTTTTTCGATACATTACGGTCTATGGGGGAAAAATCATTTCAAATGAATTTTAAAGGTATTACACCCTGTCAAACATACTCAAATTTATATGGATTAGTAGAGTGCACTAAAATAGCATTCTGTAAAATATGCTGCGAAAATAATAGTTACTATTCATTTACTGGTCATTACATTACTCAGTCAAAATAATTCCATTATAGAATAATAAATGAGAGTGGTGGGAATTGTTTGCGACGCATTTTAATTATTTTAAACGATTTCAAGTATCATACAAATGATAAACGCCGCTGAGACTTAATATTTCACGTATAATATGAAGTGCATAATATTTACAAGGACACACAAAATATTTCAAATCGTATATTCTATCCGAAGTGCTGTATATTATTGATGATAGCTGATGGATGGACGAAGTGCATTTATTAAATAATATATGCATTTTTGCGTTGAACTCCTCCCAGTTTAATAAGAAATACTTGTAGAATATAGATAAAATGATATACAGGGTAACGCAAAGAATTATCTACGTGGCCACCCAAGCATGATAATTTCTGGAAATGTGATTTAAGTTATTTTAAGAGTGTTTTTGTTAGAACTAGATTTTAGCAAAATACTGGCGTGTAATAAAGATACTAGGTAAACTACAGGGCTGTAGAAAAGTATTCAAGAGTGTTCCCATCTATTAGAATAAAGTAGAAGAAGAAATTTCAACCAGTTAGGCATTTTTTTACTAAACTAAATGTTCCATTAAATAGTATAAATGCCAACCGACAGATCAAATACAGGGTTGTTCAAAAAATATTGGAATACATGTTTGGCTATCGACAGTAGCATTTTATTTCTCTAAATAACGAAGTTTTGTTAAAGATTTTAGGAAATGTTAGAAAATGTTTCATAATCTATACTTAATGCATGATGTTTCTTGTTATACATGCGTAAAATTTTTAGACATGTTCGAAATAGTGTTTAGGCTCTTTAATATAGATGAAAAAAACTACTAGCTTCATCAAGGATATGCACAAAATCCCACCGCTCTGTTTTATAATTGTTTTATTTTAACCAAATTTCTTTTAGAGAAATAGAGTTAAAACATAAAAAAAAAGATTCAGTTTTTGCAAATATGATTTTCTTAAAAGAACTCTTTAAACCCCCCCCCCCCTCCCCATCATTTGAAAATCAGAAATTATTAGGTGTAATAAGTATTCTCTTTAACAAACAAAAAAAATTACAAGTAAGGTTTTAATCAGGGTTTGTATGAAAACCGGTTTTTTTGAAAAAAAAAAAAAAAAAAAAAAAACGGAAATCCAGGTTTTTGTTGGCTTAAACCAGGTTTTTTTGGTTTAAACCGGGTTTTTTTCATTATTACTTAAATAGTATTTAGCAAGAAAAAAAAAATTGAGTTTTAGAAAGTCATGATGTTAATGTTAAACATTCACACTGGTACTTAATCACTGGTACTGGCACACTAGCTCTCAGGTTTAGATAGTTTGTGAGCTAAAGACTAAAGGGTGAAAATAGACAAAACGTTTCATTCAAACTTTAAAAAGTCTTTAAAATATATTATTCCTAGAGTTGCTTAAAAAATCTTGCATGCTCTTAATAAATGCATGTCAAAAAAGTTTTTTTGGTGGAATCAGAATAAATTAAAATTATAAATAGCATTCAGAATACAATCTACGTTTTAATATCTTTCAAAAATCTATAAACATGTACAATAAAGAATATTTCAATTCATTCTTCTTTAATGCCTCATTCCTTTCAATCATTAAATATTAGTACAATACGAAGAGAAAACCCGAAATATAATCTTAGTACTGGGGCCCTTTTTCGTTCGGACCCCTAGGCTTCACCCTATTCAGCTTAAGGAATAATCCGTTTCTGGTTATGCCTGCAAATATCATGATTTATGTTTTAAAAACAATCTGAACATACTAACCTAAAAAGTCTAATACTAACCTAATGTAAAA
Organism: Maratus speculifer; assembly: GCA_964019185.1. Classification (NCBI taxonomy): domain Eukaryota; kingdom Metazoa; phylum Arthropoda; class Arachnida; order Araneae; family Salticidae; genus Maratus; species Maratus speculifer. The sequence goes on from OZ025293.1 coordinate 49,581,479, forward strand.
TTTGCATGCTACAATTTTAGATAAAAATAGTTATGAACAATAATACTACCATGGAATCATATTATTTGATCTGATCGTTTTATTTCACTAGCTTTTAAAGTATGTTCAGGTAAACATTTCTAAAAGCTTTATAATCCAATCATTCGAGATATTGGTAAAGAAAACGTTTTTTCAACAAATCTCGTTAATAAACTTACCTATGAATTCAGTTTTTATAAAAATATCAGGGAAATAAATCATAAAGAAATGATATATAAAAGTTATAACTATTTTTCTGGTCTCTACCAGAATTTATGATAGGCTCTATCGAAACATAATATAAATTTAATAGCCTGTTCATCAAGAAAATTAAAAAAGTTAATTTGTACGAAAATAGATCAAACACCGAAAGATGAATTAACTGGTCTTTATGAGATTCCTTTTAGAACTGAAAGCAGTAGAATAATAGAAAACGTAGTAATGACAAAAAAAAAAAAAAAAAAAAAAAAAAAAAAAAAAAAAAAAAAAGAAAAAGGATTCATATAGCAGCTATTCATAAAGAACATAAAGCAGGTATAAAATTTTATTGCCAATCCATATCTCTCTCACGTTTATGTTTAATCAGAATATCACAATAGATTTTGATAATGCAAAAATTATGCACCCAATATCCAATTACTCACCAGGGTTCCCAGCATCATGGAAAGTCAGGGAAAACTGGGAAGTCATGGAATTTAAAGTAGTCTTGGAAAATCAGGAAAATTTCAAAATATACAGAAAAAATCAGGGAAATTACAAATATTTTCTAAAAAGTCATGGAAAAATCTTGGGGGGGGTGGGGATGAGATAAATGAAAAATGACACGACATTCATCAAATAGTAACAGGAAGAAATCTCGAAACTCATCAAACAACTGGGGTGAAAAATCAAATTTGAAGTATGATTGCTGAAAAAATTTACTAACTTTAACAAATTGCAAAAATAAGTAAAAAAATTTTCTATTTGCCAATATGATCAGAAACTTTTTGAGATTTGGTCAGGGAAAGTCAGGGAATTCGCCAGTCATGTTTTGCTGGGTACCCTGTATATATCACTATCAGAGAATCCATAGAAATCATGTGTAAAAATAATCAAATACTATTCAGTGATAGCCTATCATACATTATCTTTAGTGTATGGTTATGTGTACTATCCTGAAAATAAATCCTGAAAACTTGAACAAAGTGACATATTAAAGTTTATAATACGGCAGTTAAATATTTTCGTTTACGAAAGTACTAAGAATTTTTAAATAAAATGTATATTTTAAATTCTCGTACAATTTATTTTATTATTTTACTTGCATTTCAAGTAAAAAAAAAAAAAAAAAAAAAAAAAAGAGAGAGAGCTTTTAAAATGTCATGTGATACATATTTTAAGATTGAATGAAGGTAAAATATTGCATTGTACCTTATGCTTTTATTTAGAAATCATTCTTTTAAAAATATTTTTGTTTTGAACAACCAATAATGCATTTGGATCAAGATAAAGTAAAGTTTCTATAACTCTTCCTAAACTGTATCATTACTAATCGATTTATTAAATTAATTTTATAACATGTTATTTTAATAGTAGTTTAAAGTACAGTCGGAGTATAAATTGTTAAAGTCTGTGAAAGTTTTACTTTCGAATCAATACTCCCCCCCCCCTTCCCCTTTCTATTCTTCCTTCTCTTTTTCGGAAAAGTGTGAAATAAGCAAGCTTATAGTAATTGCTAAAAAACTATGTTCTTGAAATGTGTACTGGTGTTCTGTTTTTTGCTACAAGCAAAATTTTTCCCGAAAATGCCGTAGAAGTTGTCATTTCGATCCGAATATTGCAGGAAAGAGAAAAAATCCCTGTCTGCTTGGCCTACAGGCGGAGGTTGATTTCGAAGAGAAGTGTTCGTTTCTTCAAAAAATAAAATAAAATAAATAAATAAATAAATAAATAAATAAATAAAATAAAATAAAATAAAATAAATAAAAATAAAATAAAATAAAATGTGATTACAGATAAATCCAGTTTAACAATTCTATTTGGTCGCTTTTGAAGAATTTTTAATTTTATTTTTCATAAGAGCAGGTTTTATCAGAATCATCTTAGGGGAAATTCAGCTCAAAATGCCCAGTTTGACAGTATTTTTTAAATGCATTCTGACTTTATGAATAAATCAATATATTTATAATTTAACAAGTTAGTTATCATGTTAAATTATCCGTATTGATAATGTAGTTTATTAAAGATTTTAAAATATACTGTTAATTCTTCATTAGTTGATTAATATAATATTGTCATGATAGCTTGTTATTTTAAATTTCTAATGAATATAATTTGTTTATAAAGTATTTGTCATCCTTTTATAAAAATAAATTATATTTACTTACGATAGATTTACTTACTTGCACACACACACACACACACACACACACATATATACATTTTTACTGATGGTAGTTTTGGGGTCTAGGTCTAGGAAAATACATTCTGCCTTTATCAAAAAACTGACCAATACGGCACATTGTACAGTTCCTAAAAAAGAGAACCTGTCAATTGGATGCCTTTGAGGACAAAAATGGATTAAAAAATGCGTCTGGAAAAAAAAAAAAAAAAAAAAAAAACAGCAATTTATTATTTGAATACTTCAATTTTCAATCATGATCACTTTAGAACATCTGTTCAAAATGACATTTTGACAGCATTTTTCGAAATATATTCCTCTTTATTAAAAATCTGGCAATTAGGTCACATTATGTAGTTCCCAAATAAGAGAATCTGTATTTGGATGCGTTTAAAATCAAAAAATGAATTTTGAAATAAGTCATAATATAAGAAGTTTGAATTTAAGATTTTCAACTTCAACTCCTATTATTGTTTAATTTATTTTTGCTATAAGAATTGATCCTACCAAAAACTTGTCAGTATAAAAGTTGTAGATACTATTAAGAAGATGTATAATAAACTTATTCGGATTTCATATCTTAAGAATTGAGATGTTATTGATTTTTTTTCTTTAATACCCTCACCCTTTTTTGTTTTCGTTTTTAATTTTTCCTTTTTCAATAAGAGTTACAAGAGTTACTCCAATCAAAAACTTGTTAATACAAAAGTTTTAGACGATATTAAGAGTATTTATAAACAAAATTAGTTTAATTTGATATCTTGAGAATTGACAAGTTTATGAGCTTTTAATTCCCAAAAATTCTTTTTTTTTTTTTTCGCTCCTTGAGCCCATCTTTAATTTTATCAAAAATCTGTCATGCATAAACATTTGGCCCATTTTTTAGAAGTAATATAAACTTAAAATTGATTCGATACCTATTTTAACTAAGAAATTATTATTATTATTATTATTATTTTCACAAAACCCTTCGCTATTTCTACTCCCTTAACGTGACCGTGATTTTATTGTATCAGTTTGGGAAAAAGTTATATGTATTTATAAATAGATAGATAGACAGACAGATAAACGTTTTTACTAATGGTAGTTTTGGGGTCTAGGGGTCATGATCGGTGTAGATCTGCAAAAAAATTTCTCAAATTCCAACATAGGAACGATCGCAATAGGAAATATTTTATACGGAATCTATCTAAAAACGGAGAAAGAAAAAGAGAGACGATTAATTAAAAGATCATATTAAACTTTATTATGGATTTAATTTGAATTTTTTAAAATAAAAATTGCATTGGAATATGCTCGATTATTTATGTCACTTTTTAAGAAGAAAATGATTCCAAAATGTGGAAAAATGGACAATCAACCCGATAAAGGAAAACGAACGAAGAACCTTAACAAATAATGAAAACATTAAAAATCTGTCCCATTTATCAATTTTATATCACCATTTTTAGAAATAAGCACATTTTTAATAAACATTCAGTAGCTTAAAATAACGGTTATGATATGAATTCGAAAAGAAAAATTTATTGAAGAAAATATTATTTAAATCTTTTATGTCGTCAGATTTCACATCATTTTTAATAAAGTTTCGAATTTTGGTAAAGTCTAAATGTTTTCTGTACTAAAAAAAAATAAATTAAAATTAAAATTAAAATTAAAAAAAAAATTAAAGAAATATAAGAAAAAGAAAAATAATTGAAAAATAAAAATTTCTCTCTACAAATTTTCGTGTATTTTTAGACACAAAGAGCATAACAGTGAAAGACATGGCAAATAAAGTATCTGTAATGAAATAGGATTTCTCCTCTTTGGATAAATGAATTGTATCTAGAGTGATATTCGGCTTTTATCTAATTGCGACGTTAACCAGGTTGTCGCGCCCCGAAATTCCATTCAAAATATAAGCTTTGTTCGCTTTTCCAGAAAAATCTCAAGCCTTTATCGGAAAATTAAAAACATTCGATTTAATGGCTTCTGATGAGTAAAAGTACTTACCATTCTCATTCATTGACAACCAGAAATGGATTTAAGAATATGTCGGAAATTACACAGTTTTGATTATGAAATCAACGATTAAATCATGATTTTACCGAAAAGCACAGATCGTGTTTGCAATTTGAGGTTTAATTGTTTTGGAAACTCAAAACTATTGGTGACTATTCATTATTTGAGCGCTGACGAAAAAATTATAAAAATCCTGTTTAAATCGATAAAAAAAAAAAAAAAAAAAAAAAAAAAAAAAAAAAAAAAATCGGAGCTAAATAAAGAAGAAGTCTGATTTTTAAAAATATCATGATTTTTTACATCCTAGTTTAGAATAGGAAACAAACGTAAATGTTACTTGAAATCGTTACTTAGTACTGATGCATTCGTGATTTAAACTATACTGAATACTGTCATAAATACTATTGGCCCCACCAGTGGTAGAGAAGTTCTGACCTCTCAACTGGTAGATGGCAGGTGCTGGGTTCGACCCAATCGCGACCGTCGGCCTAACCGTTCGGAGTTTTCCGTGTTTTTTCTTCGAACCTTGGATTTCCTTCCGTAAATACGGGTTGGGTTTCCTTCGAAAGGCCCCCACGGAGGGCATCCCACCCCTTTAGGGCCCATATCCCACGTGTAGATAATTAGTAAAATAATTCAAACCATAAATACTATATATGATGCAAACACATAGTTAAAAAGTTGTAACTTTTGCTGCACCGTTACTCCACCGTTTTTATAGAATATCTGTATTTTGACCTATGATAATGCTCCATAAAAAAGAAGTCATTGTTTTTTATAAAAGCGATGGTTTGACAATGCAGCGAAAATTTCAAAATTTAGCAGTGCAAGAACTTTACTATATGCACCTGAGAAAAATAGACGATGCATAACTTTTTATTGGAAGAGTTTCTGAACAGGATTTAAAGGCTATTTGTTTTCAACTGCTTTATTGAACAAGGATTCGCAAAACGGTTAAACATATTTGCAAATTATTTTTTTAGCGGAAATATACATAAAACTGGAAGGTCTGACTATAGAAACGAATCGGAATCGACCTGTATCCTCTGTAAGGATTTAACTGCTGTAAGAATCTAATTTGGCTAATTAAAGCTAGACAATGGATTGGTACATCGAAGTCTGGTGATGGGGGAAGCACAAAAAAGGATTAAGGTCCTTTTCTTCCTGTCGACAGTAAGTCTAGCGCGGCCTTTTTTCATGTGACATTAGCATATTAGTTACGGCTACCATTGATTAATCGCAGGACCTCCCTGAGGGCCAAGAGTCGGAGGAAATAGTTTCACTATTCCCAGACGGACGATGGCAATCTGTCGCCAAGGCGTATCCCAGCTGAACCAATAACTTTGATCTGGGAGGGGCCAGAAGGAGAGTTGCTCTCCTGATGGGGATGAGAGAGAAGTTGGAGATGATTATCGATGATGGAGCTCGCTGTAAAAGGCGTGTGGAAATTTTTCATATAGAACCCAGAGTTCTACGAACTGTATTATTTTATCTATACCTTGAATAAAGAGATTTAACATGGAAAAGGATTTGCATCACTCAATTGCTACCAAATTATACTAAACCGAATATAGTGAAGCAAATTCCTCACACCTCATTTACAAATTATTTTTTTTTCGCGGAAATATACATAAAACCTGGAGGCCTGACTATGGAAGCGAATCGTAATCGATCTGTATCGCCATTTTTTAATGAATAAATGACTTGTTAAGTTACAAGCTATTTTGATCACGTGATAAATACGTTTTCCAACCCTGTTTGAGTGAGTATTCTCCTTTCTTACAGAAATTCGGTTAAAACGCCCATTTTGACACTATTTTCTTAAATATCTATTGCACTTGCAAATAAACCAGAAATTTTTTTTTAATTAAAAATTATTAATTTATAATTTTTTAAAATTAATAAATAATAAAATTTATTCAAAGTTAATACAATTTATTTTAAATTAATAAAATTTAAAATTAAAATTTATTAATTTTAAAAAATAATTAATTAAAAAAAAATTTAAGATTTTAATATTATTTTTTCTATTTTTCTTTAATTATACAGCACTTTATAGAAAATTTGATGATTTAGATAATTTTTGAAGCTTGAAAATAGCTTAAAACTTATATTCATGTAGCAATGAATTATAAACAACATGCGCAACCTTTACAACAACATTAATATGCTGTTCGACTCTTTATTCATCTTATGAAAATATTTGAACAATTCAGGAATAGACCAGAAACTAATTGCGGAATTGTGTTTGAAATATTTATGTAACAGAGGTAAACGAAAATATATTTATCAAAATAAGAAAGCAAAATGTACATCTGTACAGTAAAATGTAAATCTTTAGAATTAAAAAATTTAAATAAAGTAAATCCCACTTGATCTATAATTGACTTAAATACACAAAATAATATTTTAAATGAAATATGAGAGAAATATGATACTATTAAAGTTATTTTATTATTATTAGAGGATTTTGGTTCATAGGAATATGCAGGATCATCGCTGAGACTTTACATTGGTTGGGTGGGGGGGGGGAGGAATTTAAATTGTCAAATGAAATTATATTTGGAAATTTTGCCAGGTCTATCGGAAATTGAATGTGTGTTATAACTTTTATTAAAGTTTTAAAAATATTTGGCAATTTTTTTTTAAGTACAACAGCATTCTCAAACTTTTTTTTTATGGGGGGGGGGGAGGCATGAGTGAGGGTCTTGATAATTCATGTGGAATTTATTCATAATTTCTGACATATTTACTTCTTAAGGTGGCTTTTTTATTTATCTAAACTTTAACTTTTGATTTTAAATAAAATAAACTTTGCCTAAGGCAAAATCGATCAAAAACTGATTTTTTTTTTTTTTTTTTTTTTTTTTTAACAGTAGACAATATTTTACTTTAGACAATTCAATTTTTATTCTTATGTCTATAAATTCACAGAGCATGAAAATCTTTTTGAGGATGAACGCAGAGTTCGCATTACAGAAAGTTATTGTATTTCCATATGCAATTTTTTTCTTTCTTTCTTTTTAATATAAAAATTTCACTTCAAAAATTAATTAATATTCCAATTGATTGTAAAGTTGAGAAAACCAGACAATGAATAAACTGATTTTAGAAAAATGGGATTTTGAGATCAGTACACAAATCTATAAATTATACAAACAAGCCATCATTGTACATCCTTAATTTTGTTCTCCGGAAATTTTTATTTTATTCGATTTCTTATTATAAACTAATAATATTTGGAATTTACAATATAAATAAAATGAAAAACACACCTTGCAAGTTAAGTGATTTTGGTGCAATTATAGAAAATTGAGACATGTAGGCACCATTTATAGAGATGAATTTGGATAAAAGTTTGGAGAGCTTGACATTATTGTCAAACTAATGTTTGTTTATTTCTTGTTTAAGGATTTTCTCAAATGCAAATTGGCTAGTTTATGACCCATTTTTAAATTCATTTTTGTTCATAAACGCATCAAATTAGCAGATGACCTTATTCAGAAATGATCCAATCGAACTGTTTTTTCTTTTTTGGAAACAAACACCCAGTCAAATTTGGCATTTTGAACCTAATTTCCAGATACGAAAGCGCAAGAAAGGAGGAAAAAAATCATTTTCCTGAGAGAATAATTCTTATAATTCCAGTTGTTAATCACTTACCGGAAACAACTATTCGATTACAAAAATATTTTGAATATGGTTGTGTCTCCAGTTAACACGGTTATATAATTAAAAGTTAATGAGAAAATGTCTTTTACAACTAGACATAGTCTAGCAAAGAAAAATACTTTTCTAGTGCTGTCTTAATCGAATTCGACCATGCGATTGTCGTCATGTTCTATAGGTGGCTGACCTACTTTTCATTAAAAACTACTGTTCAAAAACTTTAATATGTGTCTTGTACACATGTTCAATCCATGCTTAAAAATTCAAGTTATTTACATTATATGATATTTCCAGTTCTACATTTACTTGCATTTTAAACAAATTCGGAAGATATTATTTCAAATAGATTAATAATATGAAAATATATCAGCTTTTTGATAAAACTTTTTTTAAATGTAGAACTAAATCATATTACCCTGCTTCGCATTATACTTTTTTCGGAAAGTGTAAATTAAAAACCGTTAAATAGACATAATTAAACAAAAAATAATGATATTTATTCATATTTGTCGGATAGTATGATTTACTTTTTCTTTACTTGTCTCTCCGTAGAATTAAAAATATTCTAAAAGTATTTTTGAGAAACGCAGTTGAAAATTAGAATAGCAAAATAAATTAAAAACTTCAAGACTTAAATTTTAATATTGTTGCAGTTCTATTGCTTGGCTCTCCAATAATAAGAAAAATAAGACTGTTTAAAAAATCTCTTTCATCTACTTTAAAATAATTAATATTTTGTTTCTAAGCATTATTTTATATAAAAATAATATATTGCATTCCATTTCATTATCCTACAGATGTATGCAACGAATATAACACAGTGATATACTAAAAAACATACATATATTTATCCTTAGATCTGTGTTCTAAACAACTTTTAAAGCAAGATAAGAAAAAATATTCACATGGCATGCACTATCGGGCACCAAGGTCAGGGGTCGTATATCAAGTTATTTTCCATCGTGTAGAAACGTTTCTATCAGGGAACCCTTAATGTTTTTTTCAAGGTAGAAAATGACATGTGTTCCGAAAGTAAAAATCTTTAAACGCAGTCAAAAAATGGAGTATATAATGGTCTGTTTTTTCGCATTTCACACTTCCGCTTTTACGTTACCGTACATACCGTTATCAGTATACATCATTAATCATTCCTAATTACTCCTAAATTCTCACACTCTGACACAGCATTCTCACACTTATGACGTATCTATTTTGGCTATTGCGGGAATTCGCCGGAAGAGGCCGTGTGAGGAGACACGGGGGGAACTTTACAACTAATTGCTTCCCAGATCTGTTTACGATAAGCAGTGGGCTGGGATTGACTTCTTTTTTACTTTCTGATTTATTTCGTTTTTACTTCTTCGCAATTCTAAACTTATAATTATTGAAAGAAGTTTACGAAAAAAAAAATGTATGCCTTTTTTAAAATTTATTTACTTAATACCCTGTTTACAAAATTAAATTTCTCTAAAACAAAGATCAATAGAATTATGCAGTAAACGGTTTGTTTATCAGGTAAGCTGTAAAAATCTTATACAAAAGTTTCGAACGGTAAATATTTTGAAAAGAATGTGTTCTGGTTGCAAAGAATGCTTTGATTTGACATTTTTCTTGCTTTAGATTGCTGCCAGAGAATGTGTTTTTTGGCTTAAAATGCCACATTTCATAGTTTTTTAAATTACATTTTTGAAATTTCGAAATTCTAAGAATTTACTTCGAAAAATCTATAAAAATTTGCACCGTAAGCTGAAAAATTATTTCTCTGCAGGCAATCTAAAACAAGAAAAATGTCAAATCAAAGCATTCTATGCAATCAGAACGCAATTTTTTCAAAATATTCACTGCTTGAAATTTCTGTATAAGATTTTTATAGCTTACCTAATGAAAAAACCTTTCACCGCATATTACTATCGATCTTTGTTTTTGAGAAATTTAATTTTGAAATCAGGGTGTTATTTGCTGGACACCCTGTACTTTACTTCTTCGCAATTCTAAACTTATAATTATTGAAAGAAGTTTGCGAAAAAAAAAATGCACGCCTTTTTTTAAATTTATTTACTTACAGAAACAAATTGATTTATCACAGGTAAAAGAAAAATGAAATAATTATATAATTTTCTGTTGATTGTTTTATGAAATATAGTTTATTTACATTAGTTTTTTTTACTTCATTTACTATATTTACATTTCAAGTAATGTTAATATTCTTAAAAAGATTTTGCGAATAAAATAAACTCTGTTTAAAGCGGAATAAATCGATACCGAGAAATATTTCCGTAGTAGACAACTTTCCACCTTAGACAAATTTTACTCTATGTCTATCGATTTGCAAGGACTTGAGAATATTTCCAAAATTAATAATGAATTTCCATAATACACAGAGTCCGCCTAACAGAATTTAATTAACTTGTAAAAAATATGAACTAACTTTTAAAGAGCTGCACTGTAAAAAAAAATTCAAGAGGTTACTAAAAATTTCTTAGTAAATTTGTATTCCACAGAATTTTTTAGTAACCATTACAAAGTTTTTTTTTGCAAATGAAACAAGCATTTCTTTTGTAAACTCAACAAAAGAATTTTTTGTATAACTAACTTAAAAATTTTTAGTATGAGCCACCAAGCAAATTTTAGTAATAGCTCTAAAATTATTTTTAATAACCATTACGTGCGCTCGAAGGTTCTGGAGCTTTCTTCGAGCTGCATCAAGACTTCTGAAGCGGAAGATTTTCGGCAAAACTGCAATAGATGGCAGCACCAAACATTCCGACAGGATTTTCACAATCCCTTTATTAACGAGACACTACATCCATTCGGGGCGTATTTGGCGGTGGCAAGTTTCGAACCCGGGACCTTTCAGCCTGGAGTCCGTTACTATAACCACTATGCTATCAAGGCCACACCAACTGCATTTTAGTAAGAGTTATTAAAAATATAAAACTATTAACTCTATTCGTTTCTAACTTTTTTCTAGTAATTGTTACAGATTTTCTAGTAACCGACTAAGATTACTAAAAATTTTTTAGTAATTACAAGGATCACTAAAGCTTTTTTAGTAGATCGACACTTTTTTTTTACAGTGTGTCTGAGATTGATTGAGATTGATTTTTTACTTTTTAAACTAAAATATTTTTTCTGTGAGATGAAATTTTTGGGTAGTAATTATTCTAAAATATTATTTATTTGTCATAGATAATTTGTACAGCACATTATACTGCTACAAAAGTTTTCTCTGAAAGAGAAAAATTTATCTGAAGATTTAAGATCATTTTCATTATTTTGTATCCCAAAAAGTATATAAACTTTTAAATAATGAATCATTATCATATTAAATTTCATTCTGCTACACACACATTAAGAACCACTAGATCAGAAAAAAGAAGGAACATACAAGTATGTCTATTTTAAGAAATTATCAGTAAATGCATACGCTGTTTTTTTATGATGTAATAGAAATTTTGGATTTGTTTAATGTATATACATATTTAATTAATATTCATATTTAATTAATTACTTTATTAATTATAAAACTGCTTGAAATCTAAACTGGTTGTTTCTGTCACATTTCCCAATTCATGTTTATTTATAAACACATAATGTAACGCCGCCTTACAGAAAGTTTAATCAACTTTATCGGTTTCTAAACTTTTTTAAATAAAAAGTTCAGTAAAATATCCCTTAAAAATAATGCCAACACGTGTTACTTTGTTTGTTTGTTATGTTTTATTTAATAAAGTGTCAGAAAGTTTCGTGTTCTTGAGTGAAGAAAAATACATTTCTCAGAACAGCCTTAACGGATTGTTTAGGAAAAAATTCACATTAAACCAGAACCCATTAGAAAATACTTTCTCTTATAAACAAGCCTTTTTAAAGAACACATTTAACACAAAGTCGAATTTTTACTAGTTTAACTATTCTAAAATAACAACATGACAATTGAAGTTAACTATCGACCTGTTATTTAGCTGCGAATAAATATATTTTAATATAAAAGATCATGATATAATTATGTAATACAACTGCATATAATAATATAAGCTCAATTCCTTTTAGAAATTGAAAAAATAATAATAATAGCACATCTTAAAATATACATTAACAAGTATGAAAAATCATGCGTTAAGCATAGATTATGAAACACTTTCAACACTTCCTGGAATTTTGAACAAAACTTCGTTATTTAAATAAATAAGGTGTTACTATCGATACCCCAAATATGTATTTCGATATTTTTGAACAGACTTGTATTTGATCTGCCGGTTGATATATATCCTATATAATGCGAAAGTTTAGTTTAGCAAGAAAACGCCTAATAGGTTGAAATTTCTCTTTTAACAATTTATACTAATGTATGAAAAATACTTCAATACTTTTGTCCGGCCCTGTAGTTTATTTAAAACTTTTCATTATACGCCAGCATTTCTTAAAGTTTAGTTCAAACGAAAACACTTTTAAAACCATTTAAATCACACTTCCAAAAAAATATCATCCGTGGGTGACCATGTAGATAATTCTTTGGGTGATTCTGCATATAATTTTATTTATACTCCACAAGCATTTTTTAGTAACCTGAAAGAAGTTTAAAAATGCATCACTTATTTAAAAACTGCCTTTAAGTAAATTACCCTCATATCCAGTAAGGTTTGCGAGCTCTTTTGTGTAATCCTGTATGTCAACTATAGCATGCAGACATTTAGTAAAACTTAAGTTTCTTTCGAAAAATAATTTATATAAACTTTATGCATATATGAGCTGATTTGCGCCTGTTGTATTGGGATTGTTTAATTTATACATTTAGTCAAAGCACTATGCATATATATATATATATATATATATCATCATCAACTGTTTTCGATCCACTGCTGGATGTAGGTCTCCCCCAGATTTTTCCAATGTTTTCTGTCAAGTGCTTTCGTCATCCAATTTACACCAGCCACTTTTCTAATTTCGTCACTCCATCTTACTTGCGGTCGTCTTCTTGGTCGTTTTACATCTCTGGGATACCACTGTAGTATATTTGTGCTCCATCTATTGTCTTGTCTTCTAGCAATGTGCCCAGCCCATTTCCATTTTAACTGTTTGATTCTTTCAAGAATGTCAAAAACTTTTGTCTGACTTCTTATCCAGGTTATCCTCTTTCTGTCTCTTCTACTTATGCCTAGCATACATCTTTCCATACTTCTTTGTGTTGTTTGTAGTCTTTGTATCATCCGTTTTGTTAGTTTCCGTTTCGTTTTCCGTTTTGTTGTTTCTCCATAAGTTAATGCAGGTAAAATACATTGATTAAACACTTTTCTTTTCAAACAAAGAGGCATATTACTCTTCAGAATAATATTGTTCTTCCCAAAAACACTCCACCCACTTTTTATTCTTCTATTGATTTCATTCATGATACTATTATCCGATGATATTTCCTGTCCTAGGTACACATAACTTTGCACTTCTTTAATCTCAGTGTTCTTGTAGACAATTTTCCTTTTTGGTGTAAATGAATTAAATATCACCTTAGTCTTTTCTAAATTTATTTTTAATCCCACATTGATGCTAGCTTCTGCAAGTTCTTTTAGCATAATTTCCAATTCTTCAGGACTGTTACTGAAAATTACAATGTCATCAGCGAACCGGAGATGACTTAAATATTCCCCATTTATTCTAATACTTTTGTTTTCCCAATCCAGCTTCTTGAAGATATTTTCTAAGACAGCATTAAAAAGCTTAGGCGAAATGGTGTCTCCTTGTCTTACTCCTCTTCCGAGCTTGATCTTCGCTTTTCCTTTATCTAAACGGATGGTTGCTGATGCTTTCTTGTAAATCTTCTTTATGATATTGATGTAAGGTTTGTCTATACCAATGTCTTCCAGAGATTCTACTACTGCTGATCTGTAGACGGAATCAAATGCTTTTTCATAATCAATAAAGGCAAGGCAGAGCGGTAAATTATATTCTTTATGTTTTCCTATGAGTTCCCTTACTGTTTGGATATGATCCATTGTGCTGAATCCACTTCGGAATCCTGCTTGTTCTCTAGGTTGAGCTGAGTCCAGAGCTGATTCAAGTCTTGTCGTTAAAACTTTGGTGAAAATTTTATAAATTACTGACAGTAAACTGATCGGACGGTAATTTTTAATGTTTTCCTTCTCTCCTTTCTTGTGAAGTAGCACCATCACAGCATTATTCCAACCTTCAGGTACATCTGACTTTTTGAGACATTTGGAAAACAGTAAGGATAGCCTTTTTGCAAATTCTTCTCCAGCTTCTTTGATAAGGTCAATTGTAATTCCATCTTGTCCAGGGCATTTACCTTTTTTTCATAAATCTGATAGCTTGTAAAACTTCATCTGTCATCACTAGGATTATCTCTTCAGTTTCTGTTAAGATTTCTTGTTGATCGTGTACATTGATTTCCCTCTGACCGTCACATTTATATAGATCATTATAGAATTTTTCAACAATGTGTACTATTTCGTTGCTGATTTTGGTAATTGTTCCATCTGCTCTCTTCAGTGCAAAAATACCTTTTCTTCCAACACATAACTTGCGCTTAGCTGATTTTAAACTTCTGTTATCTTCCAGAACTTTTTTAACAAGATCACAGTTAAATTTTCTGATATCTTCTGTAACGCATTTTCTTACTGTTTTACATAATTCAGCATATTCAATTCTTGATTTAGAATAATTTTTCTTCATTTTAAATTCTCTGCGTTTTTTCACCAATCTTCTTGTTTCTTCTGTTATTTTCTTTGTCTGTTTTATTTATGCTTCACCGGCTATCTCCTTTGCAATTTCTTGTAGAGTATTGGTTAGCTTCTTGTTCACTATTGTAACATCTTGCTCTTCTTCTAAAGTTGATTGAAGTACTTGGAAACGATTTTGAAGTTCCAAATGAAATTCTTCTTTGCGTTTCTGGAGGTTTATAATATCGATTGATTTCTTTGAGTGTAGCAAAAGCTTCATTCTTTCCACTTTAGTATTTAACAGCAGTTTGCATCTAACCAATCTGTGATCGCTTCCTGTATTGAAGTTATTGAGAACGCTGCAGTCCTGAATAAGATACTTTTTGTTGGTTAAGATGTAGTCGATTTCACTTGTTGAGCCATTTGCACAACGCCATGTCCATTTTCTTTGTGGCTTTTTCTTGAAAAAAGAATTCATGATATACATCTGTTCACATTCTGCAAATTCCATCAATCTGTTTCCTCTTTCATCTCGCATACCATATCCATGATTTCCTACAGATAATTCACCTTTCTTTTTCTCTCCAATTCTAGCATTCCAGTCTCCCATTATTAATTTTATATAGCAATTTCCCTTTTGATGCATTGAAGCTACTTCTTCATAGAAATCTTCAATTTCTTCATCAGAATAACTAATTGTTGGTGCATAAACTTGGGTAATTTTCAGCTTGTATCTTTTGGACACTTGTATTACTAATCTTGCAACTCTATCTGATGCTCTATCATATTCTACAATGTGATTCTTCCACTTTTTATGAATCAGAAATCCTACACCACTTGTTCTTCCATCTTCCGTGCCTCTGTAGTATAAAACATGTCCGCTGGCAAGATCAATCTTTTCTTCTCCTTTTCTTCTTACTTCACATAATCCTAAAATGTCCCAGTTGATCCTATCTAACTCTTCTTCAAGTTCCTGTAAACGGTTTTCAGAAGATAGGGAACATCCATTGTATGAAGCCAAGGTCATCAACTTATGGCAGCCAAGCCAAGCCCGGTGATTCTTAGCACCCTCTGTCTTCATGTCTGTCTGATCGCTGCCGTAACCAGGAACATGCAGACTACCGGGAACTGAGGGCCGTGATTTGTTTTGTGTATTCATGGTAAAATAAGGGGGGTTGTGGCCAAATCCCTCAACGCTGGCCAAGCGGGTTGGAGGAAGCCCATCCGAATTCGTTCCCCTTGCACTAGACAAGAGTACTAACAGGCTGTACCGATGGAAGGTGCGGATTGGACATTAAGTCTCTGCTCCCAGTCGATTCCTTTAAGTCCTCCTAGAAGGCAATTAAAGGGTCTTCTCCTGGTATATATATATATATATATATATATATATATATATATATATATATATATACTTTTATAAATACAAAGTTAATCAGACAATACCATTAAATAAACCAATGAAACCAGTATTTTTACAATCATATTATTAAAAACGGTTGAAATTTGAAGTGAAATAGAAGGCAGATTACCAATAAATATAACCAAAGTAATTCAGATATTACCATTCAAAAAACCAATGAAACCAGTATTTTTACAATCATCTTATTGAAAACAGTTGAAGTTTAAAGTGAAATAGAAAGCAGATTACCAAAATAATAAAAGATCCATGGATAAATGGACATTAGAAGGCTTTTTCATCAAAACACTCGTCAGGGGTGCATAATTTAATGAAAAAGCAAAAGCATCCAACCAGTTTCTGTTATGGAACGTGCTAAAAGCTAAGAAATTCGTTCCACAATGCACCCAGCTGGCTGGAAGCTATTTACTATGACAAATTAGTAAAAAGATGCTCATTGAAGAAAATAAAAACAATGACAAAATAACAATAATATAATATTCCTTAAAAAAAACCATATGTATATTAAAATATTTACCATACCCAAATCCTATCAAGATGAGTTCAAGTGAATCCACATATACATTTATAAATACACTGCTCAAAACAATTAAAGGATTTTGCAGTTTTAGGTGGATTTTGTATCTGGGAAACTTTTTAGCTGATTGATACATGGTCGACAGACATAGTAGGTTATATGAGAATAAATTACACATGTTTGGCAGAAAAAAATGCATTTTATTGAGCATTTGTGTACAAAAGGAAAAAAAACACAATTTGTGCATATGAGAAAAAAAAGAATAAGAAAAGGTGTTTTCTTCAAAGAAAATCATTTTCAGTAGGGGGTATGGTTTCCACTGGCGGCCAGCAACGTTAAACACCTTTGAGGCATGGACTTAATGAGGCTATTAATGACGAGTTGGGGTATTCTGCCCCACTCTTCCAGAAGAGCTCTATCCAGTTCTTGGAGAGTTTGTGGGGGTTGTTGGCGGCCAGAAACTCGTCTTTCTAGAGCTTCCCAAATGTGCTCGATTGGATTCAAGTCTGGAGAACACGCTGGCCATTCCATTCGAACGATTTCTTCCTCGAAAAGGAAATCCTCCACCATGTTTGCACGATGTGACCTGCAGTTATCGTCCATTAAAATGAAGTTATCTACGATTGCTGCAGCGTAAGGGACTACAATAGGTCTGAGGATCTCATCCCTATATCGGCGACCAGTCAGAGCTCCATCTCGAATGATGTAGAGGTCAGTGCGCCCGTCAATGGAGATGCCACCATACACCAACACTCCTCCACCGCCAAATCTGATACTTTCGTGCACGAACGAAGGATTATTCCTACTGCCACGGTCCCTCCAGATGAAAATACGCCTATTATCCGGATGCACAGAAAAACGGGACTCGTCAAAAAACAGAATATTGCTCCATTCATTTCTCCTCCAGTTAAAATGCTCGGTTGCCCACTCCCTGCGACGATGCCTCGATGTTAATCTAACACATAGCATCGGTCGGCGAGCATACAGACCTACAGCATGGAGCCGGTTTCGGACAGTCTGAGTTGAAATCGTGGTGCCTGTAGACGAGCGAAGGTGGTGTTGGAAAAGAGTAGCGTTCATGTTTCGGTGTCTCCGAGCTGTTAACGCTAAATACCGATCTTCATTGGGCGTTGTTTCCCGTCTACGATCTTGCCTTGGTCTTCGGCCTGCACATGCACTCTCCAAAAAACGGTTCCAGATCCTGGAAATGACACTTTGTGACACTCCAATGGCTTGCGCTACTTCGGCTTGAGTTTGGCCCCCTTCTAACCTACCAACAATTCTTTAAGCTTCTGAATCTGTCAAATGACTTCGCTGAGACATCATACTCATCGAAATAAAGCAATCACTGAATGCCGATCATCCTTGTCTTCATTCTCTTTTATCCAGTTAAAAGTCAAATTTCATTCGCTGTCGCTGAAGTGACGTTTTTGGCGTCGAACACAAAATTTGCATACTCTACAGTTTGAAAAACAGAAAAATTTGCATTTGTGATTCTTTTCTTGAATTTTCGGCAAAAAAAATTTCGTTTATATCTTTATTTTTAATAAAACTTCAAATATCCTTTAATTGTTTTGAGCAGTGTATAACCAAAGTAATTCAGATATTACCATTCAATAAACCAATCAAACCAGTATTTTTATAATCATCTTATTGAAAACAGTTGAAATTTGAAGTGAAATAGAAGGCAGATTACCAAAATAATAAAAGATACATGGATAAATGGACATTAGAAGGCTTTTTCATTAAACCACTCGTCAAAAGTGCATAATTTAATGAAAAAGCAAAAGCATCCAACCAGTTTCCGTTACGGGACGTGCTAAAATCTAAGAAATTCGTCCCACAATGCACCTACTGGTCGGATTTTATTTACTGTTACAGATTAGGAAAAGAGATAGTCATTGAAGAAAATAAAAACAATATGACATAATAACAATAATATAATATTTCTTAAGAATTATATATATACTAAAGTATTTACCATACTTATATCTAGTTTGATGTCTAGTTCAAGTGAAACTCAGTTAAGAGTTAAAGTGGATATAAATTACATGCGACTCTGTAGCAGGTAAGGTTATAGTCACAGTTAAAAGTTGTATAGATAATAAATTAAAATTTTAACAATAATTATATTAAAAAATTAGCAGATCATATATTATACCATAAATAGTCATTATACATTTAGAAAAAAATAATTGCTACTGTTAGTGTTATTATATTTTTTAACAATTATTAATATTACTATATTACTTATTTAACTAAAAAATATGTTACTACAACTTCAAGTACAAAATACAAAAAAAAAAGTTTTTTAGTGCTGCCATCTATATGATTAATATATTAATTAAATTATATATTGATAGTGCTGCCATCTATATTTTATTAAATAAGATAAATATTATTGGAATAAAATAAATTATTTAAAAGCTAAAAATTTTTTAAGAATAATTTCTATTCTAATATTTTGCAAATAATCTCTTAAAGACAAATGCAATAGACAACCATATCTTATCTCAATAACTTGATCATTTTTAAGTTATGCAGATTAATTTTAGGTAAACATAAATTTTAATTCTATGTGTAAAGTTAAGTATTTTTTTAATGTAAATGTATAATAATTAACCATTGCGTATTATCCAGACAACACCGCCCTCCCCCGTAATCCAATATCTAACCCATCCATCCATCCTATTATACACATTTTTTAATTTTTTTGCATTTGTAATTTTTTTCTATTATCTTTATTTTTTATACATTTTTATACATTTTTTACGCAATGTGTTAATTAGTTTTAAGATCATATAATAACTTCTTACATATTAAAGATTATAGGAGAATATAGACATATATATATATACAGGGTGTTTCCCTACCAGATCGACAAACTTTGAGGGGTGATAGTAGACATAAAGACAAACATTGTTAATTAGGAAACCATGGGGCGCAAACGTCTTCTGCAGGAGCTAGAGGCCATTAAAGTTTAAGGTCCAAAAATTCACACGCTGATAAAAATTAGAAAAAAGGGTCGATTTGTTTGCGCTTTTCTCTAAAGTCAGTCTTTGTATCACGATTTTTATTTTTTTAATTTTAAGTTCAAAAATTGTCGATAGAGGGCGCTTTAGACTTTAGAGTAACGAACAAATACTTTTTGCCGTTCTTTTGTGCATGGGGTTGAAATTATTCTAAAGTTTAGACCTTAAGTTAAATTTTAAGCCCAAAATCGGAAACACGGGGATCGGTTAACTAGCGAAAATTTAACTGTGAACCGAGGGGGAGATTTTGAACGCTCATAAACATTGGACAAACTAATCGATTTTGTTGCGGTTTGCGTGTAGGACATTCCCTTGGTAGTTATTTTATTCAAAATGACGTACAGCTTTCATGTCCTCAGTTTTGATAGAGGGCGCTTCCGACACATGTACGATATTTCAATGGTATTACTCCTCGGTGTTTTACTTCCAGACCACCATACTTCCAGGAAGTGTAAGGGATGCAAAGACGACTCTGAATCACATAGGAATGTAACGTTGAAAATTGCTTTTTTGCATGTTACGTTTAAAAAAAGCAGAGAAAAAAACAACAGAAACAAGCAGAGAAACACCAACATGTTAAAGTGACAAAACAAAGTTTATTTAAAGGTTTTACTGCAAAAAGTGTTCGAAATTACGACCAGAAAAAGTCCGGCAAACTTGAAAGCGACAGTGGATGGCGCTGCGATTTCCTTGCGGTAGATTGCGCTCAACGGTAATGTGCGTGAAAGTCTCTTTCTCGTTGCGCAGCTTTATGTGTTTCCAGCACGATCGGGCTCTTCCACATTTTACCAATGATGTTCACCTCAACGTAACATATGGACAGCGGTGGATAGGTCGTGGTGGCCCGGTTTATTGGCCTGACAGATCACTGGACTTATCAAGTATGAGCTTCTTCTGCTGTGGTCAAATGAAAAGTTGGGTGTATGAGAATCCCGTACCATCAATTAAAGACTTAGCAGCTCGTATTTCTGTAGCTTCCGGAAATCTATCAAAGATTCCGGAAATCTTACAAAGCATGAGGAATTGCATGCGACGCCGCTATCAAGCATGTCGAATTACTTCTGGTCGTAATCTCGAACATCTTTTCTAGCAAAATCTTTAAATAAACTGTTTTATATCATAATAACGTGTTGTTGTTTTCTCTGCTTGTTTCTGTTGTTTTTTTTTGTTTGCTTCCTTTAACCATAACTGGCAAAAGAGACATTTTCAACGTTACATTCCTATGTGATTCCGAGTCGCTTTTGCATCCCTAACACTTCCTGGAAGTATGGTAGTCTGGTAGTAAAACACCCAGGAGTAATGCCATTGAAATGTCGGACATGTGTCGGAAGCGCCCTCTATGAAAATATGAGGACACCCAGTTGTACGTCATTTTGAATAAAATAATTAAAAAGAGAATGACCTACACGCAAACCGCAAGAAAATCGATTAGTTTGTCCAATGTTTATGAGCGTTTAAAATCTCCCCCTCGGTTCACAGTTAAATTTTCGCTAGTTAACCGATCCCCAATGTTTCCGATTTTGGGCTTAAAATTTAAGTTAAAGTCTGAACTTTAGAACAATTTCAACCCAATGCACAAAAGAACGACAAAAAGTATTTGTTCGTTACTCTAAAGTCTAAAGCGCCCTCTATCGACAATTTTTGAACCTTTAAATTAAAAAAAATTAAAAATCGTGATATAAAGAATGATTTAAGAGGAAACTGCAAACAAATCGACCCTTTTTTCTAATTTTCATCAGCGTTTGAATTTTTGGACCTTAAACTTTAATGGCCCCTAATCCTACAGAAGACGTTTAAGCCCCATGGTTTCCTATTTAATAATATTTGTTTTTATATTACTATCATCCCTCAAAGTTCGTAGGTCTGGTAGCGAAACACCCTGTATATGTGTATCTATATATATATATATATATATATATATATATATACAGGGTGTCCGAAAAGTCTGGAAACGGTCGAATAACTCGAAAAATACATATGAGATTGAAAAACGTAAATATACGTGTGAAATATTTTTAAATAAGCTACTCAGTGATACCAAATTTGACCTTCGTAACCGACCCCCTGGGGGTCAAAAGGAGTCCAACTTTGAAATCTTAAATTATAACCCCCATTTTTTATTGCAGATTCGGATTCTACGGACAAAAATACGTAACTTTTGTATTTGATGTTTATTTCGAATCCCCGTTTATCACGGTGTAATTGAGCATATTAAATCGATACATATCTGGGCTTTTCCAACGGGATTTTCCCTAATCGAAACTAATTGGGGAGAATTTATGCCATCAAATTCCTCGTCTTTTGCAATAATAGCGTTTCCTGAAAATCACCCGTGCCGATTATTTCGGTAGTGCTACACAGTTAAAAATTTGATCCATTTGCTGTAGTGTCACTCCACAGCTTTTATAAAATATCTCTTTCATGACCAATGAGAATGTTCCATAACACAGTAAAGTACATTGTAAAAAAAATTGACCCTTTTGCTGTATCGTCACTCCACCGCTTTTATAGAAAACGATTACTTTACTGTGTTATGGAGCATTCTCATTGGTCACAAAAGAGATATTCTATAATAGCTGTGGAGTGACGCTGCAGCAAATGGGTCAAATTTTTAACAGTGTAGCACTATTGAAATAATCGCCACGGGTGATTTTCAGGAAACGCTATTCCTACAAAAGACGAGGAATTTGACGTCAAAAATTCCGTCCAATCAGTTTCGATTAGGGAAAATCCCGTTGGAAAAGCGGGAATATGTATCGATTTAATATGCTCGATTACACCGTGATAAACGAAGATTTGAAAGAAACATCAAATACAAAAGTTACGTATTTTTGTCCGTAGAATCCGAATCTGCAATAAAAAATGGGGGTTATAATTTAAGATTTCAAAGTTGGACCCCCTCTGACCCCCAGGGGGTCGGTTTCGAAGGTCAAATTTGGTATCACAGAGTAGCTTATTTAAAAATATTTAACACGTATATTTACGTTTTTCAATCTCATATGTATTTTTCGAGATATTCGGCCGTTTCCAGACTTTTCGGACACCCTGTATATAATATGCCCACTCTCAACGGTGGCCAATGGCTAGTTCCTAAACCGTCAGTGATAGACATACATTTCCAAGTACGAAAATGTTTTAAATGAGGTAAAGAAATACTTCAAAAGCAATTTGGGTTAATAAAAAAATTTCTTAAAAAATACGAAATTTAAATTTTATACGTTTTCCTGAACCTATAACTTATAGTTAGTAAGTTTTCCTGTTATACTGACTAGTAAGAGAAAAAAGGCCCATTATTCTACGATTAAAATTTTCCGTGTAATAGCTCTTTATAGTAGGATCATATTTTTTGTTGCTAATTAAGGGTTACTCACAAATTTAGTAGAAATGTAATTTCGTCATTTAAATAAGTAAGAAAAATCATGCGTTAAGCACAGATTATGAAAAAAATTCCAATACTTCTTGAAAGTTTAACAATACTTCGTTATTTTAGGAAATAATTTGTACTGTCCATAACCAAACATGTTTTCCAGTATTTATGAACAGCCCTGTATTTGACATGTAGGTTTATATACAAATTATATAATAGGGAAATTTATTTTAGAAAAAAACTCCAAACTGGTTGAAATTTCTCTTTCAGCAATTTATACTATAGTATTAATTGATAAATGAAGCATACTTATATAATTTTGTTCACCCTGTATTTTTTACAGTATTTTTATAACACGCCAGTATTTTGCTAAAATTTAATTCAAACAAAAACATTCTTAAATTAATTAAATTACAGTTACAGAAATTGTTATCCATATTTGTCCAGAAATTTGGGAAAATTCTCTGGATTGTTCGAAAGCCATTCCAAAAGCAAATTATCAATGCAAAGTTAGTTTGCAAATTTGAAACTCGTCATATGGTAGCGATTGATATTTGTAAGTTTATCTGTTGGTAATTCAATTATAGTCTAATTATTTCTCTAATATTTTTCTTTGAAATAGTTTTTCCATTGCAATTAATCTATTGATAATTCAATTATTGTCTTATTATTTTTCTAATATTTTTTTTGAATTATGTTTTGAATTGCGATTAATTGGGCAATATAGAAATTAGTTTTAGGTTTATCCTGATTTCTATTCAGAAATTAATCGTAATTAATGTGTCTGTTTAGTATTGCCCTTGATAATAAGCTAAAGACCACATTTCTAATATTATTCCAATTTGAGCTAATTCCTATGTTTGATATATTTTGTCATTAACGAGTTATTCCACATATTGATGTTGATTTGTAGTATTATCTAATGGTTTTATATATATATATATATATATTATAATAGACTATTAGCTTAAATTCTTTAAGTAGAATTTTATATCTATCATTTTACACTATCAATAATAAATAAATGTCATTCTGGTACAATTTACCACATTATCGCTTTTAAAGAATTAACCTCCTTATAATCGTCTTTTTATGAAAGAAAAGAACAAAAAGATTCTTTTTTCTTTTTGACCCAAAGACTGCAATTTTCGTTGCAAAGCCTTCTATCCTTAATTTCTTAAAGCAATTTTTCCCGCTTTATTTACATTTATTCTCCTCGAATATACCCCAGATTTTAATCTGATCACAAATTTATGCTTCGTAGACAAGACTGTTCTGATTGGCTGGTGAATAATATCAATGCATACTATGTTCGCATACCGCTTAGAGTGAATATTCTCTCTAAGCGGGAGAGCATAAGACACTCTTTCAAAGGAGTGACTATTCACTCTCTAGAAACATGCATTTTAGAATGTACGTTTATGAGACAGGATACCGTTATATGAATATTCAACTTTTACAAGTTTTACTTTACTTCATTAAAGAGTTGTGAAAATCCCCTTTCAGACAAGTTTTTTTTGGAAATTTAATTGTATGGCAATTCATGTAAAGCGGGCGGCGGCGACACAAATGACTGCTGACGAAAGAGTGACTACGTAATAGAGTTACGATATAAAATCATGATGTAGGACAATAATACTAGGTGTATAGGTGTAGATTAAGAAATAACTAATCTCCTTCGGTATTTTTTGTTACGATATTAGCAATAGCGGCCGCGAACTCGTCATTTTGACGTCACTATCACGTCATCAAGTTACGAGATGAAATTGATGCCAAATTAAAGATAAAATAAAGTATTTTAAGAAGTTTTGATCTACTTGCGCTGGTAGAAACCCTTTTAAGACTAAAATTTATACCAGAAAAAAGTCAATTTACAATAACTATCTTATAAACATAATATTTTGCATTACATTGCAAAATGTATTGTTTCGCCTTTGACAATCAAGATGAATCAGTGGTTTAGGAAAAGCTTATAACAATAAGAAAAAAAATGACTGCTTCGGCATAACTCTATACAAATCGACATGAATGGGGCGCTAATCCTCTATTTTGACAATACTATCACATCATTCAGTTATAGCTTGAAATTTTGTCATAAGTTATCAAGTCGCAACTCGATGAAGTGATGGTACATCAAAATTGGGAATTGGCACCCTACTCAGCTCATCATGTACCACGATATTATGAGGCAGACTGAAACATTTGTATTGTACTAGTCCATGTGTGTAAAGTGCCAAAATTTCAAGCAGCAATTCGGTGACGTGATATTACTGTCAAAATAGGTGTTTGGTGCCTTTTTCGTCTCGCTTTCTACCAAATTGTGCCGACCCAGTCGTATTTAGCTTATTATTAGCTTTTCCTAATATATTAATTAATCTTGAAAGTCGATGGCGAAGTAATGTAATGCAAAATATTATGTTCTAGGGCTTAAATAGTACATTATAATATATTTTGGGGGAGGAGAAGTTAAAAAATTTAGTGTAACGAAGGTTTCTATCAGGATATGCGCAGACCAAAGTAATGCTTTCAATAAAACGCTTTCTAAAAGAAGAGTTTACAATCACATCTGCTAAGACGAAAACCTGTGGAAAACAGAATTTTTCACCAATATTTGTGCTTTTATCTTGACAAATTTTACTATATATATAACCTGAAAAAAAAAATTGGATGTCCCCCCCCCCCGCCCCGAAACGAAATCCTGGCTACAGCAGAACTTCTGGCGCCCAGGACACATGCCCCTAGCCCCTGTAGTTTTCGCCATGCGTAAAAGTGTTAGACAATATGCATTTATCTTGCTGAATCTCAGATAGAAATCTAACTCCTTTTTGTTTTGGTTATGAACTTTATAAAAAGATGATTTTCTAATTTTTTCAACATCATATTATTACAATTGAGGAAAAAAGAGATAATATCTTCTTTTTAGCACTTTCCAACAAAGTTGAAAAGTGCGTATGCATTCGGTTTGTCTGTCCGTCTGTCCGTCTGGCCGTCTGTCCGCACTCTAACTCCCGTAATTATACTCGGATTGCTATGAAAATTTTATACATTATTGATATTTACCCTAGCACGAACCCTATTGAAAATGAAGTTTCTACCATGATTAATTTATTTACAGGGAGAGTCAAAAATTTTCCATTACATTAAGGCCTATGGTGAAAAATCGTTCAAATGAATTTAAAAGGTGTTACACCCAGTCAAACATACACTCTAAAAAAAAATATGTAAATTTACACATAAAAACAGGTATATCGATGATACAAAAACGACATGTCTATGTGTGTAAATTGGTGTGTAAATTGCCAAAATACACGTCTAATGTGTAAATTTGAAAATACACATTTTAAAGTGTAATTTGATGATAAGTCCAAATGTGTAAATGTTATCTGATAAGTCTTGAAATACACACTTTAATGTGTAAATTGCAGAAGAATACACAGATTTATGTGTAATATTATCACACATTCATATGTGTAATTTTCTGTGATTAAATGTATTTTTGTGTATAATGCAAGACATACTTTTGTGTTTTATGTAAAATGCTCAATTTTTTGTGTAGTATGTAAATTACACAGGTTTTTGTATAATATGCAAAATACACAGATTTTTGTGTAGCATTCTCTTCATATAAATATTTCTGCTAAACATGCAAAACACAGATTTGTGTGTAATAATCAAAATACTTAGATATTTGTGTAATATAACAGCAGACATATTTTTATGTATTTAACGTTAACATTATATGTTTTAGTATGTTTAAATTGGGAATTAATTCCCAATGATTAATAATGATAATTTTAATGATTAAAAAAATTGTACAAAGAACAATATCATTTACTGATTGAGATTATATTTTCTGGTAGCTCTGTTTGATGCCCTGAAAATAGCATACCAGCAATGTATTTTGGCAGTTTTCAAACCACACTAAATAAAAGACAAATCATTTTCGTATCACAGATATGCCCGTTTTTATATAAAGCATGATAAACTGAAATTTTAATTACCAATTTGTAATTTCTTTTAGGGTTGGTTTATAGTTCTACAATCGTGAGATCACAATTTATGCGCATACTGTGCATAATTTCAATTCCTTACAATTTCTGTCTTTTAAATTAAAGTTAAAAAGAAATTCTCTCGCTCATATTTACTGCTATAACAACTCATATTGTTTTTAATATTTTAAAGAGCAATTTTTTCAGAAATATTTATTATTAATAATATTAATAATACATTTTAATATTAGTAATATTAAAAGTATTAATAATACATACTTTTACATTAATAATATTAATACTAGCTATCTAAGTACATTAATTAGAGTTTCACCAATATTTCATAATCTGAAAGATAACGAATGTTGTTATTTTGCGTATTATTCAATATACATATGGCCATAGGCTAAAAAAGAATTTTGGGAAATGTTTAGAAAATATTGCATTGCAATAAGATTTAATTGATATTAGAACTTTCTCCTACTTTCTGCACATTATTAGACATGATTCTTTCAAGAAAGTAACTTTTATTTTAAATTTAAAGAGTGAAATATGATGTTTGAAATAAAAGAATCGCAAACAGCGCAGAGAAAATTAATCAAATAATAATAATAATAATTATTATTATTATTAAATGCTTAAGCATAAAATGAAGTCATATAGTAAATGCATAGACATATACTAACATTAATGCATGTAAATATCAGCAAAAATATTTCTTAAAACAAAATAATACCCCCATTAAAAGACACGTACTATGAGTAGTACATCATACCTGAAAGAACTGAATCAGATTATTGTGATATAAATTGGAATTTTATGATTTTTGTCCCTAATGTTCAAATACTGAATGACTACCAAGGATTTTAGTCTATCAAAACAAACAAACAAACAAACAACAACAACAAAAAATCTTTAATTGCTAACATAATCTGTGTCTTTACCCACATAGCATGCATGTTCACAGTGACGTCACAGTGACGTCACTGTGAGTCACTGTGGTCACGTCACATCTGTGACCAAAATGCCACTCCTCAGTGACGTCGCATTGTGACTGAAATGTGACGTCACATCTGTGACCAAAATGCCACCCCTCAGTGACGTCACATTGTGACTGAAATGTGACGTCACATCTGTGACCAAAATGCCACCTCTCAGTGACGTCACATTGTGACTCAGATGTGACTTTCTTAGAAAACTTTAGAAAATTACAAAAATTCTCCAAACCATGTTATTTACTGGTAAAAAAACGTGTTTTCTGGCATTGCAGAAGAATATTGTGCAATCGCTCTTATGTCACACATTACATGCACTGCATGTAACATGTACGTCATATCACATATATGAGATAAACCTCCCATCATATGAAACTAAGCACCCAGCAATGAACCTATCAGTGAAACTTCCATTTAAGGAAATTTCTCGTTACACTTAAATGCTTCGTTATGAAAAAAATATCGTTGAATAGAAATCCACGAAAATTCATGAAATTTGTATAGTAAACTACAAATAAAAATGGAAATATTATAAAACTGTGTTTTAATTTGGATAGTACTTTTTGTTATGCAATATAGCCACATAAAAAAAATCATTAGTATAATATCTAAAAAACCGCGTAATAAAGGAAGGGAAACAAAAACTGAATCGCAGCGTTCTAATTCTCGTTTTCTCTTGTATTTCAAATCGAAAAATTAAAAAAAAAATTCGAATATTACTTTGTGTGCGATCTCTTATGAAAGATACACTCATAAAAACTTTCGCATCTTTTTTAAGTATTCAGAGAATGGACCTATAATATTTTCGCGGAACTAGAATCCCTTTCTTAGCATATCGAAAAATTTTCGCATTTTTTCCTTTTTATTTAAAAGATAAAATAAATACATAATTTCAATTCGTACAATCCGCTGAAATATATTCACCAATCAATCTTAACAGCAATCTATCCTTTTGAATATTGTGCATGCACGGAAGTGCAACAAATTTTGCTAAGAAGAATTTTTTTTTAATATGAATATTAATTTAAATGTTAATTGCGTTCTAAAAGAAGGTTCAACAGAAAATTAAAAAAGTAGATAATTTCATTAAATATGCGCTTCGTTAAATGAAAGTTCCACTGTATTTTGAAACTAATTGAAAGTAAAATAGAAATGCGTGAAAAAAAAATTTAACTCAAAATTTTAATTAGGGATACCCTCATAAAACTAATGCGCATGCGCATTCAACTTATAAATCTTCGAAGCTCAAACAACCCATAATAACAAAAAATCACCTGCTTAAAAAATATCGTTTGGCAACAACCAGAATAGTTGACACTAGTGTATTTATTCTTTAGAATATTAGGCCAGCTGCTCTAGTAACTTTGTTATGATGTTATGCGTGTATATTTAGTACGTAAGTTGAAAATTTTTAAAAAGTTATGCAGAAATGCGATCAGTTGACATTTTATATAAAATGCCGGTCCGAAAAAATACATTGTCAGTGGCGTTTCGTTAATATGAGCGCGCCAATGTCAATGTACTTCATTCGGACATTCCGACTTCGAAATTTTATCTTCGCTATTTGGATTATGAAACTTGAATTAGAGGATAATGCCGTTAAGAAAGAGGTAAGAAAATGTTATTTTTCCTGCTTTTTTTATAATGATTTCTGTGAATTTCGTAAAAAACATGTTATAAAAGGAATAAGTATCATATTAATTTAACTTTTTTGAATCCACTTACCTTAGTAAATTCAATAAATTTAACATTTATTTTGTTGAAATACGGAACAGCATGTCAACGATTTGAAAATAGTTAATAACATTATTTTTAAAATGCACTTTAATCACATTTTTTTAATTACATGATTAAAATCAAATATTAATAAATTTAAAAATGTATGCATAATCAAAAGTTAACGTTATAATTAATATATAAAGGAGTTTGGGGTTGTTTAACTGTTGAAAATAGTGATAAATATATTAATTTATGCACTAATATTGTAAAAACAAATTTTTTAAAACTTTTTTATTACCT
Source organism: Maratus speculifer (assembly GCA_964019185.1). Taxonomy (NCBI): domain Eukaryota; kingdom Metazoa; phylum Arthropoda; class Arachnida; order Araneae; family Salticidae; genus Maratus; species Maratus speculifer. The sequence continues at coordinate 49,611,557 of OZ025293.1, forward strand.
TTCTGAATTTCTCATAATCCCAAAAATTTGATAACTGTAATTCCATGACATTTATTATTTTAAACCATGTATCTAAAATAATTAAGATATTAATTTTGTGATAATAACAATTATTGATTTTAAAAAATGAGTAATTATCGCATTATTTTATTAATTTTTGATATCTTAATTGTTAAATGGTGCTGAAAATAACAATTTTGTTCCATTAGTATGTGTTCATTAAATCCTGGTTCTAAATAGTCATAAAAACAGTTACATGTACTTTTTTGTGGGATGTACATTACTGAAATTTTTAGTGTTTGATGTATTTCTATTATTTTCAATAAAATTTTGTCTAATATTGGGAAGTGAGACTGAGAATACTTAAATACTATTAATAGATTCATCTAATACGAAAAAAATGAAATCTAATAATTATAACTATTAATAAGGAAACTTTTTAAAAATAAATTCCATAAGGATGACCTTTAACGGCACATCTACACTATATGACATATACAATATATATATATATGAGTTTAACTACGAATTTAAACCTTGGTGTAATCATACATGGGCACAGGCCACTACAGTAAGGAAATAACTAAGCGTAATACTAGAACTAATTGCCTCATCTTCATTAGTACACGATTTTTAAATAAAATCTGTATATTACAAATATTGCGCATAAACTTCACGTAGTTTTATCAAAAGATAATTCTATATTATATTTAACAGAATGATTTTAATTGGTAAATTAATCAAACGAATATTAATTTTCCAAAATGAATAAAAAAATGTTTAGATTAGGATTCGAACTAGAGACCCTCGATGTATGCTGCCAATGCTCTTCCAACAGAGCAACTTAGCACGCACAATTCACCCGGAGAAATATCATTATATACTCATACGAATAGTATGCATTTATCATAGGAGTAGTTTGAAAAAAAATTAAAATATTATTACATAGGGTTATATATAATAATGATAAGTATACGTTCGTATTCACTGTGTGAATTGTGTGCGTCAGATTCTTCCAGGATAGTTCAGTCGACAAAGTATTGACAATTTGCGCGAAAGACTGCTTAGTTCGAATCCTGACCTGGTCACTTTTTCAATCAGTTGGAAAATTACAACAAAAGATAATTAAAAGATAGAGGGTAGATGCTCCAGTTTTGGCAACTGCACAAGTTTTGGCCACATTGGAATGATTTACCCTCTATTTAGGCTGTAAATTGATTTTAAAAAATTATATGCATTCTTACTCCTTAATCTAACACTCTTTTATTATTTTCAATCCCATTTGTTAATTTTTTTTATAAAAAATGACTTGCAAAAAAAAAAAAAAAAAAAAAAAAAAAAAGAAAGAAAAAAGTGTAAAACTATAGTGTGCACTCACATATATTAAGGTTTTTGCTTAGGTAACAAGTTTTCACAATCTTTCAATATTAGGGATTTATCGAACTTTATTTGTTCTGAAACAGATTGCTATGAAGCTTTATGAAGTAGGCTTTCTCTCTGTTGCAATTTCATATTTAAATTAATTATTTTTACAGCTTAAAGTAGGGGTGGCCAAAACTACTTGCTTTACGTGCTAGTACGTGCTTTAAATTTGCTATGTGTACCAGTTATGGCCATTGTGTGGCCAAAAATGGCACAACAATATGCTCCACTTTTGGCCACAAGACTAATTATAGTGAAAATTTCAGCAATATATTTAGAAATGTTTTATGACTTATAAATTTAAAAGTTCAATAAAATTACAGCATGATTTGGTGGTTTCTTGTATTTTTTCAAAACAAAATGAGGAAGTTGCATAACTTTTGCAAAATTTCAAGCACATGAATTTAGAAATAACAAATAATGTGAAAATCTTTATACTATAAATAGGATTCATTTTAACAAGTTTAAAAAAGACAATTCTGTACTCTTAAAAATGGTCTAGATTAAACACTGTTATAAGATAGGAAGTAAAATTATGGCTTTTCAAAATTCATTGTCAGCTTTTCAAGATGGTTAAGTTTTGTAGTATCTCGTTCTACCTTGCAACACAAGTTTACAGAATGGAGACCAGTTTTTACTATTTTTGAATCTCAAGTAATAGGGTTGTGCTATTTATGATGGCCAATTATCTATATGAGAGATATGGGCCAAAAAAGAAGGGAGATGCCCTCTGTGAAGGTCTTTCTAAGATCCTAGCCAATATTTACACAAGGAAATCTAAGGTTTGAAGAAAACTAACTCCAAATGATTAGGCTGACAGGCAGCTAAGTACGAGGAATTAAAGTTTAAAATCAGTTGAAAAAAATGGATTTTAGAGATTGTCAAAATACTATTTCATGTAAAAATGGAATAATTTCAAGATTCTAGTCATATAACTGTAAATATTGATATAGTATAACATATGATATATATAAATGAAAATATGCAAAATGTTAAAATAAGCTTTTTATGTCCTATAAGTCTTTTTTATGAATTAAATATATTTTTTGTTTTTAAATTTAAATGTTCAGTTAAAATCAGCTTAAGTATATTTTATTCGATGTTTTTATGATTTCATTTAAAAAAATGCAAATCTTTTTTATACAGCAAACAAATATCTGTGTGGTAAAACAGATTTTGCACAAAAATGCTTTATTTTTACTTATTATCAGTTAAAATGTTTGCAAAATTACAAGATATTAGGGCGGCCAAAACTGGTGCAGGGGTGGCCAAAACTGGTGCAAATTGAAAGAAATTACTTAACGAGTTATTACTCACAATCTAAAATATTTGATAGAAAGTTATTATAATTAACAGAAAGACAACTAAATTTACTAAAGAATACTGTTATTGCGATTTAATATGCTTTATTCAGTCTAAAACTATAAAATTTCCATTTCAACTTTTCTCTTAATGTGGCCAACACTGGAGCATCCACCCTATATATTTATAGACATCAGGATTATTGGTCAGAAATATTGGCAAGCTGTACAGTTTTAGATATGTGCTGAAATTTGTGGATATTAAAGCGAGTAAAAGTTTTTTAAAAAAAAGTTCAAAAAGATTAAACAGTTTGAACAGCATATTACAAAATGTGTGTCAGTTATAAATAAAATTGAAGCTATGCAATTTTCAGCATGTGGGGAAAATATATAAATATTTTTGAAAGGCAATATTTTTCAAATTTTAAAAACAACACCAGAGTTGTAAGGCATGTGAGGTAAATCGAATTTTTAACTTTAATTTAGAAGAAAGTCTCCTTACTGCAGGTAACTATTTTATATATTATGCAGTATTTGTTCATAAATTGTCAATATATGATTTTAGGACTCAAACCCTATTTTAACAGAACATGGCGTGGAGTTATAGCTTCAGCAGATCCTGTTTCTTTTAAATTGTTAGAGAATCGTTAAGAAAAGTTAAATCGTCACAGAATCATCACAGTGTTAACGAAAGTTTTGTCACAAACGATCTGCATCGTGAGTCTAAAATAATGGGACAAACTTTAAGGGAGGTGGTAGAGCTCACTATAATAAATAATTATGGCATAGAAATGTATGACTGGAAGTGACGCGTTAAAACGCCACACTAGTCACTGTAAAAGACATGGATTATAATGTTAAGTGTATGGGAGCGCTATTTTCAAATATCTCGCTAAAATTTTAATATTTTCGCATATTTTTTTTCCATAGGATAGCTGAGGACGACCTGCAACTGGGCTGGTTTTTACTTTTTTGATTTTTGTTACAGATTAAGAGCCCACAATAATTCAGAACCAGTTTAAACCGGTTCTAAAACTGAAACTATTGTAATATAAAAAAAATATAACCAAAATCGAAAAAGTAAAAATTAGCCTAGTTGTGGATCGTCCTCAGCTATCCTATGGAAAAAATATCATGTAAAATATTGAAATTTGAGCAAGATATTTGAAAACAACACCCCCCCCCATAGACATAACATTACCATCCGGGTCTTTTTTGGTGACTAGTGTAGCGTCTTGACGGGTCACTTCCGGTCATATATTTCTGTGCCATCATTATTTGCTATAGTGAGTCCTACCGCCCCCTCAAAGTTTGTTCCATGATTTTGGACTCACCCTGTATTTCACAATTTGGTCACAATGTGACTTGAAAGCATTGTCACTTTCGTCACAATTACGTCACAATGTTAATGACAAAATCGTCACAAATGACACACTTTTCACAAATTGGTCACATTGCGACGTCACAATGTGGTCACAATGTGACGTCACAAACAAGCTCTAAAACGGCCATAACGACTTCACATTTTAGTCACAGTGACTTCACATCGACGTCACGTGACGTCACATCGACGGTCACAAAGTCACAATGTGACTTCACAACGACGTCACCGTGACGTCACCATGTCTTACGGGTATCCTTTAACTAACATAACTAATAGTTCATAGTTACAGACATTATAAAAACTACAAAGTAGTTTTATAATGTCTGTAACTATGAACTATTTTTAGTAGTAGTTTCCTTTGTAGCATATAATAACATTATATACATTAATATTTTGCGATAATATTATGCAATATTATGCAAAACTATATTAAATACTGGTGATATTTACATTTAATCCAATTATTAATAACTCCATTTAACATAAATTATTAACACTATTTAAAATTAATAATAATTAAACAACAATCTCTATATTTAGGAACATAATATACATTTTTAATTAGCATAAAACTAGTAATAATATAATTTTTAATTAGTATATAACATATTTTAATTACTAAAATGATTATTAACAATTTAGTGCTTATTCTAGAAAGAAAAAAAGGGAAGATGCTAGTTCCAAAAAATACATTATTTCATGGGGAAATATACTGAGTAATGTGTTTAGTAATTATAAAAAGCATTTAGTTTCTCATTATGATAAACAAAGTGCCATTAATTTTAATAATTTTATGAATTACAAATTGAAAAATACAATTAAATAATAACATGTTTTAATTTTTTTCTAAAGCAATAATTATCTATCATTTTATAAGATCTTGGGAACTTTGATTAAGAAATAATGTGTAATTTGGAAGTTGTATTACAAGAAAGCTGTGTTTACTGTAAGTGAATTTAATTATATTTTAATAAGGTAGCATTTTGCCAATTTCATAAGAAGAAAGTTTTTCCACCCTAAAAAAGTGCTTAGAGGAAACAGCAAATAGTTACAGAATTAATAACAACTGCAAATAAGTAATTTCATCAATTAGTAACACAAATAACAAAATTAACAAATTTATTTGCATCTCATTTTGCAATCTGTCAATAGCCTGAATCTAAATTTACATCCACGTTTGCATATATTAAGCCCCCAAAATATGTCAGCACATTCATATACACATACAAAGTAAATATAAGGAATAGCCAATTATATATGAAATCCTCAAAATATTAAACAGCACCATTATTAGCATTTAGTGGAAGTTCTCAGCATTTAGTGTTTCAGACAGTTTTGCTGCCTTAATTAATCATGAAAATTTTTATTTGGGTGTATATGACTTGAAAAAGTAAACACATTCAACTTTTACTGAATAAGCTCTTGTTATGCTTAATATTTTATAATTTTTTTTCTCATGCCTTCTTTTACAATAGCGATTCAGCAGATGTCATTATTTCATTCTATTTTTAGTTCCAATATTTGCTATAAATTTATTATTACAAAAGCAGAATGAGAAAATAAGATAAATAGCTACTTTATTCGTTTATTTGCAGAAAATTATTATACTTGCTACCTATATTACATAAAAAAATCAATAATTTGATTATTAAAAGGAAATTATGATTTTTATACCAGATTCATACCAGATTTGAATATCATTTTTAAATTAAATGATTTTTATACTTATAAGATAAAAAATATGCTTTTTACAAAATTATCATGCTTAAGTCTTTGACAATACTCAGAAATTAAGCTTAGAAATAATTATTTAAAGCTTTTTTGTGTATTCAAAAGTCAGTACCTGTAGAAACTTGCCAAATTATGGTAACCTTAGATTTTAATACTTTTTTCTGTCATTTTAAATCTTTATAAAATTGGTGATTTTAGTCAATGATTAAAAAAAAACTTGATTTAAATCACGATTTAATTACTGGTTTAACCCCTTGAGGGGCAAAGCACTTATGATCCTAAAATGTTCAAATGATTGATTGACACCGGGATTCACAAACAAATTTATATGATAAAATGTAAAAGCTTTTTTTCGCGTACATTGCAAAAAGCAAACCTTAATACTAAAATTCCGGTGCCAATGTGGCATACGGGAATTAAAATTAAGTGGTATATATAATATACCGGTGCCCTTCAAGGGGTTAAGTCAGCTTACTAAAATCGTTCGCTCCGTAAGGAGGAAAAAATAATAAAAGCTTAGTTTGCATATTTTTATCTTTTTATTGTGATTACATTACTGTGATTTATTGTTGATACATTACTAGAAGGGTGTCCATTACTGGCACATCTACCTATACTGAAGTATAATATGTAATACTTTAAAATAGCTTGCTTCAAAAAAGTCCCCCTTTCCCCCCCCCAAAAAAAAATGCGCGCATGACTTTTTTTTAATTTATTTTTTTACATTCCTATATATACACTATATTGCCATTGATTATGGGACACTTGCGATTTTAGACATTTTACTAAATATCTAGAAAAATACACGGGGAATCATCTCGAAACTCTTAGTGTATAAATATAATAGTATACGTCATACATCTCCATGAAGATTTTTTACCGAAACTCCATAGGGGACCGTCAACAAATTAAAAAAAATGAATATCTTTTGAATAACCCTGTCAAAACTAATGTAGCAAAAGCGCTCAAACTCTAGATTATGATTGAATGCCTTATTGTAATACACTGTGTTTATTTTTATGTAAATAGCATGCATACTCGCAGAGTAATCAAGGTTTTTATAAAAATGGTCCCAAATTTTTCCAAGTTTTTTCCTTATAATTTTCAGAGTTCTTAATATAAAATAATATTTTTTTTTAGAAAATATGACAAACAACATTGCACATAGTACCCTGTAATCAGAATTAAAAAATAATGAAAATTGTATATAAAATGAGTTGGTTTACTAAATAATTTTTTACTGCGCATGCGTCAACGATATCAAAATTTCATTTGCATATTATGTTAGCTAAATGTATAGAGCAACTTTTGTGAAAGTCACAAAATCATAACTTGAAAATTCTGAAAATAATCGTCAATTGAATAAGTTGAAAATCCGTTATTCTCAAAATGAAGCAAAAACAAGAGGGGTTGTATCCATATATTCATTGATTAGTGTCAATATAGAATACACAATACGGGATGTTACGACTACTTTTGGATAAAATCCCTCATTTTTTTGCTTCATTTTGGAAACAACGGATTTTGTCCTTTTTCTATAGACGATTACTTTCAGAATTTTCAAGCTACAATTTTGAGACTTTTACAAAAGTTGCTCTATACATTTAGCTAACATAATATGCAAATGAAATTTTGATATCTTTGACGCATGCGCAGTAAAAAATTATTTAGTATACCTACTCATTTTTCATATAATTTTTATTATTTTTTAATTCTGATTACAGGGTACTGTGTGCAATGTTGTTTGTCATATTTTTTGAAAAAAATATTATTTTATATTAAGAACTCTGAAAATTATAAGGGAAAAACTTAGAAAAATTTGTGGCCATTTTTATAAAAACCTTAATTACTCTGCGAGTATGCATGCTATTTGCATAAAAAGGAACACAGTGTATTACAATAAGGCATTCAATCATAATCTAGAGTTTGAGCGCTTTTGCGACATTAGTTTTGACAGGGTTATTCAAACGATATTCATTCTTTTTTAATTTGTTGACGGTCCCCTATGGAGTTTCGGTAAAAAATCTTCACGGAGATGTATGACGTATACTATTATATTTATACACTAAGAGTTTCGAGATGATTCCTCATGTATTTTTCTAGATATTTAGTAAAATGTCTAAAATCGCAAGTGTCCCATAATCAATGGCAATATAGTGTATATATATATTTTTTTATTACAGGTTTACATAATACATCTTAAGAAGTATCAAAATTTGTTTATAAATACAGAAACATACAAAAAAGCATAAATGAACTAAAAAATGCAATCTATTTAATTTTATTATTATTATATTGATGTACACAAATTAATTACATTTTTAAGATAATAAATTCACAAATACTGAAATTAAAAACACTAACTAATTTAATAAAAATACTGGACTCAGTTTTAAGAAAGTTCATTTATACGGTTAATTCAATTTCTAACCAAAAATAATCTCATTTTTGCAAAAATGTATCATTTTACAAATAATCTCATTTTGTCAAAAATGAGACATTTTACACATACATATATATATTCATATACATATCATGTATATAATTCTTTTTAGAATAAGTGCACAAAGTATTTCATTAAGTGTGTTAAATTAGTGTTTAAATTCAAAAGTCAATTCAATAACTAATGCACGTATGTATACTTCTCTTTCTTCATAATTATAGCTTTGATAGAATAGTCATAAGTATGCTTAATATGAAGGAACGCAGTCACCTTTGCGACACCTTTGGAACTCGGAAAACGATTAAGATTTTCTAATGTAAATTTTACTAATTCAATAAAATAATCATAATTTAGTTGAAATATGATAGCACTTTTTATGATAAAACTTTCACAACACACAGAAATCATAAACATTATTTTACATTTTTACATAATAAAAGGAATCTAAGCTAGAAAAAGATTAGATATATTCAAATAGAAAAGAAGCGAACAATATTAGAAAATAAAGCACCGAAATTTTATCATTTTCTTAAATATAATACTTTATAATGACATTTAAATTCCTTAATTTTTGGTTGTATGTCAAAAAACTTACAGTTTAAATATGAAAAACTGAACCATGAAAATCTATTAAATTAGTTGTCAATTGAAAAGCTTTATTTTTATTAGAACAAAACATTTACATACCTTTCTTATAGAATATCCAACTGTTTCATGCCGTTAAAATCACAATACAAAAGAAAAGATGTTTCAATTTTTTTTAAATATGAAGACAAACATTCCGTGATAATTAACATTCCTCGATTATTTGTAATTGTATTATGATTTATTCTTATTTTTTGAGTTAACAGAGGAGAACAATCTTTCCTCTTTTGACATGTTCTATCTAAAAATGGCGAAACTGCGATACAGCAGATGTTTTCAATTTTCATTTTTCACCTGCGTACTTACTATTATACAAAATGCAGACGAACATTTAAAATAACACACCAGTACATGTAAATTCAGGTATTTTTCTAATTTTACACATTTGTCTGGGTAACCAACCGACAACAACTTGCAGTCTCAATATCACAAAATAAATGCACATAAAAAGTAATTCTTTTTACAAAATGTGTAATTTTCATGACAAGTGTGTGATTTTAGAAATTTACACACTTATGAGTGTACATAAGAACTATGCGTAAATTACAATAACACACCAATCGGTGTCAATTTAGGTATTTTTCTACTTTTACACACTTATTTATGTTTTTCAAGTGATAACAAATTACACACTTAGTTTCAAAAGCTAAATACACATAAAAACAGGTAAAATTCTGCAAAAAAATGTGTAAAGTACATGGCAAAGTGTGTAAATTTACAAATTTACACATAAATGTATGTAAATTTCACTAATTTACACATTTATTTTTTAGAGTGTACTCCTATTCATATGGATTCGCAAAGTGCACTAAAATATGCATTGTGTAATGCATGCAGTGAAAATATAGCTATTATTCATTTACAGAGCCGCACAAAAGAATTTCATTAGATAATGTTAAGGGGGGAATTGCGTGCGACATATTTTAAATATATTAAACTGTTTCATGTATAGTAAAATTGATGTATTTCACTGAAGCTTAATATAAATTACACGATACCGTCTTGCATAATATGAAGTACATAGCATTTACAGGGCCATACAAAAGATTTCAAATAGTATAATCTTTCCGAAGTACCGTATATGTGTCCGATGATGGCTCATGGAGAGATGAAATGCATTTTAATTATGATATTCGCGTTTAGGTTTCACTAAATATATGCACATTACATGGTGTGCATAAATGTTATGGTTGATATACAGGGCTACCCAAAACAGTTCGCCAACGTTACTGAATATGAGAGTAAATTACTTAAACGTGGTTCTTAAATACGTTATGCATTTTTACGTTGAATTGCATTCAATTTACTGAGAAATGTTCGCAGAATATAGATAAAAGGATATACAGGGCCCCGCAAAGAATTCGTTACATGGACGCCTATGAATTATAATTTATGAGAATGTGATTTTAGTTGTTTTAAGAGTATTTCAATTAAAAATAAATTTTAGCTTTATCCTGACGTGTATTAAAGGTACAAGGTAAACTACAGGGCAGAACAGAAGTATTCAAGTATGTTTCCATCTAGTAGTATCAATTGCTGACAAAATAAATTTCAAGCTACTGTGCATTTCCTTGCTAAACTAAATTTTCCCATTATGTTAACTGACAGATGAAATACAGGGCTGTTTAAAAGTACTGGGATACAAACTTGGCTATATTTGGCTATACATTATTATTTCCTGAAATAACAATGTTTTGTTAAAGATTTCATGAAGTGTTGGAAAGTGCTTCATAATCTATGCTTAACGCATGATTTTTCTTACTTGTTTAATCTTGTTTTGTCTTTCTTTATTTTTACTTTTTTTTTTACTGACATACTAGGAAACACTTGTAAAATTGCATAATTTCCTCATGTGACAAGTTCCAAAAACTGATATTTTGACTAATGTTTAAGTAATGTTTTAAAAAATGCTGATAAACTCATAACAATAACGTGATGATAACGGGGGGAAAAAACTGCGTAAGTTTTGAGACTTTTGTTTATTCGATTAATTCAATAAATGTGAAAGATTTTATAAAGCTTTTGCGTAAACATACACAATCGCAGTGTCCGACCCTCACTTAGAGGTATGCACGGGTTGAAATTTTAAGGCACGGACCCGATGGAAACCCGGCCCGGTGTTAAACTAAAAAGTTCGACCCGACCCGTACACAAAATCAGAAAAAAAAACCTCACCTGGACGGACACAATTTCTACTATTTCCAAAAAATTCAGATTTTTATCTTCGAATTAAGATTCTTTTAAAGAATACTGTGTATATATTTATGGGATGATTTTAGAGTATATTGTACAGAAAATACACAATAGCAACTGTCAGGTTCTGAACAAACATCTACTACAGATTGGAATTTCTGTTATTTCTCTATCTTAATATTCTATGTATTGTACCGGCTGTGTACTGGAATTTTCAAGGTGACATTCTTTCTTTGTTAAAATAAGAACTGACAGGTGATCATGTGCAGGTGGTGAAGTGAGAGAGAGAATATTGCCGAGAAGCGTGTTCATCCGTCAGCGATGTATGTGAATGATGAGTAAACAAGGAACATGCCACGAATCAAGAAAGCAATGTGGAATGCGTCCAATGGAGAAGCTCCACAGGGGGTGTACATTGGGGGAAAAGCACTGATTTGAGAAGAGCAAGGCTTGTCTGAGATTTTGACAGTTCGTATCTGGGCTCGTACCTAGAGAGCAGTGTAGGACAGAGGTCCTTGCAGAGAGTGCTCTGTGTCGGAGAGCGTAGGCAGTTCGTATCTGGAGAGCAAGGGATACAGCCATCCCGGTGTGTAGTGCTCTGGGCCGGATAGCGTAGGCCGAGTATCCATGTGTTGGGAGATTCGAAATTGATCTCCGGAAAAGTGAATCTAACGTGCATTGAGTGTGAGGGAGAAGCTGTAATTTGAGCAGTACACAGCCAAACGTTTACTGTGTTTAATTTAACGTTGAACCGGATCACCTATATCCGAGTTGTATCTGTATATAATTGTAAATAGTGTATTTCTTGTGTACATATAGTATAAATAAACTGTTAATTCAGTTAATTGACAACGTCAGTGTTCATTTACACAATCCTCACAGTGGGTGACCGATATCACCTAATAATATCGGTGGTGGCAGCTATAACTACTACGGACTTTCTTCAAAGTTGTTCGGGCTGAGAGGAACGTCCAACAGCAACATTAATGATTACTTCGATTCTTTGACTTTCAACATTTAATTAAAGTTTCATTAGAAAAATAATATGGTTTGGAATAAAGGGTATAAAAGAAAGTTAAAAACATCATAACTTTTGAAGCCGTATAATAAGAATATATTTATGAAAATATTTCTACGTCAATTTATTAAAGATTTCTTCAAATCCAAAGGAACTACTTTCATATACATTTCTGAATTCATTTCTTTTTTGTAAACTCATAACATTAGCAGGTGTCTTTATTCAGAAACTACATAATCGAATAGCAATATCCATTATTTGATACAAGCAATTAAGAAAATAATATCAAGCTTAGCGTTTTGTATAAAATTTCCGGAAGCGACAGCATAAGAAGGGAGAAAAATGCGCAACCATCTGACAAGAATCTCTCATATCTCAAAAATATATATAAGTATCTTATTTACTCAAAATGAAAAACTCTATCCGATTCCAAACACCTGCTTGTCAGTTTTATACTTTTCAGTTAAGGGGGTAGGTTACCTTTGAACACATCGAATAAGCAAAAAATACCGCTATGTTCCAAGCTTCAAAACATGTGTAATAATTCAAAAATAAAAATCAAACTTAATTTAAATATGAAGCCCATATTTAAATTTATATAAAAAAATATATGTATTTATTTATAAATTCATAAATAAGTATTGAAATGATAAATTAAAAAATATATATAATAATGAGAGGAAAAAAACAACACGTCTTGCGCGCATGATAAATTTTGAAAATATGCATATAAAGAGGAAATTTTGGTGAAAATAAATACATAATAGATGCATCTTTATACTAAAACCAGAATATTTGTAAAAAATATTGTCTAAATTAAACAAATTACATAATAATTTAAAAAATTAAAAATTTTCCATTAAAAAAAAATATTTTCAAAGAAAAAAAAAAAAAAAAAATCTTACCTTTTTCTGGTTTTAAGTTGTAGATAATACAGAAATGAATATGTGGTAAAAATTTCTTTTGATTGCCATGCATAGTTTTTTAGTAACACTGCGCGCAGTATCAAAATTCATCGTTTTGAATAAATGCGAAGCAAAGTTTAATTATCGCATTTCGCTTATTATTATTCATACATTGAAACTGCCATAATTAGTAAACTAATGGGAATTTTTTAATGCGGTTTTTTGCGTATTGTTCAGAAATGATTACAGAATCCAAATATGTAATAAAAAAAATCAAAAATTTTTATGGTGTAAAGGTATCCTACCCACTTATATAGTCAAAAAATGTGTCAAACTTTTCCTTTGCGTTTTTGAAAAGTGAATTTAAGAACCACCAAGAAGAATGTTTCCAAAGATTACGTTAACGTAAGTTTTTTATCGCTATTAATAATTTTACAAACCATGTTGTCTGCCCCTACACATCTTGAGAAAGTCTTAAAGTCTAGTCCGTCCTGGCTCGCTTATATATAGAAAAACAATGCAAACCTGAGCTCGGGTTGGTACAAATCTACTAAAAAAATATTAAGCTCGGATTCGCCAAAATGTAACTGTCCGATGCCTATCTCTACACTGTACAAGTTATATTTCTGTGTTCATGTTGTCAAACTAATATCAGCTTGTGTCGCACATTTATACTTATTCTCGTTAAAGTCATATTCATTGAAAATATCTCATATTTCATCGTTTGCACCGAAATTTTTAAAACAGACCGGAAAGCCCGCTAAATTTCTTTATCGGTCCGGCCCGTATGGTCCTTTCAATTTTTTTGCCGGTCCGGTCCGTTTGTCGATCCGGCCCATCCCACTGAAAAAAAATTCTAATTCTGCCAGCCCGGCTCATTAGAAAATTTGGAAAAATTCCGCCGGGCCGGGTAACGGACCTTGGGCCGGTCCCGTGGAGACATCTACCCTCACTTACTGCACAGTTTTTAAGAAAAAAATAATAATTTTCTAGTTATCAAAATTGAAATAATTATCTCTTATATTATTTCTTATCTCTTATATTCTCTAAAATTACTTCGAAATTGAAATAATTTCTAGTTATCGAATCAAAATTGATGCGGCATCCCCCTTCCCACCACTCCCACCTGAAAAAAACTAAATTTTCAGAAATTTTACAGAATAAACAAAATAATGCAATATTTGCCGTTTAAATAAACTACGGTTGTTGAATAGATTTTGATTCAACAATATGGCGTACTGCGAATAAGATAAAAATACTACTACTAGCATTAGTTAGTCATAAAATTGGGTAATTTCATTTACTAGCCATTGATATGAACGGTAATTTCTGCATTTGTTTTAGCTCTTGAAGGAGGTTTAATTCTGACCACCTCCCCCCCCCCCTTTTGATGAGCAAGTGTGAAGTGTGTTTTAAAATACAACATTTGTATTTTTTTTTACTTTGGCTTTAATTTGCATTTTTTAACATTTATTAAAGTTTGAAAATGAAAACAGACAATCCTAATTACATTGTTTTATTGAACTCAACTTGATTTATTTACGTAAAAATCCAAATTTTCAATAGTGTTTTTAAATCGCATTTGATGTACTAGAATTACACACACACACACACACACACATATATATACATATATATATATATATATATATATATATATATATATATACACTTTTACAAATAAAACCAAAGTAACTCAGATATTACCACAACAAAAATTTATTGAAACCAGTATTTATGCTGTCTTTATTTATATATTTAAAATTTATTTATATAAAAAGAAAAAAAAAATACAAAGCTTTTGATGGCAGTTCAGTGTTATAATTCTTAATGACGTAATTTTTTCGCATTTAATGTTATTCTAATATTAGAATAAAGGTTTTTTTGTAGTCATTTTTCTCAGTATTCGTGTGTCTGTGGAAAGGAAATATTATTAGTTTTTTTAAAAATTATGAAAAAAAGTGGTAACTAAATTTCTTTTCTGAAATATGAAGTAAAATGATTCGAGATTTTTAAATGAATTAAGAATTTTAAAAATAAAATTGGAAATATAAACTTAAAAAATACGAAAAACGTGCCGAAAAAGATTGTTAAAATACTAAAAATTCTAATTCAGTAAAGCTTTTTTTAATCAAACTATTTTACCTTTTATCAACATTAAAAAGCATTTCTTCGATTTAAAATTCAACATATTTATATGCAATGTTTTTCCTAATATAAACTAAGCAAAGAGCTACAATCACAACTAAATTGCTTCAGCGACAGAGTTTACAATCATGAATTGGTACAACCTCAATGCCTTGTAAGAAAACGATTTTTCTTTCCTAACCCGAAGTGATTGATTACACTTTGACATCTAAGAGTTACAATTGACCCTTAGAGTTGACCTTTCTTACCCCCCAACAGTTAAACGTAGAAAGGGGATACTGGTTTTTTTGTTTGATAGTTTTAGAGATAAATTTCAACAAAGATGGTGGGTTTTTAGGTTTGACCATGGAGCTAAAAAGGTATACCTTCTTAGCTCCATGGGTTTGACTTTTCAAACCATTCTAAATCATAGATTAGAAATTGGAAAAAAGTTGCGGACGCGGTATTAAACCATACAATACTGGTCTGCTTACAATAAACCCCATGGGTCTCCAATCTTCACTTTTTTTGCTCCTGGATCTGTGAATAAAAAAATCCCTGTCGGCTGGGCCTATAGGCGGAGGTAGATTTCGGCGAATTCCCGCAATAGCCAAAATAGATACGTCATAAGTGTGAGAATTCTGTGTCAGAGTGTGAGAATTTAGGAGTAATTAGGAATGATTAATGATGTATACTGATAACGGTATGTACGGTAACGTAAAAGCGGAAGTGTGAAATGCGAAAAAACAGACCATTATATACTCCATTTTTTGACTGCGTTTAAAGATTTTTACTTTCGGAACACATGTCATTTTCTACCTTGAAAAAAACATTAAGGGTTCCCTGATAGAAACGTTTCTACACGATGGAAAATAACTTGATATACGACCCCTGACCTTGGTGCCCGATAGTGCATGCCATGTGAATATTTTTTCTTATCTTGCTTTAAAAGTTGTTTAGAACACAGATCTAAGGATAAATATATGTATGTTTTTTAGTATATCACTGTGTTATATTCGTTGCATACATCTGTAGGATAATGAAATGGAATGCAATATATTATTTTTATATAAAATAATGCTTAGAAACAAAATATTAATTATTTTAAAGTAGATGAAAGAGATTTTTTAAACAGTCTTATTTTTCTTATTATTGGAGAGCCAAGCAATAGAACTGCAACAATATTAAAATTTAAGTCTTGAAGTTTTTAATTTATTTTGCTATTCTAATTTTCAACTGCGTTTCTCAAAAATACTTTTAGAATATTTTTAATTCTACGGAGAGACAAGTAAAGAAAAAGTAAATCATACTATCCGACAAATATGAATAAATATCATTATTTTTTGTTTAATTATGTCTATTTAACGGTTTTTAATTTACACTTTCCGAAAAAAGTATAATGCGAAGCAGGGTAATATGATTTAGTTCTACATTTAAAAAAAGTTTTATCAAAAAGCTGATATATTTTCATATTATTAATCTATTTGAAATAATATCTTCCGAATTTGTTTAAAATGCAAGTAAATGTAGAACTGGAAATATCATATAATGTAAATAACTTGAATTTTTAAGCATGGATTGAACATGTGTACAAGACACATATTAAAGTTTTTGAACAGTAGTTTTTAATGAAAAGTAGGTCAGCCACCTATAGAACATGACGACAATCGCATGGTCGAATTCGATTAAAACAGCACTAGAAAAGTATTTTTCTTTGCTAGACTATGTCTAGTTGTAAAAGACATTTTCTCATTAACTTTTAATTATATAACCGTGTTAACTGGAGACACAACCATATTCAAAATATTTTTGTAATCGAATAGTTGTTTCCGGTAAGTGATTAACAACTGGAATTATAAGAATTATTCTCTCAGGAAAATGATTTTTTTCCTCCTTTCTTGCGCTTTCGTATCTGGAAATTAGGTTCAAAATGCCAAATTTGACTGGGTGTTTGTTTCCAAAAAAGAAAAAACAGTTCGATTGGATCATTTCTGAATAAGGTCATCTGCTAATTTGATGCGTTTATGAACAAAAATGAATTTAAAAATGGGTCATAAACTAGCCAATTTGCATTTGAGAAAATCCTTAAACAAGAAATAAACAAACATTAGTTTGACAATAATGTCAAGCTCTCCAAACTTTTATCCAAATTCATCTCTATAAATGGTGCCTACATGTCTCAATTTTCTATAATTGCACCAAAATCACTTAACTTGCAAGGTGTGTTTTTCATTTTATTTATATTGTAAATTCCAAATATTATTAGTTTATAATAAGAAATCGAATAAAATAAAAATTTCCGGAGAACAAAATTAAGGATGTACAATGATGGCTTGTTTGTATAATTTATAGATTTGTGTACTGATCTCAAAATCCCATTTTTCTAAAATCAGTTTATTCATTGTCTGGTTTTCTCAACTTTACAATCAATTGGAATATTAATTAATTTTTGAAGTGAAATTTTTATATTAAAAAGAAAGAAAGAAAAAAATTGCATATGGAAATACAATAACTTTCTGTAATGCGAACTCTGCGTTCATCCTCAAAAAGATTTTCATGCTCTGTGAATTTATAGACATAAGAATAAAAATTGAATTGTCTAAAGTAAAATATTGTCTACTGTTAAAAAAAAAAAAAAAAAAAAAAAAAAAAAAAAAAAAAAAAAAAAAAAAAAATCAGTTTTTGATCGATTTTGCCTTAGGCAAAGTTTATTTTATTTAAAATCAAAAGTTAAAGTTTAGATAAATAAAAAAGCCACCTTAAGAAGTAAATATGTCAGAAATTATGAATAAATTCCACATGAATTATCAAGACCCTCACTCATGCCTCCCCCCCCCCCATAAAAAAAAAGTTTGAGAATGCTGTTGTACTTAAAAAAATTGCCAAATATTTTTAAAACTTTAATAAAAGTTATAACACACATTCAATTTCCGATAGACCTGGCAAAATTTCCAAATATAATTTCATTTGACAATTTAAATTCCTCCCCCCCCCCCCACCCAACCAATGTAAAGTCTCAGCGATGATCCTGCATATTCCTATGAACCAAAATCCTCTAATAATAATAAAATAACTTTAATAGTATCATATTTCTCTCATATTTCATTTAAAATATTATTTTGTGTATTTAAGTCAATTATAGATCAAGTGGGATTTACTTTATTTAAATTTTTTAATTCTAAAGATTTACATTTTACTGTACAGATGTACATTTTGCTTTCTTATTTTGATAAATATATTTTCGTTTACCTCTGTTACATAAATATTTCAAACACAATTCCGCAATTAGTTTCTGGTCTATTCCTGAATTGTTCAAATATTTTCATAAGATGAATAAAGAGTCGAACAGCATATTAATGTTGTTGTAAAGGTTGCGCATGTTGTTTATAATTCATTGCTACATGAATATAAGTTTTAAGCTATTTTCAAGCTTCAAAAATTATCTAAATCATCAAATTTTCTATAAAGTGCTGTATAATTAAAGAAAAATAGAAAAAATAATATTAAAATCTTAAATTTTTTTTAAATTAATTATTTTTTAAAATTAATAAATTTTAATTTTAAATTTTATTAATTTAAAATAAATTGTATTAACTTTGAATAAATTTTATTATTTATTAATTTTAAAAAATTATAAATTAATAATTTTTAATTAAAAAAAAATTTCTGGTTTATTTGCAAGTGCAATAGATATTTAAGAAAATAGTGTCAAAATGGGCGTTTTAACCGAATTTCTGTAAGAAAGGAGAATACTCACTCAAACAGGGTTGGAAAACGTATTTATCACGTGATCAAAATAGCTTGTAACTTAACAAGTCATTTATTCATTAAAAAATGGCGATACAGATCGATTACGATTCGCTTCCATAGTCAGGCCTCCAGGTTTTATGTATATTTCCGCGAAAAAAAAATAATTTGTAAATGAGGTGTGAGGAATTTGCTTCACTATATTCGGTTTAGTATAATTTGGTAGCAATTGAGTGATGCAAATCCTTTTCCATGTTAAATCTCTTTATTCAAGGTATAGATAAAATAATACAGTTCGTAGAACTCTGGGTTCTATATGAAAAATTTCCACACGCCTTTTACAGCGAGCTCCATCATCGATAATCATCTCCAACTTCTCTCTCATCCCCATCAGGAGAGCAACTCTCCTTCTGGCCCCTCCCAGATCAAAGTTATTGGTTCAGCTGGGATACGCCTTGGCGACAGATTGCCATCGTCCGTCTGGGAATAGTGAAACTATTTCCTCCGACTCTTGGCCCTCAGGGAGGTCCTGCGATTAATCAATGGTAGCCGTAACTAATATGCTAATGTCACATGAAAAAGGCCGCGCTAGACTTACTGTCGACAGGAAGAAAAGGACCTTAATCCTTTTTTGTGCTTCCCCCATCACCAGACTTCGATGTACCAATCCATTGTCTAGCTTTAATTAGCCAAATTAGATTCTTACAGCAGTTAAATCCTTACAGAGGATACAGGTCGATTCCGATTCGTTTCTATAGTCAGACCTTCCAGTTTTATGTATATTTCCGCTAAAAAAATAATTTGCAAATATGTTTAACCGTTTTGCGAATCCTTGTTCAATAAAGCAGTTGAAAACAAATAGCCTTTAAATCCTGTTCAGAAACTCTTCCAATAAAAAGTTATGCATCGTCTATTTTTCTCAGGTGCATATAGTAAAGTTCTTGCACTGCTAAATTTTGAAATTTTCGCTGCATTGTCAAACCATCGCTTTTATAAAAAACAATGACTTCTTTTTTATGGAGCATTATCATAGGTCAAAATACAGATATTCTATAAAAACGGTGGAGTAACGGTGCAGCAAAAGTTACAACTTTTTAACTATGTGTTTGCATCATATATAGTATTTATGGTTTGAATTATTTTACTAATTATCTACACGTGGGATATGGGCCCTAAAGGGGTGGGATGCCCTCCGTGGGGGCCTTTCGAAGGAAACCCAACCCGTATTTACGGAAGGAAATCCAAGGTTCGAAGAAAAAACACGGAAAACTCCGAACGGTTAGGCCGACGGTCGCGATTGGGTCGAACCCAGCACCTGCCATCTACCAGTTGAGAGGTCAGAACTTCTCTACCACTGGTGGGGCCAATAGTATTTATGACAGTATTCAGTATAGTTTAAATCACGAATGCATCAGTACTAAGTAACGATTTCAAGTAACATTTACGTTTGTTTCCTATTCTAAACTAGGATGTAAAAAATCATGATATTTTTAAAAATCAGACTTCTTCTTTATTTAGCTCCGATTTTTTTTTTTTTTTTTTTTTTTTTTTTTTTTTTTTTTTTATCGATTTAAACAGGATTTTTATAATTTTTTCGTCAGCGCTCAAATAATGAATAGTCA
The DNA here is from genome assembly GCA_964019185.1 of Maratus speculifer. Taxonomy (NCBI): domain Eukaryota; kingdom Metazoa; phylum Arthropoda; class Arachnida; order Araneae; family Salticidae; genus Maratus; species Maratus speculifer. The sequence continues at coordinate 49,632,095 of OZ025293.1, forward strand.
CCAATAGTTTTGAGTTTCCAAAACAATTAAACCTCAAATTGCAAACACGATCTGTGCTTTTCGGTAAAATCATGATTTAATCGTTGATTTCATAATCAAAACTGTGTAATTTCCGACATATTCTTAAATCCATTTCTGGTTGTCAATGAATGAGAATGGTAAGTACTTTTACTCATCAGAAGCCATTAAATCGAATGTTTTTAATTTTCCGATAAAGGCTTGAGATTTTTCTGGAAAAGCGAACAAAGCTTATATTTTGAATGGAATTTCGGGGCGCGACAACCTGGTTAACGTCGCAATTAGATAAAAGCCGAATATCACTCTAGATACAATTCATTTATCCAAAGAGGAGAAATCCTATTTCATTACAGATACTTTATTTGCCATGTCTTTCACTGTTATGCTCTTTGTGTCTAAAAATACACGAAAATTTGTAGAGAGAAATTTTTATTTTTCAATTATTTTTCTTTTTCTTATATTTCTTTAATTTTTTTTTTAATTTTTTAATTTTAATTTTAATTTTAATTTATTTTTTTTTAGTACAGAAAACATTTAGACTTTACCAAAATTCGAAACTTTATTAAAAATGATGTGAAATCTGACGACATAAAAGATTTAAATAATATTTTCTTCAATAAATTTTTCTTTTCGAATTCATATCATAACCGTTATTTTAAGCTACTGAATGTTTATTAAAAATGTGCTTATTTCTAAAAATGGTGATATAAAATTGATAAATGGGACAGATTTTTAATGTTTTCATTATTTGTTAAGGTTCTTCGTTCGTTTTCCTTTATCGGGTTGATTGTCCATTTTTCCACATTTTGGAATCATTTTCTTCTTAAAAAGTGACATAAATAATCGAGCATATTCCAATGCAATTTTTATTTTAAAAAATTCAAATTAAATCCATAATAAAGTTTAATATGATCTTTTAATTAATCGTCTCTCTTTCTCTTTCTCCGTTTTTAGATAGATTCCGTATAAAATATTTCCTATTGCGATCGTTCCTATGTTGGAATTTGAGAAATTTTTTTGCAGATCTACACCGATCATGACCCCTAGACCCCAAAACTACCATTAGTAAAAACGTTTATCTGTCTGTCTATCTATCTATTTATAAATACATATAACTTTTTCCCAAACTGATACAATAAAATCACGGTCACGTTAAGGGAGTAGAAATAGCGAAGGGTTTTGTGAAAATAATAATAATAATAATAATAATTTCTTAGTTAAAATAGGTATCGAATCAATTTTAAGTTTATATTACTTCTAAAAAATGGGCCAAATGTTTATGCATGACAGATTTTTGATAAAATTAAAGATGGGCTCAAGGAGCGAAAAAAAAAAAAAAGAATTTTTGGGAATTAAAAGCTCATAAACTTGTCAATTCTCAAGATATCAAATTAAACTAATTTTGTTTATAAATACTCTTAATATCGTCTAAAACTTTTGTATTAACAAGTTTTTGATTGGAGTAACTCTTGTAACTCTTATTGAAAAAGGAAAAATTAAAAACGAAAACAAAAAAGGGTGAGGGTATTAAAGAAAAAAAATCAATAACATCTCAATTCTTAAGATATGAAATCCGAATAAGTTTATTATACATCTTCTTAATAGTATCTACAACTTTTATACTGACAAGTTTTTGGTAGGATCAATTCTTATAGCAAAAATAAATTAAACAATAATAGGAGTTGAAGTTGAAAATCTTAAATTCAAACTTCTTATATTATGACTTATTTCAAAATTCATTTTTTGATTTTAAACGCATCCAAATACAGATTCTCTTATTTGGGAACTACATAATGTGACCTAATTGCCAGATTTTTAATAAAGAGGAATATATTTCGAAAAATGCTGTCAAAATGTCATTTTGAACAGATGTTCTAAAGTGATCATGATTGAAAATTGAAGTATTCAAATAATAAATTGCTGTTTTTTTTTTTTTTTTTTTTTTTTTTTTTTTTTTTTTTTTTTCCAGACGCATTTTTTAATCCATTTTTGTCCTCAAAGGCATCCAATTGACAGGTTCTCTTTTTTAGGAACTGTACAATGTGCCGTATTGGTCAGTTTTTTGATAAAGGCAGAATGTATTTTCCTAGACCTAGACCCCAAAACTACCATCAGTAAAAATGTATATATGTGTGTGTGTGTGTGTGTGTGTGTGTGCAAGTAAGTAAATCTATCGTAAGTAAATATAATTTATTTTTATAAAAGGATGACAAATACTTTATAAACAAATTATATTCATTAGAAATTTAAAATAACAAGCTATCATGACAATATTATATTAATCAACTAATGAAGAATTAACAGTATATTTTAAAATCTTTAATAAACTACATTATCAATACGGATAATTTAACATGATAACTAACTTGTTAAATTATAAATATATTGATTTATTCATAAAGTCAGAATGCATTTAAAAAATACTGTCAAACTGGGCATTTTGAGCTGAATTTCCCCTAAGATGATTCTGATAAAACCTGCTCTTATGAAAAATAAAATTAAAAATTCTTCAAAAGCGACCAAATAGAATTGTTAAACTGGATTTATCTGTAATCACATTTTATTTTATTTTATTTTTATTTATTTTATTTTATTTTATTTTATTTATTTATTTATTTATTTATTTATTTATTTTATTTTATTTTTTGAAGAAACGAACACTTCTCTTCGAAATCAACCTCCGCCTGTAGGCCAAGCAGACAGGGATTTTTTCTCTTTCCTGCAATATTCGGATCGAAATGACAACTTCTACGGCATTTTCGGGAAAAATTTTGCTTGTAGCAAAAAACAGAACACCAGTACACATTTCAAGAACATAGTTTTTTAGCAATTACTATAAGCTTGCTTATTTCACACTTTTCCGAAAAAGAGAAGGAAGAATAGAAAGGGGAAGGGGGGGGGAGTATTGATTCGAAAGTAAAACTTTCACAGACTTTAACAATTTATACTCCGACTGTACTTTAAACTACTATTAAAATAACATGTTATAAAATTAATTTAATAAATCGATTAGTAATGATACAGTTTAGGAAGAGTTATAGAAACTTTACTTTATCTTGATCCAAATGCATTATTGGTTGTTCAAAACAAAAATATTTTTAAAAGAATGATTTCTAAATAAAAGCATAAGGTACAATGCAATATTTTACCTTCATTCAATCTTAAAATATGTATCACATGACATTTTAAAAGCTCTCTCTCTTTTTTTTTTTTTTTTTTTTTTTTTTTACTTGAAATGCAAGTAAAATAATAAAATAAATTGTACGAGAATTTAAAATATACATTTTATTTAAAAATTCTTAGTACTTTCGTAAACGAAAATATTTAACTGCCGTATTATAAACTTTAATATGTCACTTTGTTCAAGTTTTCAGGATTTATTTTCAGGATAGTACACATAACCATACACTAAAGATAATGTATGATAGGCTATCACTGAATAGTATTTGATTATTTTTACACATGATTTCTATGGATTCTCTGATAGTGATATATACAGGGTACCCAGCAAAACATGACTGGCGAATTCCCTGACTTTCCCTGACCAAATCTCAAAAAGTTTCTGATCATATTGGCAAATAGAAAATTTTTTTACTTATTTTTGCAATTTGTTAAAGTTAGTAAATTTTTTCAGCAATCATACTTCAAATTTGATTTTTCACCCCAGTTGTTTGATGAGTTTCGAGATTTCTTCCTGTTACTATTTGATGAATGTCGTGTCATTTTTCATTTATCTCATCCCCACCCCCCCAAGATTTTTCCATGACTTTTTAGAAAATATTTGTAATTTCCCTGATTTTTTCTGTATATTTTGAAATTTTCCTGATTTTCCAAGACTACTTTAAATTCCATGACTTCCCAGTTTTCCCTGACTTTCCATGATGCTGGGAACCCTGGTGAGTAATTGGATATTGGGTGCATAATTTTTGCATTATCAAAATCTATTGTGATATTCTGATTAAACATAAACGTGAGAGAGATATGGATTGGCAATAAAATTTTATACCTGCTTTATGTTCTTTATGAATAGCTGCTATATGAATCCTTTTTCTTTCTTTCTTTTTTTTTTTTTTTTTTTTTTTTTTTTTTTTTTTTGTCATTACTACGTTTTCTATTATTCTACTGCTTTCAGTTCTAAAAGGAATCTCATAAAGACCAGTTAATTCATCTTTCGGTGTTTGATCTATTTTCGTACAAATTAACTTTTTTAATTTTCTTGATGAACAGGCTATTAAATTTATATTATGTTTCGATAGAGCCTATCATAAATTCTGGTAGAGACCAGAAAAATAGTTATAACTTTTATATATCATTTCTTTATGATTTATTTCCCTGATATTTTTATAAAAACTGAATTCATAGGTAAGTTTATTAACGAGATTTGTTGAAAAAACGTTTTCTTTACCAATATCTCGAATGATTGGATTATAAAGCTTTTAGAAATGTTTACCTGAACATACTTTAAAAGCTAGTGAAATAAAACGATCAGATCAAATAATATGATTCCATGGTAGTATTATTGTTCATAACTATTTTTATCTAAAATTGTAGCATGCAAATTTTACATTAGGTTAGTATTAGACTTTTTAGGTTAGTATGTTCAGATTGTTTTTAAAACATAAATCATGATATTTGCAGGCATAACCAGAAACGGATTATTCCTTAAGCTGAATAGGGTGAAGCCTAGGGGTCCGAACGAAAAAGGGCCCCAGTACTAAGATTATATTTCGGGTTTTCTCTTCGTATTGTACTAATATTTAATGATTGAAAGGAATGAGGCATTAAAGAAGAATGAATTGAAATATTCTTTATTGTACATGTTTATAGATTTTTGAAAGATATTAAAACGTAGATTGTATTCTGAATGCTATTTATAATTTTAATTTATTCTGATTCCACCAAAAAAACTTTTTTGACATGCATTTATTAAGAGCATGCAAGATTTTTTAAGCAACTCTAGGAATAATATATTTTAAAGACTTTTTAAAGTTTGAATGAAACGTTTTGTCTATTTTCACCCTTTAGTCTTTAGCTCACAAACTATCTAAACCTGAGAGCTAGTGTGCCAGTACCAGTGATTAAGTACCAGTGTGAATGTTTAACATTAACATCATGACTTTCTAAAACTCAATTTTTTTTTTCTTGCTAAATACTATTTAAGTAATAATGAAAAAAACCCGGTTTAAACCAAAAAAACCTGGTTTAAGCCAACAAAAACCTGGATTTCCGTTTTTTTTTTTTTTTTTTTTTTTTCAAAAAAACCGGTTTTCATACAAACCCTGATTAAAACCTTACTTGTAATTTTTTTTGTTTGTTAAAGAGAATACTTATTACACCTAATAATTTCTGATTTTCAAATGATGGGGAGGGGGGGGGGGGTTTAAAGAGTTCTTTTAAGAAAATCATATTTGCAAAAACTGAATCTTTTTTTTTATGTTTTAACTCTATTTCTCTAAAAGAAATTTGGTTAAAATAAAACAATTATAAAACAGAGCGGTGGGATTTTGTGCATATCCTTGATGAAGCTAGTAGTTTTTTTCATCTATATTAAAGAGCCTAAACACTATTTCGAACATGTCTAAAAATTTTACGCATGTATAACAAGAAACATCATGCATTAAGTATAGATTATGAAACATTTTCTAACATTTCCTAAAATCTTTAACAAAACTTCGTTATTTAGAGAAATAAAATGCTACTGTCGATAGCCAAACATGTATTCCAATATTTTTTGAACAACCCTGTATTTGATCTGTCGGTTGGCATTTATACTATTTAATGGAACATTTAGTTTAGTAAAAAAATGCCTAACTGGTTGAAATTTCTTCTTCTACTTTATTCTAATAGATGGGAACACTCTTGAATACTTTTCTACAGCCCTGTAGTTTACCTAGTATCTTTATTACACGCCAGTATTTTGCTAAAATCTAGTTCTAACAAAAACACTCTTAAAATAACTTAAATCACATTTCCAGAAATTATCATGCTTGGGTGGCCACGTAGATAATTCTTTGCGTGACCCTGTATATCATTTTATCTATATTCTACAAGTATTTCTTATTAAACTGGGAGGAGTTCAACGCAAAAATGCATATATTATTTAATAAATGCACTTCGTCCATCCATCAGCTATCATCAATAATATACAGCACTTCGGATAGAATATACGATTTGAAATATTTTGTGTGTCCTTGTAAATATTATGCACTTCATATTATACGTGAAATATTAAGTCTCAGCGGCGTTTATCATTTGTATGATACTTGAAATCGTTTAAAATAATTAAAATGCGTCGCAAACAATTCCCACCACTCTCATTTATTATTCTATAATGGAATTATTTTGACTGAGTAATGTAATGACCAGTAAATGAATAGTAACTATTATTTTCGCAGCATATTTTACAGAATGCTATTTTAGTGCACTCTACTAATCCATATAAATTTGAGTATGTTTGACAGGGTGTAATACCTTTAAAATTCATTTGAAATGATTTTTCCCCCATAGACCGTAATGTATCGAAAAACTTTTGACTATCCCTGTAAATAAATTAATCATAGTAGACACTTTATTCACTATAGGGTTCGTGCTAGGGTAAACATCAATAACGTATGAAAATTTCATAGCAATCCGAGTATATTTAATTAATAAAAATAGCTATGTTAAAGTGGGAAGAAATTTAACCTATTCACCGTTTTTATTGTCCAAATTACTATTGTCCAGCATTATTTTTTTTCAAAAACAGCTTTAAAGATGTATTTTGATTCAAACTGCTTATTTTTCGATTCATTTTTAAATTCATTTTTGCTCTCATATGCATCAAACTGACAAATTGTCTTATTTAGAACGTACACAAGCTGCCGTAATTGTCGATACTTTGATAAATGCAGAAAATATTGCAAAAGAAATCAATCAAAAACGGCATTTTGAACCAATTTTTCCGAAGCGTGAGATCTGTGAACAAAAAAATGGGTCATATTGAGAAGATAATTGTTTATGAAAGAATTTCTAATGAATTTAGCGTAAAATGACACCACACGGCACCTTATACATCGTTCAAAAATACTCTCAGCAAGTTTCATGTTTCTACTTTTAAAAATATGTCTGAAATTGTTTTGGAAAATTTCGAGCTGTTGAAGGTGGAAAAGCGTTTTTTTAGAATACACCCTTAAAATAATTTAAATCAAAATGTTGCAGAATAATAATTTAGTATATGAAATATTTTTTCAACACTTTCATTTTTAAATTCTATGCAAAAATTCTTTTTAGTTTAAGTTTGAACTAACTTCAAATAATGATGCTTAGTTAAAAGTTTTTATTTTCTTTTTCTTTTTTGTATTGGCGCATTGTTGCATAGTTTATTTAAAGAAACATTGTAACATTAGTTACTCCAAAAATAAAGGAGCCTACTTTCTAGAACAGGTGTTGCAGGTGGTTTCCAGGTGTCACTTCCAGACGCAAGTCATACTTAAGGGACTAACCATTAAATAAATAAAATAACGTTCAAAGGGAAATGTATAGCTTTCGAAAAAGCAATCAATCAGACGAAAGAAAATCATTTCCGCTGATAAAAGGGAAAAAGCGAACGCAACAAAATGGCGGTAGTTTTACTTTTTTTCAAAAACCCAAAAAGGAGCAAGAAGGGGTTTCCCCCTAATTTGTACCTAATTTGTTAACCTGCCAAAGGTGTTGTCACATCAAATTGAAATTAATGTATTTTGGCTCTCAAGCCACTGAATCGGTAGATTTCGAAGAGTGCTCAATTCAACAAAAAATATATATGATTAGAAATAAACCCAGTTTAATAACTTCATTTGGCGTTTATGAAAAATTTTTAATTTCATTTTTCTTCAAAAACTGGTTTTATCAGAATCATCTTAAGAAAAATTCAGCTCAAATGCCCGTTTTGACAACATATTTTGAAATAGATTCTGAATTTATTAAAAAAATCGACCAAAACAGTACATTATACAGCTCCTAAATAACAAAAAACTGTCAGTTGAATGCATTTGAGAAAAAACTTGAATTTAAAAATGAGTCATAAAATAACCTGTTTGTTGTTTGAATACATACTTAATTCTTTATTCATGATTGCTCGGAAAATGTTGTGCGAAATACTCACTTTGACAGCATCTTAAAAAATATATTCTATCTTTATCAAAAAACTGGCCAATGCGTCACAGTATATAGTTCCTAAATAAGAGGATCTGTAAATTGGATGCGTTTGAGAGCGAAAATGGATTTTAAAACGAGTCATAAAAAACGCAATTTGCTATGTGAAAACTTCCTTAAATTTTCAAGGCCCCACCAGTGGCCGAGAGGTTCGGACCTCTCAACTGGTAGACGGCAGGTGCTGGGTTCGAACCCAATCGCGGCTGTCGGCCTAACCGTTCGGAGTTTTCCGTGGTTTTCTTCGAACCTTGCGTGAATACGGGTTAGGTTCCCTTTGAAAGACCCCCACGGAGGACACTCCCCCTGGTCCTCTATCCCATTAGCGTAGATAATCGGACGACAAAAATCAGAAATCAGACAACCTTAAATTTTCAAATCACAAAGACTTCGGGAAATTCTGTTCAAAATACTCTTTTTGGTAGCCTTTTTAAAAATATATTCTGTCTTTATCAAAAAACCGATCAACGCATCACATTATATAGTTCCTAAATAAGAGGATCTGTAAATTGGATGCATTTGTGAGCAAAAATGGATTTAAAAACGAGTAAAAAAAAAAAAAAAAACAACGCAATTTCTTATTTGAACACTTCCTTAAATTTTCAGTCACAATGATTTCGGAAAATTCTGTTCAAAATACCCTTTTTGGTAGCCTTTTTTGAAATATATTCCGTCTTTATCAAAAAACTGACCAATGCATCAAATAATATAGTTCCTAAATAAGAGGATCTGTAAATTGGATGCGTTTGAGAACAAAAATGGACATAAAAACGAGTTAGAAAAAAACGCAATTTCTTATTTGAATACTTCCTTCAATTTTCAGTCCGGATGACTTTCGGAAATTCTGTTCAAAATACCCTTTTTGGTAGCCTTTTTTGAAATATATTCTGTCTTTATCAGAAAATTGACCAGTGCATCACTTTATACAGTTTCTAAATAAGAGGATCTACCATTTGGATGCGTTTAGAATCAAAAATGAATTTAAAAATGAGTCAGAATATAAGCAGTTTGGATTTGAGGTTTTTTCTCCAACTCCTATTTTTGTTTAATTTCTTTTTGCTATACGAATTGATCCTATGAAAAACTTGTCAATATAAAAGTTGTAGATATTTTTGAGAAGATGTAAAATAAATTTAATCAGATTTGATATCTTAAAAATTGACGGAGTTATGGATTTTTCTCTTCTTTCAGCGCCCTCTTTCTTTTCGTTTTTAATTTTTTTCGTCGGTAAAAGTTGGTCCTATCAAAAACTTGTAAATACAAAAGTTTTAGATAATTTTAAGAACATTTACAAAAAATTTAGTTGGACTTGATATCTTGAAAATTGACGAAGTTATGAATTTTTTTCTCTCAAAATCCCTGTCCCCCCCCCCCCAGAGCCCACTTCTAAATTTATCAAAAATATATCATGCATATATTTTTGGCCCATTTTTAAGAAGTAATATAAACTTTAAACCGATTCTATATCTACTTTAATTAAGAAGTTATGGCGTCTTTTCGGTTTTCACAAAAACGCCCCCTATTCCGACCCCCTTGGTCCTATTTTGCCCATTAACGAACTTAGCCAAGATTTTATCCCCTTTGATTTTATGTACAAGTTTGGTGGAGATTGGTGAAAAATTATAGAAGTTATCGTGTCCATAAAAAAGTGAGATATATAGATAGATAGATAGATAGATAGATAGATATATAAACTGGTGCGATTGCAATAGGTAGTATTTCTTACGAAATCTACCTAAAAGAACTGACATATATTCAAATTGGTGAAGTTTCAATCACAGCCGGTTTCATTGGTTCTATTTGTCACATGGGCAAACTTGAGCCAGTAAATTTTAATAGAAATTCCCTTTTTATTTAAACTTCTTATTCAAGCGAAATCGTACTGCCATAACTAAGGCAAAGACATCTATCTTTTTTTGTTTGTGGAATTTTTATTCCGGGTGTTATCAAGTCCGTTGGTTCCGCCCTATTGCGAAGACACAAACAACCCCTCTTTCAATGTTAATTATTTGATTAACCCGCCATGCAAAGTTTCACCAGTAAGTTTTAATGACTATTTTCGCTTTACTTAAGCTCCTCACTCTGAGAATTTCTGTTTAAAATAAAGCAAATATTTGTGTTTGTTTTTACTGGTAGAAGTTTGCCTGTGCGTTAATCAGGCCCTTCTCAAATGTACACGAACAACACTCGCCATCGTGTGACATCCTCATTAGTTAATTGACTGAAAAACTGTAGATGTTATGCAATCTCCTTCCTCCTTTTTATCATAGCTCCAACATTTTATTATATATAAGAAAAATGATAACCATACTTAATCATAGAAATGTTGCGAATGAAAATTGCCTAGAAACTTTTAGTAAAGTCGGGACGCAAGCGTCTTTCCGACAAAAAAAAAAAAAAAAAAAAAAAAAAAAAAAGTTGCAGAACCTTACATTATCACATTCGTCTAAAAGAAGAAATTGATCCTTTTAAAATCTATGACTCAGCGTTCTATCGAAAACAGGCATTGCTATAAAAGTTAAATTTAGACCGATTTCGTGTAGAAAAAATTTTTACGTCAACATTTGGCAAGAAAAAAATTTCTTGTTATAGCTTATTTTGATATAGACCGATGATATGCAGGATACTGAGCGTAGCTCTTGAAACCCAAAAACAATTTTTTGCTTTAAATAAAGCAAGAAATCAAGGCGAAGAATAATATTCGAAAACAAAATTGGCAATAATTATGCCTTCAGTATAAAGACTTTTACGATGATAGAGTTCCTATGATTTCTTTGGTAAAACAATAATGCAATACTGTAAAGATAAAGGACAGATGACCAGGTCCGTTAAGAAGATATCGAAAAACCCCACAATGATGAATCAGTCACAGTTTTTATTTAAGCATAAGGGGAGGTACAATTATGTGATCGGAGAAAAATTCTCCGGACAGAAAATTCAAACCTTTTAGTTCGAGAGCAGCGGGTGAAGTGGCCGTCTTACAGATATGACACACACAGCGTTGGCGTAGAACAAAGTCGCTAACATACAAAAGTTTGCCCATGCACAATGGAGCCGACACTAAACATTGCAGCCAACACTCAGCCAGTCTGATCGGTATTCAGTTTGAATCCCCTGCTGAAAGGGGGTAAAATTCTCATGGTTGCCAGTACATTAATTTACACGTGCAGCAAGGGCTCTGTAACGTTCACACCCAAGAACTGCAATAGTTATGTCTAGCAAGGGATAACCAGATTTTAATGCGCAGATGTTAAATTCTTTATAGCATTTTCTCATGAAATGAAAGAAGCATTAAGTTGCAATTTAACCGCGTTACTGTTTGATGACCATAAAAGGGCATGAAGGAACATCTGCTCAGACTTAGTTGACATCTGGAAATTGTTTTGAAACGGTTGATTAAAGTGCGGGCATATTTCTTACTAATAATCCAGAGGCATTAATTTTGGCGGTTAACGAAATACTGGCTGAGAGAAATGAAAAAAAAAATGAAGCATAATTTTAAACGAATTTTGAATTGAAAAGGGAACGGGGGTGCATAGAAATAATGTATAACAAAGTAAGCAATATATAACGAAATAACCGTTATACCCAGGTTTGACAATAAAAAAGCTGTAACAAGCAACCGCAATGACTACTGGTTACAACTATCTAATTATACCTCTTCTGTATATTATTAATTACAAACTTATATAACGCTTAGTTATCACTTTTGAATTCTTTCTGTGTATCGAATAAAAATACACAGGAATTTTAACTCTTAACGTATGCCGATTTTCTGAATAATTCCCTTTAATATTGCTACATCATATAATTTATTTTGTTTTGAAGATTAAAGATTTACGTTTCAAAAACCAATTTCGCCATTTCATTTCCAGTTCTTTAATGTTATTTGCATTTTGCCGGGTAAAATATATTTCTGTGCTTGTATTAGAATCATATGAAAATCAAATTGGAAATTTATTTTCTTCAATTTCAGTATTTCGTGAAAATTTCTTTATGTGTGATAGCTTCTTTTATCATCAAGTACTAAAAGTGTTTGAAGTAACAGAAAAACAAATGAATATATATTAACACTTGAAATATCCTTATATAAAGATTTAAAAAATGCATGTGTTTCATATTAGCATTACTGAATAATTAAAATTTTGTAGCAAGATTTAAAACAGAAATGAATGAGAAATACGGAATGAGGATGGGTTAAAAAAGTTTATTTAATGTATTTGACGTTTGCAAAAGGAAGTCCAAAATGTATAAATCAAACAATTACAAAGAATTTCTTAGAAATTGATTTCATTTAAAATTCTTTAAAACTGTAGTCAGTTAAAAATTATTACCTATAGGTAGATCAGAGGTTCCTTCTATTACTGCTATACCTGCAAAAAAAATAATCTTCGCTTTACTTATTCGTAGAATCCAATCACTATATACAGCATAGATTAAAATTTGCCTTTAATGGTAATTAATAAAAAGCAACTCTATGCGATCTGTTAGTAAAATTTTAATTCCAAAGACATGCATTTTTGCATTCCCATATTAAAATAAAAACTTTATTAAATAAAACTCATGAAATTCATTTGGGCCGTCCTTCACTAATATGCTAACAAAGAATGTTTCCATGCAAGGCATACTCAGAATTTTTCGAAAAAATTCTTATTAAGCTATTTATGTCTTTAATAAAGGATCAGTCAAAATTAGCTACGGAATTGCAGAAGAAAATATGTAAAAAAAAATGTGTGTGGCACTCGGGGACTGCCGCGGTAAAGCTATTACATAGCATTTTTTATCAACTTATGCAAAAATACCGCGTTAATGTCTGCCGAAGTCTATCGAAGGATATCGTGCCGAAGTCTGCCGAACTGAAACGCTGTTAGCCGGTATGTTAGGATTTTTTCTCGTTACGGAATTCAAAGATTCGGTCACCGCGCTCAAAGCCCGCGATAAAAGCTATGCAATAGCTCAAAAAATTACCAAACAAAATTTGGTCGCGCTACGAAAATTAGATCGCGAGTTATAAGCATTTTAAATTTTTCGACCCTCACGGTGGGGGGGTCTACTGTCACCGAAAATTAACACTGTCTTATAATAAATTACCAAACAAAATTTGGCCTCGCTACGAAAATTAGATCGCGAGTTATAAGCATTTTAAATTTTTTGACCCTCACCATGGGGGTCTCCTGTCACCAAAAATAAACAATGTCTCATAATAAATTACCAAACAAAATTTGGCCGCGCTACGAAAATTAGATCGCGAGTTATAAGCATTTTAAATTTTTTGACCCTCACCATGGGGCGTCTCCTGTCACCAAAAATTAACAGTCTCATAATAAATTACCAAACAAAATTTGGCCGCGCTACGAAAATTAGATCGTGACTTATAAGCATTTTAAATTATTCGACCCTCTTCGTGTAGTGTCTCTCGTCACTAAAAAGTAACCCTGCCTCATTATAAATTTCCAAACAAAATTTGGCCGCGCTACGAAAATTAGATCGCGAGTTATATCGCGAGTCATTTTAAATTTTTCGACCCTCACCTTGGGGGGTCTCCTGTCACTAAAAATTAACACTGTCTCATAATAAATTACAAAACAAAATCTGGCCGCACTACAAAAATTAGATCGCGAGTTATAAGCATTTTAAATTTTTCGACACTCACCGTGGAGGGGGGGGGGGTCTCCTGTCACCAAAAATTAACAATGTCTTATAATAAATTACCAAGCAAAATTTGGCCGCGCTACGAAAATTAGATCGTGAGTTATAAGCATTTTAAATTTTTTGACCCTCACCGTGGGTGGTCTCCTGTCCCCAAAAATTAACACTGCCTCATAATAAATTACCAAACAAAATTTGGCTGCGCTACAAATATTAGATCGCGAGTCATAAGCATTTTAAATTTTTCGACCCTCACCTTGGGGGGGTCTCCTGTCACCAAAAATTAACACTGTCTCATAATAAATTACCAAACAAAATTTGGCCGAGCTACGAAAATTGGATTGCGAGTTATAAGCATTTTAAATTTTTCGACCCTCACATTGGGGGGGGGGGTCTCCTGTCACCAAAAATTAACACTGTCTCATAATAAATTACCAAACAAAATCTGGCCGCGCTACGAAAATTAGATCGCGAGTTATAAGCATTTTAAATTTTTTGACCCTCACCGTGGGGGTCTCCTGTCACCAGAACTTAACAATATCTCATAATAAATTACCAAACAAAATTTGGCCGCGCTACAAAAATTAGATCGCGAGTTATAAACATTTTAAATTTTTTTCGACCCTCACCTTGGGGGGGGGGGGGTCTCCTGTCACCAAAAATTAACACTGTCTCATAATAAATTACCAAACAAAATTTCGCCGCTCTGTGAAAATTAGATCATAAGAAACATAAGTTTGAGACTTGATATCCTAATATCTGAAAAATACCGCGTCAATGTCTACCGAAGTCTACCGAAGGATACCGTGCCGAAGTTTGCCGAACTGAAACGACGTTAGCCGAAGTGGTTGGTTTTTTCGTTACGGAAGTGTTAGGTTTTTTCGTTACGGAAGTGTTCGGTTTTCTCGTTACGGAATTTCTAGTTCGGTCACTGCGCTCAAAGCTCGCGATAAAAGCTATGCAATAGCTTAAAAATTAAAATACTTTCGAATATCTGGCATGAAAAGACGAAAGCGTCACGCGGTTTAGCTAGCAGCACTTTTCCTCGCAAGTAACAAACAGTTTTCATACAGATGAAAACTGTTGGATTTTTAGGATGTGTGAAAATGGTATTTAATAAATTTAAACATGAACAATGAGAGAGTTTAATACATTATATACATACACATATATTGTATTTCATGGGGGAGGCGGAGCACATTTGAACTGGGGACACCTTTGAATACTCTAAATAATTTCCTTCAAATAAATTATTTAAAAAATGTCTATGGTAATGCATTACTACTACTTCAGTGCAATCAGTATACAAAGCTGAATCATATTGTATACACAATACTGTCTAAGCAGGATATGTATTTTTCTCCCTCTTGAATCTAAACTTAAGAAAATAAAGTTGTAAGATTTTTTTTTTTTTTTGACAATTTTGTATCCCCAAAATTTTGATTTATTGTTCAACACTTAAATAAAGATGTGATCTTTTGTTTATAAGCTTTGTTTCATTCAAATTCTTCAGTTGAATTGAGTAAAACAGTTGTAATGTTGAACTCCAGGTGATGGGGTACCATTGAACATCTAAAACTATGAAGTAAAGAATTTTTCAAGGTTCACGCACTCCTTGGAATTTCCAAGGACTCTGGCACTACCATTAAAAACAAGAAAAATTACATTTAATTTTTAAACCACAACATTAGCAAACCCCACCTTCATTCGCAGATTTTACGATATTTTTTTGCAGTGAAACAGTTTGAAAATATTCTTAAATTTTAGTGGTAGAACTGTGCGAACCCTAGTTTTTGATGTAACTAAATATTATTATTTTCGGAATTTCTTCTATGTGAAAAGAGGTTAATTAAGAATATTAAAGAACATGGACTTATACCGTTAATAAACCTTCCTTACTGCACCCATGTATTACAATCTATGGATGTATCAGCGATGGAAAGTGTCAAATCTAAATTGATAATGGCATTCATTTATTTGATAATTGCAAATCTCTGATGCACAACGATTCATGATATAGCAGGTTTCTCTAACAAAGCCCACCCTCTCCCAAACGTTATTTTTGGTTTTCGTACTAGATAAAACGGAATTTAGTCATGTGTTTTCATAAAAAGAGTGAATGAAAAATTTTAATTTTCCAGAAGCATCAGCTATCATATTGGTGTATTTCAAGGATATAGTAAAAAAGTTTTCACAGCCAAACATAACTGGAGGGACACTCTGTGTTGTTTCAACAATCATTTTTGATATCAACTTTGATAGATTTAAGTTTGGTTAAATAATAGAGAAATTATTAGTTTCAATAAAATATAGTTATTTAATTTTATTCATATTACTTTATATTTCAGAAAAGTATGCAGCTTTTTATGAAAACTCTCAATATTTTAGTATGTTATTCTTTGGTCAAAGTTTTTCCTTAATTGTTCAAAGGTAGTCCTACATGGGGCAGGTTTGAACAGAAATCTTTCAGTTTTTTAGATTCTCACAATTTTTTTAATTTACATGGAAAACTAATGGAAAACTTTTTGCTTCATATGATGAAGAAATGAATTACTTCTATTATGTAATACTTAAAACGCAAAAATATAATTCAAATTAGAAATGTATTCATTGTTTTTTTTTAAATGTTCAAACGTGCCCGCCTCTCCCCTGTATATAATGTTTGTCCGAGTAGTTGTTTAATTTATCACTGGAAAAATATTTTCGTATATATAAAAAAATTATATTGAGAAAAATTATTTTTATACATTTAAGCGTATTTAAAAATAAAAGCACGATGTTTCCATAGCAAAAAAAAAAAAAAAAAAAAAAAAAAAAAAAAAAAAAAAAAAAAGAATCAAAAATGCTCAATTGCATTTTAAACTTGAAACAATTTTAATTAATTTAAATTAGGAATTTCATTTTAAATCGTAAATTTCCATGGTTAAAATTGAATATAGATACATATAAATATCGATATAACAAAATTATACTTAACACAAATTAAAATTGACAAAACTAAAGTTATTTAAATTAAATTTATCTAAACAAGTTCATCTTGAAACTTTTATCCCCTTTAACACTAGAACGCCCAGAAGGTGTCGATTCGACTCCAGCCATGTCAGTAACGGCTCGTCAGGGGGTGCTGCATAAAATTTTTCACACCACAAAAATTGTATAGAAATTTCATTTTTAATTAATCAACCAAGTTTGCCGAATGAATAATGTAAAAGATTCTGTTAAATTTTAGTGGTAAGAAAAATCTGACGCAGCACTCCCTGATGAGCCGCTACTGAGCCATGTGCTTAAATTTCAGTTTGAGCTAGAACATTTTTCTTAAAATAATTTAAATTTAAACCAAGCATATTTACGTTAAATAAATCAATTAAATAGTTTTGAATAAAAATTCTGGTGTGAAAATTTGTTATCAAACTTGAGTAAAATTTCCAGGTGCTCTAGTGTTACTTGACTCTAGTGTTATTTGACATTAATTTTTTTTTTTTTTTTTTTGAAATTCTGTTCCATCGCCAACCAATTAAAAACAAACAAATAACGAAATATTCATTATTTTTTACGAACGCTTTACGAAAGTTATGCAGAAATTTTTTATAAATATATATATCCTCATGAGTAGAGCATTCTGTATTTTTTTTTTCAGATTTTTCGTAGTATGTCCGTATGGAGACCTTTCTTGTAAGCAAGATAACTACTGAATACCCGTACCTTTCAACGAAATTTCTAGTTCATTTTCCCAAGTGTTGCTGCCTATCAAACAGTCATTTTTTTACATTTATCAGCAGTTAAATATTGCTATTTATTGTGATAAAATTGTTTTTATTTTTAGTTCTAAAAATGGAATTATTTTAAACAATAGGCATCGCGTAAGTTAACGCTGTATCCTTTCTGTATTAGTACTTTTACATACTAAATTTGACCTTATTTGATTGTATAAATTTCAGATGTTAACTAAAGCAAAATTTATTAAATACTGATACATGTACGTAATTACCCTCGCATATCTTCACTCCGTAAATTTTATTTAAAAAAAAAATACATCAAAAAAGTGCTCAGCAGAATTAAGTTACATTTTATTTGAAATTTAATCTGGTATCACTGTAAAAAAATTTTCCGTTAAAAAACAGAAATAGTACTGGTAATCTAGACGCCACTACTACTTCCGTTTTTTAACGGAAAAAATTTCCGTAAATTCCAGAAATAGTTCCGTTTTTTCACAAAATATTTCCGTTTTTTTTAATTTTTTCCTTGTGTAAAAATTTTCGTTTGAAAAGTTAAAAGAATTTTTCAAGGACTAACTAACATCTTTGTGATTTTAATTCTTTACTTTTCAAAGACACGCAGTAGCGGCTCGTCAGGGAGTGCTGCATCCGAATTTTCACTCCACTAAAATTTAACCGAATCTTTCATATTATTTATTCGACAAATTTTGTTGATTAAATAAAACTGAAATAACCATACAATTTTAGTGGTGTGAATAAATTGATGCAGCACCCCCTGACCAGCCGCTACTGAAGACACGTTAATATCAGGGACACATTATATACAATTAATTTAAACAACAGTGAAGAAAAGTTGCATACATTCCATGGGGTTTGAACCCGGGGCCTCTTGAGTCGTAGCTTGCAGTGTAATACCATTACACCAGGATTATTCAAACAACCATTTCAAATATCTTTAGTTATTTTGGATGCATTTCGTAAAGTAAAGATAAGACTTTGAACGCAGGTTTATTTTTGTAGAGATAATATTTTCTATTGAATGGATAATTCTAAATGTTTTACAGATTTTCTTCGCATAATTTCGAATATTTAGCTTATTAATTTTGGGCTATATATATATATATAAATTAGTCTTTAAAATATTACATGCATGAAAGAATTTATTAAGAGTTTTGTTTCCTTCTTTTTTGGAAAAGTTTTAAAATTCTATTGTAATATTATTGATATTTATTTATTTATTTAAAAAAATACCAACATGCTGAAAGAAAGAAAAAAAACGTGCATTTTAACAAATTATTTTATGACGATCGAAGGTAAACTCAATAAAGATAATTACAATGAATTATAAAAAAAAAATCAGGTATTGATTTTTTATAACATATGTAATTCCCAAAATTACCTTTCTTAATTTCCAAAATTTCTTTCCATAGTTTCGATTTTTTTCCCATAATTTCGAATATTTAGCTTATTAATTTCAGCTTTATATGTATAAAAATTAGTCTTTAAAATATTACATGCATGAAAGAATTTATTAAGAGTTTTGTTCCCTTCTTTTTAGGAAAAGTTTTAAAATTCTGTTGTAATATTATTGATATTTATTTATTTATTTTAAAAAATACTAACATACTAAAAGAAAGAAAGAAAAAAAAACTTGCATTTTAACAAATTATTTTATGACGATCTAAGGTAAACTCAATAAAGATAATTACAATGGGTTATAAAATAAATTTCAGTTATTGATTTTTTATAACTTATGTAATCGCCAAAATTATAAGAATTTCGGTAATATATTTCGATATATTTTTATCTTTATGTGCGAACTTCTTAATTTGAATAAATAAAAAAATATATACCGTAATTTCGGGTGTATAAGCCGCAGATCAAACAATTCTTTTTCGACCCAGAATTTTTTAAGAGACAAATATAACTAGTTAGATCGCCGTAAATATTTGTCTTCAATCACTAAATAAGATTTCTGGGTCCAAAAAGAATTGTTTGATCCGCGGCTTATACACCCGAAATTACGGTATATTAAAATCAAAAGAAGAGTCTTTTCAACTTTTTTCAAAATATCCAACGCACTTAAGATGTATATATATATATATGATAAAAATAAATTAAACATTATTTTAAATCACAATCAACTTTCCCTTTCAGCTATTTCAAACTTTAAAATAATTAATATATTTTTTATTTTTTTAATTATTGTTATTTTCTTAATATTTTAAAAATACGTTAGCTTTTCATTATTAAAACAGAATGAAATAGAGAAATAGTCTTGCAAATTATTTAAAAAACATGAACTCGGTATAAGGTTTTTATTTTCCTGGTAGATGGCACCACTAAACTCTACTGTTTTCGGAAAATTTACAAAAATAACGGTACGCTTCCGTTATTTAACGGGATTAGTGACTCCAAAATGTCAAATACGGAAATCTTCTGTTTTTTTTCGGAAAAATGAAACTATTCCGTAATTTTCACGGAATAGTTTGTGTATATTAACGGATATTTTTTACAGTGTAGGAAATCAAGTTCTCTGAAGTACAGCGTATACGTGCGAAATTACAGTAATAAATCTATACGGCATCGCAAGATATGTCACACCTGTCAAAAACTACTGCAATATATTTCACGCCTTTAACACTAGAACGTCTGGAAATTTTACTCAATATCATGAAAACATTTTAAATCCTATTATTTATTTAAAACTATTTAACTTATAAATTAAACTTAACACATTTGTTGCCGATGTGGGGTGATGTTTCAATAGCCAGCCACGCGCTGGCGCGGGAAAATCTTTCACTCATTCTTTGCTATAAAAAGTAAATTGGCTTCTGGGAAAAACCAACTTCTACAGTGCGGCATTAACTATCATCACATCTTCACGTAAGCGGCAGCGAACGTGTTAATCCACTATGTCTGGTATTAATTTTATTTTTTGAAGATATTTCTGGTTTATATTAAAATTTAACTATTTGATATATCTTAAATCGACAAAAAAAGGACGTTCTCATCTTAACACATTGAGAATTGGTGTTGCTAAATGTTCTGAGTAAAACAGGCCTCTAAATGCTATGCATACCACTAATTTCTTGTAGTTTATTTTGTCATCTTTTATCACAGATAAGTCAGCCATTGTATACAAAGAAATTGTAAGGAAAATACTTTAACATCTCCAGTCTTGAGACAAATTTTTTAGACGACCACAAAAACCTGTTTAAAGTTATTACAGAGAAACCTCCAAATAAGGGACACCCATGGGGCCGGAACTTTTGTCCCTTAAATAGAGGTGTCCCTTATTCGGAGTTTTTTCATTTTTGTTAAAAATTAATTATTCATAAGCACATAAAAATAACAAAATATTAAAACTGAAGTTTAAATGTACCTGAAGGTTATAAATTACATTAATTAGGCACAAAAGTAATAGATAATTAATTTAATTTTTAAATTGATTGCTTAATTAGTAAATGATTTGTTGAGTTATTGATTTGTATATTTTATGTAAATGTTTCTATAATGCAAAAAGGGCAATAATATTTTAAAAAATCTTACTTGCGAAGTAATCAATAAAAAAAAAAGTGACTGTATTGCTGATTTAAAATTTTCTACTACTAAACTTTACAGATATTCATTTACCATACTTATAACTTTTAGTCCCTCACCATAAGCAGTATTTACGAAAAAAGTATTCAACTGCTTTGCATATTTTAAAGCATCTGTGAAATTCTTTATTTCACAATTTGCCTTTCTCTTTCATTTTCAGTGTCATCCCTCACAATTTTCAGCATTTTTTTTCAATATAGACTGGGACGTGGCAGCACAGACAATCACCTCACCGAGTTCACGACAGAAATTCTAGAATTAGTTAAAACTCGAAATGCGTGTTAAAATGCAATCGTTCTACTAAAACACCTAAAAATCTGAAATTTGACTCGTAGATTTACTATTATATTTTCCTGCACTCAAATCTACGAAAATATGGAAGACTGGCTCCAGGATACCCCAATGATAAGCCTACAAATCAATCACTAAAATCGGGTTCATATGGGCTCTCCATCTAGATATGACTTGGCAGAACAATTGTATTTTAATTAGTGAATCAAGTTTTAACCAATTCTGGAATTTCAGCTGTGAACTTGATGAAGTTATTCTCTGCACTGCCACCTCTGGCTCTAATAGGGATAAACACACTTCGATATCTTCATCTGAATTGTGGATAAGTAAATGCTCATCAGTTGGGTTGCATACCTCTGTACCAACATAACTGCCTATTTGATAAGTTCACAAAACTCTGTATTTTCATTTTCATCACAAACTACTTCATTATCTCAAATCCAAAAATCAACCGCTTTAACATTTTGCACTCGTATATCCAGTGTGACTGGGCAACATTTTGCTTTGCAAAATTTGTTTTTGTCATACCAGTAACAAAGGCAAATAAAATTCGTTATTTAATTAAAGCTTTTTTTTTTTTTTTTTTTTTTTTTTTTTTTTTTTTTTTTAATTATGTACTTGAAGGAAACTTTTTTTTTTTTTTTAAGTGGTGTTAACTGAATAAAATTTGTGTAAGAAACATCCGCGTCAAAAGGGTTAATCTCATTTTCAAGTGTCCCTTAAATCGAGTGTCCCTTATTCAGAGGTAAATATATTACACTTCCTATACCAAGGGACTGGGACCAGAGCTTTTGCCTCTTAAATAGAGGTGTCCCTTATTCAGAGTGTCCCTTATTTGGAGGTGTCACTGTATAAAACATCTACAAGGATGTCTGAGTCAATATATCAATGCTTATGATATGCACGCATTCAGTAAAAATGTCTAGAATTAATTTTAATAATTCTAGAAGCATTTAAATTCATTTAAAGTGTTATCAGGACTGTGGAGGTTAAAATACTGGTGTACAGAGCATTTGGAACCCAGATTTATGCCTAACACTTGGTAACACGGTTGCTGAGTGAAGCCTGCGATAATAGCATACTTTCAAAATAAAATGACCATAAAGATTTTAAAAAAATTGTAGCATAAGTCAATATAAAAATAGTCGTCGGTCCTAGCTTGTAGTCAGGAGGTTAAATAATGTTAAATGAAAGATCTGTTGTAAAATATTTTTATAGTGTTACATCCACACTCTAAAGGTTAAAAAAAGTTGTGTTAAAATAAGGAATTTTTTAAAAAGGATAAAAAAAGGAAAAAAAATAATAAAAAAATAAAATAAAGCAATTTCTTTTTTTTTTTCCTCTCCATACAATCAAACGTTATTGTTATATATCGAATATTTTTTCATTTGTATTATCATTTAATGTTTGCACTATATTTTACGATTTAAACAAAGTTTCCCAATTGTTATAGGAAATTCAGCTGCAAAATATTTAATTGAAAATAAAGAGTCACTAACTTTTCATCCTTTTAACGAGCTTTCCGAATCTGTTCAACTGACTTACTGAGGAAAAAAATATTGAAACCTGGGAAATCTTTTGAGGCACATCGTTTCCAAGGAAACAGAATAATGGCATATGGGAAGATGATTTTTTTCCTCTATGGCATAAATACGAATTACAAAGAAATGTCTAGTATTCATCTTTACAACAGAAATATCTTAAGTTATTTATGGCCAAACAGCAATCCCCGAAGCGAATTGACATCGTTATACTCACTCGCAAATGATATGGATCGTTTGAAATAATTTATTTCAAGAGAAATGGATACTTTTTATCTTCAAGTGATCCTGATTCGTGGTGTTTTGAAAATAAAGAAAGTTAAAGAATGATGCTTGTTACATATAACCATCAGTAGGTATCTAAACGTCTAAAAAACACCATTTTCTTCAAATAACCTTATTTTACTTCAATATTGTGATTTTCTCTCATTCGAAAAGATCAGTTCATAAAAGTAAAAAACCTCGATAAAAAATCGTGTATAACAAAAAAAGAAAATGCTGTTTCTTAAATTATCATCGAAACTATTTTGTTATTAAAATAGCAAATTAATAATATAGGAGTTTCGAATATAGGAAAAATGCTTTATATGCGAGGAATAAAGGCTGTGATACATTATCTTTTACTGTTTTTTAACCGACTTCAAAGAGGAGGTTATGATTTCGAACTGTATGTATTTGTTGTTCACGCATAACTTTTGCAAATATGAACCGATTTTGATAAATCTTTTTTTGTTTGAAAGCGTATGAGGCCCATGTGGTCCCATTCGAATTTCATAAAAATCTGATAATTAGAACTTTTTAAAAAATAAAAACTTTAAATTTCAAATTCATTTTGACGCAATCGACCAATTAGAATTGTTCATTTTGCATGCTTTTATGTTACACTTACATAGACACGCAATCTTTTCACTGTTAAAAGTTTGAAGTTTTTGTTGCATCGTCACTCCACCGCTTTTATGGAATATCTCTATTTTGACCAATGAGAATTCACCATAATACAATGAAGTAATCATTTTCTATAAAAGCGATGGATTGACGACAAAGTAAAAGTTTCAAATTTTTAACAGTGTTCAAAGTGCAAAATCCTAACTGGACGAGGGCCAGGATTCTCATAAATTTTGCGTTGTTTGCGAAACCAGATTTATTAACAAGCAAATTTATTTAAAACATTGAAAGGCTTCTGATTCGTTAATCTGGTTTCACTAACAGTGCAAATTCTACCTGGATTCCGGACAAGTTCTCGTATGCAAGAAACCGGAAATATAGCAACTAGGGGATACAGTGTGGAAATCGGCTATCTCAGGGCGTGTTCAGAGCAACTTACAAAAGTAACCAATTTTACCGACCGATTGTAGGGCAATGCGAAAGCAAATTGTGGCACCAATGAAAACTATTCTGCTGAATTGTAGCTGACGTCACACTTCGCTTTGCTTTTCATTTCGTACTTGTCTACAATCGGTAAGTGGTCGGTAAGTAACCGGTAAGTTGTGCTGAACACACCCTCTGTAACACTTAAAAAAGCGCTAAAATGTTCTATTCTTCAAATGTGCAACAATGCTAATGAAATTTAAAGATAGAAGCGACATCTGCATGACTTTTTCTAAAAATGCAAGAATTATTGCTAGTCTAGATAATGTATCACGAAAATGCCGCAGATATCGCTGTGATCGACACTTTGGAATTCAGTAGCATCGTTGCACATTTAAAGGATACAAATTTTTAGCACTGCTTGCATTGTAAAAAATTGAACCCTTTTGCTGCATCGTCACTCCATCGCTTTTATAGAAAACGATTACTTCGCTCTATTATAGAGCATTCTCATTGGTCAAAACAAAGAAATTCTATAAAAGCGATGGAGTAACGATGCAGCAAAAGGGTCAAATTTTTTACAGTGTCGATAGCAGATTTTCACTCCATGTATTACAGACTCTCTCCTTCGAACAATGAAAAGTTCTCAAAAATGAAGTCTTATGATTTTTCAATCTTGTTTTGCTTAACAGCGAATAATCCTTCTGGATCTTAACCACTGTTGCAGAGATGCTAGTTTTTTCCCAAATTACGAAATCTTAGCTGGAACATTTCTAGTATCCATCAAAGTGAAAGATCTACATCGATCCAGACATGAGAATTCGATATCGAAAAACTGAAAATTCATCTCTAAAGAGCCTTACACGTTAAAGCAAGAGTGTCTGTGTATCAGGGTGCTTGTTATGGTGGATTCACAAAGTGATTAAAGTACATTGCTATGTGCTAGATTTACATTTGGACAAATATAAATGACGAAAAATTTTGATAAGCTTACCATTAAAGTTAAGCTAGTTAACTTCTTTCACCCATAAAACAAACTCGTTCAGGCGACTACCGCCAAGTTCTGGAATAAAAATTCTTAAATTTTCTGTACTTTGGAAAACCGCGTTTATCAAAGAACATTCTTAACTTTAAATATTGCTACTTTCATATAGACGCATGTTGAATCATGGTGTGATTTTGATAATATCTTCTTTTTTAGTTTCTATGACTGAAAAGGGTATTTTAATACATACGAACATTTAGAATTACTTTGCTATGCATTGAATCATGAAGCAACTTGACGCGCTCTGATTGTGTACGCGTACTTTAAACTGTAAAAAATCTGACCCTTTTGCTGCATCGTCACTACCCCGCTTTTATAGAATATCTCACTTTTGATCCATGAGAATGCTCTATAATAGGCTGAAGTTATCGTTTTCTATGTTAGCGGTGGAGAGACGATGCAGCAAAAAGGTCAAATTTTTAACAGTGTACCCTGTTTAAAATATCTTGAAAAATTACCTCTGTTTTTAAAGACTATCTATTTTCTGACCAATGAAAACGCTCCATAGACGTTTTTAGATCGCTCTCATTAGTCAGAAAATAGATAGCTTTAAAAACAAAGGTAATTTTTCACAATAATTTTAACGTATACAGATGGATTATCAGCTTTTCAATGTCCATTTACGAAGTCTGTAGATTTCAATGTGGACCTTAAGGCACTAGACTAGTCTCAGAAAATGACCCGGATGTTAGTGTAAAGACTATGGGTGTGTTCTTTTCAAATATCTCGCTCAAATTTTAATATATTTACATGATTTTTTTTGCATAGGATAGCCGAGGATGATCTACAACCGGCCTAGTTTTTACTTCTTCGATTTTGCTTATGTATGTTTTATATAATGATAGTTTCAATTTCAGAACCGTTTAAACCGGGTTTGAAATTTAATTTTTTTTTTTTTTTTTTTTTTTTTTTTTTTTTTTTTTTTTAAATCTGAAACCAAATTTGAAAACGTAAAAACTAGGCCGGTTGTGGAATATCATCAGCTATCCTATGCAAAAAAAATATGTCAAAATATTAAAATTTGAGCGAGATATTTGAAAAGAACGCCCCCATACACTTCACATTATCATCCGGGTCTTTTCTGTGCCTAGTGTGCGGCCTTAAAGTTTGCTGGATGCGATAAATTTCCGAAATGTTAAAGCTTAAATGGACAAGTTCTCGCATCCACTAAAGCGGAAATAGGCATCGATACCAATCGACATCCTTAAGTTGTTGAAAAGATGAAAATCCTTTAGTATATATTTTGCTCCGGAGAAAAAAATTATCTCTACATATCAATGCAAAATAAAGTGCGTAGATATGTGTAACAAGATTATCTTTAGATTCAGATTTGGTTACCGGATTATACACCAGAATGATTTCAGATTTTGTTTATGTAGGATTCCTCGATGTGAATATGACGACACATGGAGCACAGTATACGATTGATTGAAAAGATTCTGGACAAAAATGAGTCATCAAGGGATTCCTTGTGGCTGCTAATCTCTTGAGAGCGTAGGAGAATGTGGGTTTGAATCCCACTGGCTCCGTTGCACACCCTCTTTATGTGTAGCTCCCTGTTGTACTTTTCTTGTGTTGTAATATTTCCTTGTGCTATCTTGTCCTTGTATGTCCACGAATTTGTAAAATAATATGGATTATGTATTTATGTCCGTGTAGAAATAAAGGATCATTCGGCGTACAATCGAATTCTACCAGGAAATCATCATCAAATTTTATAATAGAAAATGCCTAGCATTGCGATACATTGTTAAAAATTTAACTTTTGCTGCATCGTCACTCCCTCCCTTTTATGGAATATCTCATGCATACACTGTAAAAAATTTTGCCCTTTTGGTGCATCGTCACTTCCCCGTTTTTATGGAATATCTCTCTTTTGACCCATGAGAATGCTCCATAATAGGCTTAACTAATCGTTTTCCATAAAAGCGGTGGAGTGAGTTTCAAATTTTTAACAGTTTAGTTGGGACAAAAGCGTCCGTGAAAAAAGTATTTGGGCATCGAATGCTGTCACTCTCTTATAGATGCAGCCAAGTACGGGTTTTGATTTTCGGATTCCTCGTCGAATCATCACCGCTCATTTCCGATGCCTTTACTGCATTTATAGGAATTAGATTGTTGTTGTTTATCCATTGAATCATAGAGCGATTTTTGTTAAAATCTTTCTTTTTGCAATTTCTGACTGAAGGGGGAGTACTTTTGACTACACTAGAAAAACATTTTACTATTCATTGATACATGGAGTCATTTTGCTGATATATGGAAGCGCTTTGCCGCGCGCTTATGTGTAAGGACACTTTACTTGAGGAGGCATTGTCACCTTTCGATAACCACTTCCAATGTCCGTAAGATTAGATGTTGACTTTAAGATTTCATGAATGCAGTAGCTTTTCGTCGGGCCAGATCTGAAGAAGTTACTACATCCAGAAAACCTAAAGATTCACAACGATACTAACCGATATTGTAAGTGTCTTTTGAAAAGTTGACAATCAAATAGTGACAAGTAAGCGAATACATCAGAACTCAGCAAAGTGCGTTCATTAGTAATGCCTTGCAAAGAGCCATCATATGTCAGTACACATAATTATGTATTACGGTATAAATAACTAAAAAGTAAGAAATAAATTCAACTTTTTCAAAAAAATGTATAATCGACTCCAAAAAAAAGCGCTAAAAAGAATTAAATAATTCTATAAAATTCTCTAATGACAAATCGTTATCCAATAACCACACATTGACTATCATGTACCGGTATAAAACGGTTAAATTTAATATATAGAATTTAATATCCACCAAACATAGATTTTCCAGAGAATATTTTTTACAAGAGATTAATTTACATATTTTTGATTTAATTTTTGAATATATACATATAAAAAGTAAGGAACTACTTTTTGAAGTTGGTGCCAAACTTTCTTAAGTATAGTAAGAATTGTGGATATATTATGTCTAGTACCATAAATAAAATGGGGGAAATCATTATCGATTATGATTGTTTGGCACCAACTTCAAAAAGTAATTCATTACTTTTTATATGTATATATTCAAAAATTAAATCAAAAATATGTAAATTAATCTCTTGTAAAAAATATTCTCTGGAAAATCTATGTTTGGTGGATATTAAATTCTATATATTAAATTTAACCGTTTTATACCGGTACATGATAGTCAATGTGTGGTTATTGGATAACGATTTGTCATTAGAGAATTTTATAGAATTATTTAATTCTTTTTAGCGCTTTTTTTTGGAGTCGGTTATACATTTTTTTGAAAAAGTTGAATTTATTATATTACTAAGATCTTCTTAAGTTTATGCTTAAAACTGTACGTTATTTTCATGTGCATAATTGCAAAAATATAACATGATCTTAAAAGCTATTTCTTTTCGAGTAGCATTTAAATAATTAGATTACAGAGATATTCGGCATCTTTGAAAGACCGAAGCAGTTCATCACTGGCCTTCTTAAATTTATTTCTAAGTAAGTGCATGGCTGCCAACTACTACGCCTATTTCAAGTCAAATAAACATATTGGAGTCAGAAATTTTGCTTAATTAGTAACAATATGTATTATAATGCATAGCTGTAAATGTATTTGGCATACATTTCACTCTAAACAATTTGTGGTTCCAAACATGTTAATATGATTTAAAAAGGCGTACAAGTTGGCAGCTCTGTAAGTGCATTCATCATAAGTGAAGTAATATCTGAATACAGATGTAGCTGAATTTACACAAGAAAATTTGAAAAGCGAATATGCATTTAATTTTTTATTGAAAATTAAAATAAAATATTAGTATACAATGTATCATCTTGCAATAAAATGGATCAGGAAGAACCTATATGTTATTAAATTAATGGACTTGTATCGTTATTATTATAGATTTCGTAATTATAAATATTGTATTAGTTTTGTTACGTTTTGCTTTTGTTGTGTTAGGTCAATTCCATTTATATATATATATATATATATATATATATATACATACATATATATATATATGTTTTTTTATATATAAGCTAAAAGTTTTATAAGGTAAGTGGTACACGGTTTACACGCCTATTGTTAAATTACAATAAGTTTAATAGTGGGAATAAGTGTGTGAGCAGCATTGACCAAATTATGGCTGCTACCTTTTGGAGATTTTAAGTTAAAGACATATATGTCAGTCCGAATTTGTATTTAACCCATTAACACCCAGCGTCCTCATTTGAGGATGGTTACAAAAACAGCAAGAAAGCGGTTTTCCCACCAGTAAAGAGGAAGAAAAATATATACCTTCTTACACGAGACAGAATCCTCGATAAATTTAGATAAAAATTAACTTGTTTTTAAAAGTGGTGGGAAATACAAAATTTAAATTTTAGCGAAGAAAATAATTCGGGCGTTAATGGGTTAATATGATGAAATTAAAAAAGTACCAAGCAAAATGAAGTCAAATCGTATTAAATAAATCTTCTTATTCAAAGCATATTTTTTATTAATGTAAAAGTATCCGTGATTTAAAAAATACATATATATATGTACCACCCAAATTAACCCTACAACACATCTGTAAGAGGTTTAAGATAGCGATACAACGAAAATAATGTTAGAAATGTAACGAAAATTATTTTTCTTCTGCTTAATGCTAAACAGTATGAAGCTGCAAAAAATTAAAAATTTAGTTACTGAGCTTAAATATTTAACACTAGAACTACCGGAAATTTGAGTTAAGTTTTATAAAAATATTTCACACCAGAATATTGATTTAAAACAGTTTCACTTTATTATTTAACGTATTTCTTCTTTGTATCTTTAACTTATTTCATAATCAAATATATGGTTTGAATTGAAACATATTCATATGGCAGCCGTCAAAATGACGGTTCACGATAGTTGTAATGTTAAAATTCAGAGGAATTTTTTTGTTGTTGTTAAAGTAAATATAACAAAAGTAAATTATACAACTTTGTAAAATAGCTTTTAGCACTATTCTGGCTATAAAAACTGCAAATGGATATTCTGGGTATTGCTTAAATTTCTTCATAATAAAGGCATTTAGCTGAAAATGAAATTAATAAATTTACCGCTGATGTTTTATTCGCGTAAAGGTGAAAGTATATGCGTGTGCAGAATATTACAAGTATGGTATTCTTAAAAATTTCTACTAAGTTTGTGGTTAAATAGGGAGAAAATTACTTTTTAAAAATAGTGATAATATGTGGATGCGCTAGTAAGGACAGCCTACTGTATAGTATTGATTTAACGCGTTTTTCGAGATGAAATAGCATTTTTAGGCACACAGCAGTTCGTTTTTTGCTACCACAAAAAATTTAAATTATTCTTACAGCATAATGCTACAAACATTGCATTAATAGGTTCACCACTAACGTATCCCTCAAATATTTTAAAGGTAAATCTAAAACGAAATTTTTCGTAAAGAAATAGCTGTTAAAACTGTTGTTAGCTTTCGTTTTTTCCACAGAGTACAGACAGAGCCTCAACTCGACTTGAAAAGAACGCCCTCAGTGGATCACTTAAAAACTAAACCATCGCGTTGGCGATTTTTATCCTCGTGATTTCTGTTTAACTGTAACCATATTCTGGCTTGGCACTTCTTGCTGAATGCTGATTTGATTATCTTTGCACACGTACTTATGCTATTTGATCTTAGATTTCCGCGCTTATATTGATTAGTAATTATTACTGTTATTGTTCTTGAATTTTCAAGTTTAAATTATTAGGTCGTTATGTTAAGAAGAGACACATGCATTGTTTGCAAGACGAATACGTAAAATTTATTTCATATTAAAATAATTCTTTCATAAATTTCAAAACAAGAAGCAGCAAGCCGTCGCTGAACTTTTTTTTCTTTTTTCCTATATCATTTGTCGCCAAGGAAGCGATATTTTGCCGAATTAGCAACCTCTCTTATGTTATGATCGTAGTTTCAGAGTCATCCGCTCGTATCGCTACTGTCTATGCGTAATCCCATGTTAAACAAGTTGCCATTACAGTGCATGAAAGTTGATTCTCTGTTCCGTACTCTGTGGTTTTTTCAAAACTAAAAAACTAAAACAAAATCACTTCACCTTTTTCATTCACGTATAAAAACATTTCATATTTATTTACTTAGAACAGGTGTCATAAATAAAAATTAAATTAAAAAGTTGACATGTTTCGGTTCATTCATAAGAACCGTATTCATAACACATAAAATCAGTAGAAAACTAAATGACACATAGTTTTTTCAAAACTAAAAAACTAAAACAATTTAGTCATTTAGTTTTCTACTGATTTTATGTGTTATGAATATGGTTCTTATGAATGAACCGAAACATGTCAACTTTTTAATTTAATTTTTATTTATGGCACATGTTCTAAGTAAAATATGAAATGTTTTTATAAGAAATAGCTGTTTTAAAATATTTAATTAAGTCTCTGTGAAGCGAAAAGTCCCTTTAGAAAAACATTTTTAGAAAAAAAGTATCTTAAAAATAGTTATTTTCTTTGAATTTCCTACATTAAACAGAGATTCTAAATTATATTTTAAGTTGGATTATTTTAATTGGTCAGAGTTTAAACAAAAAAATTTTTTTTTAGAAATCATCCACTCTTCTTGAAATTCCTTACAGGATAATCCAATAATCGTGAGTTAGAAACTTTGAATGATACTCCAAAATTATTTTAAGGATAAAATACTTAAAGCCTGATAGTCTCTAGAATGTTTGCGCTCCGCTCAAATCAAAGTTTGTTTCTACAATAAAGACTAGAGATTTATTTAATGTGTAAGACCAACAATAGATCATTACAAAAAAGAATTAGCTCTTAATCAGAGAAGAGCAGAAATATGTTGTTTTTTTAGCAATTTCGAAAGTGTTAATGGAGTACTTTGTTCTTGCTAAGCGATTGTACATGATTAGAAGAAAGAAAGTTAAATTGAATATTCTCAGATTTGTTTTTATAGTGTATGTGTTGTTTTTTCACATTTAACCCTTTCCGGCGCAAGCAAATTCTATTAGTAAAATGAGAAATTATCGATTGACACCGGAATTTATAAAGAACTTGTCTAGATATTAGGAATTCCTTAATTTAAGCTTTCATTGTAAAAGCAAAATTAAATTAAAATATTACTGGTGCCGTTTGCAAGTTCGGAATTAAAATTAGTTGTTTCCGGCCCGGTAACACTGCGCAAGGAAGGGTTAACGTGATGTATACATCATTTTTAATGTCAAAAGAATAATGTACTACTATTCCAGATTAATAATCGTTGGCTAATATTTTTTATACTACTACAGTGCTTAGCAAAAGTTTAGACACTGGTGTTTTGTAACCTTTAAATTAAAAATACGAACACTTGAGTTTTACAAATGGCTATACTTATTTTTAAATGCATTTTGAACAATGTAGGATAAAAACAATGGTTATAATATAAGATGATATTTAATTTAACTGATAAAAGTAAAATTTGCATATTGCGAAAGTTTAGATATTTTATTGATTTTTTGCCACCTGTTCATGGAAAAATGCAAATTTCTAAGTTATGATGTCACAGGTCTGAAGTATTTAAGTATACTTCGATATATCATCAGCTAGTGAAGATGCCGTGAGCTAAAAATATTCAGTTAGATGAGGTAATTGAAGTTGGAAAGCTGAAATGGAAAGGGAAGACTGTAGCAGAAATTTCAGCAGCATTGAATCGTCCAAAGTGGTCTGCTATGAAATGTAGTCTAAGGTGACTTCTTCAAAACAAAACATAAATCTGGAAGACCTTGTGTGACAAGAAAATGAGATACCAAAAGGATCCATAAACTGACATTTACACAAATGATGATTGCTAATCACTTTAAAAGCAAATCAGGACTTTCTGTGTCGACGGACATAATTCATAGATGTATTAAAGAAACAGGTAAATCAATTTACGTGGAAATGATAAAGCAATCAGCTTTAAAATTTCGCCACAACTTGGTGAGGATGTAATGAACTTGCAAACATACGTCATATGGACGCAAATTTTACACTATGATATTCAGTAACGAAAAAAAAGTTGAATTTGAATGGCCCAAACGGGTGGGCATGTTATTGGCGAGACTTGCGTAAAGAACCGGGACTTTCTTAACCCATTAATGCCCAAGCTATTTTCTTCATTAAAAATGAAATTTTGGGTTTCCCACCACTTTTAAAAGACGAATAACTTATATTTTAATTTATTGAGGGATTTATCTCGTGAAAAATAGTGCTTATTTATCTTTCAATTTACTGGTGTGAAAAGTGCTTTATTGCATTTTTTATCACCGTATCTAAAAAGGGACGCTAGGCACTAATGGGTTAAGTTGACATCAAGGAGGTGACTTTCTAATGAATTGGTACTCACTTTGCTTTAAAGCTCGAGTATCTCTGGAGTTATTCAATGGTTGCCAAGCAACACAAGACTACATACATGCGTTGGAGATCAATTTTTAGTCATTTGGCGAACTTCTAGCTGGTCCAAAGTATGGATTTTAGCAAGATAATGCGTCTATTTATGTTACATACAACGCAAGAACTTCGTTTAACTCTGAAAATACTACTGATTTTAACTGCCCGGGGTTTTGCTCTGATCTGGACCCAGTCGAAAACCTTTGTAACATCATATGTCGTAAGGTTTATGCAAATTTTTACTATACTTTTCTGTTAATGAGCTTCGAACTGCTGTTGAAAATGTTTGGTACAAAATAGACCCCCAAATGACGAAGCATTTAGTTTCTTCAATGAAAAGTCACATTCTTGCACTAATTGCAGACAATTAGGGTGGAAATCGATTTTAATTTGCAGTTATTTTCCTGTAAATATACAAATTGTCTATACTTTTGCCACAATGTTAATTTCGTTTTTTTTTTTGTCATTATATATTATGTAAAATGTAAAATGTAAAATTTATTGTTTGTGAATAAAGGATAAGTCACAAGTAATGTATGACAGATGAAATACAAAAATCTGGTTCTGAATATAGAAGCGTAATCGATCATTGTCTAAACTTTTGCTGAGCACTGTATTAAACGAAGAAATTGTAATATTTATTTCAGAAATTAAATAAGATGAAGAATTCTCTTGGGAAATTGCTTCTAGAAATGTACGCAATTCGAAACATTAAATATTTTTTGACCAGTTGATTGTAATACCCATACATGCCAACCTCCGGCATTTTTTTAATTAAAAAAATATACTTCCGACCAGATATTTATTTAACAAACGAAATTAAGTTATTTCAAAAGTCTATCGCATTTAATCCCAGATAATTTTAATTAGACAGAGTTAATGGTTCAAAGTATGTGTACTTAATTTAAAAAAACCGGAGGTAGGCAGTTACGGTAATACCGTATCTACTTTCACATAAGCACTCAAACAAATATTTTGAATACCAGTATTTTCTTCCCTTTACTTTCTCCTAATAGAAATCAGAAAATTTTTTAAGAATTCTGAAGTTTTATGAGATGAAGTTAACTTTTACAAAATAATGGTCCTACTGACAGGGTTCGCACAATGTAACCACTAAATTTTTACAGTATTTTGAAAGTATTTCAATGCTGAAAAATATTGCGGAATTCGATAATAAAGGTGGAGGCTGGAAATTATGATTTTTAAAAAGTAAATATAAATTTTCTTATCATTAATAGTGGTGCCAGAGTGGTGCATTAATAGTGATGCAGTTGGGATATATTATATCCCACCTTATTTAAAGGAGATTAACACCAGAAAATTTTAACGAAATTTCATATTTTTAATTTTGATACAAATTCTTGAAACTTGCCCTTTCTTGTTGTAAAGCAAATTTTTTCAATTTTTCCAGTAATATTACAGAGCATAGCTGCCAATCCTTCCGATTTTTTGCCCGGAAATATTTAATAGAAACTTTGACTTATTTAATCGGCATATTGCGGCGATTTGCAACGGCAAAATTCTTCCGGGTTAAAAAGCGGAATATGTTGGGAACTATGCTACAGAGACATTATTGCTTGCCCCTCAAAGGGAGCCCCTTTGAGCTCTGGTGTGCAAATTTCTTCAAAATTCCAAATGTCACATTGGCACCAGTATTTTGCCAGTATATACATTTTTATGTATTTTTTACATTTTTTTATTCTTATTTTTTATGTTTTAATAATTTTTTTGTACTTTTTTTTACATGCAAAGTGTTAATTAATTATTAGATCATGTACTTACTAATTGTATATTAAAGAATATATGAATTTTTTAAGAAAACCATTAATTATAGCATCATAAACAAACTTTTTAATATTTGTATTAATTAAATGAGAAGAACATAAACATTTTATTCTATATAAATAATTAAGGATTATATTACGATATACAGAATTATGAAGACAGGATTTAAAATTAGTAAATGCATTACCATTAAAATTAAATTATTTCCGTTTGTCGTATATATCAGTTATTAATTTGTTTTCTTTTAATATAATTTTAAGATCTAAAAAGTGAATGGTATTATTAAAAAGCAGGTTTTTTGTAATTTCTAGATAAGATGGATAATCAACGGGTAATTCAGATATACTGGTATTATCAGTATCAATTAAAATTATGTCATCTATTTATCGATATAAATGTATTTTATTATTAAAATATTTACGTTCATAATGATACAAGTCTGATAATACACTAGATGTACTACCACCTTGTGATATACCAACTTTTTGAATGCATATAATGATATCTTGCATGATAAAATTATTATAGATAATGAAATTAGTTACAGTAAGAAAATAATCAGCATCAATGTTCATTGATAGATCCAAATCATGCTGATATTTTTTAAGAAGATCATTTATGATATTATGTAAATCTAATAAATCGATATTATTAAAAAGATTTTGAAGTCATAAGTAGTTATATTTTTTATACATTTAAGATTTTTCATAATATTGGCCAGTTCATAACTATTCTTTATAGAATGTGTATTATCACTGGTTTTAGTAATTTTATATATTTGATTAAGAATTGTTTATAGAAGTTTGTTAGCAGCATTATTATAAGTATTGCAACCAACTGTAACTGTTCTAAATTTAACAGGATGCTTATGAAATTTGGGTATAAGGACTAGATAAGGATATTTAAAGTTAGTACAGTTAATGTCTAATAATTTATAAAAGCCTTTAATTTTACGATTGTTTACAACTATGTTATCATTAGTTTTATGGAATGTATTATTAGTAGATATACTAGATTTAAGCAGTTAATGATAATAAGATTTACATATAATTGCATAATTATTTGGAGATCTATCAACATACGTTATCACAAAGTTTTGTTGCAATTTAGTGATTTGCTTGAAAAGATGCTTTGTATTTACATAATCTAGATATGAAATATTATATTTTAAAGATTTAGTTAATTTATCAATGACTAAAATTTTCCATTGATTGATATATTCAATAGGTTTGTTATAGTATATTGCTATTTTATAAATAAATATATCTATATCATAAGTAAATTGTTTTATTATAAAATTAATGTTCAATTTGGATGGAATTCGATAATTAGTACCATAACCCATTAATTTTCTAAGCGTTAAATCATCTACCATTAGTGCCTAGCGTCCCATTTTTGGGACAGTTTTAAAAAATTCAAGAAAGTGCATTTCACACCAGTAAAAAGGATTAGAAATAAATAATTTCTTTCTGGAGACATAATCCTCGATAAATTAAGATGAAAGTTATTCTTGCTTTAAAAGTGGTGGGAAAAGGCAGAATTTGAATTTTAACAAAGAAAATAATTCAAGCACTAATGGGTTAAGATTACCAGTGATAATATATCCATGATCATTATTAATGTATTTTTGTAGAGAGGGGTCATTGCATTTACATGGTAAAGTACTAGCATCAGAAGTATATTTTGAGAACGAATTATAATTAAAAATCTTTCTACCTATAGTTATAGGATACTTAAAAGTTTTTGATAATTGAATATTATTTATAGAAAAATGACAGTTTTTATAATTTATTATAGAATTAATATTGATTTTATTAAATATTTGATTAGAAAAAGTGATTACCATTTGAGTATTAGTTTGTAGAGTTTTAGGTTTTTTTAGTAAATTTATATTTTAAAGATTAACTCTAGTCATAATTAGATCATAAAATATATCTGAAAACTGTGTAGAGTAAGTTTTACTCAGAAACATATTTAAATATTGTACTATATGTTTCTTTTTTATACCAAATATATATTTACGTATTAATAATCAATTGTAATTTTGTAAATAATTACTTTGCAGATTATTTATTTGTTTAATTATAGTTTTTTTGGAAATAATGTTAGTAGATGTACATTTTCCTCTTTTGTTACGTGTAGTTTTATGATTTATAAGATGATTTAAACTAGGATAAATGGGAGAGTAATCAGTAGTGTTATTTATAGAAGAAAATACTTTAACAGATCTTTTGAACACTTCACTATTAAGTCCATATGAATAAATTGTATTAAAATACTTCATGTATGAAGATTCTAAATAAAGACGCTCAGATTTATTTTTCTGAATTTGTATAATTTCAATAGTAGTACTTTTAAATTTATGTTTATGAAAATGCTGAATTTCATCAGGAGACTGTATATTTTTTGCTTTATTTTTATCAGAATCTGACCTATGTTGATTTATGCGTATATGGAGTGGACCAGACGTTTCACCAATATATTTCAAATTGCATATGTTACATGTTATACTATAAATTACATTAAATGCCTTACAAAAAGCAGAAAAATGAGGATCTGAAACAATTTGTGACTGAGAAACAGATGGACAAGTCTTACATCTGACATCTAAACATTTCTGAATATATAATGGAGGAGGAGGAGCATATATATGGTAACTGGATGACGGTCCAGGAGTATCCCTATCATTGCTCCTGTACCGGGCACTACACTGCAAAGAAGCATTGTGTATCTTGCCAGGATCGAGATTTTTAGTAAGACCTGCCATAATAAAAATGCATAATTATATTAGAAGAGATTTTACAAATTAAATAAAAAGAAAAGTACATAAAAATTATAATTAAGTAATCTAGTATCATGACTAATATAATTTACCAAAGAATTAGATCTAGAATATTACTATAAAATGTAAATATATATAATATGTACATAACTAAAAAGCAGTACTCAAACCTCAAAAAGTAATAAAACATGACCATAAGAATACCAACCCTTACAACATATACTAATCTTCATAAATCCATAGTACTCATTAGTACAAATAAATCAATATCATTATATCTAATGCTATGCACAAGTAAAATAATAACCATACTTATTAAACCACAATCTTATTCCAAATGACTTCTCAGCACAATCCTCATAGAGTTAGTACATTTCTCATAGGCTATAATATTCATAATTCTAATGCATTATTGTAATATTTAAAATTTAAAAATAAATAAATAAATATAAATAATAAAAGAAATTTTCAAGATATTGAATTTACTACTGAAGATAATGTATATTGATTATAACATTTAATATACCATATATCAAGATAGTGAATTAAACGTCAAAAATATTGAATATTAAATTTAACATTTAAAATATTAAATCTCAAATTATATGCATGATGAAACGATATTGCTACTCTTAATGGAAAATCCTATTAAGTGGTATCGGAGAACTACATAGTAGAAATCTTTCTGACAGTACACAAAGGTTATGCGCACAGCAATAATTACCTTTGCGCTCGATATTTATAAAATTGCTAAATTTAGCGATTGATGTTATTTATTAAAAAAATATATATGATACACTAATAGGAAAAAATTCATAATGAATATTCAAAATGAAAAGATATCAATTACAAATATCAAATTTTATACATTCATACGATTGATGTTATTTATTAAAAATATATATATATGATACACTAATAGGAAAAAATTCATAATGAATATTCAAAATGAAAAGATATCAATTACAAATATCAAATTTTATACATTCATACGATTGATGTTATTTATTAAAAATATATATATGATACACTAATAGGAAAAAATTCATAATGAATATTCAAAATGAAAAGATATCAATTACAAATATCAAATTTTATACATTCATACGATTGATGTTATTTATTAAAAATATATATATGATACACTAATAGGAAAAAATCCATAATGAATATTCAAAATGAAAAGATATCAATTACAAATATAAAATTTTATACATTCATACGATTGATGTTATTTATTAAAAATATATATATGATACACTAATAGGAAAAAATTCATAATGAATATTCGAAATGAAAAGATATCAATTACAAATATCAAATTTCATACATTCATAATTACTTGCGCTAAGCAGCATGATAATTTGAATGCTAATATAAGACCATTAATAGTAAACACTTTAACCATTTGAAATTAACCATTGAATTTAATAACTTATATCACATTGAATATGGAAGGGACAGCTGGAGAGCTACTGAACCCTGGGAGTAACGGTAGTCCTGTAAGGATAGAAATTTGTATACCTACGATTTACAGCATGCTAAGAGCAATAGCCATGACCTGGCAGGGGTCAGCCCTGCACGTCATCAGGCCCTTTATTTTTTGAACTGTCAACTAAATTGAGTTTAAAAACTTGTTCCTGTAAGCTTAGAAATTTAATAGGATAAAGTTTATTTATTGTAAATCTTTAAAAAAAAAATGACAGGCGATTACATTGAGCAGAAGTATATGACAGGTGAATTAAAAAGAGCACAGTTGATGAGGTAAAATAAACTTTGTCCTGTATAGTTAAAATTTAAATATGTTTTTA
Organism: Maratus speculifer; assembly: GCA_964019185.1. Lineage (NCBI taxonomy): Eukaryota > Metazoa > Arthropoda > Arachnida > Araneae > Salticidae > Maratus > Maratus speculifer. The sequence goes on from OZ025293.1 coordinate 49,672,213, forward strand.
AGTAAACGTTTTAAAATAAATATGTACAATGCCAGGTGGTTTCGAACAGCATAAGACCTTGACAGGCGAGGAGAAAGCTGCTAAGGGCGTGCGAGATGGAATTCTTCTTCCTTCTAAAAGTTCTTTCAGAATTATAATTAACTCTTAATTAATTAAGATCTGACACCATTTAAAACTTTTAGATACTTATATTCAAACATTACTATTTACAAAAAAGACTATTTACAAAAACAATATTTACAATTTCAATAATCATAAACTCTAATTAATTCGTCGTCTCTATCTTACATTCTTCTTACAACAAATCAAAACATTTCATTCCCCATCAACTCAGTTCAGTTCTTTTTCTGCCGCATTTCGTCTGGTTTCGTAGGAATTAATAGCTGTTTCAAAATCGTCTGCCTTACTGAGAGAACGATTTTTACTTGTGTTGATGCTATGAGATATAATATTTTTTATGTTGAGTGATTTCGAATTTTTATAAAATCTAATTTATTATTATTATTAATAATAATTGTGCAGTGATATTGTGTATTGTTGTACTTTATATTAACATTTCAGTAAATAAAGTGCAGGATGGAATCTGAACACGTAGTTTGTGTGATTTGTAACCAAGAAACTGATGAAAAAACTGTACGATTTACAGAGACTACGTTGAATAAAAGTAAATCAATATTGAAAATAAGAAAAGACAATAATTTAAAATTCAAAGGTATTTCTTTGCCAGAGAAATTAACGCAGATACTGGTTATCATGTGAAATGTTATAAAAACTTTCTTGCCGTGATAAAAAAATATCGCACGAGTGAATCATCAACTTCAAATCTACCAGCATCATCATCAGGTATTTTTTATTAACTTTTATTTTCTTTAATTGTAACTATATTCTTGGTTTAATTACGTGGCCCAAATTGGATCATTACTAAATATATATTAAATGAAAATTATTCATAGTAATGGTACTATAACAATAACTATATTAATGTGCAAATCAAGATTTAATTAATTATTATTTTTGACGGAAATAAAAAAAATCACATAAAAATAAAAATTATAGTCGAAATCTGTTATAACGAAATCGAAGGGACTACTCATTTTTATTTGTAAAAACCGATATTTGTAACAACGGGTACTAATGATTTAGAGGTACAAAATGTTTTTTTTATGACGCGGTATGTTAAGCATATATATACATACATATAAATCCGTAGGTATTAATAGAAAAAAATGTATTCATGTTGGATATTATGTAATTTGTTGTCTTTTCGTTTGCGACATTTTTCACATGTTTTTTCTGTATTATAAGTCAATGCAGTTAACTCAAAAAAAACGTTTTGGTGCGTCTTGTGTGCAGATAAGTTACAAACTGAATGAAGAAATATGACGAAGCCTTTACTACGCACATGTTTTGTTTTTAAATTAGGGTCTGGTTTAGAGTTTTTGTAAGATCTTTACTTTTGCGATAATGGCCATTGACCATTCATTATACGTACCAGATGTGGATACTGTTTCCTATTTCAGTTGTTTACAATACAGCTTAGCTACAGTTATAATTCTCCGAAAAAATGAGTAAAATGTGCTTGCTCAATCCGGTATTTCGTAGCAATAAATGTCGTAAAAAAAGGTGCTTTTGTTAAGGCGGTCATATAGCAATCAGCCGGGACTTTTGATTTTGTTCAAGATAACCGGTATTTTATTATAAACAATATCGTCATAGTCGGTTTTCACTGTACTATTAATCACTAAATATGAATATCTCAATGGTTTTTTTAAAATAGAAATGTCGTCGACAAACGTCGAAACAGTGAAAGTAGCCCCTCCAATAGCTACTGAAGAAAGCGGAGCATCAACATCTGCTGAAGTGCCCGTTAGTAAAACGACCGATGCTGGTTATGTGTGTTTTGTAAAAGTAAATATAAACGAGTCAAAGGACGATACCAACCTCTTCACTCGTCAGAAAGAGCAAGTTTGATGCAAGTTCTGAAAGAGTTTGGCGACGATAATGAATTTTATGAAAAAGTTAGCGAAGATTCAAGCATATTGTCTTTTTATCATAATGGCTGTCGAACAATTGCCATTTATACTTTGCAAGAACAAGTGAAAGCAAAATCACCACCGAAGAAGAGTTGGAAATATTTTCACAAACTGGCTTTTGATGAAATGAAAGTTTTTATCAGCGAGGAAATAATAAATAAAAAAGACATTTTCATTCACGTACTTATGTAAATATTACTTTGAGTTATTACAAGGAATACTCGAAGTAAATGACGAAGATGTTGATGTTAATTTTAGTATCCAGCGGTTTGACGCGAAATTGTTGCAGAATTTTGATGAAATTACAATTATCAAGAAGGACAGAAAAAAATATGTAACTTTAAAGGATTCTGTTGTTGATGCAAAATTATGTGAGCTGTTGGAAGATGCGGAGATATTGCAAAGAGCAGCATCAATTTTACGAAAAATTATTTTAAAAATAACGAAGAAAGAATTACCAGAAAACATAACAACTGCTGATTTGTTAAATGGCGAATGTGAAATACCTAAGCAATTACTCGATTTTTATTGTTTTCTTCTGTGTGGTCATAAACGACGGCGCAGAGTTTGTGAAGGTTTTATAAGGAAAACTAATTCATTGGCAGATGATTTGATATATAATGTCACTAATGGGTTTACCAAATTAAAAAACACATCACTCTGGGCATGACATTGAAGAGTTGGACGAGCAGCAGAAAAATTGGAAACTGCAGCAACAACTACGTTATTGAATCGTTCTAAAATTTGTCCAAATGAAATTTGTAAAAGACAAGATTTATTCACAGGACTAGCCTTCGACAACTTCGATCGTTATGTTGATACTGCTACTGGTAAAGGTACCCTACATGATACGGTAGGCATAATCTATCAAATAGTTATAGAAAATGAGGAATCAACAGAGGGAACTTCTGAGCAACTCCAGAATCCTCCTGAAGATGGTGAGCGGACAAGCGAGCCATCTGTTTCATGTGCTCATGCCGGACATTGAAGAAGAAGGACTCTTGATGCTATCATCCCAGAGTTAGTACCATACGCAAAAAAACCTAAGATGAATGATGAATTATTGTCTTTATCTGACAATTTAAGGAATGAAGCAACACCAGCCTCACTAGAAATAATTTATCAGCAAAAGTTTCTGTGGATGCTTTGCCATGCTCTAAAAATTAAAAAAACATCAATGTGGGTTGGGTTCCATCATAATTTAAACAAAGATTTTCATAATAACAAAGAAAAAATTTGTTATCTCACACCAATCAACGAATCACCGACAAATATACCAGTTGTAATAGAAACTATGAAACAAAGTCAAAGTATTGCTGCAGAAATTGGACAACCTTGCATCAATGTAACATATGATCTAGCTATTGCAAAAATTGCTATGCAGGTAGAGGCTACAGAAAAACCAGCTTATGATAATTTATTTATCCATTTAGAACCTTTCTACATCATGTTACCATTGTTTAGAGCAATTGGAAAATTTATTGACGACAGTGGACTAATGAATGTAGCTGTTGAAAGTGAAATTATCGCAAATGGTTTAGTAGATGGATTTTTGAAAGGAAAGCATTTTAAACGATGTAAGCGGCTGCATCCATTAATGGCACTAGGACTAGAAATATTATGTTTTCAATCTTTCATTGAAAAAGAAGATATAAGTATTGATGAAGATGTTTACAATAATCTCTCTACATTTATCGATGTTAATGAAACGTTTGAGACCGTCTTAGAAAATGAAGCAATATCAACATTGATGACTCGATACCAATATCACACAGTACAATGTAGAGAAGGAACTTTTGGTAAAGCATAAGGACTGGAGACTTTCTTTGTAGAAATATATTTTGTCAAAAATAGCAAATATATTTTTTATGACAAATCAGCCTAATTATTCACGATGGCTGATACAATACCATGATAATTTGTTAAAAGTTGGTCTTACACATCCATCAATTGAAAAATTTCTGAAAGATGGATACCTTGGAATCAAACGTACTGATAAATCTTTCTCTAGACAGCCAACAGATCTAGTACTTGAACAAACTGTTAATGCCGACGCGGGAAAAAGATTAACTGGTGTAATCCAGTTCACACATTAATATTTTCGCTCGTCAGCGATGGGCTAGAAGTCACGACATAAGAACAACAGTCAAATCTCACACTCTGGACATTACTGGTTTACGAAGAAAAAATGATGTATCAGCAGACCTTGAAGAACATGGAATGAAAAGAGATTCAGCACAGTTGTGGAAGTTCATAAATACCTTTGAGAAATTTCTAAATCCATTTATGTTGAATCTAAACAGATTGTCTGTATAACATCGGTAATGGTACAGTAGCTTCGAACGCAGTACTGCCACAGCACAATCGGCTGAAACTGAGGAATACATTTCAGGTAACATAGAACTATTTTATTCAGTAAGATTTAATATACACTCCTATGTAATTGAGCTTGATATTCAATTCTTAACGACTTTATTGATTTATTAAATTTTTTTTTACTATTTTCAGAAGAGGAAGACATTTCTGAAGAGTCAGATGATGATGAAAACAATGATAGTGAAATGTCGAATGATGATGAAAATGAAGGTTAAAACTAATGTAGATTGTATAAAAACTAATAAAATATATTGCATTTACTGTATGCGTTCACGTTACATTTCTTACTCGCACGCCCTTAGCAGCTTTCTCCTCGCCTGTCAAGGTCTTATGCTATTCAAAACCGCCTGGCATTGTACATATTAATTCTAAAACGTTTACTTAAAAACATCTGAATTTTAACTATACAGGACAAAGTTTATTTTACCTCATCAACTGTGCTCTTTTTAATTCACATGTCATATACTACTGCTAATTGTAATCGCCTGTCAAATTTTTTTTTAAAGATTTACAATAAATAAACTTTATCCTATTAAATTATTAAACTTACAGGAACAGGTTTTTAAACTCAATTTAATTGACAGTTTCAAAAATAAAGGGCCTGATGACGTGCAGGGCTGACGCCTGCCAGGTCATGACTATTGCTCTTAGCATGCTATAAATCATAGGTATACAAATTTTTATCCTTACAGGACGACCGTTACTCCCAGGGTTCAATAGCTCTCCAGCTAGAAAAAGAATAATATGAATACAGATGGAATTTGTAGAACCGAATCAGAATCTTCAGGTCCCAAATACTTTGGAACTACAACTGGAGTGTGTGGTTTCGTTTTCGTATTTGCCATGAGAAAGCAAAACAATACGAATTTGGGACTACCAACACACATAAAACCAAAATTAATTAAAGAAATACCAAGCAATCTATAGTGGATATTGAGAAAATAAAACAGTTATGAGCTATAAAGTAGAATGAATATCAAATGCGCTACCTTAACCCTGATATCACACGTGGTAAATTAAAACATGAAGTATTCATATATCATATAACAGATAAATGGAGATAATAAAATAATAAAAACAAAAAACGACTTATCGTACACATCATAATATTAAATTAATAATTTAATAACAGAAAAATTAAACCATACACCATAGTTTACCCTATTATTATTTAAATCAATAACATTTATTTTGACTATGCTAGGCTGAACTCAATATCTTAATTAAAAAAGATTAAAGATTAAAAAATAGCCTATTAAGAAATGTACCCTATACATTTAGTAGTAATTTAGTACACTCATTTATTAAAAGTGAAGTGCGATTTAATAATGTAAATTATTAAAATTATTAATATAATAAATATAACTAAACAATAATCCACACATTGGTGTTATTTAAACTCCATAGAAATTTTGTACCAAATTAACCAATAAATTTCCCACTCTAATATTTTTTAATTTTTAAATTAACCTTTGCGTATTATCCAGAACAACACCGCCCTCTTCCGATATATATATATATATTATTATTATTACTATTATTATTATTATTATTAATATTATTATTAACACTAAAGTTACACATTATCAACTAATTTTTACCCTTTCTTATGTAACCCAAATTTTTTTCCTTTAAAAATTTTTAAACACTCTGAATTATGATAAAACGAAGATTAATAAAAATATTAATAAAATCTAGAAATCTTTCACACACGGTGCACATTTTCCAACATTATTTTCAATTTATATATTTATATATTACAAATTCAGTGGCGTAACCAGGATGTATGCCTAAAATCAATAATATTGTAAGGTTTTCCTCTCCTTGATGTATAGCAAAAATTGTTATGGTTAGATAAGTTGAATAGAACTTTTTAAAATTTCCGGTATTCTGAGCATTTGGGCACCCACCCAGTAGCGGCTCGTCAGGGAGTGCTGCATCCAAATTTTCACACCAATAAAATTTAAAAGAATCTTTCATACTATTTCTTCGACAAATTTTGTTGATTAAATAAAGCTGAAATAACCATACAATTTTAGTGGTGTGAAGAAATTGATGTAGCACCCCCTGACCAGCCGCCGCTGAACCCACCACTGAAATTCATATTTTCAATGTTCTTTTAATCCTTTTAGCTTTGGTGAGGGACTTTTCTACCACTTACATTTAATCTTCAAATATCACATTGAAACCGGAATATTCAACCAAATTTATTTGGAAATAGGTTGGTATCCCTCCCCCCCCCCTGTATATGATAAGTCGAATCTTTTGCTTCTAAAATACTGGTGCCAATGTGACTTTTGGACATTTTGTAGGGATTCAACCCAAGTGCTCAAAGGTTTAATGCCCCGGGGAATCTAAATGAACGCTTATAAGCTTAAACTAATTTCTTTCATTCTTTAGGCGTCAATTTTTTAAAAATTAAACATTAAAAAAAAAAAAATTCAGGAAATCCAACCTTTTCAGGAAATCCATTCCTTTAAGTGTTTTGGTCACTCGGCTTCCAAATTCCTCTCCGTAATGTTAAGTCAATGGGAGTTTGATGCATTTGTATATTTAAAATACTCCTCAGGAAATTAATATTTCTAACTTTTTTTCTGTGTATTCTTCTTACAGGATCTTTCTCTTTTTTTTTAGTTCTCAAAATAATTCTAAAATATATGCTTAATTTTATATGCAGTGTTAACACCTTCTTGACATTTTGTCGCTTTTCAAATGTAAAATATTAAATTAAGCATCGATTTTAGAAATATTTTGAGTATTAATAAAAAAGCGACATATTTTAAAAAGAATGAGCAAATAAAAGAAATTAAAAATATTAATATCTCCAAGAGATATTTTAAATGTACGAATGCATCAAACGCCCGTAGACTTAACATTACGAAAAGGAATTCGGAAGCTGTGTGACCAGCACCCATAACGAGTTCTTTCAAATCAATCCCACCAACAGTCGAAAAACTACCTCGGAACCTCGCAAATCTTTTTGAGGCACTTCGTTTCCAAGGAAACCGAATAATAGCACAGGGAAAGATGATTATTTTTTTTCTATGGTATAAATACAAGTAGAAACACATTCCTAGTATTCATCTTTACGATAGAAATATGTTATTGATGATCTAAATGTAATAGCCGAAGTAAATGTACATCGTTATGCTTACTTACAAATCATACAGATAATTTGAAATAATTTATTGGGAGAGAAATAGTGATTTTCAGTCGTCAATTGATACTGATGAATTTTATTTTGATTATAAAAAATGTTAAAGCATGATACTATGTATAACCATTAAGTTACACTTAATTGTGAAATGAAAGCTGTTTCTTTCAATATATTTGTGTCTCATTTCTATTTCATATTGTCATTTATTCTAAGAGATAAAAGAAATAAGCATTAAATCAATGTTTATATATATTCGAAGAAGATTTTTGATCGCATAGCGTATATATCTGAACTTCATATAAAATAAGTAAAATATTCAAATAGTACAATTTTCAATATTTCCAAATACAAATTTCATTTTCTACTCCATAACCCAAACGGGAAATATTACAGAATCACACAAATATTTTTAAGGAAAAAACGCGCATAAATTTCGAATACAATGAACAGTTTAAAAGGCGTCTTTTAGAAATGACGATTTAAACAAAGGGCATAGCCGGATAAGCTTTGGAAACATGCCTTTCATTCAAATTTCTTGATTTTTTTCCCAGGTGTATCTGCATATCTGACAATGTATTTCCCCTATTATCAGCTTATAAATGTTAATATTTTAAGAGATAAAAATGTTTTTTTGATTTTTTAAAAACCTCATTTTCTCAAAAACTACTCTACCGAATTACATGTGATTTATTGAGTTTATATAGACATTAAAGATGCATAACTGGTAAGTTTTCTATAATTTTCTGATTATAAAAAGTGTGTGAAAAAACGATTAAAAATTTTTGAAAAATAAAAATCATATCTTATAGTTGTCGGAAAATTACCATTTTCTAGTAAAAAATTCATCACATGTGCCCATATATTATATATAAAAGCTGTAAGTTTGCGTTGGGTACTACATATAAATATTTACAAAAGTATGTATAAAATTGATTAAAATTCATTTAAAGGCGTTACTTTGGGCGGAGCTACGCAACTTTAAAATCCGAAGAATCTTTGGAACAATGTCAATAGATAATGTGTCAACTGTGTATTTTAGATTTTATTAATAGTACAGATCATAATTTTCAACTCAGTTTATATTATTTCGATATTGAAAACTGATGGTTTCTATCGAAGACAATATTTTGAAAAATATTTTCAATTGGAAAACAACAACACTCTTCGATATCTAAATGTTACGACAGTTACTATAATGATTTTTATTCGAACATTCTCACCACTTTAAATAAAGGGTAATATGAGTAAGTAGTTCAGTTTTTTTTTCTTTGCAACGAAAATGAAATAAGAATATAATATAAGTAGAATTGGAGCCTAATGCACTGTTTTAATTCTGCGATATCATCAGGATTGGCTAGTAACGGACAATTTTTTATTCCAGATATATGCTAATAATAACTTTTTTTCAAATAGCAGAATTCTAAAGCTATTTAATCCCAAGATAAATAATACCCAAGGGTTCATAGTGTGAGTTAAAAGAAAAAAAAGAAAGCTGACATCACTGGATGATATTTTGTATTGAAAAATATATTTCTACAATTTTGAACCGTTTTATTTTTGATGAGATAAAAAATCCTTTTTTTTTTGATAAATATAGTCCAAAAAAGCAGTGGAAAAATTAACAGAAGATAAAATATTCTAAAGACACAGCTAATTTTATGCGAATATATTATAATCTTATATGTAAATACATAGTCGGTTACCTTGCTTTAGGCCTCACTGTCAAGAACAGTGACTTTTATGCGGAAAAAAACAGCTGACACTCGCTAATGTATTACATTATTTTATACATAAAAATTAAAAAAAATATTTTTTTTTCTGTAACCACAAGTTTTTTCAAGAAACTTCCTTAACAATCACATTTCGAATTATCATTCTTAGAAATAGAAATCATTCATTACATTAAATTTGTTTCTGATCGCAGCGGTTAACCATTACTTAGACATAAACGTTTAACATGATGGTAATCAGGGCCCATCGCTCGGTTAAAAAGCTTGAAACTACTAACTATAATTTCTCTTTATAAAAACTGATGAAAGCCATTTTCATTTAAATTGGCTATGATCACTGTTGTTACATTTCGATATCGAAGAATGAAGTTAGTTTCTATGACAAAAATATTCTTCCTTGTTTTTGTATGTGACACCAACAAAAAATTTTGTTAACGAAACAGTATCGTTAGTGTCGAGAATGATGCTCACGTGTTCATTAAAATTTAAAATACACCAATTCTGTAAATATACATTCCAAAAATTCTTTGGATTTCAAAGTTGTGTAGCTCCGCCCAAAGTAACGCCTTTAAATGAAATTTAATTAATTTTATACATACTTTTGTAAATATTTATATGTAGTACCCAACGCAAACTTACAGCTTTTATATATAATATATGGGCACATATGAGGAATTTTTTACTAGAAAATGGTAATTTTCCGACAACTATAAGATAGGATTTTTATTTTTCAAAAATTTTTAATCGCTTTTTCACACACTTTTTATAATCATAAAAATATACAAAACTTACCAGTTATGCATCTTTAATGTCTATATGAACTCAATAAATCACATGTAATTCGGTACAGAAGTTTTTGAGAAAATGAGGTTTTTAAAAAATCAAAAAAATATTTTTTTCTCTTAAAGTATTAATATTTATAAGCTGATAATAGGGGAAATAGATTGTCAGATATGCAGATACACCTGGGACAAAAATCAAGAAATTTGATTGAAAGGCATGTTTTCAATGCTTATCCGGCTATGCCCTTTGACGTATCGATATTTCGCAAACATAATTCTTATAAGAAGGTAAAAGATTATTTTCCTGACGTAAGCAAAATCCTTTTCTATATTAGAAACATATGTCGGCAGTTTTCTTCCTTCACCAGTCTGATTGCTTTTTATGCTTTTTTTAGTCTTATGTATAAAAAACTCGGATGTATTATGAAAAACGATTCAATTCTAACATAAAATTTTGTCTTAAGTGTACAATAAAATCTTCCAAATATCCTGTTGTTATTATGCAAATAGCTAGAACCTATATTCGTCGTTCAGTCTGTCAGTCCGTCCGTCTGTCTGCCCGCATATAACAAAGCAAAAACTGCCCAACTAAATCGCACGATATTTAAAAATAGCATATAATTTTAGCGGAATTTTGTCGAGTCATTTTAAATTTAAGAAAATCAGATGGATAGTTTAGTTAGAGGGACAATAATATGTATTCTATTGCATTACGATTAATAGGAATAAATAGTTTTAAGTACATTTTATTGATGTTAAACTCATTCGAATATAATAGAATTTAAAGAATCTATGAAGAATATATGGGTCAATCCATTTCAAGTGGTCCAGAAAATATTTTTTGGTCGCTCGACCATTTTTAAAAAATCTGAAATTTTTTGTACAACAACCCTAACATGACGGAAGTTCGAAATGACCGTTATTTTAATTTTACTATTTTTTGTTTGTGCATGGCGGCCATCTTTGTTTCATCGTGCTCAGCAATTTTCTCAGATAATAGGATACACAAAATTGTAAATATCTCGTCTTTTATTTTCCCAATTGAAATGGGGTTTGCAGCATTTTGTTTAGAATAAAATAGGCTAAATGTACAGTGGTAGAATAATTTTGAAAAATAAATTTTTACAGGTGAAATTTTAGCACAAAATTTAAGATTTTTTCCAAAATCTATCCATTTGTAAGAGGAAATTTTGTATGCAAGGAAAATTGTCAACCTAACACAATTTTTTCTACAAATTGGTCAAAATTGCGTGTACTCATACACCAAGTCCCAGATTTGGGAGTTAATTTCTCTTTGCGAAAAAAATTCCGAAATTCTTCAAAAATTTCAAAAATCGCACTTTTTATGCTTTGATATATCTGGTGGGGGCACGAGATAAAAATCTGAAATTCTGGCCTTTGATAGTATTGTGTAGTAGTGTTATGTACAATAAATTTCAAGAAGGAGATTTTAGTATGAGCTTAGATATGACATGGACAATATGTGAAAACAATATTGTCAAACTAATGTAACCTACTATGTAATTGTTCCACAAGACTGTCAATCTTACAAATTTTTTTCTACAAATAGGTCAAAAGTGCGTGTACGCATACACCAAGTCCCAGATCTGGCAGTTGATTTCTCTTTGCGGAAAAAATTCCGAAATTCGTCAAAAATTTGAAAAATCGCACTTTTTACGCTTTGATATCTCTGGTAGAGTACTAGATACAAATCTGAAATTCTGGCCTTTGAGAGTATTGTGTAATAGTGTTATGTACAAAAAATTTCAAGAAGGAGATTTGACAACAAGCTAATATATGACATGGACAATATGTGAAAACAATACTGCCAAACTATTGTAACCTACTATGTAATTGTTCATACCTCCAAAATTTTAAATTAATTATTGATGGTACAAAGTAAAATGTTAATTACAATTGACTTCTTCAAATGCGTCTGTGTGATTTAAACAATTCAGAATGTATGCTAAGCCAATACACTATTTGTCCAGAGGAACAAACCTACTAGAAGTGCTATCGCAACAATTTTACTTGGTACACATTTCAGGAAAAGTAAATTTCAGACAATGGGTTGCAACTGATCGAGTTGACATGGTTTCAATTATTAAACCTAGAGAATTTCATTCAAGTTAACAAGGGATGACAAGACTTGGGTGGCTTCAAATAAAATTTTGCGAAAGAGCAGCCTGATGGACTGACAACAGTAACTGGTCGAACTCATAACATCTCTCGTAAATAGTGTTAAGCTCTTTGTTGAGCATATGCAGTATCTTTGTAAATTAAACATTTATTATTAAACTGTTTTCAAAAAACGATATTTTCTGTGTAAATATTGTAATAAATGAGACTAATCTCATTTCTCCTAATGTACTCATAATAGCATTTCTTAAAATTTTTTAATCACCGTGTCTCAGCTTATAGTCAAATCTCCTTCTTAATATTTGTTGTACATAACACTACTGCACAATACTATCAAAGGTCAGAATTTCAAATTTTTATCTCTTGCTCCATCAGAGATATCAAAGCCTAAAAAGTTCGATTTTTGAAACTTTTGACGAATTACGGAATTTTTTTCGCAAAGAGAAATCAGCTCCCAGATCTGGGACTTGGTGTATGAGTACACGCACTTTTGACCTATTTGTAAAAAAATTGTGTAAGGTTGACAGTCTTGTTGAACAATTACAAAATAGGTTACAATAGTTTGGCAATATTGTTTTCACATATTGTCCATGTCATATCTCCGCTTGTAGTCAAATCTCCTTCTTGAAATTTTTTGCACAAAACATTACTACCCAATACTATCAAAGGCCAGAACTTCAGATTTTTATCTCGTGCCCCACCAGAGATATCAAAGCCTAAAAAGTGCGATTTTTGAAATTTTTGACGAATTTCGGAATTTTTTTTTTTTTTTTTTTTTTTTTTTTTTTTTTGCAAAGAGAAATCAACTCCCAGATCTTGGACTTGCTGTATGAGTACACACAGTTTTGACCTATTTGTAGAAAAAATTGTGTAAGTGCGACAGTTTTCCTTGCATGAAAAATTTCCTCTTGCAAACGGATAGATTTTGGTAAAAATCTTAAATTTTGGGCTAAAATTTCACCTGTAAAATTTTATTTTTCAAAATTATTCTACCATTTAGCCTATTTTATTCTGAACAGAATGCTGCAAACCCCATTTCAATTGGGAAAATAAAAGACGAGATATTTACAATTTTGTGTATCCTAGTATCTGAGAAAATCGCTGCACACGATGAAACAAAGATGGCCGCCATGCACAAACAAAAAATATTAAAATTACTTTGAACTTCCATCATGTTAGGGTTGTTGTACAAAAAATTTCAGATTTTTAAAAAATGGTCAAGCGACCAGTGTTGGACCACTTGAAATGGTTTGACCCATATATATTAAAATATGCATTCTGTACAATGTGTGGTGCAAAGAATATTTATTATTAAATTATATAGCCATACAAATATGTTCCACTACATAATGCTAAGCGTGAAAACATTGTTTGGAGCATGTTTTAATTATATTAAACTACTTCACATTTTATGAATTAGATATACGTAGCTGAGGTGTAGTAAAAGTTACTTCCTGTATATTTATAGGAACACAAAAAAGATTTCGAGCACTATACTGTATCCGTACTTTCTACTATAACAGCAAGATCTGAATATTTTTAAAACTTCGTTATCGTACAAACGCACCTCGTTTGCTACGCTTCACGTGCAATTTCCAACTTGTTTAATTTTGCACCCGTCATGTGGTACATCATCTTGAAGATCTCGAATTACTCTTTAATGTTATTATACTTTCTTTCCCCCCTTTCAAATTTGATTTTCACGGTGGGGAGCAGTTTTCGGACCATTTTGCGTTTTCATTATTTTAGAACGAATTTTTTTACAGAGTCCTCCACTAAATAATAGTTATAATGTATAAAACTTAGAAAAGCAGGAAGTTGAAGTTCGGCCTGTGACCATTTATTGACCTTATACACCTCCCGTGTACTCCCCCCACTTCGCCCTTTTAGGGGGCTATTTTCAAAATTTAACCGAGCTCCTCATGTGACATATTGTTGGAAAGAGCCTTGACCTCTTACTCATATTATGCACCTTCTTCGACCCTTCAACTCACTTTGCCCCTGCGGGATATACTTTTATAGATGTAAACGAGACCTCTCGTGACACATTGTTGGAAAGCCCTGGATCACTTATAAACGTTATGTACCTCCGGTATCCCTTCTTCCCAACTTTGCCCCCACGGAGGGCATTTTTCTAAATTTCACCGTGACCCCTCATGTTACATGTTTTTGCTAATGCCTGTGACTGCTTACTTTCTCATGTTATGCACCTCTCGCTGTCCTCCCCCCCACACCGCTTTGCTGCAACGAGGAACATTCTTATAAATTTTATTCGAGATCCCTCATGTGACTTTTAGTTTGAAAGGCCTGTGATCACTTTCTTATGTTATGCACCTCGTGCGGTCCTCCCCTTACTTAGCCTCTTCCGGGGAGCATTCTTATAAATTTGACCCAGACTCGGCATGTGACATATTGTTGGAAAAGCCTGTGACCAATTATTCATATCATGCAGCTTGTATGTCCTCCCACCCTTATCCCCAAGCTCCCTTCCTGTCCGCTTCTTTTTGCCCCCCGCCTCGGAGAAAGCATTTTTATAAATTTAGATCGAGATGATTCATGTGACATATGGTTTGAAAGTCCTATGACCACTTGTTGATGTTATGCCCCTTCAGTGTCCCTCGCCCTATTTCCCTCACGGGGGTACTTTCTTAAACTTAGCATATAGCCCTCATCTGGCATATTGTTGGAAAATCATATGACCACTTTCTCATGTTATGCACCTCCCTCGCCCCTTCTTCTTTTTGCGCCCAATGGGAGGGCATTTTTTAAAAGTCAATTAGATATCCCTCAGGTGGCATATGATTGGAAAAGCTTATGATATTAGTAAAATATTGTCCTGGTGGATGAAACTTTATAACAACCAGGAACGAAAACAGTTGAGATAAAGGTCTCATTCCTGTCGCTAAATCCGGATTCTTACAGAAAAAAGTTTTGATCAGTATTTGGCATAATTGGATCTACTACGAGAAACTTTCACCTAACCAGATGATCAATTCTGAAAATTTCTTTCGGCAATTTTACGAACTGAAATTATCAATAGCCATGAAACACCCCGAAATAACAAACAAACGAAGTATTATCTTCCATTATGACGACTCCCTTCTACATGTATCTTTGACTGTCAGAAACAAACTTTTTGCATTTGATTAAGACATTCTGATCATTTCTGCTTACTCACTGGACATTGTTCCGTCTGACTACTGTTTGTTTCTTTCTCTCAAAAATTCTATTCACCAAATAAATTAACTCTTTGAATGATATAAAAAATCAGCTCAGTAAGTATTTTTCTACCAATTTTAGAAGAATTTGCAAAGTAGGTGTCATGAGACAATCGGAAAGATAGAAAAAAGTTTGTTAAACAGAGTGGCACAAACGTTCTTCACTAAAATATTCCCTTTATTGAATCTTCCATGATTTTTTTTTTCAAAAGAATGGAAGAAAGGGCATAGCCGGATGAGCATTGGAAACATGCCTTTCAATCAAATTTCTTGATTTTTTCCCCAGGTGTATCTGCATATCTGACAATGTATTTCCCCTATTATCAGCTTATAAATATTAATATTTTAAGAGATAAAAATGTTTTTTCGATTTTTCAAAACCCTCATTTTCTCAAAAACTACTGTACCGAATTACATGTGATTTATTGAGTTTATATAGACAATAAAGATTCATAACTGGCAAGTTTTGTATAATTTTCTGATTATAAAAAGTGTGTGAAAAAGCGATTAAAATTTTTTGAATAATAATAATAATAATTACTTATAATTGTCGGAAAATTACCATTTTCCAGCAAAAAATTCCTCATATGT
This sequence comes from Maratus speculifer, assembly GCA_964019185.1. Taxonomy (NCBI): domain Eukaryota; kingdom Metazoa; phylum Arthropoda; class Arachnida; order Araneae; family Salticidae; genus Maratus; species Maratus speculifer. The sequence continues at coordinate 49,688,239 of OZ025293.1, forward strand.
GCCCATGTATTATATATAAAAGCTGTAAGTTTGCGTTGGATACTACATATAAATATTTACAATAGTATGTATAAAATTAATTAAAATTCATTTAAAGGCGTTACTTTGGGCGGAGCTACGCAACTTTGAAATCCGAAGAATCTTTGGAATAATGTCAATATAAAATGTGTCAACTGATGTATTTTAGATTTCATTAATAGTATAGGTCATTATTTTCTACTCAGTCCATATTATTTCGATATCGAAAACTGATGGTTTCTATCGAAGACAATTTTCTGAAAAATATTTTCAATTGGAAAACAGCAACACTCTTCGATATCTACATGTTACGACAGTTACCATAATGATTTTTATTCGAACATTCTCACCACTTTTAATGAAGGGTAATATGAGTAAGTAGTTCAGTTTTTTTTTTCTTTGCAACGCAAATCAAACATAAATATTATACAACTAGAATTGGAGCCTACTGTACTCTTTTAATTCTGAGATATCACCAGGATTGGGTAGTAACAGATAATTTTTTATTCAAAATGTATGCTAATAACTTTTTTTTTTCTAATAGCAGATTTCTAAAGCTATTTAATCCGAAGATAAATATTACCGAATGTTTCATAATGTGAGTTAAAAGACAAAAAAAAGAAAGCTGACAGCATTGGATGATATTTTGTATTCAAAAATATATTTCTACAATTTTGAACCGTTTTATGTTTGATGAGATAAAAAATGCTTTTTTAAATAAATATAGTCCAATAAAGCAGTGGAAAAATTAACAGAGGATAAAATATTGTAAAGGCACAGTTAATTTTATGCGAATATATTATAATTTTATATGTAAATACATAGTCGGTTTCAGTGCTTTAGAACTTTCTTTAGTTTCAGTGCTTTGCACTGTCAAGAACAGTGACTTTTATGAGGAAAAAAAAGCTGACGTCTGATAATGTATTACATTATTCTATACATAAAAATAAAATACATTTTTTCTGTAACCACGAGTTTTTTCAAGAAACTTCCTTAACAATCACATTTCGAATTATCATTCCTAGATAACATCATAAGAAATAGAAATCATTCATTACATTAAATTTGTTTCTGATCGCGGCGGTTAACCATTACTTAGACATAAACGTTTAACATGATGGTAATCAAGCCCATCGCTCGGTTAAAAAGCTTGAAACTACCAAAACTCTATAAAAACTGATGAAAGCCATTTTCATTTAAATTGGCCGTGATCACTGTTGTTACATTTCGATATCGAAGAATGTAGTTCGTTTTTATGACAAAAATATTCTTCCTTGTTTTTGTATGTGACACCAACAAAAAATTTGTTATCGAAACAGCATCGTCAGCGTCGAGAATGATGCTCATGTGATCATTAAAATTTTCAATACACCACTTATGTAAGTGTACATTCGAAAGATTCTTCGGATTTCAAAGTTGCGTAGCTCCGCCCAAAAAAAAAGCCTTTAAATTAATTTTAATTAATTTTATACATACTTTTGTAAATATTTATATGTAGTACCCAACGCAAACATACAGCTTTTATGTATAATATATGGGCACATATGAGAAATTTTTTGCTAGAAAATGGTAATTTTTCGACAACTATAAGATATTATTATTATTTTTCAAAAAATTTTAATCGCTTTTTCACACACTTTTTATAATCAGAAAATTATACAAAACTTGCCAGTTATGCATCTTTAATGTCTATATAAACTCAATAAATCACATGTAATTCGGTAAGATAGTTCTTGAGAAAATGAGGCATTTAAAAAATCGAAAAATCATTTTTAATTCATAAAATATCAATATATATGAGCTAATAGTAGGGGAAGTAGATTATCAGATATGTAGATACACTTGGGGAAAAAATCAAGAAATTTGATTGAAAGGCATGTTTTCAATGCTTATCCGGTTATGCCCTTTAGGGTTAACCCTTTGCGGCGCAATGGTATTATAGATATACCACTTAATTTTATTTCCCAAATGCCACATTGGCACCGGAATTTTGTTTAAAAAATTTACGGTTTATTAAATGCGTGAAATATCGCATTTTCCTATTTGCAAATAAAGTTGTTTTCAAATTCCGGTATCAGTCATTAATTTCATTTTTCATGATTCATGCATGGATTACTGTGCAATTTTCAAATTTAAAAATAGGTTTTTATAAAACGATTTTAGATATGACTTAATTTTATGGAAAACAAACAAGATTAATCAAGTCAAAAAAAGGCGTTATTGCCTATTGTAAAAAGCTCTATTTTTTGTTCTATTTTTTTTACTGGTGTCAGACTGTACAACCTTAAAAAACTTATTAAATCATTTCATTGAAACAGTCAGTAGATTAGCATGGTTTTCAGAACGTGACGAAAGTACTAGCGCCGAAATACACTTTCACCAGTAAAAATTAATATCAGTTTTTATTGATATATTTTTTAATTTTCCGTGAAGGAGGTTTTTAATCGTTTATTTTTCAGTTTTCTCTTACCTGGTGTTAGGGCAGACTGTTTAGCCTCAACTTTTGCTGAAAAACCTCGGAAACCTGCCTGGCAATGCAAAAGGTATTTCAGATTTATACAATGACAGACTTTTCTATGTTACTTCAAGCGAAAATTCTACTTCTAAATGTTCGGTTCTGAAGTCACATTTTCAGGATATAATGGGAAACCAAACCAGCAACACACCATGGTGCTTCCAACTTGATCCCCTAATGCCACATTGACATCCGAATTCTGATAAAAAAAATACTTTCAGTTCATAGTATAGTGTCATTCAGTCATTTCTACATTTTCGCAGTGGAAATTCCTTACGCCAGAAAGAATTCAATAAACAGAAAATTTCTACTTAAATTTATTGGAGCAAGTTTTCCGCATTGGCAATAATGGAGTGAGTAATAAAGAAAGGAAACATGTAGTATACTGTCAGCCAGTTACGACCGAATCAACTGAGGAGGCTTTCTCAAGATATCGGATGTTTTTTAAAACAGATCTATAGTTTCCGAACAGAGCCGGGGCAAACTTACCACATGTAAAATTGTTTAGAATTTTTGTTCTTATTTGAATGTTTTAGTCCTGAAAATACTTTTTTACAAATGCGGAAAACCTGTCACCAAATACGTCTTTTAACCCGGCAAAACAGAGATTATGTCACTGGTTGTAACAATATGGCGAAAACGCAGGACCTGACTACCGGAAAAGTAAACATCCACCAGTCAAAATGAAAAACTGTTTCTGCTATTATTTGTGACTGAACCTATATATCTATCATCCTTTCATCCCTTTGAGAAACACTGCCCTTCAAAGTTGAAATTTGGACAAAAAAGTTAGGTGGGCTAATTAGTTCTGCCTAACTTTTGTGCGCATGTAAAAGAGATATTTACCGTTTTCAATATGTAGGTGCTCCATAAGCGGAAACTCGACGCCACTAGAGGTAAGAAAATTCGCAGTAACAGGAAATATTACCTGAATATCTATTGAATAATGTAAAACGTCAGAAGAAATTATCAAATCTAATCATTGATCATTGTGCAAAAAACAGAATCTGAATTAATAGTAGATAGTTACAATTAAGTTAAAAAAATTGTGGCAGCTTTTTTATTCTATTTATAACTGCGAAACACAGGATTCGTATGGTTTTGACAACTTGTAATTTCAAACAGTAATTTTCATCCTTATGTATTTCAAATGTCTGTTATTAACCCTCTGAGAGTCTTGCAAAAGGGTAAAATTGCAATATTATTTTCTCTGCATTTTGATTTAAATACTAAGATTTTAATCCTTTCGATATTACAAAAAAAAAAAAAAAAAATAAAAATAAAAAAATAAAAAAAAAATACAAATATGAATGTAGTAAGTGAAAGTATTAATTATTTTTCAATGTATTAAAAATTCATTAGATCTACAGAATTATATTATCTTAAATATTGTTTATATTTCAGTGAAACTTGGAATTTCGTGAACGGAATATTACGTGCCAAACACAATAAAAATGTAAATTTTCGGAAACCAACCTTTGTACAAATTCTGAAATTATATATTTGCATATAATACATAGTCGAATAAAAGTGTTAATTTTCAGTTCCATTTAATTTCTATTTATTTTCCTGCCATTACCGTCGAATGAAGACTTTAAGAATTCTGATTTTTGGTATTTTGGAAAAGGATACGAATGCAAAATCCAGTGGGGAGTTTTCATCAATATTTTCGACGAGTAAATTTCGCCCTACTTAATCCTAGAATTTATGCATTTAAATAAATCCAAAAATACTATTTGGAAATAGAGCTGACGATATGGTTGCTGGTAACAGTGTTTTCCACCTATTTTTATGGGTTACGGAGTACAGATTTTGAACTTGTGTTCTATGTAATACTATCGTATTTTCAAGTATATTCGTTACGGGGGGGGGAGGGGGGGTTAGTTAAATCTTTTAACCCTTTTCGGTGCAGTGTTACCACTCCGGCAACACCTAATTTTAATTCCAAACTTACAAACGGCACCAATAATATTTTAGTAAAATTTTACTTTTACAATGACGGCTTAAATCAGGGCATTCTTAATTTCTAAAAAAGTCTTTTGTAAAGTCCGGTGTCAGTCAACAATTTGTCATTTTACGAACAGAATTTGTCTGCGCCGGAAAGGGTTAAAGCACCTTTTATGAAATTTTATTTAAAAAATAATGCTAAGTTAGTGTTACACAACAGTAAGGCACAGAATACTTAAAACAAGTACTGAGAGGAAATCCATTTAACTGAGCTACAGCGTATACGCAGGAAATAACAGTATATAACATATCACAAGAATCTATATTAATTCAATACAATAAGAATACGGACAGTTAAAATTCTGTGTTTATTAAATTCTGATATTTTGTATGTAAAGTAGTTTTTCGTAAGAGAACGAAGTCAAAATCCAAAATAATCCAATGTAATACATTCCAAAGGCATTCTTCATACTTTCAAGCACTGAAACAAAGGCAATTCCACCCATCCTTTCCGTTTTATTATTTTCGTACTTTTTATTATGCCGCTATTTTATTATTTTCATTCAACTTTATGTACGTCAGTAATTCGACAATGCTATAACAGTTTAATTCTGTACGCCTTTATCTTCGGTAAATTGTAATTATTTCTTCGGTCTTTTTCACATTTTCTAGAAGTTCTTAACAGTAAGGCGTTATTAACTCTCATTTGTTTCCGCAATACAACAAAGATCTGTTTTGAAAAACATTTTATATACAACAATCTTTCACGCTTTTTAAAATCTATTTCCTAGAACTAGGAACCTTTCCTTAGAACAGGGAGTAAAAAGAAATAAGGTTTTGTGGATTACATCCATGTAATAGCGCATTACTTTTAAAATCGAAACATTAAGCTTCGAAACCAAATAGAAGACTTTCTTTCTCTTGTTTTGTTATTTGTGAGTAAAAGTATAAAAGAGAGTATCTTTAAAGACAGTTTCTGCGTGATCGTTGGGTAAAATTATTGCAAAATTACTGTCAATAATTAAGATGAATTAGATTAGTGGGAAATAGTGGTAACTTTGCTTGCATGAAGTCTGATATTTCTGCTTTTTATTTCTGAATATTTAATTTACTCCGTAATTCTAACTCAAGTGATAATTACGGATTGTGTGTGTTTTCTTCACATTGTTTGATTCCCACCAGTTTTACAAAATAGCGTAATTGGCTTTCCTCTAGTACTAATTTACTTGAAATTTGCCCTCTCCCTGTATAATTGTTTTATAAAATAGGTTTAAGGCTACAGTGGACTTTCAAAACAATTTTTTTTAATTTTCTACGAATTTTTTTAAAAATTTATGGAAATAGTCATAATACATATAGCTCTTATTTCACATTTTTTTTTAAAAATATACTCAATAGTTTTTGAGCAACAGATTTTTCTTTTTTTTTTTTTTTTTTTTTTAATTAACAAAAAATGGCAATATTTTAAAATGCTCCATGCAAAATTCTTTATGCCCAATTTTTCTAATTTTTGGTTTAAAATGCTCTCTATGAATGTGTTAATAACTGTTACTAAGCATTTTTAGCACATTACTTCTAAAACATTTAAAAAATTGATTTTAACTTATTTTCCGTTAAAAAATCATTAAAAATTTCATATAACTGAAATTTAAAAAATTTATATGCGTCTAAAAAAAATTATTTCTAGTAACATTTGTTAACACATACATAAAGAGCATTTTAAATAAAATATCAGAAAAATTGGGCATAAAGAATTTCACATGGAACATTTTGAAATCGTGAAAACGATGAAAATATTCATTCTGAGAAAAACAGGTTTTAGTAACTACAGTGGTTATAATTGCTTAATATTTTTCTACCGACACAGTTTCAGCTATTAAGCGATATAATATCATTTCTAGCTTATATGTAAGTGTTTTATGTTTTTATGGTAAATTCACATAAAATATGTGGCTTCGACAGTAATTCATACAAAGGACGTGAAGTATCTGAATTTTAAAAAATCTTCTCAAAAGTAACTTTTTGTCTTTTCTAATGAAATTTTTTCAAATTTTACTAGAAATATTCATGGTATAAATACCTCTTATTGTACAAATTTTTGTTAAATATATTAAATACTTTTAATATTTTAAATATATTAATATTTTTTAATTTACTTTAAAAAGATTGGGGATAAAAAGCAATTCCTCTAAATACATTGTAAACAAACGCTTAAAGAAGCAGTTAAAAGTTACAGTTAAAGTATTGTTTTGCGAAATCACAAAATTAATAATTTCAGTGCAAAATAATAACATTTTGTATGGCAAAACAAAACACTAGGCTAAATTTTAAGGATGTGAATCGGCAAAAAAGTAAACAAAGAGGCGTGGCACAATCAGCTGATTGGACAAAAATGCTTCTAACTCCAGTAAAAATAGTCGAAATTGAAAAATTCCTTTTGTGTTCAATAGCAGGGAGTTCATATAATGTTATTATGCTAAAAATGAAAATTTGACAATTTCATGTTTTTTTGCGATTATGAAAGTCCACTGTAGCCTTAAACACTGTGAATTTAACCCTTCGCAACGAGCGTTTTTACAGAATTTTAAATCTTTTGATATCGGTTTTTCAAAATAGAAAATTTTGTCTAATTTAATCTGAAAAAAGTTCTGAATAAACAATGGAAAAATTTGTTATAAAAATTGTTTGGTGAGAGAAAAAAATAGCATTAATTGGAGGAAAAAATGTTCTAGGGAATCTCCAGCTGCACAAACATTGATACATTTGTGTTGCTCGAGGAAATGAGAGGTGCAATGAGAGGGTTAAGCTGTTCCCTGTTTTGCTTGTACGTCGTACGGGCAACGTGTTTTTGCCAATCATGTTTTGCCCATACCACGTACGGGTATCCATACTCCAACTCATTATTCTACCAGTAAAATTTTAGCGTCAATTTTGCATTATTTAATTATTTTGCATTGTTCTGTTTCAATTAGGCAAAAATTTCTGTTTTGAAAAACCGGTGACAAAAGATTAACAAGTAAAAAAAAAATCATTCGTTAAGCATAGATTATGAAGCACTCTCCAACACTTCATGAAATCTCTAACAAAACTTCGTTAATTAGGGAAATAAGGGTATATAGCCAAATATGTATTCTAATACTTTTGAACAGCCCTGTATTTGATCTGTTAGTTGATATACATATAATAAAAAGGAAAAATTTAGTTTAGCAAGAAAAAAAAACTCAAAATTTCTTTTTGAGCAATTTGTAATAATAAATGGGAAACATACTTCAAAACTTTTGTTCAGACCTGTAGTTAACCTTGTACCTTTATTACACGTCAGTATTAAACTAAAATCTATTTTAAACTAAAACACTCTTAAAAGAACTGAAATCATATTTTCAGAAATTATCATTCATAGGTGTCCATGTACTCAATTCTTTGCGTGGCCCTGAATATCATTTTATCTATATTCTGCAAACATTTCTTAGTAAATTATATACAGTTCAGCGTGGAAATGCATAACTTATTTAATAACCACCTTTAAGTAATTTATGTTCATATTCACTAACGTTGATGATCTCTTCTGTGTAGCCCTGTATATAAACTATAGCATTTATACACACCATGTAATGTGCATAGATTTAGTTAAACATAAATGCACATGTCATAGTTAAAATGCATTTCATCCATCCATCAGCCGTCATCAGATACATATACAGTACTTCGGAAAGAATATATTATTTGAAATCTTTTGAGTGTTCCTGTAAATGCGATGTACTTCATTTTATGCAATACAGTATCGTATAATTTATATTAAGCCTCAGTGATACATATCAATCTTATTATACATAAAACAGTTTAATATATTTAAAATATGTCTCACACAATGCCCCTCTTTACCATTATCTAATGGAATTCTTTTGTATGTGCCTGTAACTGAATAATAGCTATACTTTCACCGCATATTTTGTAGAATACCGTAATTTCGGGTGTATAAGCCGCGGATCAAACAATTCTTTTTGGACCCAGAAATCTGATTTAGTGATTGAAGACAAATATTTACGGCGATCTAAGTAGTTATATTTGTTTCTTAAAAAATTCTGGGTCAAAAAAGAATTGTTTGATCTGCGGCTTATACACCCGAAATTACGGTACATATTTTAGTCCATATTGTGAATGCATATAAATTTTAACATGTTTGACTGGGTGTAACATCTTTAAAATTCCTTTGAAATGATTTTCCTCCATAGGTCGTAATGTAATGGAAAACTTTTGACTCTCCCTGTAAATAAACTAATCATGGTAGAAACTTCATTTTCAATAGGGTTCGTGCTGGGGTAAACGTCAAAAGCGTCCAAAAATTTCATGGCAATCCGAGTATATTTACAGGAATTAGAGCGCGACAAGACGGCCAGACAAACCGAATGCATAAGCACTTTTCAACTTCGTTGGAAAGTGCTAATAATAAAGATGCTGTAAGAGACACGAAAAAATAGACATTAATTGAAAGTTTTTTTACAAAAACATTGTTCAGTTAAGTGATTAAAGAAGGTGAAAGTTTCTTTTTCAAAAAAGTAGTGGAATGCAACCACTAAGCCACTGCCCTCTGAAGACTAGGCCTGAGCGCTGAGGAAAAATGGCAGCTGACGAAGGTAGAATATTTTTTTACGTATGTACAGTCCTTTAAATTTAGATACCAGTATTTTATAAGAGATTTCTTTGATTTGTATAGTTATAAAAAATAAGAGCGGGGAATAAATATTCCAGGAATCGTACACACGCCAAAAAAATCCGCCTTCGATAACCGCCTTTGTCAGTGCTCAGGCCTTGACTTCAGGGTGCGGTGGCTAAGCAGTAACTGACGTTTTTAACTAAGGCAACAACACGGAGAATTTTACCATTTCAGAAAAGTGGTGGGAATCAAGAAATTTGAATTTGAAAGAAGAGCCACTGTCAAAGCTGTTTTTTTATAGGATAGGTTGACTTGGTAACGATGATAGCAAAGAATTTTGTTTTGGATACCAAAAATTTTTATGATTTCTAAAGAATATTGCACATAGCTGCCAAATACACCATAATACTTACCAACCTCTTCCTTTTTTAAATCAAGAGAAAATATTCTGAACCACATTTTTTTTATATCTATAATGCGTTAAATTTGGTTCTCATTTGCAATCTATTTAATTTTATTCGCTAAATAAATTTCTACTTCGATGTATATTTCTTTTCGATTTCAAAAAAGCTGGAGATTCACATGTATGCACCAGGATTGCCAGCTTGGCATCCATTTTTATTCGGGAATTTAATGATTATTCCAGACATACAAAATACTATTCTATGGGTTATGCAGTAGCGGCTGGTCAGGGGGGTGCTGCATCAATTTATTCACACCACTAAAATTGTATGGTTATTTCAGTTTTATTTAATCAACAAATTTTGTCGAATAAATAATATGAAAGATTCGGTTAAATTTTAGTGGAGTGAAAATTCGGATGCAGCACTCCCTGACGAGCCGCTACTGGGGTTATGTGATAGGAAACATTTAGCAATTGTATAAAGTATAACTTTCCTCGAAATTCCTGGTATGAATTTGAAATTGTGGATAAAATTCAAAGGCTGAAACAGCAACCCTGAATGTTACATTTTAGCTACAAATAACGATAATTTTAACCACAAATTTCTGTAATAAAATCTTACTGGTTTTCTCTATCTTTTTCATGTTTTACTTAATAAAATTTCTATTTCGATTTATGTGATTTTTTGTAACATGAAGTTGGCAGGTATACGTACGAATTACTAAGACCTTATACTCTTAAACTTTAGTAAAAAATTGTTGTTTCGAATCGTATGTGTATGCAACACGGACCTGTGAATAAAGAGCAATTAACTTATCTTCAAAAATGGTGAAGCTTTCATTATAACAGGTTCCTAGTGCATGTTTACTGTCAGGGTCAGTAAATTTGTACCAGTAAATTTGAATTGAAATCTCCTCCTTATTTTAAATTTTTATTTGTGGAAATCATGCTGTCATAATTAAGACAAAAATATCCATTTATATTTACTTGCGGAAGTTAGCTTCGGTGTAGTCAAGTCACAGCGCCACTTGAATACTAAGCCTTAGCGGTGACACAAAAATTATAGATGCCGAAGGTGGATTTTTTCAGCGTGTGTATGGTCCTTTAAAAGTTGGTGCAATAATTTTTTTTTAAGTTTTCTCTGCATTATATTTCTGAGATTAAACAAGTCAAAGGAAACTTTAAAAAAATACTAGTCTCTAAATTAAGGGGACAGAACAGAGTATACAAGGGGCAGTCTGCTTTCAGCAGGAATCTGGCTTTACATGATATTAAACATAAATTTAATATTATTGTCTGTAATATTTTCCTAGAAGGTGACTATTTAATTTCATATATTAAGTATACATTGTTCAATTTTTCTGATTTAACGCAATAGAAATTTCAAAATAGAAAATAACTTGGGTCTTATAAGACCTTAATTGTACTAGGAACGTTACAGTTCCTATTTAATTTAACACTAGAACCGCGGGAAATTTTACTGTAGATTTAGAAAAATATTTCAAATCAGAAATTTTATTTAAGACTATGTAACTTAATTACTTAAATTATGTTTATGAAACATATGCTTAACTATTTTTATAAAGTAATTTCTGGTTCGGATCAGCATGTATTCATTTGGTACGGGGCAAAATGATCCGTCACCGCGGTTCTAGTGTTAAATATCTTGACTGTTGTACACTGTGAAAAAAAATCAACCATTATCTTCTTCCTAAAGGAAAAGTTTCCATTACGATACGGAAAACGAACGATCAGAAAAAGAATCTAAACGGTTATGAAAAAATTTCTTAACATCAGAAAGATAAACTATTTAAATCAGATAGTTTTCCGAATTATGGAATCTAGTATTCGTTGAATGTTCTGCGCAGGCCCAGCGACGTGTGATTAAAGAAGGTATCACGTGATTTAACAGAAAATAGAACAGAAGAAGGTTGTCTTTAATTGTGCTTGCATAAACCGTCTCCATTTTGTTGAAGATGGAAGTTTTTATTTTCTAAATCCAGCTGCTTTTCTTCTGAATTGGTAAGTACTAATATTTATGTACTTTAATTACTTTGCATATTATTAACTCCATGTTTATATTTGGGTATATGTAGAAATTTTTGTTTATATTCTTAGTATTGCAGGTTTGATAGCAAAATTAAAAAAAAGATAGAAAGCGAGAACGGTTTAGCGAGGAACGAGATAAAGAAAGAAATGGACATGACAAGGCGGTATGCAAATATAATGTTATTATTTTAGGAAACGGGGGGGGGGGGCTGACATATGATATCCTAAGATAGTTTTAGGGGGGGAGAGGGGTTGTCTTTTGATATCGATATCATTGTTGATTAACTCAAAATTATCTCTTTTTATTTGCAACATGATTTTTTGGTACAAAATAATATGTTTATCTTTTACTTACCCATCATACGTAGTATAGGTTAAATCTTGCAATAGTTTTGAAAATCGATTTTTTTGACGAATTTACACGTTTTAGACACTGGAGATTCCGAAAAACAATTTTTTAGAAAAAAAAATTGCCGTACGTCTGTTTGTCTTTAAACACCCATCTCTCGAACAAATCGAGACAGAGACCTGAAATTTTGTATGTAGTTAGTATGTAAGAATGGGGCAAAGCCTATTTAATATCAGTGACCTCGATTATCTGGAATTATTTTTTTCGGATCAGGGCCGTAGCTAAGGGTTTGCTAAGGGCGGTTCAGCCACCCTAAAATATTTTGTCTCCCCCCCCCCCCCCCTGGAAGAGATTCCAAGGCCACTAAATGAATTTCTGTACTGAAAATTCCAAGGTGCTGTTAAAAATCTTATTTAGTTTTGAAAACCTTTTCACAGTTTTGCAAAATTGTATCTAAAATAAGTATTTCAACACTCATTTATCGTATCTGCACATACGAAGGGAACATGATGTTTAATATACTAGTTATACACTCAAATTTTCCATCATCATATGTTTTTCTTAGCATAAAATGAAGTTATTACAAACAATTTAATAATAAACATAGCACCTACATTGTGAATATGCACTAATTTATCTTTCTGGGGGCAGAGGGAGAGAAAAATAAATTATGAGCCCCCACTACATTCTCTTGACCCCCCCCCCCCCTCCTCCCTATTGTTCACTACTGGCTACAGCCCTGTTTCGGAATCTCGAAAAATTCGTTCTGATGAAAGGCATATAAAATTTTTCGAAATTTGTTATTTTAAGAAGTGGACATAAAAGGCAATAATGAAGTCTATCGGATAATTAGTTGCCGAGATATTTGTAATCCTGTTTTCAACGTTCTTCGATTTTTCATGACCTTGTATTTTATTCAAATTTCAATTTAAAAATATATTTTAATTGGGAATTATGATTAAAATTTTTGGAGCTATAAGGATGTTTCTTTTATGCAATTCGGTACTACTTGAGTAAGTTGGCGTTTTATATAATTTGTCGAAATTGGTTCATCAGCAATTAATTAATAGAGCATTACTATGCATATTAAAAATATTTAAATATACGTTTAAATTTGTTTTTTGGAATTGCAATACATTTTATAAATAATTTACTCATGTTTTATTTTCATATATTATATTATGTACTAGCTGAGCCACCCGGCATTGTCCTGTAATAATATTCTTAATTAAACCTGAAATTTATACTACAAAATCGCAAAGGAAAAAAAAATCGCGAAACGAATGCTGGCTGCCTACGGTACCGTTTAGCAGAAGTGCTTCGCACACACGGCCAAAAAAAAAAAAAAGGGGGAGGGGAGTTCTGGAATCTTTTAGTTTCATATTCCAGAACCAGGGGGTTCACACATGGTCTTTTCTTAACAAAACTGTTTGTAAACTTAAGAAAGATATTTGATGAAATTATTATTCGAAAATAGGAGTAAGTACACTTTTAAAATTTCATATTAACCAAGTATTTTTTATCCCAGAGTTCTGAAAAATTCGTATCTAAAATGGTACGGTTTTAAATATTTGATCACGCTCTCCCTAAAATAATAATCCCCCCTCCCTCCTGCACATAATTTGTCGTCCCCTACTCTTTAAAATCTATATTATGTGGTTTAAACTACCTGCAAGTTTTATATTTAATAAGCAACATTTATCTCAGTGCTTAGTGAAAAGTCCGCATTTGAAATGGTAGAAAACGATATCATTTTAAATATTTGACCGCTCCCTCTAAAAAATTCTCTCGCCCTATATTTGATGTTTGATACTCTTTAAAATATTTAGTTTAAGTTATAATATTTATCTGAAAGCTCCAAAAGGTTTTGTGAGGTTTTTTGTTTTTTAATTTTTTTTAAATCGACTTTTTTATAAAAAGAAATGGATTCTTATAAATTTAGATATGATTAAACATCGTTTAAAGATATTGCTCGATGCATAACTTTAAAATCTCTAAATGGTGCAGTTTTAAAAATTCGGCAGCGTAGCAAAAAATCATAATTTAAAAATCATTTGTGGTTTCGAAAAACTTATTTTAAATAGAGAAAATCATCCAAGTAACGAATTAATAATTAATATATAAGGTTGTAATTAAGCGACTGCGAAGAAATTTACATATTTAAAATCAGCAAAAAATTCTTCATCTGAATTGATAAAAATTTAATTTATAAATTTAACATTCGAAAATATTTACAGGTCGTCTAAAAATGCCACTACTATCTGACGCCCAGCTGTCTGCATTCCAAAATACCTGCCCTCGTTTAAAAAGATTTATCGAGATTCTGTTTCTTTGAATGGAAATAAAATGAGATTTTATAAATGGATTTTTACGTATTTTTCAACTATTTACAGGAGTATGAAAATAATTTTTAGAATTTCTGAAAGGGGAATTTTTTCTGCATGTAGCTGTTTAATTTTTGAGTTTTTAGGCCCAGAAGAACTTAAAATACAGCCCTTTATTAAAAAGCCTAGTACATTCATCGCCATGGCAACCCTGTATTTACATTAACCCTTTTCCTTTTCTTTGAGTTTTCGAAGAAATATTCTGTGATTTGATAAAAATCAATGCTCTTATTGAATTATCAGTTCTTTTCCTTTTTTCTAATTTGGGAATTTTAATTAATTTCTCAACTAATTATTAGAATTTTAAAATTCTGAGGGTCAGGTGCATTAGGAAAGGACTTGGACAATCTTCACTAAAAATTGAACATCGTACGTGCAGTAGTTAGACAGATTTGTTATTTTATTAGTAAAGATATTCATAATGAGTAAGTATTACGGTGGCCCCCAACGACTTGTTAGCTCACAGGCTATCATAGCCTGAGAGCTTATGTGCCCGTCCGTTCTGTATGTATGTGCGTAACGCGATAACTCATGATAAAAATATCCGATCCACTTGAAATTTTGTATATAGGTATATCCTGACAAGGCGCTTCCCTGATTAGTTTTTGGAGTTCATTCGATATGTATAAGAGGGGGAACGGGGGACTCATGCCCCCCGTTAGTTGATATAAATGGGATTTTCATGCAGAATTAAGTTTTTGTTCAAAATTTAGATTAGGATCATTCTGATGAGGCAATTCCGTGACTTATTAGGTGTTCATTGAATAAGTATAAATAGGGGGAACAGGGGCTCTAATCCCCCCCCCCCGTTAGTTGATATAAATGGGATTTTCATGCAGAATTAAGTTTTCGTTCAAAATTTAGATTAGGATCATTCTGATGAGGCGATTCCGTGACTGTTATTAGGTGTTCATTGGATAAGTATAAATAGGGGGAACAGAGGTTCTAATGCCTCCCCCCCCCCCCGTTAGTTGATATAAATGGGATTTTCATGCAGAATTAAGTTTTCGTTCAAAATTTAGATTAGGATCATTCTGATGAGGCGATTCCGTGACTGTTATTAGGTGTTCATTGGATAAGTATAAATAGGGGGAACAGAGGTTCTAATGCCCCTCCCCCTTTAGTTGATAAAAATGGGATTTTCATGCAGAATTAATTTTTCGTTCAAAATTTAGATTAGGATCATTCTGATGAGGCGATTCCGTGACTGTTATTAGGTGTTCATTGAATAAGTATAAATCGGGGGAACAAGGGTTCTAATCCCCCCCCCCGTTAGTTGATATAAATGGGATTTTCATGCAGAATTATGTTTTCGTTCGAAATTTAGATTAGGATCATTCTGATGAGGCGATTCCGTGACTGTTATTAGGTGTTCATTGAATAAGTATAAATAGGGGGAACAGGGGTTCTAATGCCCCCCCCCCTTAATTTATATAAATGGGTTTTTCAAGCAGAATTTTCAGATTTCGTTCAAATCTCTGAATAGTTTTGGAAGTTTAATGGTTAAGTATAAAAGAGGGGGATAACTCCTTTTAAATTATATAAATGCTAAATGAGTTTTTATTAAGAATTATCTAACTTGCTCTGAATTTTGGATATAGATTTTTTATATGATAAAGCATGTCTTTGATAGTATAGGAGGTTCAATGATTAAGTATAAAAAAAGAGGAAAGGGGAGAGCTGTTTCCCCTTCTTAATTTTTTTTTCGAACGGAATTAACCCTTGAAAATATAAGGCTTTAATGTACAATTAGTATTTGTAGCCTGTGAGCTCAATGCCATCAGTTTAGCTGGGCAGTATTCTTTATTTTTACTTTCTTCCATCTTTACAAGAGGAAAGTATTGAATTGGTGAAAATTTCCGAAATCCGGTTTTCGACGTATTTACACGTTTTAGTGACCAGAGAATCCCAAAAACATATTTTTACAAAATGTCTGTCTGTGAGAAAAATTATTATGGTGTGAGAAAAATTTTGTGTGTGCTCTATCTCAAGAATTAACGCACGAAATTTCACAAAACTTTGGATTCTGTTCAGAGCCGTAGCTAGATGTGAACAATAGGGGGGGGGGGAGGCTTAAGAGAATGTAGGGGGGGCATAATTTTTTTCCTCTCTCTCTGACGCAAAAAGATAAATTAATGCATATTCACACTGTATGCACTATGTTTCTTATTAAACTGTTGGAATAACATCCTTTTATATTAAGAAAAGTATATGATGATGAAAATTTTGAGTATATAACCGGTGCAAAATTAAACATCATGTCAGCTTCATATGTACAAATAGGATGAGGGAATGTTAAAACACTTATTTTAGATACCATTTTGTAGTTCTGCAAAACTGTGAAAAAGTCTCAAAACTAAATTACATTTTTAAACAGAATTTCATTTGAATTTTCGGAACAGAGATTCATTTAGTGACCTTGGAATCTTTTCCAGAGGGGCTGAGCCGCCCATAGCGCCCCCTTAGCTACGGCCCTAATTATGTTAGACCTTGATATAAACTAGATCTGATTAGTTTTTGGTGCATATCGTTCAACAAGTAGCGCTGATATTCTGCTTTATTCACAATTTCCACAGTAACCATATCTCAAGAACTAGTGCATGGATTTTCATAAAACATTAGATTTAGTTAGTACTTGATATAACATGGTCTTGATTACGTTTTGGTGCAAATCGCTCAATAGGTGGCGTTGCCATGGTGCTTTATTCGTTTTTATTGCATTAGCACTGTCTCAAGAACTAATGCACGGAATTTCACAAAACTTTAGATATAAAATAGATGATTGATATAAAATAGATTTGATTAGTTTTTTGAGTGTATATCTCAACAATTTCCACTGTTATGCTGCATTATTTCCAATTTCTAAAATAGCCGTATCTCAAAAACCAATACATGTATTTTCATAAAACTTTAATTACTACTTGATATACAATGGAGCTGATGACGTTTTGGTGCAAATCGCTCAACAGGTGGAGCTGCCATGATGCATTATTTCTGATCATCACAATAGCTCTATCTAATGCACGAAATTTTCAAATACTTCAGATTCAGTTACTCCCCGGAAGTGTTGTTTAGTTTTTGGTGTAAATCGCCCTACAGATAGCGCTGCTATGCTACATTTTTCACGATTTCACAATAAATGTATCTCAAAAACTAATGCATGGATTTTTATCAAACTTCAGATTCAATTAGTAACTGAAAAAAAAAAATTATCCTGATTAGTTTTGGTGTACATTACCCAACACGTGGCGCTGTTTTGCAGATTTATTTCTTAGATTTTGCAATAGCTCTATCTCAAAAACTAACGTCCGGATTTTCAGCAAACTTCAGATTCAGTAATAAGTTGACATATGTTGTTGCTGAGTAGTTTTTTGTTTAAACCACCAAATCGGTGGCGTTGCTATGCTGCATTTTTCAGTAAGTATTAATATGCATAAGATAGAAGAAACTTTTGGGATTGCACAGCTGACTACAATTTTTCTTAATACCTGCTGTTTATTTTTATGAAAATACAATGTTATAATTAAAATCACTAAATTATTATAAAATTATTTAATTCTAAAATATGGAATACCCCAACGTTTCACATTCCTATTCTTCTTCATATGTGTATGTATATATACACTATATGGTCAAAGATGACCAGCCACTTGCAATTTTAGACGTTTTGTTAAATATCTAGAAAAATACATGAGAAATTAGTGTAAAATTTCAGATACGTAAAAAAAAATCAGTACAGGTCATATTTACGCGAAGATTTTTTCTTGAAATCCCATAAGGGACCGTCAACTAATTGAAAGAGAACGGAGGAAAAAGAACTTTGGGATCTCTGTCAAAACTAAGGTGGCAAAAGCATTTGAACTACAGATTATCATTAAGCAGCTTATTGTAATAAACTGTATTAATTTTTTCTGAGGATGGCAAGTATACTCGAAGAGAAATTAAGTTTTTTAAGAAAACAGCCCCAAATTTTGCCAAAGTTTTAATTTATTAATTTATTATTTAAGTTTTAAGATTTGTAAAGTTCTTAATGTAAAAAAAAAAAAAAAAAAATGTTCTTTTTAGAACATATGAGAAATAATATTGTACATAATACTCTGTAATCAGAATTGTATGAAAAATGAGTAGTTTTACTGTTTCACTGCGAATGCGTAAATGTAATCAAAAAGTAATTTTCATAATGTGTTAGCTAAATGCATAGAGCAACTTTTGTGAATGTCTCAAAAACATAGCTTAAAAAGTCTGAAAATTATGGTCGATAAAATAAGCTCAAAATCCATTATTTCCAAAATGAAACAAAAAGATGAGGGGTTGTGTCCAAACAGAGTAGTACGTGCAATATTGTCTATGCTTTATTGACACTAATCCATGGATATACGGATAGAGCCCCAAATCTGTTTTGTTAAATTTTGGGAATAACGGATTTTGAGCTTATTCTATCGATGATAATTTTTAGAATTTCCTAACTATGGTTTCAAGACTTTTTTCAAAAAGTTGCTACATACATTTATCTAACATATTATGCAAATTATATTTTGATTGCGTCCACACATGAGTAGTGAAATATTATTTAATAAACCTATTCATTTTTCATACAACTTTAATTATTTTTTAATTTTAAATACAGGGTTTTGTGTTTAATTTTATTTGTCATATCTTCTGAAAAGAACATTAGGAAAAAAACTTGTCGAAATTTGGGACTGTTTTTATAAAAATCTTAATTTCTCTTCCAATATACTTGCTGCCCTCATAAAAATGAAAACAGTTTATTAAAGTACGCCACTTAATCATAATCTGCAGTGTGAACGCTTAATTTACGTTAGTTTTGATGCGGTTATCCAAAAAATCCCCGTTCTTTTATAATTTGTTGGCGATCCCTTAAAGGATTTCGAGAAAAAATCTTCACGGAAATACATGACCTGTACTTGTTTACATACCTGGAGAATATTTCCTCCTGTTTTTTCTAGATGTTTAACAAACGTCAAAAATCGCAAGTGGCCGGTCACCGTTGGCCATATAGTGTATTCACGATTTGAGAAATTATAATCGAAGCGCATTTGAAATGAAGCTTGTGTTTACAAATAAACAAAAGGAAAAGAGAAGGAATGTTGCTCATTACTTTTGCTAATAAGAATTTCTATCTGCCCCTCACCTCTCCTCCGGTTTGGGCAAGTGCTGCAGTCCTTATTGTTGAGTTATTGTTACTCATTATTGTTGAATGCATTATATAACAGAACGCTATTATAAAATACTTTTAAATAATAACTATTTCCTTTAAGTATTATATGATATGAAGCTTTTTCAAATGCAAAATGATATTTTATTATCTGATCTTCATTTGAATCAGAAAAGTATTCAAAATTTAAATGTAACCAGTTTTGTATATCGTTTCTAATAAAAGAAAAATCCTAGGAATAAAAAATAAAAAGAATATTGCCCAGTTAAACTGATGGCATTGAGCTCACAGGCTACGCATACTAATTGTACATTACAGCCTTACATTTTCAAGGGTTAATTACGTTCGAAAAAGAAATTAAGAAAGGGAAACAGCTCTCCCCTTTCCCCTTTTTTATACTTAATCATTGACCTCCTAAACTATCAAGAACATGCTTTATCATATAAAAAATCTATATCCAAAATTCAGATCAAATCGGATAATTCTTAATAAAAACCCATTTAGCATTTATATAATTTAAGAGGAGCTATCCCCCTCTTTTATACTTAACCATTAAACTTCCAAAACTATTCAGAGATTCGAACGAAATCTGACAATTCTGCTTGAAAAACCCCTTTATATCAATTAAGGGGAGGGGCATTAGAACCCCCGTTTCCCTTGTTTATACTTATTCAATGAACACCTAATAACAGTCACGAAATCGCCTCATCAAAATGATCCTATATCTAAATTTTGAACGAAAACTTAATTCTGCATGAAAAACCCACCTATTTATATTAAGGGGAGGGGCATGAGCCCCTCGTTCCCCCTCTTATACATATCGAATGAACTTCAAAAACTAATCAGGGAAGCGCCTTGTCAGGATATACCTATATACAAAATTTCAAGTGGATCCGATATTTTTATCATGAGTTATCGCGTTACGTACAAACATACATACAGAACGGGCTATGATAGCCTGTGAGCTAAAAATTACACTTTGATAACGATGTTATTAACGGGAGAGAGGGGATTTTCAGGGATGATAACATGATTTCGAAGGCGGGGAGTGGGTCCAAAAATACCAAATAGTTGATAACGTTATATTTGCACAGCCCCCAATGATCTGTGAAATGAAGCCTTAATTTTCAAAATTTCTCGTATTATAGCCCTATCAAGCTGTCACATACTGGGTACAAACGATAAATTTTATTTATCAAAAAAATTTTCAAAGAGAGGGTGGAGAGGGGACGAACACATTTTTTAAAATCGTAGCAATTTGTACAATACATATCATTTTAGGTGTGGTTTTTTTTATTGGGCCCTCCGGTAAATACTATTTATCAAAAATAAAATAAAAGGTACTTCTAGGTTAACCCGTCGACCAAAAATTATCGCCAAGCTATAAGATTAAATGCCAGTAATGGATGATCGTGAATGTCACATTCAATGATATTAAATACGATTCACGTGTTTAAAATGTCATTAAGTGATTTTTATTTCGACTTTTTATTTGTATTTTTACTAGGGGGGCTCAGACCCCCTGCTCGCTACGCTCGCCCACCCCCGCGTAATTGCTTCGCTATTCCAAGTTGTAGGCTATCCCTGCTTGCTGCGTTCGCCAATACCCCATGGTATGAGTAAGCAGTTGCAGACCTTTCAAATGATGTATCACACGACTGGTGTTGTAAAAAAATTAAAAATGTGCTCCCCCTGGGGGGCAGAGGGTGACACACAAGACATCCATAATATGAATAAGCATTTGCAGATCTTTCAAATGATGTGTCACACAACTGGTGTTGTAAAGAAATTAAAAATGTGCCCCCCTGGGGGACAGAGTGGGGGGTTGAGACACAAGACGTCCATAATATGAATAAGCAGTTGCAGACCTTTCAAATGATGTGTCACACAACTAGTGTTATAAAGAAATTTAAAATGTGCCCCCATGTGGGGAGCAGAGTGTGGGGGTGACACTGAAGACATCCATAATATGAATAAGCAGTTGCAGACCTTTCAAATCATGTGTCACACGACTGGTGTTGTAAAGAAATTAAAAAGTGGCCCCTGGGGGCAGAGTGGGGGGGGTGACACATAAGACATCCATAATTTGAATAAGCAGTTGCAGATCTCTCAAATGATGTCTCACACGATTGATGTTGTAAAGAAATTAAAAATTTGGCGAAATATTACAGTTATCGCCAAGTTGGCGTCACTTTTGACGACTAATTTTGGTCGCCAAATTTGGCGATATATCGCCACATTGGCGACAAACTTGGCGATTGTTGGCGAAGGTAACCTTTCCCTCTTTATTGTAACCCATACTGCGATGCATAGACGGAGCCCTTTCCTGATTTGTCTATTAGGAAGGAGTGGTCCACCCGGACTCGTTATTTTATCTTACACATCAGCATCATTCTAGGAGTCATTCCTTTTAAGGCTAGTTTTTTTTACTATAGAAGGATTAATATTCTACTAATTATTTGTTTTTTCGTTATTTAAAATAAAAATTAAGTCAATAGGGTAACACCCCCAGTAATTGGCATGCACCAGTGATTGGCACATTTTACAAACATGTCCTAAGAAAAGATTTATATCCAGTCTTTTAAAAATCCAAGACCATATATCAGTTATATGCTCATTTACGTTAAAGATTATAACTTTCATTTATTTTACAAGATGACAATAGAGCCTAGGAAAGAGAAACAAGTATGGCTTGTATCAAATTAGCCATTTTGTTGCAAATTCTTCTTCTTTGGCTTAAGGAAGGCATGCTTTTCAATTCATTATTATCTGATTTATAATATATTTTAAATTTTAATTGACAACAGTTTTGTTTAGTTAAAAAGGGTTACTTTAATTGTGCAAAAGTATTTTCGACACAAATATTTGGATTTCTGAATGAATGGTAGTTGCCAATTAATGGTGCTTCAATTTTGCTAGTTACAAGTAATTGGCACCTATTCCAATTACAAGGAATTCGCAAGGAATTTGAGATTAAACCATTTATTTTGGAAGTACATTTAAAAATTATAGACTAATTTTGTTTATCATTTGTTTTTATATGAAAATATAAATTTTATCGGTAATTGGAATCCATTAGAGCTTCATATGACAATTACTGGGGACAGCATTACAATTACTGGGTATTAATGTAAGTATATTGTATTGTTTTAAAGTGTTCACATTTCAGACTAATATGCTGATTTCTTACTCTCAAAAACCTGAAATATGGCATCTTCATCTACAGTAAATTAATTTAAAGCGATTAAACCCAATGCAAAATGTAAAGTTTTTTTTAATATAAACATATGCCAATTACTGGATCACAAGGTGTCATACATTGGTGCTCTAGGTGCCAATTACTGGTGATTTCAGCAACCTTTCATAAATATATTTTTATAAAAATACTTTTTCAATTTTTTTTGCTTTTAGTGGGCAAAATAGATGCACAGATATGCATTCTTTGATTTAAAAATATTTCCAAGTAAATAGCTTATTTCTTTGTAATGAAAATTTAAGTAAGTTTAACGACAAATTCTTAATGTGCCAATTACTAGGGATGTTACCCTATGTATAATTTGGCTATTAGTTTGGCGATTTGTATAATTTGGCAAAATTGGTCGACGGGATAACCTAGAAGTACCAAATAAAATAAAATAAATAAATAAAGTGCGGGCTGCATGAATTCGGGGGAGCCACTGGAGCGGTGGGAGTGAAAATTTCTAACCTTTTTGGATACGTCATCTGCTACATCATCGAGAAGCTCTCAAATTACTCTTTCATATTATAAAATTTTCTTTCTCCCTTCCCAATTTAGCTCCCATGGCCGGGCAGTTTTTGAACATTTTCGTGTTCTCATTAGATCGAATTTTTTTACGGAACCGTCCAGTAAATAACATTCATAATATTTGAAATTTAAAAAGGTTGAAATCCGACCTCTGATCACTTGTTGATCTTATGTACCTCCGATGTACTTCCTCCAACTTCGCTCCTTTGGAGGAAGTGGGGGCAGTTTTCTAAATTTAGCCGAAACCCCTAATATGACATATTCTTGAAAAGATCTGTGACCGCTTACTCATGTTATGCATCTCCCGCTTCCCTCCTCCAACTTTGCCCCATTCGGGGGCAGTTTTACAAATTTAGCCAAAACCCCTCATGTATCATATCGATGGAAAGGCCTGTGACCACATACACATGCTATACATCTCCAGTGCTCCTTCTCCTCCTTTCACTTGACGAGGACACTTTTTTAACTTTAGCCGAGAGCCCTCATGTGACAAATTGTTAAAAGCCTGTGACCCCTGATTTATATAATGCAGCTCCTAAGCCCCTCCATCTACCTTTAACCTCAAGCTCCCGCACTGCCCCCCCGCTTCGCCCCCCTTGGTGAGAGCGTTTTTATAAATTTAGATCGAGGCGCTTCATGTGACATATGGCTGGAAAGGCCAATGACCAGTTATTGATGTTCTCCACCTCCGGTTTTTCTCCCTCTAATTTACCCTCAAGGGGGACATTTTCTTAAACTTACCTGAGACCGTTATTGCTTGAAAAACCTGTAATCATTTACTAATTTTATGCATCTCCCGTGCATCTCTCTCCACCTTGCGCTCACGAGGAGGACTTTTTAATAAATTTAGATTGAGACCCCATAATTGACATATGGTTGTAAATGCCTGTGACCACGGGCATTTGCACGGGTCAGCCCGAGAACCGAGCCCGACCCGGCGTGCAGGTTGAACTCAGGCCTATTTTCGTGCCCGGGCCAAACATTTTTCTAAAGGTTCGGGCCGGGTCGGGCTTAACTTTTTGTTCTGTACAGAGTTTCATTGTTTTATTCGTAGTCTTTACGGTCCAAATTTTCCTTTCTATTTTTGACACAGCCCGTATGAAAATTATCCTCTCCGTGTCCCGTGGTCCGTTTAAAGGTCAGTAAAATAAAGTCTGATTCAAAATTTTTTTTCTCAAAATGCAAACATTTTTAGATCGCCATTATTGTACAATTTTTTTTTTCTTTTTAAATAATTGTAGATTTTTATGCTTACTAAAACATAGCTAAATTAAAATATTGTAAAAAGATTGAAAAGAGCCTATCTGTCTAAAAGAGTCTATTGTTTTAAGCAAAATCGTGTTGACCACGCAAAATTAATGTAGTAATACGCAAAAAAAGATATGTAATACAGTTACACTTACTAAGAAAGGAACTTGTCAGTAATACATTTTTTTCTTTTCTATGTTATTCTGTCGTAGAGGATTTTATTGTACACCATTTTTCAGATTATGAGCCTCCTGTTCTACTAAATTTACCTTTCCCTCAAAGGATACTTTTGTAACTTAATAAAAATAAAAATATGTACTACAAAGGTTCAATATGATTTTATTAAAATTTTCCCATTATATGATTAACTGTTGGTCTTTAAATCTTAAAAACAAAAAGATGTTAATTATTTGTAAAAACAGGAAAAAGCCCCTGAGATCTTTAGCTTTAAAATATGCCTTAGCGATTGAAAGATTTCAGGAGCCTTTCCTATTTTTACGAATGATTTTAACCTTTTTTTGGTTTTTAAGTTTTAAAATCCAGTTAATTTTATAACGGGAAAATTTCAATAAAATAGTTTTATTCTTCGTAAATGAAACGCAAGGTGATAAGTGTCATTCCACTCGGAACTCCATTTGAGTTTTATGTTTTTCAAGTACACTTTTGTAACTTTTTCTGTTTTGAGTTTATATTTTCATTTTTCCTGGTGTTTCATGAAAAAAAAAATAAATGGTTAAAAAAATATAATATTTCGTTATATAAAGAACATGGTATTGCACTGCAATTTAAAATTATCTTTTTATTATTTTTTAGGTGTTGCTGTACGGACGCCTTAGTCACAGGATTGTTCTATGCACTCCAGCGAATGATTTTATAGAAATTTTAATTTTATAAATCTTAAAATTATTGATGGAAGAGAATTTTCCCAAAAACCTCTTTACTGATTGAAAATGTTTAATCATTTCTGTATGTAGATATTTCTTAATGTGTGAGGTATTTTAATAAAAATTTTAATTTTTTCTTACCTATTAATCTTAACCCTTTTTTATCATGAATAATTAATAAAACTGAAAATTCAAAAATAAAAAACTGACTACAAAATGAACAATACTTATTTATTATTATTGTTTATAATATTTTTTCTCCTAATAAGGGCTATGCTGCTTTAATAAAATGAAAAACATAATTGAATGCAAGACTAAACAGTCTTTCGAAAGTTGTTCTATAGAATAATTTCAGCAATCTTTAATATAGTAAAAATGATTAACATTTTTCCTTGCTATTAATTTTTTTCTTTTGGTTTATTTAGAAATAAACATGTATAAATTTTTATATAAACAAAATTATGCTCTTAAAAGAAAAGCTGTTTAAAGTTTGTTTGGAAATAACAATAATGTATTTTAACTTTCTACTACTTTCTGTAAAATTATCCATATTCTAAAATAAAATTGTGTGCAATTTAAGGATAAAACGCAGTAGATATTAGCATAGAAGACATTAATGTGATCCTAATAGATTCAAAAGAGGGTAGAAAAATCATGTATTCATATATTCTTTCATTTCACTGGGAAAAGAAAAATAATTTAGATGATGTAAGGTGGTTGGATGTGACATCAAAAAAGTAACCCTAAAATTCGTCACATTTGGCTGAATGCAACTATGTGTTTTGATGCGTTTGTCAATTCGAACTCGTATTTCTTTTCTTTTCTTTTCTTTTTTATTTTTTTATCGTTAGAAATTATTATCGTTTAAAATTTTTAAGCATAATAAGGACACTTTTGAATTTAGAGAAATGCACAAATCAAGGAATCCAGTGCCTTTTCAAAATGTTTGTTTTGTTTGGACCAAATGAGGGCATTGAAATTTGAGCGATAATCTACTTCACATGACAAACTGTTTTTTATGGCATTTTGAATATCTATTCTTTCTCTTAATTCTGTGATTCCACTCATTATTTAACCCTTTACGGCACAGTGTGCCCCGTCCGGGGCACCTAATTTTAATTCCAAACTTGCAAACGGCACCAATAATATTTCAACAAAATTTTGTATTGCAATGAAAGCTTTAAATTAAGGAATTCTTAATTTCTAAAAAAAATATCGTTTTTAAATTTGGGTGACAGTTGATAATTTCTCATTTTAATCAGCGCCGAAAAGTGTTAATCAGATGCAAGAATTTGCAAAGAAAAAATGGTGTAAAAATTAATTTTTCTCATCTTTACAATTCTGCTCGTTACAGATTTTTTTAATTTGAAATGGTATAGCATTTTGATAAATTTGCAAAGGACTCTATATAACTATCGGATTTAGGAAAAGTCTAATGTATTTTCTCATTTACATAATTGGATGTATAAATTTTATAAATAATTAAGTCTTATTTTAGAACATTAATGATAAAAAAGCTTCAATGATGAAATTTTTTGTGAATTTCAAAGTATTATAATTTCTACAACAATATTTTTCTATACTTAGAAAATATAATTTTTTTAAACTAAAAAATCGCACATAGATAAAAAAAAACATGTGTGAAGCATGTTTTGAAAAAAAAAATAATAATATTCGCATATGTTTTGATGAAGACATGTAAGCGTTTAACTCAGATTTACCGTGCAGCAAATAAGTTTTAATCTTAATTCTTGCATATAAGTTAATTGGTTATCCATAGATTTTTAATTAAATTTTATACAAAAAAGCATTTTTTGTGTTCAGTTTTTTAAATTAAATTATAATCAAAAATATAATACGTTCTATATAAAAACGTAAAAACGTTTATAAATACGTTCATTTTAAAGATTACTTAATTAAAAATTAGCAATTGAAGATTTGTTTCTTTCAACTGCATCAGTGTTATTCTATTTTAATAACATTTGTATTTGTATGTTTAACATGTGTAATTAAATTTCACTTTATTACATGAAAAAATTCTCATCTAAAACAAATATGTATTAAAATTATGATGCAAATTCAGAAAATATAAGTTAAGATGATTTATAGAACTGAAATGAAAAAGTTCAGAATTTTATTTAAATTATTTTCATTAACGAAAATGTTTGTTACCACAAAATAATTTACTCCTTAAAGTGACTTCTTTATACGATAACTGCTGAAATACAAACAACTGGAGGCAAGTACATTAAAAGAGTGAATATGTATGTCAGACATCTGAAGGTCTAATGCATCCTCTCCTTTGACATTATCATTCTTTAGGACGTTAAAAATTATTTAAATCCAAGGTGACTGTATTAAAAAAATTCTCAAAATTTAAAAAAAAAAGGTTTTATAATAAGATTTAAATTTTACCATTAATAACCTAACTTACTTCAGTAAGTTGAAAATAAAATAAAAAAATACACCAATTTGAAATATCAATAAAGCATGACAGTACAAGAACCGACCGCACAAAACCGTATGTTATCAAGCACAAGAAAAAATCCTTTATTTTATGGAAGAGTAATAATAGAGGAATCTAATCATCCATGTCTGCCGGTTGCGAAAGGGTGCGTATGCCGAAAATTAATACCATTAGTGCTTGACTTGTAGGCTTAGCATTGTGTTTTCCTGCACCCAGTTTTGTATGTTTTTGTATTTTTGACTGTAGGACAAACACAATGCTAAACCTACGAGTCAACCACTAGTGGTATCAATTATTGGCTTATGCTTCACTTCACGTCCGGCAGACATGGATCATTAGATTCCTCTATTACTACTCTTCCATTACCTAAACGATTTTTTCTGGTGCTCGACGACGTAGGTTTTTGTGCGGTTGGCTCTTGGAATATGAGGGGGGAAAATTGAAATTCCCATTTTTCCGGGAATTGTCTTTTTTCATTCAATTGTGAAAAAGAAAGTCATATTTATTCTGAAATTGTAACAAACGTCAAAATTTTCGATATATACACCTAATTATGCCATCATATGATATGGCCTTTTCTACATGGCCATGGCCTTTTTCTACATAAATGCTCTCTACGATACCATATAAGCAGGAAGTCACTCTGTTTAGTAGTTTAGGAACTATGCACATTTGCAACTACTAATGCGAACCTCCAAGAAGATCTCAATGACTGGACGGACACAACAGGCATGAGTAATAAATTTATCCTCCTGGGTGACCTTAACGCACATAGTAAACTATGGGGCTATAGCAACAAGAATGAGAAAGGGCAACAATTAATCAATCATATAAATGCAATGCGCCTTCTAGTCATGAATGACCCCCACTCAAAACCATCATTTGAAACACAGCACTTAGAAGGTTGGCCAGATGTATCTTTAGTTTCCTGTTCAATATATCCAGAAGTAAAAAGCTGGACAATAGACGGAGATATGCAATTTGGAGACCACAGGTTAATAGCCCTAGAACTACAAATGCAAATCCCACACCGGCCTAAAAGACGATATAGAACGAAGAACGTCTCAACCAAAAACTTCGAGCAAACATTAAACGAATCCCTAAAAGCCAACAAAATAGATTTTAAACACATAAAGTCAACAGATCAATTAGAAGAAGAATATCAAAAATTTATAGCCATAATACAAAAAAAAGGAATCACTTACAAGCCAACAATTTCATGGTGGACAGTGGATCTTCGAAAAAAGAGAAGCCAAGTAAAAGCCCTGTACAGAAAATCAAAATTGCAAGAAGTAACAGAGGAAGACAAAATCAAATTCAAACACCACAGAGCTACATACAAAAAACTAATACTAGAAGCTAAAAATCAGGCCTGGTCCAACTTCTGTAAAAATACAAAAGACCCATTTGGAAAACTAAAGAACATAGCATTTAAAGAATCTTACTCACCAGAAAATTACAGATTAGAAAATTCAACAGCAACAACACACTCATGTCAAACATTCTACCAGAAAATCACTTCAACAATATTTGGCAGCTCATCATATGAAGAACATGCAATAGATTCACCAATAGAATCACAACACCCATTCACGAGATCAGAGCTTAAATCAGCCATCTACTCCTTCAATAAAAACAAGGCCCCGGGATTGGATAATATAGATCATATAATAATCAGAAACATCCATAAAAATCATGAACACATCCTATTAAATCTGTACAACACATTGCTAAACCTAAATTACTTCCCCAACAACTGGAAAGTAGGAGAACTGGTGTTTTTCAAAAAAAAAAAGGCCGCCCAACATCAACAGCTAGCTCCTATAGACCAATAACTCTCCTGCCGATCTTGGGGAAAATATTCGAAAAACTACTCCTAAAAAGAATAAATTTTTCGCTCAGGAATTCTACGGAAGTAAGAACAAACCAACACGGATTTATCGAAGGTAAATCCACAGAAACAGCCATTCAAGACCTTCTATCAACAATAGACCTACTGACGGAAGAAAATAATTACATATCACTCATATCACTGGATATCAAAAACGCCTTCGACACCCTTCCCTGGGAAGAAACAATGCAAGAACTAAGACGCATTAAACTGGAAGACATCTACATAAACATCATAAGATCCTTTCTCTCGAAAAGAGGTGCTCTACCAAACTGGCAATCAAAGGAAATCCACTGGTTTAACAAAGGGTGCCCTCAGGGATCGTGCTTTGGGCCGTTTCTGTGGCGTATCCTCCTAAATTCACTATTACAACAATTACTGAAAAAAATTACAAAATAATAGCATATGCTGACGATATCATAATAATAATATTTGGGCAAACAAGAGTGCAGTTAGAAAAAATGGCCAATGAGATCCTAACCTTAATAAGTGAGTGGATGAAACAACATAACATGAAAATCTCATACGAAAAATGTAGAAGCCTCCACCTTAGAAAACCCAAGCACCTTAAAAGAAAACCAACAATTAAAACAGATAACAAATCAATAAAACAAGAAAACACATTAAATCACAGATAAACAAATTTTAACGAATTTTCGATTTCTCTATATACGTTGGGTGTTTCTTATAGATTTCAAACTGCTGAAAAAGAATATGTTTGTAAAAATTTTCTATCACCCCCCCATTTTTGAGAAATTTCATTTATACGTTTTGGAGTATGTAGGCATCGTATAGGCATTATAATTATATTATATTATTCTCTTTCATGTATTTGATTCACACAAACATTCCTTTTTAGCTCACAGGCTATCATAGCCTGAGAGCTGATGTGCCCGCCCGTTCTGTATGTATGTTCGTACGTAACGCGATAACTCATGATAAAAATGTCCGATCCACTTGAAATTTTGTATATAGGTATATCCTGACAAGGCGCTTCCCTGATTAGTTTTCGGAGTTTATTCGATATGTATAAGAGGGAAAAAGGGGGGTTCATGCCCCTCCCCTTAATTGATATAAATGGGTTTTTCATGCAGAATTAAGTTTTCGTTCAAAATTTAGATATAGGATCATTCTAATGAGGTGATTCCGTGACTGTTATTAGGCATACATTGAATAAGTATAAACAGGGGGAACGGGGGTTCTAATGCCCCTCCCCTTAATTTATATAAAAGAGTTTTTTAAGCAGATTTCGTTCAAATCTCTGAATAGTTTTGGAAGTTTATGGATTAAGTGTAAAAGCGGGGGATAACTCCTCTTAAATTATATAAATGCTAAATGGGTTTTTATTAAGGATTATCCGATTTGCTCTGAATTGTGGATATAGATTTTTTATATGATAAAGCATGTCCTTGATAGTTTAGGAGGTTCAATGATTAAGTATAAAAAAGGGGAAAGGGGAAAACTATTTCCCCTTCTTAATTTTTTTTCGAACGGAATTAACCCTTGAAAATATAAGGCTGTAATGTACAATTAGTATGCGTAGCCTGTGAGCTCAATGCCATCAGTTTAACTGGGCAATATTCTTTTTATTCTTATTACAACGATAGAAGATACAGCAAGCGAGTAGAAACAGATGTCCCCCTAATAAATTTTATGTTAGCGACCTTGAACAGACAGCTCTAGCCACCCCTCACAGTATTTGACTTTAACGCAAATCCCTGACAGTGGAAACTTATCTTTCGGGGCTAATATACTACTATTTCTTTGTTTTATAAGACTTTTTAATTGAATTTTGATTATAATTATCATATCTTCCTCTACAATATGTAAAACATGTCTAGAGGATGCGTTAATGAACCCGATTCTTTTTACTGTGTGTGCGGGGAGCTAACTTTGAAAAAGCATCGATGCGCCTATCATATGTACTTTGGATATAAAGTAGTTGAACGAGATAAGAAATAAGCACCTCGTTCTTGTTATACACAACGTGCTACAAACCTCCGGACGTGGGTGAAAGGTACAAAAAAGTGCATGTCCTTTGCTATACCCATGATGTGACACGTGCCGAAGGATTAAATAACTGACTGCTACTAATGTATTACAAAAATTAAAGGATTCTTTGCAAGAAGTAACCATAAAATTAAGTACACGAACTTTGATTCAGCCATGTGACTAGCATTACATAATGATGATTTAAAAATACCGAAACCTCCAGAGAATTTCACATATGATGATGCAGCAGTGGAAATGGAAATCGGTGAAACTGAAACTTCCTCGGCATCTGATGTGAACTAATCTCTTGGCATAAATGAAGAACTACACCTAATAACTCAAAAAGAATTAAATGATTTTGTGAGAGACTTAAATTTATCAATGAAAAAAAAAAAATCCCTTTCGGCATGGCCTATAGGCGGAGGTAGATTTCGAAAAGTTTTCATCTAAAAAAAAAAAAAAAAAAAAAAAAAAAAAAAAAAATGCCTATCTCTATTTAAATGCCCATTTTGGCAATATATTTTGAATTATATTCTCACTTTATTTAAAAAATTGACCAATATGCTCATTATATAGTTCCTAAATAACAAAAAACTGTTAATTAAATTCGTTTGACAGCAAAATTGAATTTAAAAATGAGTCATAAAATAACCAATTTATTATTTTTAATACATCCACAATTCTTTAATCAAGATCGCTTTGAGAAATTTTGTGCGAAGTGCCCACTTTGACAGATTTTTTTAAATATATATTTAACCTTTATCAAAAATCTGACCAATACGGCACATTACACAGTTCCTAAATAACAAATAACTGTCAATTGAATGCGTTTGAGAGCAAAATTGAATTCAAAAATGAGTCATAAAATAAACAATTTGTTATTTGAATACAACCTCAATTTTTTTATCATGATCGCTTTGGAAAATTTTTTTGCGAAGTGCTTACTTTGACAGCTTTTAAAATATATATATTCACCCTTTATCAAAAAAATCGACGAATACGCACATTATATAGTTCCTAAGTAACAAAAAACTGTCAATTGAATGCGTGTCAGAGCAAAATTGGATTTAAAAATGAGTCATAAAATAACCAATTTGTTATTTGAATACCCACAGTTCATTAATCATCTCGCTTTGGGAAATTTTGTGCGAAGTGCCCATTTTGGCAGCCTTTTTTTAAATATATTCTGCCTTTATCAAAAAACTGGCCACTCCGTCACATTATATAGTTCCTAAATAAGAGAACCTGTAAAGTGGATGCGTTTGAGAACAAAAAAAGATTTAAAAATGACTCGGTAAAAACGCAATTTCTTAAATTTCCTCAAATTTTAATCACAACTTCGTGAAATTCTGTTCAAAATACCCTTTTTGGCAGCCTTTTAAAAAATATATTCTGCCTTTATCAAAAAACTGGCCAATCCGTCACATTATATAGTTCCTATATAAGAGGAAACTGTAAGTTATATGCGTTTGAGAACAAAAATGAATTTAAAAATGACTCATGAAAAACGCAATTTGTTATACTTAATGAATTTTTTAATGATGGAAACTTCGGGAAATCTGTTCAAAATACCTTTTTTGGCAGCCTTTTTAAAAATATATTCTGCCTTTATCAAAAAATTGGCCAATAAGTCGCATTATATAGTTGCTAAATAAGAGGATCTGTCATTTGGATGCGTTTAAAATCAAAAATGAATTTGAGTCAGAATATAAGCAGTTTGGATTTGAGGTTTTTTCTCCAACTCCTATTTTTGTTTAATTTATTTTTGCTATAAGAATTGGTTCTATGAAAAACTTGTCAATATAAAAGTTGTAGATATTATTGTGAAGATGTAAAATAAATTTAATTAGATTTAATTGCTTAAAAATTGAGTAAGTTATGGGTTTTTTTTTCTTTTTCCTCCCCCCTTTTTCTTTTCGTTTTTAATTTTTTTTATCGGTAAAAATTGGTCCTATCAAAAACTTGTAAATACAAAAGTTTAGATAATATTGAGTACATTTATATAAAATTTAGTTGGATTTGATATCTTGAGAATTGATGAAGTTATGAATTTTTTTCTCCCCAAAACCATGTTTTTTTCGCCCCTTGAGCCCATTTTTAACTTGATCAAAAATCTGTCACGCATAAACCTTTTCCTCATTTTTTAGAAGTAATATAAACTTTAAACCGATTCGATATCTATTTTAATTAAAAAGTTATCGCGTTTTTTCTGTTTTCACAAAAACCCTCCTAACTTCCACCCCCTT
The DNA here is from genome assembly GCA_964019185.1 of Maratus speculifer. Lineage (NCBI taxonomy): Eukaryota > Metazoa > Arthropoda > Arachnida > Araneae > Salticidae > Maratus > Maratus speculifer. The sequence continues at coordinate 49,722,228 of OZ025293.1, forward strand.
GGTCCGATTTTGCCCATTAACGAACTTAACCGAGATTTTATGCCCCTTGATTTTATGTAAAAGTTTGATGAAGATCTGAGCATAATTATGGAAGTTATCGTGTCTAGAAGAAAGTGATATACACCGATAGATAGATAGATAGATAGATAGATAGATAGATAGATAGATATATAAACTTTTTTACTGATGGTAGTTTTGGGGTCTAGGAGTCATGATTCGTGTAGATCCGCAAAAATTTTTCAGAAATTCCAACATGGGAGACAATGCAATAGGTAGTATTTCATACGAAATCTACCTAAAAACTCAGAATTACTTGATCAAGATTGCAAGGTTGGAATCTCCTGAAAAACTATACAAAGATATCTATTTATCGAGATTGATATAAGAAATATTCAACATTTTTTAAAAGAAAAGATGATTTACGTTATTGTAATGATATAAGTGGCTTAATGTCTGCTTTAAATCGACAATATAACTCGGAACAATTACCTATAAGAGAGCACCCACAGATAAGACATTTACAGCTACATAAAGTATGAAATTTCTTATTAATGTCATTTCTTTTTACAAAAAATCTATATTTTTCTGGAACTTTATAAACAATGCATACTTTCAGTGTTTTAAATATTAATTTTAAGCTTTATAAATGTTTATTTAAAAGTTTGTCATTACTAAAATACCAAATGATAAATTTCATAAGGTGTATGTTTTGAATAAATACTACAAAATTGAGATTTTTAGAATTTTGAATTTTTTAAAAATCTGTGGGTGATGGAAACTTTTTAATGGCATATTCTTTCACAGCACCACCTAAAATATAAAAGTCACCACATTTTTAGTTAGAAACAGAAACCTTGTTTATCAGTGTTATCTTGGAATTACAATAGACAATACCCTTTCCTTTCTTCCACACCTAAGACAGAAAAGACAAGAAATAAATGCCATAACTCATGGCCTGCTAAAATTTGCCTCAGCCTACGGAGGAGTAAACAAATCAATATTAAAAATCTGGTACCATGCAATTCTAGAGAAGAAAGTCACCTATGCAAGCGCCATGTGGTACCATAGAATAAAAAATAAATACGCAGAAAAATTAATTTCGTCAATACAATATCAATGCCTATTACTAATTACAAGAGCCTACAAAAAAACATCAGCAGCCGCCTTATGTGTACTTTCAGGAATTCCCCCACTTAACTTACAGCTACAGTACACAGCAACAACAGGAAGAATACTAAGATTAGGAATACCAACAGACATATACGACCCAGCATTCTATCAATCAAAATCAAACACAAACCAAGTAAAACCATACATAGATTACCTAAATATAATAGAAGATGGAGAAGAAGACGAAGCAGAAGTCCAAATATATACAGATGGCTCGAAATTAAACAACAACACAGGATATGCATACTGTGTATACAAAAGCGAAGAAACAATATATGAAGACCAAACCCAACTTAATAGAGAAAACACAGTATACCAAGCAGAATTACTGGCATTGGAAGAAGTGGTAACATGGGCAACAAACTCAAAATATAACTCAGTAATAATTTATTCAGACAGTCTGTCAGGCATAACAGCACTATAGGATATCTTCTCCAGGAATCCACTTGTAATTAATATAATAAAACTACTCCAGGAAACATCAACGAAAATATACTTCAAATGGATAAAAGGCCACTCCAATATAACAGGAAATGACAGAGCCGATGAACTGGCAAAACAAGCCACGAAAACATCTTCAAAAGTGAAAAAAAGATTCTACCCCTATCCCCCATCATACCTAAAGAAAACTTTAAAAGAAAACCTACTTAAAAGACGGCAAGAGCTATGGGACTATGGTGACATAGGCCGCTACACATATGAACTAGTGCCAAAAATAAAGCAAGACTTCCTACTTCCACACAGGAACTTGTACATCTTCGCAACAAACCATGGCCCATTCTTCTCCTACCTCTACAAATTCAACAAAGTCCACTCTCCTTAATGCATATGTGGAGAATACGCAACATCTCTCCATTACCTAACCCAGTGCGCTCTAACATCTCACTTCCACATAAGAAAAACACAGTTACCCCTAAAACAATGGTTCTCACTTGTCCTTTCAAAACCAAGCCTATACCAAAAGATAATAGACTGCATAAAACTACTGGAGAAAAACCAATTCTTGTTCCAGAACCCAGATATTTATCTCCAAGACTAGCTGTAAAAACTGTTATTGTGCATCTAATTTAGATCATATTATTAACCAATCTGAACATATTAAGCATGTAATATATATATATATATACATATTATTGTTATAATTTACAAATTGTCTTTAAAAATCAAGTATCAACAATGCAAACCATTTGTGTACGCCCTGCAAGCTCGGGAGAACCCTTGAAAAATTGCATTGTAATACCCCTCACCCATTCCCTACGTCATTTCAAGAAAAGTAACAATCCATTACCTCCCCATAACATTTCAAGCTTATTTTAAAAATCTTAATTTTAATTTCAAATTTGCAATCACATAATCCTCATATCAAAAACTCTAAAATCCTATTTTTTTTATTTAATAATTAAACAAAAAATTTCAACTATAAATATACAATGATTAAAACTTTTATTGTACCCAACCTCTATTTTTTTTTTTTTTTTTTTTTTTTTTACAAGAATTTTGACAGGCGGGGCTAGTGAGTGCTTAAGCCATCTGGTAGGCCTGCCCGCCTGGTTGACCCTTGCCCCTTGCAACTACTAATGTTACATTTATCTGTAATCAATGTAAAACGAACCGCAATTTGAATAATTATATACAAGGGGGAGTCTGAAAAGAAGTTTCCCATGACGACTTTGCTCAGAGTTGTGCATGAAAGTCAAAAAATAGAATGTGACATTAAATATAAGACATATATTTATTTTTTTCATAATTACCAAGTACATTCAGACATTTGTCATACCGCTTGATAAGCTTCAAAAGAACCTCGAGGAAAAACTCTGGGTTTCGTATACGTAAGAAGCGTTTAATGGTATGTCCGTTTGCAAAGCCCTGATGTTATTCTGGAGGGTATTTTGCACTAATCAAGCGGTAGGACAAATGTCTCAACGTGCTTGGTACTTTTGTTAACAAATAAAGTTGTGTCGCATCTTTCATGTCTATTTATATTGTTTGACTTTCATGAACACCTCTGTCCACAGACACCAGGGGAAACTTATTTGCGGACTCTCCCTCGTATAAGCATAACTCATACACTACTTACTTAGAATGTGCATATTTCAAGTTTCTAGAAGTCTATTTATATTATAAACTTGCAGGTTGAAATTCTTCATATTACTATTTTTTCCGTGATTTATTTTAAAAATGCGGATTTTTTTTCCTCTAAAAATAGGACTAACAATGAGATTATATATATATATATATATATTAACTGTAATCTATCTTTTATAAATCTTAAGTTACTAGTTATTCTGTCTAGTGGTTTTTGAATTGCACTGAAAAAACGATCGAAATTGCAATATATATAGATAGATATATATTCATGATACACATACACTCATTCAGAATTACAAAAAAAAAAAAAAAAAAAAAAAAGGAAAAAAAATGTATATTATGCGTTTTACGAGCATAAAATCCGTTTCACTAATGTATTTGTAATTATGTTTGTAAACTTTTTTAGAAAATTGTTTAATGTATCACTTGAATTAATTATCCTTCTTTATAATATTACTTATAATAATAAATCAAAATACATTTTAGCATAATTATATTTTTTGAAAAACAAATTTAAAAAGCACTGTTGTGGTTACTCATAACCACTGCCATATTTTTTATTTAATTTAATTTATCGTCTATTTTTGGTTTTATCTTTATTCATTTATTATATATTTCGCATTCTAAAAATTATCTTAATTCTCGCTTTTTTTTAATCTCCCCTGTAAAGTTATTTTTATTACCTAACTTTTTGTTGATTTCAAATGTTGAAATCAGTTTGAAATTTTGTTCCTTCCGGTTTTGGAGGTTTCTCGTCTTTCCTAGAATGTTCGATGGGGTGTCGACTTCCGTTTTATGACTCCTCCTATTGTCCTATCAGGTACTATTCTTCCGTTACGTAATTTAAAAGTTAGTGCATCCTGGTATCAAATTTTGGCTCCGCATCGTTCTGCTGATATAAAAGTTCATTCTTAAAATACTGTTTCCCTATCCGGAGCGGCCACGGTCGTTTAGGCAGTTGAGATGAGAGCAGTTGAGAGGGGAAGCGGTTTCGAGTTGGTGCAGAGCAGTCGTCGGCAGTTCTACGATAATAAATACCTGCATAAATAATGTGTGCGATTTTAATAGAAATGATTTGTTCGACTTTTTACGACTAACGTTCAGCATTGTTAAATGCGAAAAAAATGGAATTATTTAAAACGCAAGGAGATACTGTTATCCCTCCATGGATCTATACAAGGATTTGTTCGTCCAGAAAAAAAAAATACAACTTTTGATTTTCCGAAAGAAAATTTCATATGAAGAAAATATGTTTCGATTTTGAAAATCCTGAATTTTCTTGAAAGAAATATTATTTTTTAAAATTGTTGAAACAATTCTTCACTTAGAATATTCCGTTAGCCTTACATTGTATGCTATATATAGGATGGACCACTTCTTCGTTTTATGTCAATTTGTTGCCCATTAATCTCCAAGAGAATTCAAGTAAAGGTGTAATTATTTGGAATAAGTGCTTCAATTATTTATACATTTTTATGCAAAAGAAAATGTGCTTTCCATACCTCGCTCTAAAAGTAAGAGAGCTGAATTTTACTAAAAGTTATAATATTTCCCAAAGAATTATATTCTTCTTTCTTCAAAAAAAAAAAAAAAAAAAAAAAAGAAAAAGAAATTTTTCTTTATGAGTAAGTCTTCTGAGATTATTCTTTTGCGTATTTCTGCTCACCTCTTAATTAAAGCTTATACAGGTAAGCTCTATTTTGATTTTTTTAATTATATTTTTCTGTGAATATGGCACATATTATTCCATAAAGTTATTGAGCTAGATTACGTCATGTCATGTGGTCGTTTGCGGCCAAATTCAACCCAGTGTACTAATAAAATACGATCACGCACTTAATTTTCTTGTTTCGGAACGTCGTTAGAAACGTTCCCCCACTAAACACAACAAACACTAACAATTTATGTATAAAAATCCTTATGTCCTAAATAAAATAGTTATATTTAAATTAAACTGATTCTTCTTATACTTGTGACAAAATAAAATTTCAATATGATAATACATTGGCAAATTGGACCATTGTAATGCAAAATGTACCAATATTTTATTGTCTCAAGAGATTATAATTACGATTGTGTGTATATGTATTAAAAATACAGGTTGATTATAAATGAATATCCAAACTTTGCAAGTTTGTTAAAAAAAGAAAGTACAATCTTTTGTTCTTCAACCTAAATAAAAGATAACAGTTGGAACTTTAAATTCAACACAGTTATAAGCGTTCGATACCCTCCAGAAACACGAATGGTATCAAGGCAGTACGATCTCATCCCACACATTTTCAGTCTATCAGGTGTGATTAGAGTGTTTAAATTGGAAATATCAAGTCAATTAAATTTAAACTTTCAACTACTATATTTTATTTCCGATGAAAAACGTGTACTATTTTCTGTTATATCTCCGTAAAATTGAGATGGGGTATTTATTTTTAATCACCTTGTATTTCATAGCATTAAAAGTGAGATAAAAGGAAATCAAAAGAAACGAATCGAGTGAAAATTTCTTCTGTACAATGTTTTTACACTGTTGAAAGCTTGTAATAAAATACTCATGAAATTTGACCGTTTTTACAAAAGACAATTAAACAACAGTAATTTAAATCTATTTTGATCATATTGTGATAAGTATAAAGTTAAATTACGGTTATGGACCTTTTTTCTGCAAAAAGGGTCAAATTGCTGGACTGCTTGTTGCAAATTTCTAACACAGTTAGTCTTTCTGGGATTATATAAAACTGCATAAAAATCGTTTTCTCTTTTAAATGCACAAAAAACTTTATGCATTTTAAGAATCTAAATCTTTACTGAACATATTCTGAAACCTTTTATGAGTCTGGTAACTTTTAGTGTATTAAAGATTTAAAATTATTCAACATTTAACTTAATAAGAAATATTTATTAAGCATAATTTTAAATCTTTAATACACTAAAAATTACCAGACTCATAAAAGGTTTCAGAATATGTTCAGTAAAGATTTAGATTCTTAAAAAGCATTAAGTTTTTTGTGCATCTAAAAGAGAAAACGATTTTTATGCAGTCTTATGTAATCCACTCCTCATAAAAAAAGTTTCTTTATTATACTGGAATATTTTCCAATTAAAAAAAATACATTTCCGAAAAGAAATAAAAAGTTTTTGCTCTACAGGGGAATTTTTACTGTTTTCGAGATTAGTTTAATGAACGATGCGGAAAAGTTTCCGTTTTAATAAAGAAAGATTTCCATCTATACTTCCGTTCTACCGAAACTATTCTTAGTGTAACGGGAAAGTTTTCCTTAATTTATAGGAATATATTCTATCATGAGAGAAAAGTGTATGTATTTAATCGGAAAAGTTTTCAATTTAAAAAGGTTTGTTTGTATGTTTGTATGTTTGTCGGCCAATTATCTACGCTGTGGGATATAGGCCCTAAGGGGTGGGATGCCCTCCGTGGGGTCTTTCTAAGGGAACCTAACCCGTATTTACGCAAGGTTCGAAGAAAACCACGGAAAACTCCGAACGGTTAGGCCGACGGTCGCGATTGGGTTCGAACCCAGCACCTACCGTCTACCAGTTTGAGGTCGGAATCTCTCGGCCACTGGTGGGGCCCAATTTAAAAAGGAATACTTTCTATATATTCTACCGATCTACCGAGAAATTTCTTTGTGTGAATGGAAAGTTTTCCTTATTTTACAGGAATATATTCTGTTATTACAGATAAGTTTACTGATTGATCCGAAAAACTTTCCGTTTTGAAAAGGAATTCTTTCTGTCTCCACAGAAACTTTTATTTATAGACAAGAAAAGATTTTCATAAAAACAGTAATATATTCTGTGTTTAAATAATAGTTTCCGAATCAAGTAGGAAAACTTTCCTGGCAGAAAAGGAAAAATTCCTTTTTCTTCGGATTTTATTCCGTATTGATTCGGAAAAGTTTCTTTACCGTAAAGGGCAACTAGAATTCCATTTCCTACCGGAAACTTTTTCAGATTTTTTTTACAGTGTATTGCAAGATATTCTTTAAAGCCTTATTTACTTTCAGTTATAGATTTTACGTTTTAAATTACGCTTTTAAATTTGTTTTCTAATAAATTAATTTGGAATTTCACATTGTTTTCGAATGTAAGGCTAGCTCCTGTTTCGGAAGTTACAAGTATTTATAGTGGGAGAAGGTAGATAGCTGTGTCTGTCCGCCTACTGAGGAGAAAGAGGCAGTCTCATAAGCCTGTTTAGTTTTAATATTTTTATATGTTGTTGAAAATTTACAATTAATTCTCATGGATTTTTTTGCATACAATTTCTTTCCAAATGAGCTATAAATTTTATATTTTAATGAAGAATATACGTAACAGGGAGAGGTTTGCTATTTTAATTGAGTATGGTTTTTCTCATCACTTATTGCAAAGCGAATCATTGTTAAATTTTATAGTATATTTTTACAATTAAATAAGATTAAAATTACTATTATATTGTACAGTCGTGGGGAAATAAGACTTATAATTAACTTATCGTGGTAAAACGTTGCTGGTAACACACGATGGAAAATAAAGTCTACTTTTAAATGATGTGTGTAAAATTTAATTATGGGGGCATCAACATATTTCAACGAGCTCTGACATTATTTGTTTCAGCAGCAGTACCTAATTCTGACACAATAAACTAACTCTACACCCTTTAATGAGCCGAAAAACATGTTTTAATGCAATTCGTAAGATAAGTTTCCGAGAAATTAATTATTTTAAAACGCACATACTTTATGGAATGTATCCAAATTGAAGTTCGATACTCGATTGTTGATAGAGGGAATCCGCTTTTTGATCAATCCTTTTTGTACTTCAATAAAGCAGCCATTGAAGATTGCTAGATAAAAAGATGTTATTAGAAGTTCCAAAAAATCTAGTTACTTCTATGGTTAAGGGTCCCTTACCATCATTTTGCAGTTTTTTAAGCATAATTTGAAAACTACTTGGAACAAAATTTTGAAACTTTGGATTTCCATAAAGCAGGATTTAATAAATCGAAATCCATAAAAAAATATCAGTTTGCAATTCATAATGTTTTCGGATATTAATTTCATAATCAGTAGCGGCTCGTCAGGGTTTGCTGCATCCGAATTTTCACACCACTAAAATTTAATCGAATCTTTCATATTATTTATTCGACAAATTTTGTTGATTAAATAAAACTAAAATAACCATACAATTTTAGTGGTGTGAATAAATTGATGCAGCACCCCCTGACCAGCCGCTACTGTTCATAATTTATCATAAAACTATAAGTGTTGCAAATTTAACGTATTTATGATTGGCTATTTTAGTATTATTGCTGCACAAAAAAATTAACATTAGGAGTTTAGTTTCAAATGATATAAAAAAATATAAATGTAATTTATAGGGTATGGCTAATTCCATGCGAACTTGTCATGTCTGTCACACAGCTGAAAATCGTTTCCCTTGCTGGCCACCGTTATTTTCGAAAAGTTTGCTTCGCCCTATTCAATTCATGCGATATCTTCGATAAAATAAGTCACATATTTCCATTCTAAAATACTGGTAGCCCAAAATCGTAGTATGTGACAGACATGACAAGTTCGCATGGAATTAGTCGCATGTTTATTATGATGCGGATGTGTACTTTTTTCCCACGACAGTACATACATAAATACATATGTATACATCTATTTATCATATATGTATTTATTTTTATGAGCATATTCGTGGAGCTAATGTCAAGTTTTAAAATCAAGGCTTCCACAGGCAACTTGTTTTAACAACAACATGAAAACATGCAATTTGAAAGATACAAAAAACAATTTCACCTATCTAAGCACAGTGTATGTATCTTTATAAGTTACCATGGGAAAAAACATATTTGATAGAAAATATGTCTTGTGTTTAGGGAAAAAAATTCCCTTTTTTATAAGAAAATCAGTTTCTTTTCAAGATATAGATTTAAACTGTTCTGACGCGAGAAAATATTAAATTTTTCTCAGGTGTAAACTTTGAAAGGGCTTTGTTTCAGTATGCTCCACTGAATTTTATTCAAGAATTCTATTCTTTTAAGTCTTATATATAAAAATATATTAAATCTATTTAAAAATACATTTAAATTTCTATTCTTTAAATTTCTTCTATTTAAAAATGTATGGCGAAATAAGTAATTTCGAAGGAAAGAGTAATTTTATTTTAAATAAATGCTTAAATTTCAAACAAAATTGTGCACAGTATTTTATAATGTAATCTCTATATTAAAATTTCAATAATTCATTAAATTTAAAATAAAAAAATATGAAACTACTGAATTTTTTATAAGGTAAATCATAAATTTTTTATACAATAATTATAAAATATTTAAAATTTTAGACATTAAATGGAACTATGATGATTCAAAGAGTAAATTCATTAAAATAATTTCACCGCCCCTTGAATACTACAGATAAGAGCTGACATTAAAAATGACTAGCAACATAGGTGGATATTTTTATTTTCTTATCGACTATATGGTCCCTTGAATTTTAACATAAATGGTTTTTTTTATTTTATTTTTCCACTTCATTTTTCTGAGATTAAATAATTTAAAGAAAAAATTTGTAACATACCGCTGTCTAAATTCATAAGACCGTCAAATCCATAGAGACAGGGTCAAAGCAGTGTTGGCATCATACCAGTTGTATTGTGTCTAATTGGGCAATTTTATTTTTACGGATGACGCGAAATTTGCGCTGCTAAAATGACAAGCATTTAAGGGTATGAAAAAAAAAATACGTGTGGCACTCGGGGACTGCCGCGGTAAAGCTATTGCATAGCATTTTTTATCAACTTATGCAATTAAAATTATTTAATTATTTTTTATTTATGCAATTTTTTTTTGTCTTTGATATTAATTCAAGTTACACTTTTTGAGCGTGATGACAGATAACAAAAAATTTTTTTTCTTTTATTGAACTAATGAGAATTAGTTCAATAAAAGAAAAATCGTTTAATATATTTTTATTATTTTACTAGTTAGGTTAATCAAGAATTTTTATCATTGAAATTATACGTTTATGGTAGCTGAAATAAAAAACATAAGTTTGAGATTTGATATTCTCAAAATATATGAAAAATACCGCGTCAATGTCTGCCGAAGTCTACCGAAGGATACCGTGTCGAAGTCTGCCAAACTGAAGCGACGTTAGCCGAAGTGTTGGGTTTTTTTTCTCGTTACGGATTTTCTAGATTCTTTCGCCGCGCTCAAAGCCCGCGATAAAAGCTATGCAATACCTTAATAAATTATCAAACAAAATTTGGCTGCGCTACGAAAATTAGATCGCTAGTTATAAGCATTTTAAATTTTCCGAACCTCACCGTGGGGGTCTCTTGTAACCAAAAATTAACACTGTCTCATAATAAATTACCAAACAAAATTTGTCCGCATTACGAAAATTAGATCGCGATATATAAGCATTTTAAATTTTTCGACCCTCACCATGGGGGATCTCCTGTCACCAAAAATTAACAATGTCTCATAATAAATAACCAAACAAAATTTGGCCGCGCTACGAAAATTGATCGCGAGTTATAAGCATTTTAAATTTTTCTACCCTCAACGTGGGGGGGGGGGGGGGGTCACCTATAACCAAAAGTAACACTGTCTCATAATAAATTACCAAACAAAATTTGGCCGCGCTACGAAAATTAGATCGCGAGTTATAAGCATTTTTAATTTTTCCACCATCACCATGGGGGGGGGGCTTCTGTCACCAAAAATTAACAGTGTCTCATAATAAATTAACAAACAAAATTTAACCGCGCTACGAAAATTAGATCGCGAGTTATAAGCATTTTAAATTTTTCTACCCTCACCGTGGGGGATTTCCTGTCACCAAATGTAACACTGTCTCATAATAAATTTCTAAACAAAATTTGGCCGCGCTACGAAAATTAGATCGCGAGTTTTAAGCATTTTAAATTTTTCTACCCTCACCGTGGAGGGTCTCCTGTCACTAAAAGTAACACTGTCTGATAGTAAATTACCAAACAAAATTTGGCCGCACTACGAAAATTAGATCGCGAGTTATAAGCATTTTAAATTTTCGACCCTCCACATGCGGGATTACCTGTCACTAAAAATTAACACTGTCTCATAATAAATTACCAAACAAAATTTGGCCGCGCTACGAAAACTGATCTCGAGTTATAAGCATTTTAAATATTTCGACCCTCACCGTGGGGGGTCTCCTGTCATCAAAAATTAGCACTCTGTCATAATAAATTAATAAACAAAATTTGGCCGCGATATGAAAAGTAGATCGCCAGTTATAAGCATTTTAAATTTTTCGACCCTCCCCGTGGGGGGTCTCCTGTCACCATAAGTAACACTGTCTCATAATAAATTACCAAACAAAATATTTCCGCACTACAAAAATTAGATCGCAAGTTATAAGCATTTTAAATTTTTCGACCCTCACCGTGAGGGGTCTCCTGTCACCAAAAGTAACACTGTTTCATAGTAAATTACCAAACAAAATTTGGCCGCAACTACGAAAATTAGATCACGAGATATAAGCATTTTAAATTTTTCTACCCTCAACGTGGGGGGGGGTCACCTGTAACCAAAAGTAACACTGTCTCATAATAAATTACCAAACAAAATTTGGCCGCGCTACGAAAATTAGATCGCGTGTTATAAAAATTCTAAATTTTTCCACCATCACCATGTGGGGGGGGGGGTCTTCTGTCACCAAAAATTAACACTGTCTCATAATAAATTAACAAACAAAATTTAACCGCGCTACGAAAATTAGATCGCGAGTTATAAGCATTTTAATTTTTTCGACCCTCCCCATGGGGGATCTACTGTCACTAAAAATTAACACTGTCTCATAATAAATTACCAAAGAGAATTTGGCCGCACTACGAATATTAGATCGCGAGATATAAGCATTTTAACTTTTTCGACTCTCAACGTGGGGGGGGGGGTCTTCTGTCACCAAAAATTAACACTGTTTCATAATAAATCACCAAACAAAATTTGGCCGCGCTACGAAAATTAGATTGCGAGTTATAAGCATTTAAAATTTTTCGACCCTGAACGTGGGGGGGGTCACCTGTCACCAAAAGTAACACTGTCTCATAATAAATTACCAAACAAAATTTGGCCGCGCTACGAAAATTAGATCGCGTGTTATAAGCATTTTAAATTTTTCCACCATCACCATGGGAGGGGGGGTTTTCTGTCACCAAAAATTAACACTGTCTCATAATAAATTAACAAACAAAATTTAACCGCGCTACGAAAATTAGATCGCGAGTTATAAGCATTTTAAATTTTTCGACCCTCCCCATCGGGGATCTACTGTCACTAAAAATTAACACTGTCTCATAATAAATTACCAAATAGAATTTGGCCGCACTACGAATATTAGATCGCGAGATATAAGCATTTTAACTTTTTCGACTCTCACCGTGGGGGGGGGGGGGGTCTTCTGTCACCAAAAATTAACACTGTTTCATAATAAATCACCAAACAAAATTTGGTCGCGCTACGAAAATTGATCGCGAGTTATAAGCATTTAAAATTTTTCGACCCTCAACGTGGGGGGGGGCTTCACCTGTCACCAAAAGTAACACTGTCTCATAATAAATTACCAAACAATATTTGGCCGCGCTACGAAAATTAGATCGCGAGTTATAAGCATTTTAAATTTTTCGACCCTCAACGTGGGGGGTGACCTGTCATCAAAAGTAACACTGTCTCATAACAAATTACCAAACAAAATTTGGCCGCGCTACGAAAATTAGATCGCGAGTTATAAGCATTTTAACTTTTTCGACCCTCACCGTGGGGGGGGGTCTCCTGTTACCAAAAATTAACACTGTTGCATAATAAATCACCAAACAAAATTTGGCCGCGCTACAAAAATTAGATCGCGAGTTGTAAGCATTTTAACTTTTTCGACCCTCGACGTGGTGGTTCACCTGTCACCAAAAGTAACACTGTCTCATGATAAATTAACAAACAAAATTTGGCTGCGCTACGAGAAATAGATCGCGAGTTATAAGCACTTTAAATTTTTCGACCCTCACCATGGGGTATTTCCTGTCACCAAAAATTATCACTGTCTCACAATAAATTAACAAACAATATTTGGCCGCGCTACGAAAATTAGATCGCGAGTTATAAGCATTTTAAATTTTTCGACCCTCCCCATGGGGGGGGGTGTCTCCTGTCACCAAAAATTAACACTCTCTCATAATAAATTATCAAATAAATTTTGTCCGCGCTACTAAAATTAGATCGCGAGTTATAAGCATTTTAAATTATTTGACCCTCAACGTGACCCTCAACCTGTCACCAAAAGCTACATTATCCTACCTTATTTTATCTTAAGACGATTCTTTTCTATACACATTCCATCAGGAATTTTTATTATTGAAACTATAGATTTATAGTAACTGAAATAGGAAATATAAGTTTGAGACTTGATATCCTCTAAATATCTGAAAAATACCGCGTCAATGTCTGCCGAAGTCTACCGAATGATACCATGCCGAAGTCTGCCGAGGTTAAACGACGTTAGCCGAGTGTTAGGTTTTTTCGTTACGGATGTGTTAGGATTTTTCGCGTTACGGAATTTTTGGATTCGGTCGCCGCGCTCAAAGCCCGCGATAAAAGCTATGCAATAGCTTAAAAGTTGGTACATGCAATCGGCCCCAGAATATCACCCTGCATGGCATATTTTAAGCTGGAAGCATCAAGAAGTGGACAGGGATTTCGTAAGGGTATCAAACGAACTTGCAGCACGATAGACCGGGTTCTATGACGACTATTCGGCATTGGGATGAAGTCCTAAAACACGCTATGAGATTGTACTTAACAACAGTTGTCCATGTTTTTGTTTTAATGGATGATAATTTGCGTCTTTACACAGCTGTTTTGGTCGAAGACTATGTGGAGAATGTGGGGAAAGGGCATGTGAATGAACGGTGCGTTCGACTAACTTTAATTCCATTGAAAATCTTTGGAATGTACTTCGTTGTTCTGTATGCATACCTTTCCTACCCACAGCCACTCTTATCGATTTTCAAACTGCTCTATTTGAAGAGCGGCGATTACTTGTATATGCGTTGGTTGATCACTTACTTCATAGAAATCAATGTCGCAAGCGGTAAAATTTACTCACAGAAGAGGGTACTCATACACCTTATTAATATTTGTATTGTTTCTTTGTTGTAGCTTTGACACTAGAACTACCATGAGCTGCACTTTGATGGGACTACGATAAGAACATATTCCGGCTCAAACCAGAAATTTGATTATGAAATAATTTTAAAAGAAACAAAGACGAAAACGATAAATAATAAAGTTAAACTGTTTTAAATCAAAATTCTGCCGTAAAGTTTTTATAAAACTTAACTCAACATTCCGGTAGTTCTAACGTTAAACACATCTTTATTAAAAACTCCAATATGACATACGGAGTTCGTAAGAATCTCGTTATTGTCCCTGGAAAATACAGATATTTGTTTAGATCAGGGCGTGAAATTTCCAATTGCTAGCTTGCAATTGGAGAGTAAATATTTAAGGTTGACGAGTAAGTTTCGTCTTTGAAAATGTTGTGCTTCAAATCAAACTATGCACAGCAATACACGGAAGCATTTCAAAATGAAGCGATGGCATTTATTTTCCAAAAGAAGTAAAGGTGCCCCGTCGCCTATATCCTCGTCTTTCTTACGGAGGAATGAAATTCCCCTGTCTGCATTCATCTCCCGCCCCTACTTTCGTACCGCGTACGCGCCAATACAAAATAAGATCGCTGTTCCCTCCTGCGCGAAGATATTCAGGCTTTGTCACCCAAGCGCAGCTGCTTAAAATACGGTAAAAAATATACGTTCTCTAAAATTTTTTTGTTTCTTTCGAATTAGTATTTTTCTTGTTCTGTGATAAATTAACCACAAAACAAGAGTTCTACTGTGGCAATTAAAGTGGTGTTTTAGTTAATTTTTTTATTAATGCCATGAAGAAAAAACAAAGTAATACTATTTAGTCCTTTTTTACTAAAAGTAATACATCAAACGAAAAATGTGATAAAGATGCGATCACAAATGTTGAAAGTAAATACGTGGAAACTCAAGCTAAGCAAAGTGAGAATGAATCTGATAGTAGCAATAATCCCCTTTTCTCCTTTTCCAGTTCTGCTAAAAGGAAATGTGGCAGTGATTTCGAGTCACCTCTTCCAGTTAAAAGAAAATTTAACAAAGAGTGGCTAAGTCATTTTGAATGGCTTTTATATGATGATAAAACAAGTCTTGCAAAATGCGAAATTAGCCAGCAGATGTCTTTCAGTAATGTTGGTAAAAAGTGGATAAATGGTTTTTCTGGGCTGTAATAACTTCTAATTTCCTCTTTGAGAATAAAAATGTAACATTGCATCTCAGTTCTAACAGATCTGGAATGTAGTGTTGGACCAACGGAACAGGAAATTTTAGACCAACTATCCATTTCAGGGATAATCAAGGATGTGCAGCTGACAAATATAGAAAATGTCGAGGAAGAGTTTCAGATTTTAAGAGGGACATTATATAAACATACGAAGATATACATTACAAAAAGACTGCAATCTATGTCATCAGATGTGTTAGAATGTGTGCATATTTTTGACATTGTGGATTGGTCTCCCAAAGAAAAAATTCTTGAACTTGGGATAGAATAAATAAAGAAGCTCTTTTTGTATTTGAACCCAAATCTCTTTAATGAAAAAGTAATATTGTATTGGCAGAGTGGGCAGAATTCAAATTTATGTTCAAATCACTGACACTGAAAGAGAAGCTGGAGTAAGTTTACGTTGAAAAATGTTCTGCAAGATTCCCCAATAAGCTCGAGCAATTAACATTTTTTGCTGTTTTACTAGTAAGCACAGCTCCATATGAGAGAGGGTTCAGCTGTCACAACAGACTCAAAACAGGAAACAGGAACTCTCTGAAGACTAGGACGATGAATGATTTGCTCAGAATTTCTGTCAATGGACCCACCCTGACAGAGTTTGACCCTACAGCTGCAATTGATAAGTGGTATTTCAGTGCAGAAAGACAGCGGTACAGAAACCTGAAGTGCGGAACTTAAGTACAAGAACTTATCATTGGTATGTATTTCTGTAACACATGAAACCTTATGACAAGCTTATTTTGAGTTAATGTTATTATTTTCTTTTTGTTGTAAATATGTTTCATTTTATTGATTTCTGCATTTTTTCGGTCAATAGAAAGTTTTTCATACAACATCTGTTAATATTTTAAATACATCTCATATTTTTTCATAAATGTAAAATATTCTGGATTTAACAGACAGCTTCTTCTAACAATCGTCAATTTAAAATAAATTTGTCATAAATATTTCATTTTCTGCGCAGCTGTGGGAGCTGACGTTGTTATCTGAATGAAAGTAAAATAGTGGCGAGTAAAAATTTTAGTCTGGCGAGTACCTTTTAAGTTGAAATTTCATGCCCTGGCTTAGATAAAAACGAATATAGTTTAAAAGAGCATAATCAAGCCTTATTTGAGGAGAGATTTTCTATTAAAAATATTGGTACCGAAATGTTTCTGGTCTGAAATTCCAGGTGTCGTACGGACCTTGATATAATCCTTTATTTTCACGCATAAGGGCATTTCCATGCGAGCTTGTTTGTCTGTTACGTACTACGATTTTTAGATACCAATATTTTAAAAGGAGAAAATGTGACTTAGTTTATCGAAGATATATCATCAATTGAATAAGGCGAAGCAAACTTTTCGAAAATAACGGTGGCCAACAAGCATAGCGATTTTCAGTTGTGTAACAGACTAACAAATTCGCATGGAAATGCCCATAAGCATATTTTGTATTTGTCGACGGCATTTCATGTCAAACCAAGAAATATTTATCGATTTTTTTCGCATTTTATTTCTACGTGTTTACTTTTGGCGCTGAGTGTACAATATAAGTCTACACTTTTAACGCCTTCATAGTTTTTGTTATTAAGAAGGAATATGTTTGAAGTGGAACCAATGAGAACGTATGTAAAATACAATATTTAATCTTTATTTTTTTTCTTTATTTAGCATTAATAGATAGTCACATTCTAGGAAAAAGTACGTTTATTTTTATCATCATCATTTTCCGAGAGCTTCAGTTTTACCTTTCTTTCACATTTTTTTTGCTTCGTTTCTCACTATCCTTTGAAGGTTGTTTGGCATTTTCCCTGCTTTTCATTCTCTTTATTTGTCTTAAATTCTTACCATTTCACTGAAAAAAGAGCTCTAGAAATGGTTTATTGAATTTCCTTTGTTTTACAAGTGTTTGGTTTCCAATAAAATGTTTCACAAGATCTTGGAAAAATATAATCTTAATAGTTTTTTCTTGAAATCTTTGAGTGTGGTACTTTCCATTCTCTATCTTGCTAGTTCCTGATCTATTGCTCTCAATATTAATTTCTTTCGCGGAATTTGTGTTTATCAAATGTTAAATTTGTTATTATATTCTCAAAAAATACAATCTTAAAATACTTTTCCTTTTGAAAGTGAATAATGGTATAAAAAAGAACAAACAGCGTTCCTAAGGGTCCAGGAATTTCCAGACTGGGAAATTGTTTCGTGCTAGTATTTGTTTACAGAAAATATCTTCTTAAGTACCACAAACTTTTGCTCGTTGGAACTGGATTTATTGTTTTCATAAAAAATATTGATAATCCACCTGTAAAATAACAATACCCGTACGAACTCTGACAACCAGCTTTTGACTCAACTTTTTTAGTTTTTCCCTGTATGATGTGGTTATTCACTCAGAATAAATTTCCTCTATTATCACTTTATAAATATTCATATTTTACGAAAAAAATTCTTTTCTGTTTTTATAAATATCAATCTTCTATAAAAACTACTGAATTTATTGTTATTAATAAGGATTATAAACAAACGTAATATATTATTTTGTGTGCTTTTCTGTCAATAAAAACTGAGTGAATAAATGAGAATACAAAATAAAAATCTCGGGTTATAATTGCAGAAAAAACATCATTTTTTTCAAACATTCTTCATGTGTGCCTATACAACACATAAAAATTTGAGGATTGTCTGTTGGATACCATATAGATATTTATATGGATATGCGCTGAAATATACAAAACCGTTTGTAAACACTATTTGGGGACGAACTATGAAATTTCGAAATTCGAGACGTTTTTATTAAAGAAGACACCCGACGCTGTGTTAACTGTCGTATTTTACATTCAAATAAATACAAGGTGTCTATAATTAAGCAACCCTATTTTAAAATTGTCAACTGATAACACTATTCTTCAGAAAGTTGTGAAATTTGTATGGACATAATGAAGGAATTGGAAATTTTTGTTGAATGTTTGTTGAATGTTTGAATTGAATGTTTAAATGAAAAAAAAAGTTCAATATTTCGCCAGCAGATGGCGTTTTTAATGAATTACACACTTAGCATACATTTACGATATTTTACATATTTTACTAAAACAAAACAATTTCCATATAATGGCCCTCATTTTCAGTGCACATTAATCTTCATAGGTTCCAACCTGACATAGATTATCTGTAATACGTGCGTTAATTTAACCCTGGTTCAAAGAAATGAAATTAAACATATTCCACTAAGAATCCTGAAATTAAATAAATAAAGATTCATGAAATATATTTTCCGGTTTGAAATGACGTTAACCTGTATCAAACTAATCGAGGTATTACGGAAGATTAGTTGAAAGTTAGCAGCTAGAAATCTTGCTGTCTAGAATCGCGAAACTCTATGTTCCATAGTTGACCGCAGGGTGGTTCTGTGAAATGCAAAGAACATGGCGTAAAATGCTGTCTTTAAGATGAGATGAAGATCTTAGATTATCATGACTTACCAAATGTCTCAAAAAGCACCAAAACCAGTAGTCTTATGGATTGAGGTATGGAGATCTGGGACCCATAGATTAAGAAATTGGCTTCTTGTGATACGTTCCTGTGTGAAGACATTCTGATAGACGCCATTAACCCTTTAACCGACAAAGCATTTTCGTTGCTATTGCTAAGATGCTGAGATAAATGAATGTTACCAGTAATTGCGAACAAATATTTTTGTAAATAAAAAAAAGTTATTTTTCTCATAAAAATAAAATTTTATTTTTTAAATTAAAATTCCGGTGTCGTTGTTGCATGTAGGAAAATTTTGTGGTTTCGTATAGAAACTAATGAACGTTAAAGGGTTAACACAGTTTGCGGAGGAATTTCAAAATAGTACGTAAAAGGTACTGAAATGCTTGCAGATCTGAAAAAATGTTATTTTATGACAAGGATAGATGATGCATATCGCTGTCTGGATGATCGAACGTGTTATTGGATCTCTAGCTTTTAATTCCTCGAATAAATATCGGCTGATAATAAACGATGTAGAAAACGCACTCACACCGTCATTTTTTGTATATGCAGTGGAAACTGTTTGATTGAACGTGGGTTTCCTTGACAGTTGTTGATATTCACTGAAGAGTCCAGATGAAAATGGGCTTCGTCTTTTCTGAGGATATATCAAGGACATTCTGAATCAACCTCGAAATGAGCAAAAAATTGAAGCGGGAACTGGTGTGGAATCTTGAAATCATGTGGAAGCAACTCCAGTAAAATTTGAAGCTTGTAATGATTATACCGGAGGATAACCAGCATGATCTTTTGGAGAGTTGAACGAGATACATCCAGTGCTATTGCCACATGACGGACGCTGGTACCAGCTTGTACGGTGAAATTTTTGTACTGTTCAACCTGAATCGCAATCCTCTCTATTGCTTCTGAAGAAACAGGTTTTCTCCCTCTTCCAAAATGAATATTCAACAATATTTATTCTTCTGATTTGCATACCATTAATCGAAGATTTTTAACAATCAAATGGACAATGAAGTCCACAGTTCATACGCTTCAAGGACTTCCAAGTACATTGTACCAGAATTTCCGTTAAAAAAATATTTGCCTTATTTCATGAAAAAATATTCTATCTTCAAATATAGCAAC
This sequence comes from Maratus speculifer, assembly GCA_964019185.1. Classification (NCBI taxonomy): domain Eukaryota; kingdom Metazoa; phylum Arthropoda; class Arachnida; order Araneae; family Salticidae; genus Maratus; species Maratus speculifer. The sequence goes on from OZ025293.1 coordinate 49,742,490, forward strand.
CAGTCTTTATGAAATTTTTTATACAAAAACACCTAAAACCAGCTGAATTCCTTGATGCGTGCGAACCCTGTTCTCATCCTATTCGAAGTCCAAATTGTTCGTAGAACAACTAATGCGAATTTACTGTTTTTGATACATAATTTTTCTAACAATACTCGGTGTAGTAAACGTAACGACATTCCGATTACGAATTCAAGGACACTGAAAACAAAAGCTCCGCGAAATATTGTAAGTTGCTGCAAAACGGCGACAGAAATTTACTTGTATTTTTATTTAAATTTTACAATTTTACGTCCGCTGGTGTTGAAATTTTACCAGATGATCCCAGATTACAGTTGTTAGTTTGGACTTTTTAGGTGCGTTCGTAATTATATAAATACGTAGCATCTATAGTCAGTCCGTCCATCTGTCTGTACATAACACACCAAAAACTGCCCAACCGACTCATTTGAAATTTAAAATATATAACTGTTGCACAATTTTGTGGTGCCATTTCAATTTTTTTGAAAACAGGATTTATAGTTTAATCAATCAAAAGCATTCCGTTACATTACGGTCAATGGGAAAAATAGTTTCAAGTGAAGTTTAATGATGTTACACTCTTTCGAATATAACAGAATTGATATGCATCTATGAAGTATATACTTAAAAACACATTCTGCGCAATCTGTGGGGCAAATAATATTTGTTTTTAATTTACAGGACCACAGAAAAGTATTCTATTACACATTGGTATAGGTGAAAAGACTGTTTGGAGTGCGATTTAATACTATTAAACTATTTAACATTATATGAAATTAATATACGTTGCTGAGGTTTATTACGAGTTACTTCCTGTATAACTGATAGCAGATAGAATTTACAGGGGCACATAAAAGGTTTCGGCCACTATGATGTATCCGAAGTACTGTATGCTATTACAAGAAAATCTAAATAATATTAAAACTTTGTTATAGTACGATCGCACTTCATTTGCAACGTTTGACATGTAATTTTCAACTTGTATAAATTGAGAAGTTTGGAATTTTAACCAACAACTATGAGAGAATATTTTTTGCTTTACACAATCATTTGTTATTCTGAATTAAACAAAGGGGAAAAAAACACTACTAAGATATTCTGAGGTGAACTAGAAATTTACGATTTAGTAAAGAAAGTTTTGTTTGAAAATTTTATTGTAATCAATTTTTGTAAGCTATTGTAAATGCATCCTAATTCGCCGCTCCCAGAATGCTTTTCACCCTGGGGTAGCGAAATGTTGAAGTAATATTTCTTTTCGCTCAAAGAATTTCCTAAACCTTCATTATTTCCTTCTCAAAATTTAAAAATGTTTTGATCAATAGTGTATAGGTTGTTGGTAAGCAACTTTCAAGGTTGGTCATTTAATTATAGAGACCTTTTATAATACTTTTATAAAGATATTGCATGTGAATGTAATACAATATTACACACCAGGTAATACTTAAAATAACAGTTTTAATGGCAAACATTCTAAAAATAAAATTGCCTGAAAAATTATAATTAAATTATGGTAACTTAAATTATGCAATGCTCTTTTAATTTCTAGTGATATTCGAATGCTTTATAAACGCTAACTTTGTTTACGATGTAGTTTGCGATTTTAAAATTCGTAAACACAAATAATAGAAACGCTAGTAGAATCATTTCTAAAAATATTAATTTATAAAATATGGTATCAGAAAAATTTATCGCTAAATGATCTTGCAAACCATTTCGTCCAAAGATTTTTTACATTTAATTGCGGACTTTAGTCTCATTTTCCAAATTTTAAGCTAGCTGTTAAGAGTTTAGGTTGTTTCAAAAAATTTACTCATATCCATGAACATTTTTTTATAAAATGGGAGAAAGAGATGCCTTATGAGAAAAGTATAACCCATTAGTGCCTAGCGTCCCATTTTTGGGACAGTTAAAAAAAACTCAAGTAAGAGTGTAACTGTTGGGTGCTCGTACTGGGGTTTAAATGCAGACATAACTCAGGAACTAAGATAAAAACAGTTTATTTAAAACAATTATGGCTCAAGGGCAATGGAGCAGTTCTTAATTTTAATAATTGATAGCAATACTAAAAGATTAAACTCATACTCACAGCTCCGGCACTAACTCAATCGAGGCACTTCAGATTACTTCTCACTTCAACTTCCGCTAAATTGCTATATAAACTTTATTAGACAGCCCGTGGCTGTACATGTGCCCTTTATTGACTTTGAAAATACTCTATGTAATCAACATTAATTCTTACTACCGGCACGCTTCTCGAATCTACTTCCAAAACTCCTTGTCACTCACTGAAGGCTCGATACACCTAGCTGGCTAATGTCGTTAGACTCACCTAGTCGGCCAAGGCCGCCTAGACACTCCTAGCTGGCTACTGTCGCCAGAGACACTCACACACACTCAAACTCCAAGCTTTTATATGCTGCAAACTGAGATACTACAAATTTACATATTACTTCTAACCGCGACATAACTGTAGAATCCGAGAAAGACACACACGCTCTAGAAAGTTAAAGTAAAAGAGAGGATAGATGTCGCTTTCATATTAAATCATTGACGTCACGATCTCAAAAATGCTAGAATGCCTTTATTACAAAGGTCAAACCCTCACAACCCCCCCTCGGACTCTACAGAGAAAAAGGACTGGACAAAATGCATGCCCAGGACTTTTTCTTGTTATAAATTTCAAACCACACAAAACACAGTGATGGGTGAAATTTGGCACCGAAACATAACTTTTAAAATATTACACACTTTAACCCACCACAACAAAAACATCAGTTTGCATCATATAGTCACATATTCAATCCAATCATCCTTCTGTCTTAAAAATAACCTCCATAAAACTCCTAAAACTTCCAAAACTAACGACTTTCTCTTCCAGAATAACCCACTCCACTGGGAGTGCTAAAATTCATCACAACACTAAACTTACGAAATTTTCCTCAATACTGAAATACAACTGTAACTTTACCAAAAATTTCTCCATAAAACTTTCCTAACATTAGAATTTGCACCAAGTCCAAAAAACCCAATGCGCAAAAATTTTCCTCAGCAAAATTCAGAACTCATCTAAAATTAAATTTACTTCATACTACAATAACTCTATGCTACAATAACTTCGTGCTACTACGTAATACCGACATACCCATTAGCGAATGAACTAACTCCCAAAAACTCTTCAAAACTAGCTCCACTTTAACAATATTTGGGGTAACATACGTACAGCTTCACATAGCTGTGCTTATGCAATAATAATCTATAAAATCAAACTTTACAAAACCAAGTGACGTCATCACATGACTCTTCATCTGTATTAACTAAAATAAAAATAGCAGTATCAATATATAACACAGGTATACTTCCCTGCAAGAAAATCACATTAACATTCAATTTTAATACAATACAATTTTATATTCAAATGTAACATAAAACTTCGCAACTTGCGGAAACCACTCCCAACTAAAGTACAAACGCAACGCATAAAACTCCGAACGATAAGAAGAAAGTTAATTCATTAAATGTTAGTACAAGAGATAGAAACGCGTGTCAAGGACTTCTTGACTGCAAAACACGTGCCCGCCTGATTAGCGGCGCGTGTACAAAATAACCCAAATTACTATCTATACCTTTTCTGAAAATTAAACATACATTAACACATATCATAACACATGAACAGTATAACAATATAATAACATTTTAACAACTAACCTAACATTTTAACAATAGAGCCAGAATTTTTTAAAGCAGTTAAGACAAAAATTTCAAACATACATAAAAGTAACAATTATGCAAACAAATTTTGAACACAATTAAGCACAATTCGTGAGTCCGTCAAAAATTTCCAAAAATGGCCACAAATACAAAACAGTCTGCTTTTTATTCCTTCACATTGTTACCACATATATACACTCTAATAGAAATTTAATAAAAAACATGATCACCCGATTATAGAGATGATTCGCCGCTAGCCGGCTTCATACTACAGGATGACTTTCTCCTCTTGTCCCAAAAACCTTGCACGAAGGATCTTTCGTCATCGGAACTGTACGATGACGCCACAGTTGACTGTCGTGCCTGCAGCCTGGTCCTGAATGGATGCCGTTCGGCACTTGTAGATTCCCCTCGACGACTCCGCTCTGATCGGTTCGCTGGGGTCACTCCATGGTGAGATTCAAACTGCTGACGCTGGTACTCTGAATGTTGTCTCCTCTTTCTAGACGCACCCGAAGTTACTGAAGATCCTAGGCCACGTTTCTTTCCGGATCTACGCTGTCTCTTATTTGGCAAAAAGTCCGATTTAAAAGTTCTTTTCTCAGTTTGACGAGTGCTCATATGAAGTTTTTTTCGAGGATTAAGTACTGAAGACGTTGAGCTATTGGATAACTTATGTTTTTGAGGTTGCTGTCTAATAAGTGGAGGAATGGGACAGTTTATGATCTTTTGCCTTTTATGGCACACTGAGTCTGACGTATTTGACACTGCTCTTTTATTTTTATTATCATACTTAGCTCTCGGTTTGATAGGCTTTCTACTTTCAATAACAGTTTTTGGAGCTGTTTGACCAGATTTTCTTTTTGAATATTGATGAAAAGAATTAGATGAAGAAGTGCTGGACTCGGGACACTCATTGGATCGGGAATTTTGCGAAACACCACTCGACACATGAAAACCTTCACTACCATTTTCTCTAAATTTATAAACTCGAACCTGATCCCGATTAACCGTCATTCTTTCACCATTGACATTAACAACCAAATTATTATTTCGAACTTCCAAAACCTCAAACGGGCCCACAAACTTTGGACCAAACTTAGCTACCCTCTTCTGACGACTTGAACTTAACCAATGCTTTTCTACTAACACAAAATCTCCAACTTTAACTTCCAATTCCCTTCTACACATATTATAATATTGGGCTTGCTTCTCCTGCGCTTTTCCCACTTGAGCCTTCTTAACCAACCTCTCAATATCCTGGCACATAAACTGACTTTCCGCATCTAACACCATAACTAGCCTTTGAAATGAAGCAATGACTTTTCTACCCAAAAAAAATTCAGCCGGCGTTTTCCCCGTCGACTCGTGAACTGCCGTCCGAAGTGCGTACGCAAAATGTTGAAGAAACTAGTCCCAATCTGTATGATGAGAACCAACATAAGAAGAAATCATTTGAATTAATGTACGATTTACATGCTCAGCCATATTAGACTGTGGACGCTCCTTACCGTCCACAGTCTCCAACTTTTCACACAAAGCCTTAAATACATTAGATGTAAAATCATAACGAAATGGTTTACTAGCAACTAGTGCGTCAAAACCAATATGAATTTCATTCGTTAAACTCAGTTTATCTGAAAAGACTTCACCAAAATCGACCAAAGACTTATTAAACTCCTCTTTCTCGACTTCACTTAAACCCGACTTCTCCAAATCAACTGACACTGAAACAGGCTCTTTCTCACTCAGATTCTTATCATTATTCACGATCAACGACTTTTTAAAGAAATCCAGACTAATTCCTCTTTCCTTCATATAATCCACACTAACTATACAATGCACTGTTAATCCATGTAACGCACAAAACTCCCAACATGTCTTAACCGAACGAATTTCTACTTCTAAATCTACTAAACCCTTATTATCACAAGGTACTCCTTGTGCCGACTGAACCACTAGACTTGACCTCTTCAACTTTTTATACGAAAAATATTTCCGATAACAATCAAAAGAAATGAACGACTTATCTGCCCCTGTATCGAAGACACTTTTAACGACAATACCATCTAACACAATTCACATTTCAGGTAACTCAACCGGATTAATAGTAACTTTATTCAAACTCACAGAAGACTTTTCCAACTTCTGAACACCTCTCTTTTGCATTAATCTACCTTCAAAATTCTCATCCGAATTTAATCTCCTTACTTGTGAAGAAACATTCTTGTTCCGTACTCCCCTTTCCGACCAAAATCACTATTCTGCCTATTTCCATATATATATCTATTACCACTTCTAAAATTATTAGCACCACCACAATTCCTATTACCATTACCAGTATTCGACACATTACGACCAAATCCATAATTTTCATGACTCAAATTATTATCCGGAAATCGCTGTCCCCCTCTCAAAAAATTACACTCCCCCTCATTTCTCAAATTACTTCCCGTGACAGGACTCTGTCGAGGTCTACGCGAATCCCGTTGATCCGAGCTATGCCGAGTCTCATATTCGATAAAATTTGGTGCAATTCTGAAAAGTTCTTAGGTGCTCTAATCTCGATATAGTCCTGTATATTCGCATTAAAGAGAGGAAGAACTATGTCCAATAATTCCTCAAATGTGATATCTAAATCCAATTTTTTTTTCAGTTCAAACTTATGTAGGTAAAACTTTGATGCTGATACGTAAATATTCTGCTTATTGCAGTAAAATTCTTTCCTCAAAATACTCTTATCTTTAACGCTAGGAAACGCCTTTTTTAACTCAATCACAGTCTGCTCAAATCTTTTAGCTTCATCATTAACCAAAAATGTTCCTATATTTTCTAACCAGAAAAATGCTTCGCTCTTCAATGAGCACTTAAGTACTATGTATCTATTCTTCTCAGTTATATTATTAAACAAAATATAATCATCTAGTTTGACTAAAAATTCAATAATGTCACCTTCACCGGTAAAATAAACACGTGACACAATCTCACAATGTCCGACTTTTCGTTGGGCGCCATTTGTAACGGTTGTGTGCTCGTACTGGGGTTTAAATGCAGACATAACTCAGGAACTAAGATAAAAACAGTTTATTTAAAACAATTATGGCTCAAGGGCAAAGAAGCAGTTCTTAATTTTAATAATTGATAGCAATACTAAAAGATTAAACTCATACTCACAGCTCCGGCACTAACTCAATCCAGGCACTTCAGATTACTTCTCACTTCAATTTCCGCTAAACTGCTAGATAAACTTTATTAGACAGCCCTTGGCTGTACATGTACCCTTTATTGACTTTGAAAATACTCAATGTAATCAACATTAATTCTTACCACCGGCACGCTTCTCGAATCTACTTCCAAAATTCCTTGACACTCACTGAAGGCTCGATACACCTAGCTGGCTAATGTCGCTAGACTCACCTAGTCGGCCAAGGCCTCCTAGACACTCCTAGCTGGCTACTGTCGCCAGAGACACTCACACACACTCAAACTCCAAGCTTTTACATGTTGCAAACTGAGATACTACAAATTTACATATTACTTCTAACCGCGACATAACTGTAGAATCCGAGAAAGACACACACGCTCTAGAAAGTTAAAGTAAAAGAGAGGATAGATGTCGCTTTCACGCTTACACATGTTAAATCATTGGCGTCACGATCTCAAAAATGCTAGAGTGCCTTTATTACAAAGGTCACTCCATCACAAGCGCATTTCACACCAGTAAAAAGGAGGACAAATAAATACTTTCTTTCTCGAGACAAAGTCCTCGATAAATTAAAATAAAAGTTACTCTTGTTTTAAAAGTGGTGGGAAAATGCAAAATTTTAGTTTTAACGAAGAAAATACACTGCTCAAAACAATTAAAGGATATTGCAGTTTTAGGTGGATTTTGTATCTGGGAAACTTTTTAGCTGGTTGATACATGGTCGACAGACATATTAGGTTATATGAGAATAAATTACACATGTTTGGCAGAAAAAAAATGCATTTTATTGCGCATTTGTGTACAAAAGGAAAAAAACACAATTTGTGCATATGAGAAAAAAAGAATAAGAAAAGGTGTTTTCTTCAAAGAATATCATTTTCAGAAGGAGGTGTGGTTTCCACGGGCGGCCAGCAACGTTGAACACCTTTGAGGCATGGACTCAATAAGGCTGTATTCTGCGTATTCTGCTCCACCCTTCCAGAAGAGCTTTTTCCAGTTCTTGGAGATTTGTGGGGGTTGTTGGCGGCCAGAAACTCGTCTTCTTGTGCGTCCCAAACGTGGTCGGTTGGATTCATGTCTGGAGAAGACGCTGGCCATTCCATTCGAACGATTCCTTCCTCGAAAAAGAAATCCTCCACCAGGTTTGCACGATGTGGCCTGCAGTTATCGTGCATTAAAATGAAGTTATCTCCGATTGCTGCAGCGTAAGGGACTACAATATGTCTGAGGATCTCATCCCTATATCGGCGACCAGTCAGAGTTCCATCTCGAATGATGTAGAGGTCAGTGCGCCCGTCAATGGAGATGCCACCATACACCAACACTCCTCCACCGCTAAATCTGACACTTTCGTGCACGAACGCAGAATTATTCCTACTGCCACGGTCCCTCCAGATGAAAATACGCCTATTATCCGGATGCACAGAAAAACGGGACTCGTCAGAAAACAGAATATTGCTCCATTCATTTCTCCTCCAGTTGACATGCTCGGTTGCCCACTCCCTGCGGTCGCGACGATGCCTTGATGTTAATCTAACACATACCATCGGTCGGCGAGCATACAGACCTACAACATGGAGCCGGTTTCGGACAGTCTGAGTTGAAATCCTGGTGCCTGTAGCCGAGCGAAGGTGTTGTTGGAGAAGAGTAGCGTTCATGTTTTGGTTTCTCCGAGCTGTTAACGCTAAATACCGATCTTCATTGGGCGTTGTTGCCCGTCTACGACCTTGCCCTGGTCTTCGGCTTGCACATCCACTCTCCAAAAAACGTTTCCAGATCCTGGAAATGATACTTTGTGACACTCCAATGGCTCGCGCTACGTCGGCTTGAGTTTGGCCCCCTTCTAACCTATTAACAATTCTCCAAGCTTCTGAATCTGTCAAATGACTTCGCTGAGACATCGTACTCATCGAAACAAAGCAATCACTGAATACCGATCATCCTTGTCTTCATTCTCTTTTATCCAGTTGAAAGTCAAATTTCATTCGCTGCCGCTGAAGGGACGTTTTTGACGTCGAACTCAAAATTTGCATACTCCACAGTTTGAAAACAAGAAAAATTTGCATTTGGGATTCTCTTCTTCTATTTTTGGCAAAAAAATTTCGTTTATATCTTTATTTTATATAAAACTTCAAATATCCTTTAATTGTTTTGAGCAGTGTAATTCAGGCACTAACGGGTTAATGTAAATATCTCAAGATACATGTCTTCTACCGGATGTAACAGCACTAATCCCAACATTTCATTTTAGATTGGAAACTGTTACCTTATCTTTTATTCTCAAAGCAAGGACTTCTACTGCCAAATTTTACCGTTTTCACACCTTTTGGCGCCAAAAGAAAATTATTTGCAACGACCCGATAGTATACATGCTAAACTAACTTGTAAATTCCTCTTGACCTTCACCTTAATTAAATGAACAATTTTACAAATGGATATTAGGCCTTTCAGTGCAAGTTCGCGTTCTATTAATAACCTGCTTGGAGAAAACTAACCAAATATTCTACAGATTTTTCTACAGATTTTTTATGCGTAAGCATATTGCATTGAAATATGTAATGCATATGTAATAACGCATATTATGCAACGTAAAGTATGTAACAAGATATAATATTTAATGTGTCTTCGGTATCATATCAAACTATCCAATATGAGAACGGTGCTGCGAGAAGGATACTTTCTTAAATACAAATTTCAGATGAAGCACTACTTTTTTGAAATAGTAAATTTCGGCGATTTCTTCGACTGCTGCGAGACCTAAGTGCAAGTATTGTCTTTAATGCCTTTCTTGATTTCATTGGAACTCGTTAATATTCATGTAAATATTGCTTTTGTGACAATAACGGAGATAAAAGGTCATTTTGACCTATACTAAATGTGTACATGATGTTTCAAACCAGAAATTTCTTCAGTGAATAAATAAAGTATTTACAGAGTAAAAATTCTAGTTTCAAATATTTTTATTAATATTTATCAAATATATTTTTATTTTTATTATTTTCATTGAGTAAATGTTTCCACCGTCCTAGTTTTAATATTGTTCATGGGCATTCTAAAATATACATTGAATTCTAATCTATTAGTGCTAACAATAATAAATTAGAAAGAAAAAAATCATGCATCAAGCACAAATTACGAAACACTTTCCAACACAGTCAGAATAATGCATCAAAACTGCACCGTTTAATAAGTAAAAATATTATATCTAATTCAACAATATAGAAAGCCATCTTATATATCAAAACGATAGCGAAATAGATTCAGCATACTTAAAACTGCTCTCTACGCATGCGCGAGCAAGCCTTCCGGTGAGTACCAGGTGATTCATTCACGAGAACGATTCACCGTAGAGAGAGAGAAACGCAATCACATCATCGCAGGGAGTATCAACTTTTACTCCATGTATCATCGTCATAGCACATGTGCGGGCGCTGTGCTCCAATGAGAGTTCAGTTTCTGCGGATGACATTCGGTGCCTAAATACAGATAAATACTCCCATGCTCTTATAGAATTTCACTCGATTTCCATTTTGAAATAGTAAGTTATTTGTTATTTATCATTATTTTATTTTGCTGTGTCCTTTATTTATTATTATTATTTTGCATAGAACTATCTATTATTTTACTATTTTTCATAGCAAGTCAATATATAAGCTTAGGATTATTTAGATATGGATAGCATACCTTCGCGAGATGTCTTTTCCCGCTGCAATGAATGAATGTTGCAGAATTTTCCTTCTACAGAATCTTTTATTTTTTTTTCAAATTTTGGATTTCTTGACATCTGATGGGGGAAACCGCCTTTTTCAGCATTTCAACTTTTTTTCCAATAGGCATGCTTGAATATTAGTGTTTTTTTTTTTTTTTTTTTTTTTTTAAATTATAAAATCTAATCTTTTAGAAAATAAAAAGTAGCTTTGGAAATGTTTGACTTGGTACTTTTAAGTTAGCACTGCACAGCATATTGTTATTACCTTATTGTAGACAACATTGAATCTTTTAAAACGCTTCGATCTATTTAAACCTTTGAATTGAGTTAATATTACCGTTAATAACTAAGTACAAAGCAGTAATAACAGCATTCGACATAATGTTGTCATTTAAATATATGCACAAATATCAATAGTAAAGAATAAATTACAATGGTGATTTTGTCATCATAGTGTATATGAATGCATTTTATATGAAATTAGTAATGAATAATGACTGTAATTTATAATTTATCCATATCATGCCTTGCAGCAAAATTTTTTCTGCAGTTTGCAACACAAGTAAAAATTTAAAAACAGTCTGAAGAACGTAAAGACTAATGTCCCCTTTTCAATCCCTTACATTATGTTACAAGTATTTGTGATTGACATAAAAAGAAAGTACTTTTAATATTCAACTATTTTTAACCTCAGAATTTTTAACGCCATCCTTCATTGCCGAAATAGGGAGAAAATCCATTCAAGAACTTTTTTTCCACAATCGTTTGTTAAAAATTCCGATTGAGAAATTTTTTTTCTCACAATCTTTTGCAGTTTTTTTCACGATCTGTTTACAAATTTTGCTATTTTATTAGACAACTTTTTGTCGAAATTTCCTGTTTTTTCAAACTTTTTTCATGAAACTTGCCGTTTTTTGAGACGTTATGACAAAATTTTAATTTTTTGCAATACTTTGATAAAATTTGTGTTTTGTTAGGGATACCTGAACAAAATTAGCATTTTTTTCAGTCTTTCAACAAATTTTACAGTTTTTTTAGCAATCTTTTGAAGAAATTTGCTCTTTTTTGTCATCTATTTACAAAATTTCGTTTTTTTTGTGTGTGTGAGGAGGTTATTTGATGAAATTTACTATTTATTTTTCAATTTTTTGACGAAATTTGCTATTTTTTGTGATTATTTGCCATGTAATTTATAATTTATCCATATCATGTCTTGCAGAAGAATTTTTTCTGCAGTCTACATCACGAGTAAAAATTTAAAACAGTCTGAAGAACGTAAGGACTAATTTTCCTCTTTTCAATACCTTACATTATGTTACAAGTATTTGTGACTGACATAAAAAGAATGTACTTTTAAAATTAAACTACTTTTAACCTCAGAATTTTTAACACCACCCTTCATTGCCGAAACAGGGAGAAAATCCATTCAAGAACTTTTTTTTTCCACAATCGTTTGTTAAAAATTGCGGTTGAGAAATTTTTTTGTTTTCTCACAATCTCTTGCAGTATTTTTCACGATCTGTTAGCAAATTTTGCTATTTTTATAGACAACTTTTTGTCGAAATTTGCTGTTTTTTCAAAAAAATTTCATGAAACTTGCCGTTTTTTGAGATGTTTTCACAAAATTTTAATTTTTTGCAATACTTTGACAAAATTTGTTTTTTGTTATGGATACCTGAACAAAATTTGCATTTTTTTTCAGTCTTTCAACAAATTTTACAGTTTTTTAGCAATCTTTTGAAGAAATTAGTTATTTTTGGGGATCTTTTGACAAAATTTGCTTTTTTTGTCATGTATTTACAAAATTTCGGTTTTTTGGACTGAGGAGGTTATTTGATGAAATTTACTATTTATTTTTTCAATTTTATGACGAAATTTGGTATTTTTTTGTGATTATTTGCCAAAATTTGCGTTTTTTATGGTGCCTAGAAAGTTTTTGGTTTTTTTTTCGATCTCTTGATGAAATTTACAATTTTTGTGATACCTGGACAAAATTTGTCGTTTTCTCAAGGTCTTTTGATGAAATTTGTCATTTTCTCGAGGTCTTGGAAATTTGTTGTTTTCTCGCGATCTTTCAATGTAATTTTCCGTTTTATCAAAATCTTTCAACGAAATTTTCCATTTTTTGGCAAACTTTTGACGAAATCTGCGTTTTTTCCGTGATACCTGGACAAATTTTGCATTTTTCCATAATTTTTTTGTAAAAGGTAAGTTTCTGATAAACTTTTAATGAAATTCATTGTTTTTTTTGTGATCTTTTGTTAAAATGTACCTTTTTGGCGATCCTTTGACAAAATTTGAGTGTTTTTCACTCCCCTTTGACAAAAATTCCAAGATATATGGCAAAATTGGTGATTTTTCTTCGCACAATTGACAAAATTAAATTTTTTTTTAGACCATTTGTCAAAATTTAAGGTATCAATTTATAGTTTATATCATGTTTTTCCCGAGTTATATGGCGAAATTGGTGATTTTTCTTTGTACAATTGACAAATTTTTTTTTGTCTTTTTTATAGACTATTTGTCAAGTTTTAAGATTACTTTAGTTAGATTACTTAGTTTAGAAATGATTGCCTAAATTTTTCAGAAAATTCAAAACAGAATCGTCCTTGATTTATAGTTTTTATCATGTTTATATCAATTTATAGTTTACATCATGTTTTTCCCGAGTTATGGTGAAATTGGTGATTTTTCTTCGCACAATTAACAAAATTGATTTTTTTTTTTTTTTTTTTTTTTTTTTTTTTTTTTTTTTTTTTGAGACCATTTGTCAAAATTTATGAATTTTCAGATCTATGACGGATTTTTTTTTAAGTTTAAAAATGATTGCCTGAATTTTTCAAAAAATTCAAAACAAAATCGTCCTTGATTTATAGTTTATATCATATTTAATGATCAAGTTATCATGATTATATTATCATGTTTAAGTCAATTTATAGTTTATATCATGTTTTCTGAGATATATGGCGAAACTGGTGATTTTTCTTCGCACAATTAACAAATGTTATTTTTTATTTTATTTATTTATTTATTTATTTATTTATTTATTTTTTTTTTTTTTTTTACTATTTCTCAAAATTTACGATTACTTTAGTTAGATTACTTTGTTTAGAAATGATTGCCTCAATTTTTTGGAAAATTCAAAACAGAATTGGCCTTGATTTATAGTTTTTATCATGTTTATATCATGATCATGTTCATATCAATTTATAGTTTGTATCATGTTTTTCCCGAGAAATATGTGTGAAATTGGTGCTTTTTCTTCGCATAAATGACAAAATTGTTTTTTTTTTTTTTCAAAATTTACTAATACTTCGGAATTTTCAGATTTATGACGGTTTTTTCTAAATTTAGAAACGATTGCCTAAATTTTTCGGAAAATTAAAAAAAGAATCGTCTTTGATTTACAATTTAACGTGAATCGGAGCTTCGTTAATCGTATGTGATCCTGATAATATTATAATGGAACGTGGTAAACGATTTCTAGCATTTTTTAAAAACTTTAACGGTTGAAAAATAGTCTGCAGATGTTCTCAACTCAAATTCTGCAACATTCATTTATTGCAGGGGTGAAAACTTGTAGTAACATATCGCGAAGATATGTTAGATCCATAACTAAATAAGCTTAGGACTCGCTATGAAAAATAGCAAAATAATAGATAGTTCTATGCAAAATAATGGAGATCGAAATGGGCACAGCAAAGTAAAATAAATAATGAAAAATAACAAATAACTTACTATTTCAAAATGGATAAGCGTCAGAAGAGAGAAATTCTATGAGTGCATCTGTGAATGTAATTTGTTTGGATATAAAATGCAGGGTTTTTTTTCATTTATTGAATTTTTTAATAAAATTTAATTTAAAAAAATTTCTTTTATAGCTGAAAAAACTACTTTTTTTTCTTTGGTGCTTTCATATTGTTGCCGTCAACTTGCGAGCTATTTTTTCCGAGATATATAGCGAAATTGGCGATTTTTCTTCGCGCAGTTGACAAAATCGATTTTTTTTTTCCTTCCAGGACCATTTGTCAAATTTTACGAATTTTCAGATTTATGATGGATTTTTCTTTTTATGTTTTAAAATGATTTCTTGAATTTTTCAGAAAATTCAAAACAAATTGTCGTTGATTTATAGTTTTTACTGTTTATATCATATTTTATGATCATGATCATATTATCATATTTATATCAATATATAGCTTATATCACATTTTTCCAAAGATATATGACGAAATTGGTGATTTTTCTTCGTACAATTGACAAAATTGATTATTTTTCCTTTTTTTATAGACCATTTGTCAAATTTTACGATTACTTTAGTTAGATTACTTAATTTAGAAATGATTGCCTAAATTTTTCGGAAAATTCAAAACAGAATCGTCCTTGATTTATAGTTTTTATCATGTTTTTCCAGAGATATATAGTGAAATTGGTGGGTTTTGTTCGCACAATTAACAAAATTGTTTTTTTTTTTTTTTTTTTTTTTTTTTTTTGAGACCATTTGTCAAAATTTATAAATTTTCAGATCTATGACGGATTTTTTTTTTTTTACTTTAGAAATGATTGCCTGGATTTTCCAAAACAGAATCGACCTTGATTTATAGTTTTTATCATGTTATCATGATTATATTATCATGTTTATGTCAATTTATAGTTTATATCATGTTTTCTGACATATATGGCGAAACTGGTGATTTTTCTTTGCACAATTAACAAATGTGATTTTTTTCTTTGAGAATATTTGTCAAAATTTACGATTACTTTAGTTAGATTACTTAGTTTAGAAATGAATGCCTAAATTTTTCAGAAAATTCAAAACTGAATTGGCCTTGATTTATAGTTTATCTTATGATCATGTTCATATCAATTTATAGTTTATATCGTGTTTTTCCCGAAATATATGTGCGAAACTGGTGCTTTTTCTTCGCACAGTTGACAAAATTGTTTTTTTTCTTTTTGATATTTGTCAAAATTTACTATTACTTCGGAATTTTCAGATTTAGGACGGTATTTTCTAAGTTTAGAAATGATTGCCTAAATTTTTCGGAAAATTCAAAATAGAATCGTCCTTGATTTATAATTTAACGTGAATTAGAGCTTCGTCAATCGTATGCTATCCGGATAATATTACAATGGATCATGGTAAATGATTTCTAGCATTTTTTAAAAACTTTAACGGGTGAAAAATAGTCTGCAAACGTTCTCAAAAAGTCTGTGACGAGCGTCGCACCAGTGCACCGATTCTGCGCCCGGTATCATGTGATATTGGTGTTTTGTCTGTAAATGGAAAAGCATCAGATGAGATAAATTCTATGAGTGCATTTGTGAATGTAATTTGCCTGGATATAAAATGCAGGGTTTTTTTTCATTTATTGAAGTTTTTAATAAAAATTAATCCTTAAAAAATTCTTTTATAGCTGAAAAAAATATTTTTTTCTCTTTGTTGCTTTTATATTGTACCGTCAAGTTTTGACGGGTTCCATCTAGTTTTCTATTACATTTCTATTAACTTGTAGTAAGCCTAAAGAAAGTATATAAATCTTATTATATGCAAAAAACATAGCTTTTATCATGTTTATCATAATTAAAATACACCGCAAATAATGTAACCTCCATAACTATTATGTAACAAAATTTTTTGTGGTGCGATGTAAATGATTGCAAGTATACATTTTAGCGGCATATTCTACAAAATGTATATTTTATTACCCTTCATAAATGCATATCAATTTCATTGTGTCTCAACGGCTGTTATATCATTAAAAAGTACTGGATGGGATAAAGTTATTTTATCCCATCGGCCGTAATGTAAAGGAATATTTTTAATTGCTCCTGTATTTGAACTATGTATACAATTTTACTGAAATTTGAAATGGCTTGACAAAATGCTGCCACAAATATATATTTTAAATTATAAATAATTCGGCTGGGTAGTTTTTGCGCTGTTATATGCGGATAGACAAACAGAGACAGACGGATGGATATATGACTATAGGATCTACATATTTCTATAATTACGAATACACCTACAAAGCAGTTAAATTTAAAAGAGCATGCCGAAATTAAAAACATATTTCCAGTAGTTATTTCTCAAAGACCGTACTATAACTAATTTCTTTTGTGTATCTCTGTAAATTGATTAAACATGCTATGTATGTCCTGTTATAACGTAATCATTATGCAATTCAGTGATTTATGTCAGTTGCAATACATTTGCAATAGCGTAATGTCATAAAAATACTCTGCAAACTATTTTTCCCCGTAGACTATGATGTAATGAAATTCTTTTGGGGGCTCCTGTAATTGAATTATTAATCCCACATACTTCATATACAGAGCACACAAGCGACTATTTTTCTATTCAGTTCACATCAATATTTTTCTAATACAAAGTTTCAAGTTTATTTTTCTTGCAAATGTTGTCAAAGTGAACTGTAATGTTCTGTTGAGAGTAAGTGGTACGAGTTGGCATTTAAAAAAATCGCCTTTGGTATCCCTGCATATACAGTACCAAACTTGCTTAAGAGATCCTAAATAAGGTTTACCAATTAAATGAAAATCTGAGTATATTTATGGAAATTAGAGCCTAGACAGAGTAATCGATGGACAGACAAATCGAATGCATAAACACTTTTCAACTTTGTTAGAATGTGTTAAAAGTTATATATAGCCGTGCAAGACTTTTTCACCACAATTTTTTGTCACTTTTTTTTATTATTATTTTTAAACTGCAATTCTTTTCATCAAGCAACGCGTTTTAACGACAAATAAGTATACAATGTCAAAAGCCGCAAACATTTTCCAAAAATACCTCATTTATCGCTGAGACTTTAGCGTGTGAAGAGAAAAAATTACTTTAACATCAGAAATAATACTTATGCTGGTTTTCTCTAATATTGCTCAATCTGTATACGCTTGTTGTCTGTATGCGTGGTTTATTCTCTTCTACTAACCAGGAAGAAAGGTGTTTAAAAAAATGATAAATTAAAAGTAGACATAGCTTAGATATTTCTTTTTTTTTTTTATAAATGTTTCTAAATTATACTGCGAAACCATTAACCTTTTCATTCATAAATTATTTTCCATTATTATCTTTTTCGGTATAAATGAGAACTCGTTATAAAGTAATTTTACTATTGTTCTGCAGGTTAGCTATTAACTGACCACAAATTGATCTCCACAAATGCATGCTGAAAACGTTTTTGCCTTATAAGATAATTTTTATCTATCCTCCTAGAAAGCCTGTATGAATGAAAGGGTTGAAGTTTTAAACTTCACTTTTTCCTCTTTTACTTTATTTATTTATTTATTGGCGAATTGAATCTTGATGATTGTGTTTTAATAGAAATTATTATAATAAGGATATAATTATAATTTATATCAGAAAAGCATGGAAAAGTATTTTCTTTTGTGCTTTAAAATCTTTTTAGTATTATTTCCTAACACGTTTCTAAATAGACTCTAAATCTTCTTTTTACAATAACAATTCCGAGAAGCATTTAATCTAAATCAGACTGTTTCCCTTTTGAAAGGAAAGAAAAACAAACTTTGAAGAGGAAGTAATAACAAACAGGGAAAAATCCACCAAGATTTGAGATTTCCTGATGCAGTCAATTTTGGGACTATCTGTTTTAAAAAGGCTAATACCCGCATTTTTGTACGAAGGTTACTTAAGCTGATCGACCTCTTTCTTAATATTTTATGTAAATAGACAGTCTTAAAAATATCACGTCGGAAATTGCACATCAAACGTAGAAAAATGATATGCGTTCGTTGTACATTTTTTTTAATATAGAGTATTCAAAATATTTTGCGCGTCTCTGTAAATACTTTGTGCTTTCTTTTATACAGGAATTAACTTTTAGTAAGCCTCAGCAACGTATATAAATTTTATAAAATGTAAAATAGTTTAATATAATTAAAACACACCTCGAACAATGTTTCCCCCTATACCATTATGTAATAGAATACATTTGTTTAGCTCTGTAAATTAATAAAAAATATTCTTTGAACTACAAATTGCACAGAATGTATATTTTAGTACATATATTTCCTAAATGCACCTGAGTTCTTTTATGTTCGAAAAAGTGTAACATCATTAAAAAGCATTTGAAACAATTTTTTTTCACTTGACAGTAATATAACAGAATCGTTTTGATTGACCCTGTAATTGAACTATACATCCAATTTTCTTAATATTTGAAATTACTCGACAAAATTATGTAATAATTATATATTTTAAATTTCAAATGATTTCGTTGGGTAGCTTTTGCATCGTTATATGCGAGCGGACGAATGGGCGGACTGAATGACCACTATAAGTGCGACGTATTTATATAATTATGAACGCAACAAAAAATGGATTAATTGTTAATGATTCTTATACATTTTACAAAGAGAAACTAAAAATGGATGCAGCATGTATACACTCCTTAATATGTCCAAGAAGTATAGCACCACCAGACCACCACGATTCGTACGGGTACTATCAGTTTTCAGGTTTTTCCATGTCATATACCAGAATTTGTTAATAAAAAAAATAAATGTAGTTCAAACGCGCGAAATCGGGCCTTATTTAAAGAAAACTTTTCTATAAAAAATACTGGTACATAAAAATTTCCTAGTCTTGAAATTCCAAGACTCGGACGACTCTGACACCAAATTAAAAGTTTTCACCTGTTACATTTTTCACACTAAAAGTCTATCTGCAGTTAATAAAAATGTTTCGAATATTTTTCTGTATGGAGATAAGGTAAAACGCTCTGTTAGACATTTTTAGAACTATAAACATTCTGCGGATATTGTTAAAAGAAATTGTTTACCACTATCACTGTATAAAATACTAGCAAACTCCGCTGCTTTGCTCGCGTAATAATTGAAATATGCCAAGTTATATTTGTAAGTTTGATTTTTATTACAAGAAATTATACTTCTAGGAATAATTTGAAAATAAACATTTAAGCCACAGTGTGACTAAACTGATAAGAGATGAAAAAAAGGCAGAGTTGCCAACCTCCGGCTTATTTAAAATTAATAATACACATGTTGAACCAGAAAAATTGTTTAATTAGAAGTGTTTGGAATTAAATGAGATAATTGTTTGAAGTTTACTTAATTTCGTTAATTAAATAAATTGCTGGTTGGAAATATGATCGTTTGATTTTCAAAAAGCCGGATAGTCCGGGAGCCGACCGTCGATTTACCTATGTATCGACTAATAGGACAAAACTTACATCAAAATGTAGGTCTCAATGTGCACATTAAGAATATCACTGGCTGCCAGGTCCTATCCTGCCGGAACGCAAGGCAGCCGCATTTTTATGACGTCAATTTTGAGTGTTTACCTATGTATCGAGTACAAGGACCAGACATACATCAAAACGTAGGTCTCAATGTGCACATTAAGAATATAACTGGCTGCCACATACATCAAAATGTAGGTTTCAATGTGCACATTAAGAATATCACTGGCTGCCAGGTCGCATATTTCAGATGTGTATATTGCTGGGACGATTACTGTTTCTAAACCAATAGGAGACCGTCATTATCACGGTCAAGTACACGCCCACACAGTTTGATTGACAGGAACTCGTGGACAATTGATCGTGTGTGTTTATTATTTATTTGTACTCGGATTGTTTGAATTTGTACTCGGTAATTAAAAATTAAAGGTACGAAAGAATTTTTTTTTTTTCAAAATGACTGAATTTTATTTACTTCAATTAGAAATTATACTTCCTCTGATCCTGAAATAAATAAATAAATAAATAAATAAAAATTAAAGTAAGAATTTTGCTTATACGGATATTTTCGCAGAATACTTTTTTCCAATTTGTTTAATATATATATAAATCATTTTGGAACGATATTTAGAATATTAAAAGGGTTTGAAATATTTTTCTTTTAAATGTCTTATTTATTAATAAAAGACAGCCTCCAATAATTAAAAAAAAAAATCACCAACGGACTCTCGGCCCGCGATGGACTCGAACCCATATCCTCCGGTTTCAAGCTCGACGCTCTAACCATTCAGCCAGTCAGCTCACTTTCATCCGCAACAGATTATCGTTATAATTAGCACCGTCAATTGTCCACGAGTTCCTGTCAATCAAACTGTGTGGGCGTGTACTTGACCGTGATAATGACGCTCTCCTATTGGTTTAGAAACAGTAATCGTCCCAGCAATATACACATCTGAAATATGCTGCCAGGTCCTATCCTGCCGGAACCCGGTGGCAGCCGCACTTTTATGACGTCAAGTTTGAGTGTTTACCTATGTATCGAGTACAAGGACCGGACAAAGATCAAAACGTAGGTCTCAATGTGCACATTAAGAATATAACTGGCTGCCACATACATCAAAATGTAGGTTTCAATGTGCACATTAAGAATATCACTGGCAGCCAGGTCCTATCCTGCCGGAACCCGGTGGCAGCCGCACATTTATAACGTGAATTTTGAGTGTTTGCCTATGTAAAGAGTACAAGGACCGGACATACATAAAAATGTAGGTCTAAATGTGCACATTAAGAATATTACTGGCAGCCAGGTCCTATCCTGCCGGAACCCGTTGGCAGCCGCGCATTTATGACGTCAATTTTGTGTGCTTACCTATGTATCGAGTACAAGGCCAAGACATGCATCAAAATGTAGGTCTCAATGTGCACATTAAGAATATCACTGGCTGCCACATACATCAAAATGTAGGTCTCAATGTGCACATTAAGAATATCACTGGCTGCCACATACATCAAAATGTAGGTCTCAATGTGCACATTAAGAATATCACTGTCTGCCAGGTCCTATTCTGCCGGTACCCGGTGGCAGCCGCACATTTATGACGTCAATTTTGAGTGTTTGCCTATATATCGAGTACAAGGACCCGACATAGTTCAAAATGTAGGTCTCGATGTGCACATTAAGAATATCACTGTCTGCCAGGTCCTGGCAGCCAGTTATATTCTTAATGTGCACATTGAGACCTACATTTTGAAGTATGTCGGGTCCTTGTACTCGATATATACACTGTAAGAAAAAGTACTGTAATTTTACAGCAAAAAGTGCTGGCAATTTGGGTGCCAGCACATTATGCAGTTATTTTACAGCAATGGCGTTATTTTAATTTCACAGTGCAGGCGTAAATTTTACTGCAGTTTTAGCAGTTATTTTTACAGCAATGGCGTTATTTTAACTTCACAGTGCCGGCGTAAATTTTACTGCAGTTTTTGCTGTTATTTTCACAGCAATGGCGTTATTTTAATTACACAGTGCAGGCGTAAATTTTACTGCAGTTTTAGCTATATTTTTTACAACAATGTCGTAATTCCATTTTTACGGTATTGTTGTAATTTTCACGGCACTTTTAACCATTATTTTTACAGCTGTGTCATAATTTCATTTTACAGTATTGTTGTAATTTTTATTATTTTTTTAGCCGTAATTTTTACAGTTGTGATGCATTTTAATTTTATAGCACAACTATTAACTTAAATGCATTTTTAGCCTTTTTTTTTCCTTTTGTTTACATTTTAATCATATTTTTGTTTTACAGCAAAACCGTATATTTTAATAAATGTTAACCCTTTTTTATAGCTGAGAGGCACTTTTGTTTTACAATTAAAATTTCATTTTAATTGTAAAACAAATATGCATCTCAGTTGTAAAAAAGGTTAACATGTATTACGGTTGTTCTGTAAAACAAAAATATGATTAGATTGTAAAAAATGGCTAAAAATGCAGTTAAATTGATAGTTGTGCTGTAAAATTAAAATGCATCACAACTGAAAAAATTACGGCTAAAAAATAATAAAAATTATAACAATACTGTAAAATGAAATTATGATACAGCAGTAAAAATAATGGTTAAAAGTAACGTGAAAAGTACAATACCGTAAAAATGAAAATAATGCTTAATATTCTTAATTTTTATGCATTTTTCACTACTGTTACAGCAATGTTGTGTTTACAATTGTCTTTTCACTACGTTAATATTATATTTGTCTTACAGCAAAAGAAGGGGGGAAATATAAATCTTTATAGACAATTTACCAAACAAGGAACATTTTATTTTAAAAAAATGATATGCATTTCTTTGATGCTTGCCAGTCAAAAACATTTTTAATATAAAAAGAAAAAAATGATTGAAAAAATTTTTTTTCACCTGTTGAAATTTTTTTAAATCATAATTAATTATGCAGTTTTAAAATTTTAATAAAATTGTTAAATTCACATTTAAAAATAATAAATATATAAAAATTTAGACCACAAATCTATGTGCTATATTCAAAATATGTGTGCTATATAAAATATTTTGTGTTTTACAATTTAAAATTATAACATGCAATATAATTTTCATTGACGTTATTTTTTTTATTTTTCTTTTAGTTACTGTTATATATTATTAATGAACTATTTATGTATCTTTTCTGAATGAAAAACTATTATTATTACTTACTTTTTAATTAAAAAAAAAATGTTTATAAATATGATGTTACAGTGAATAAAAGCTTTTTTTCATTGTTTTTTTCCGCCACTGTGTATCTCACTCATATAAATTTGACATGAATATAAATAACTAAAATGAAATTTTACTTTTTGAACCTATATAAAAAGAAATTTAAAAAAAAAATAATAAAATATATTAAGACTTTGTCCATTTTTAAAAAGTAGGCATTGCGATGACAATCGTATTTTTGTCTTGAATATATTATTACGTAATATACAAATAATTGCTTGACGTTAGCAGAATTATTACTTCAACTTCCAAATGTTAATTTATCCCTCTTCTCTAAAAAATACTAAATCATTTCAATAAAAGTATTTTAAAATGCCAATTCTCATATTTTTTTCTAAATTAAGCAATTGTATCGAGTATTTTTTCACAATCAATCATCATTACGAATAATAAATTTTATTCACAATTATTACTATGTTATACCAAAAAAATTATGTTTTTATATACACATATATTTGCACTTATTTTATTAATACTTTTACACCAAGCACTGAATGGTAGATACATGATTTTGTTCTAATTTATATACAGTTATTTTAATTAGATTTAAAATTACTACTATGTGAATGTTACTACTATTAGAAAATGTCGACTGCAATAACACAAGAAAAAAATCCTCTGGAATCATGATTTGACTATTTCCTTTTTTTACCCTTTTGATTTTCTAAAATAATGAGGAAATTTATTCCCATTTTATTGTAATTTCTTTAGCAATAAAATCCATGTTTTTCTCTCTCTCTCTCTCTGTCTCTGTCTCTCTCTCTCTCTCTCTATATATATATATATCTTTTTCCGGAATTCTTTTACTGATGTTTAACAATTAATGATATATATTTAATTTTTACTTTATGTAGACATATAAACATTAATTTTGAAATATGTAGTCTGATAATAGTATTAAAAAAATAAATTAAAAAATAATAAAAAAACGGTAAAATAATGATTTGACTGTTTAATTTTTTTCCCATTTTTATTTTCTAAAAAAAATAATCAAATCGATTTTGTCATAAATAATCGCATCACGTTTAAATGTAAGTGAAATGAAGCCATGCTGTATTCACTCTCAGTAAAGAATTTGATGTATTTGTATACAAACACACTAACAGTATTTAGCCATGAGTAATATGAGTATATTAAACTGATTAGTTTTCTAAGCAAATAAATAGTGACACAAAGTGCTTTAATTCAGTAATATAATAAAAAACAGCAATTTATACTTAACCAATTCCAAAGCAGAATATTTTAAACATAAAACTATTTTTTTTAATTTTTATATCTAATTCAATTGCAACAAATGTTTAAAATTAAGGTTTAATACTTGCATTGAAAATGTTACTTACATTAGGGGGAAAAAATCTGAATTTTAATCAACTTATCATGTAATAGCTAGAATAAATGATAAAATATTACAAAAGTTGTTTTAAATCAATGTTGAACTTTGATTTTCATCTGTTTTAAACATGTATTACCATGAAAAATCTCTTATGAAGAAAAAAAATGGATTTTCATAGTGTATATTCTTATCTTATTCTTATGTTCTTATAAAATCTGTATTACAGATTTAGAAAAGCAAAATAAAAATGCAGTCATTTTAAAACTTATTGTATTAGTAGAGTTTTATAGCTTTATGCATGCAGCAGATATTTTCAGCAATTAAAAACATCTAAGAAAGTGTAAATTTTATTTCAAATGTTTGTATACTACAAACGTTTGCGTAAAACTAAAATTTTTTTATGATATGCTTTTTCCTCTTTTTAATTCTGAAAATAATTTTCTTCACTCTTCTTTTGTTTTTATAAAACTCTTAATTTAATACATGTCAAATATATGAAAAAGACATAATAAATACATGAAAAAGACATGACAAATACATGAAAAAAAAAAGAATTTATTAATTAGAAATATATATAAGTAAATATTAAAAAAATTCTCATTTATAATCATTAAGACATTGCCATTCAGGCATTCATTTACTCTTCTTGGACCTCTCTTCTTTTTCTTATCCATCATTTCGATATTTTTAGATGCAATTCATTATCTGATGGTTTCTTCAATTTCAAGGAAGGTGGAATAATCAAAAACAGTGAAGGTGGACTAAATCTGAAATGAAATAAGGGTTTCAGTTTTTAAAAAATGCTGACCCAGGTCGCTTTTAATATTTTATGTTAATAAAATCATTTAAGGTTGTATTCGAAAAAACGCTTTTCCACCTTCAACAGCTCGAAATTGTCCGATACAATTTCAGACACATTTTTAAAAGTAGAAATATGAAACTTGCTGAGAGTATTTTTGAACTGATGTATAAGGTGCCGTGTGATGTCATTTTACGCTCAATTCATTAAAATTTGATTTATAAGCAGTTATCGTCTCCGTATGACCCCTTTTTTTGTTCACAGATATCCCGCTTCTGAAAAATCGGTTCAAAATGCCGTTTTTGATTGCTTTTTTGCAATATTTTCGGCATTTATAAAAAAAATTGACGATCGCGGCACCTTGTGCACTTTCTAAATAACACAATTTGCCAGTGTGATGCATATGAGAGCAAAAATGAATTTAAAAGTAAATTGGAAAATAAGCAGTTTGAATCGAAATACACCCTTAAAATATCAAAATGAATCTTTCATAGGTGCAAACCTACCTCACTCTACCCTTTTTTAAACACACATAAAAAAAACTCCTGTAAAATAATGCGAAAGTAAAAGGTTTTTAATAGATTTATATTAAGATAGTGAATTTAAAAATTACATACATACGCACGTAAAATAATCAAAAGTTAAAGGTTAAAATTTTCAAATATATATTGCTTTGTTTTGTTTGAAGCAAATACAAATTTTCCTGACAATAAGTGCAATAAATTTGTAAAAATAAATTTTCTCCTGATTTATTGATATTTTTAGTTTCATCTTTGAAAATTATATTTGTACATACATTTATTTTGTAAATTGATTGATCCATGCATAAATTGTAAAAAATAAACTTCTATTTTTTCATTATTAAGTATTTCTCATACCTAACTTTTATATAAATGTATATGTCGCTCACCTGCAAGAAAAGTGATACATCTTGCAAAAATTAATTTTGTTTTTTCTTGCACTAATAAGCCCGTCACTGGTGCATCCTAATAAATAGACAGTTTCAATTATAGCTATACGAAAAAATGATTTATTACGCTATATGTCCATTTATGACCACAGACGAGAGGTGGAATGTGGGAGGATATAAGATTATCCCATCTCCAAACCTCATCCTATGTCTTCATGCTTAATTATTTTGTGCTTTTATTCAGTTTTTATTACTGCATTCAAAACTATTTTTTTTTTCAGATTAGAATAAAATCACGCAAATTTTCTTTTGCCTCTATTGTTAAATTTATATTTGCCGAGATGCGTCTCTTTTCTTTCAAGTGAGCCATTTATACTAATATTTTAATTAAGCTTTCCATCACAGCATGTGTCATTCATAGAACATTTTATCATAATCGAAATTTCTTTTTAATCTGAAACTAAAAGATGAAATTCAGGCTGTGCAATAAAAATACAGAGAATTACTTATAAATGATTTTGAATATTTTGCCTGATGATGTTGATTTTTTTCAATTACTAATTACAAATTATAAACTGCTTTTAATTAAACTAGGAAACTTATCTATTATTTTCTGAAATCTATTTCTCAAAGCTGAAAATACACGCAAAATTCAACAAAATACTTCAAATAAAGTTTTGTGAAATATTTCTATATAGTAAAGCTAACTAAAAGCACATTAATGTTAATTAAGATACACTTTGATAATTTTCATTTAAACATACAAAATTTACTAAAAATGATACTGCATGAAGAAATTTAGATTTTTAGCATTGGAAAAGCTTATTGTGTGCCTCTGAAATTTACACTTAAATAACATTTAAAATACATTTAAAAAAAAATCTGCTTAGGATAATTTATCCAATTTGGTGCATTATTTAGTTCTTCATTGTAGTTCACTTGTAGTTTTATATTTTGAAGCTATTGTTGACATCAGATGGATAGTTATTTAAAAAGGTCAATAGATAAATGATAAAAATACACGTGTATTTAAAAAAAGAAAAGGTGGTAGCATCAGAATAAAATAAACTTCCTTCTTTTGACAATCAATAGATTATAAGCCTTTTAAAGAGGAGTGAAATGAGAGATACACTTTAAAATAATTATCGTGATCTGAGAATCTATTGATCACATATTGTCTGAAAAAAGCTAAATTTAGTGAACTATTTTTTCCAATCATGACTAAAAAGCCTATTGGAATTTCATATTTAAGACATGCAAAACAAGCAATGTAAAAAAAAATTTTGAAGATTCTGGAAGTTATTAAACAGATTTTGTTAAAAAATGGCAAGAAAATTCCTTAGAAATATACTTAAAATATGTAATCAACGAAGATTTCCACTCCCCTATCTTTAAAGGTAGGCAAATCTTACAACTAGCATTACGTGTATGGAAGCCGGGGGGGGGGGGACGTCATTCCAGATTTAAAAAATTGGAAAACAGATAAAAAAGTTTCAGAAAAAAGGGTAAACCACATAAAATTAATTTAAAGAATAGTAAAGATCACTTTTATTGTCTAGTAATCACTAGAATAGATATTAATAATTCATAAAATTGTTAGAAGCAATGCCAATTTCATTTTCATCATTAAAATATAATATTTAATCTGAATATTTGAGAGCAGATGAAAGTTTCGAAAAATGAAAAAGCATTCACATATAATCTTCGTGACAAAACTGTTGCCATTTGACGTCTATGTTGCGAAATGACATAAAATGACTTGTGAAACGGATTACTCTTTTAGAAAGGGGAAAACGATTCAGATTATGTATTTTGCTTATTAGTTTTGGAGATAAGAAATGAGAATTTTTAGTATCTTAGTAGAAAGACTTCCTTTTTCAAAAATATATTTAATCTTAATACTCCTATCCGCCTTTTAAAGTAAACGAAATACAAAAATAAAAAATTTTGCTCATTAAATAAATAACAATATCTTACTAATACTACTTTCAGGAACAATAAAATAAATAATAATAATAATAAATTTCTTTCGCAATTGCTTCTTCTTTTCTCCTCTTCCCTTTCTCTCAAGAATACGTTTAAATTTTGAAAATGTTTTTTATTAATATCTGCACTTTTTTTATCTTATTCCAGGCATTGGACCAATACAAAAGGTTTACTTTATCATAACAATATGAAATTTTGTGCATGCATACATTTCCCCATAAGTATATAGAGCACCTTCAAAAAAATTTCCAATCTTATTAAATTTTTTAATTTTTTTAAAAAAATTAAATTTTAAAGCGAAATTTTAAAATGCTCCTCGTGTCTTAATTTTTGAAATATTTTCTTGCTTTTGCGTTTTTATCATTGAAAACTGTATTATAAATAAATTTGTGTATGATTTTTTAAATATCTTGAATAATTAATATTTTACAGTTTTTTTTAATTCGATATTGTTTTTCATCAAAATTTTGCCTTTTAATAAGTAAAAAAATCAAATTTGACTTTTTTAATGAAAACGAATTTTAAAAAGCTTACACAATTTCTTTCTAAATAGTGTCAGGAAACTTCCTTATTAATTTCATAAATATTGCTCAAAAATTACGTCGCAAGGAGCATTTCAAAAATCTAAAAACACTGAAAAATTAGTTAAAAAAAACAGATTTAAAGTATATAAATACACTTACCTTTATTATTTTCATTTTAAAACCTTCATAAATTATATTTTTATAAGAAAAACTGTTTTGACATTATTATACCACAGAAATAGACATTTTTGTTATGGACGATTTTACTCAAATAAAAGGTCCACTGTCCCCTTAACAAGATAAAGTCGAATTCTTTTGTTCTTAAAAATGGGAGAAAGGAAAAAAAAAAGGAAAGGGCTCCCTTTTTTTTTTTTTTTTTTTTTTTTTTTTTTACTTTTTTAAAATTTATTTAAAAGTACTTCAAATGTGTGTGACGGAGAAAAGGCATGATTTCTCTCCTCTTTTTCTAATAAAAATTATGTTATTCGTGATAATTTTATTAGAAAAAAGATTAATCAATATTAACAAAATACTATTTTCTTTTAATGTATGATCAGCAGTATAATAACAAATCACAATTCTATTCATAAAAATGTTCTCGTAATTCAATAAAAAGGATTTTACTTTAAATACTTTTTAAATGAAAATGAAAAAAAAATCATTAAAGAAGTAATTAAATGCTTCCAAAAAGTTTTAATTGTTTTAATGGAATGTTTTGGATTAAAGTTTTTCTTCCCCAATAAAACATTCGACTTGATTAATCAAAGTTCACGCATTTAAAATGCTAGCAATCATCTATGATATAAAGTATTTTGTCAAGAAAAAAAAGCTATAAAATTCAATATTTGAAAAGGAACACGCATAAAAGTGCTTTAAGCATTAAAAATCGTAAGCTACGTACCTATGAATGTACTATCAGATTTATCAGGAATTCAGATTCACATCAAAGCAAAATATTCCAATTGCAGTATGTATCTGAAATACAATAAGATGTTTTGTTTGCTTAAGTTTAATAGTTTTGTCATTATAAAATAATATAAAATAGTATTAATCTTTTCCCCACGTTTTGTAATCTCAAGCATAAAATTGTAACCTGAAAATTATTATTATTATTATTATTATTATTATTATTTCAACTCTAAATTGAGTTTTATTATATTACTAATAATTACAAAAATGCAATTTATGATTTCATCAAAGAGTATAACTGTGTAAAATTACAAACCCCTTGAAATTTGCTTTAAATTTAGCGAAATTTTATTATTATTATTATTATTATTATTATTATTATTGTCATTTAAAATAATAATAATTGAAAATTGAAAATCCATTGGAAAGAATGATTTTAACTTAAAAAGTACAAATTATTTTGTTGTTGTAATTACTTTTATTAATAATAGAGTGTAGTATGTTAAAATTTAATGAAATACATGTAATATGGATAAGTTTGCAAAATATTTATTATTTTCAAAACAATCTCTAGCTACAAAAAACCCTTAAATTAAAAAAAAAAGTTAAAAAAAAAGATTAAAAAAATAAAAAAGTAGTACATATTAAAATTATATATTCCTAAGTTTTACAAACACAGGCACAAAATTGTAAGATTAAAATTATCATTATTATTATTATTAATTTTTAGATTAAGTCAGATTATATTTATTAATAATTACAAAGGGTCATTAAGTTATTTCATTAAATTATATTTATTTAATTTAAATGGATATATATGTGATGAATTACAACTCAATTGAAATTTTACTATCAAAACAAAATAATATTAAACGGGATGAAAACTTCTTTGTTTTATTTCTAAAAATTTTTACTAATAATTGAAAATGTATTTGAAAGAATTCTTTTTACTTGAAAAGCGCAAATTGTAGTGTTGCTATAACAGCATGATAAGTTAAGATTAAATTAAATGCATATACAACGTATAATTTTTCAAGATATTTATCATTTCCAAGAAATCTATAATTATAAGGTAAACCTAAATTTAAGAAATTAAGTTTATTAAAAGACGTTTTCGATTAAGTAAATGACAAAATATTAAAATTCCGCCTTTCCAAGTTTTGCAAACCCAGACAAAAAGTTGTAAGCTTAAATTATTATTATTAATTTTATTATTCTCATTTAATTTTAAACTAAATCATATCATATTTATAATAATTACAATGGCTTATTAAGTTATTTATTTAATTCAAAAGGATATAAATAAGATAAATTACAACGCAATTGAAACTTGCTATTTGATACAGAGTAATATTAAATGGAACGAAAAAAAATTGTGTAATTTCTCAATATTTTAAAAATTTATTGAAAATGCATTTGAAAGAATTATTTTAACTTTAATAGCACAAATTTTTGTATTGCTATAATGATTATCTACATTAATAAAAGAACATGACAAGTTAAAATTAAATGAAAATAATAAAAAAAAGTATATTAAAATTACATTTTCGCAACTTTTGCAAACTCAGCCACAATATTGTAATAAAAAATATTATTTAACTTTAAATCAAACCAGTTTACATTTATAATACATTCAGCAGATAAATGTGATAAATAAAAACGCAATTGACATTTGCTATCAAACCAAAGCATTATTAATTAGAACGAAATTTTCTTTCGTTTAATTTCTCAATATTTTAAAAAATAAAAATATAAATTGTGTTCAAAAGAATTTTTTTAACTTTAAAAACATAAATGGTTGCATGCATACAGTTATATTAACTAATGAAAGTACATAATAGTTGAAATAAAATAAAAAATATATGAAATCCATAACTTTTCAAGATAAAATATAAATGTATTCTATAAATTTATAATTATAAAGAGAATCTTATATTTTAAATAATGAGAATTATAATTTTTCCATTAAGACGATGTTAAATATTTTCTCAAATTCTGCAAATACAGTCGCTAAATTCTAAGATAAAAATTATTATTATTATTATTATTATTATTATTATTATTATTATTATTATTATTATTATTATTATTATTATTATTATTATTATCAGCATTTAACTTTAAGTCAAGTCAGATTATATAAATAATAATTACAAAGGCTCATTACGTTGTTTCGTCAAACTATTCTCTATTTAATTTAAAAGGATTTAAATGTGATCATTTGCAATGAAATTGAAATTTTCTATCAAAATAAAGTAATATTGAAATGGAACAAAAATGTCTTTATTTAATTTTTCAAACATTTTTAGTAAGAATTAAAAATTAAAAATTCCTTTGAAAAAATATTTTAACTTCAAAAGAACAGATTTTCGTATTATTATAGTTATCTATATTAATAAATGAACGTGATAAGTTAAAATTAAATGAAGTCTACATAAAATATATAATTTTTCAAAATACTTGTACTTTCTAAAATCCTCTAAGAAAACTTATATTTAATAAAATGAAATTTTCAAAAAAGAAATTTAGCGTTAACATTTTAGTGTTTATTGAAGTTACATTTTTCCAAATTTTGTAAAGAAAGGTACAAGATTATCAGCTGTTAATTATTATTATTATTATACTTTAAATCAATTTAGATTATATTCATAATAAATGCAAAGGCTCATTAAGTTGTGTCATTAAGCCATCTTCATATAATTTAAAATGAAATAAATATAATGAATTACAAACATTAAAATTTTTTTATCAAAAGAAAGCAACCTCTCAACTGGTAGAAGGTGCTGGGTTCGAACATTCGCGGCTAACCGTTCGGAGTTTTCGTGGTTTTCTTCGAACCTTGCGTAAATACGGGTTAGGTTCCCTTAGAAAGACCCCCACAAAGGGCACTCCCCCTGGTCTTATATCCCTAGTGTAGATAATCGGACGACAAAAATCAACCAACCAACCAAAAGAAAGCAATATTAAATTGAATGAGAATTTCTTCTGTTTAATTTGTAAAAGTAAATTCATAACAATAAAAAATGTAAAATGCATTTGAAAGAATTATTTTAACTTGAAAAGAATAAATCATCGTAGTTTTATCAGTAACAATTTAAGTAGTAGTAGAAATAGTTTTATAAGAAATATTGCTGTTGTATTATATTAAATAAAAAAATCATGTAAGTTAAAATTAAAAGAAATGTGCGTAAAATGTATCAGTTTGCAAAATATTTATTATTTTCTTAAAATCTATAAGAAAAACTTATAGAATGAACTTAAAAAATGAAGTTTTGCATTAAGATAATAATAAAAAATGTTTTCTCAAATTTTGCAAACATTATTACTAAATTGTAAGCTAAAAATGTTTACTTTTATAGCTCAAAATTATTATTATTTTCTCTAAATCAATTTAGATAATATTGATAACAATTGTAAATATGTAACACTAAATTGTTTCATTAAACTATTTTTATGTAAATTAAAAAGAAATAAATGTGATAAATTACTATAGAATAAAATGTGTTATCAAAAAATGTAATACATAGTATATAGGGGAAAAAAAACTTAGTTTAACTTTTGATTTAGAAAATAATGACAGTTTAAAATTGAAAATCATTTCAAGTAATTATTTTAATTTTAAAAGGACGAATTATTGTATTTTTATAAATATGTATACTAATGAAAGAATATAATAAATAAAAAGTAAATGAAATATACGTAAAATATATAATCTTTCAATACATTAATTATTTTATAAAAATGTATTTTTTAAAAAGAATACTTATATTAAAGAAAATAAAGTCTCCAAAAGAGATATTTTTCATTTAGAATATAGTGATAAGAAAGTATTGAAATTAATTTTTATTTTCTCAAGTTCAGCAAATTTAGGCATAAAAATATAAGCTAAAAATTATTGTCCTTATCATTATTATTTAAACTTCCAATCAAGCTAGATAACATCGATAGAAATTACAAATGTTTCTTAAACTGTTTCATTAAGAAATTTTGCATCTCGTAAAAAATAACAACTAGCTTGAAATGAAATAATAAAAATGTAATTGCATCTTAATAATACATATTTTCAATAAATAAATAAATAAATAAATAAAATAAAATAAAATAAATACCGCATCAAGAATAAAACTGATTTCTAAAAAATTCAATCTCCCTTGGAAACATAAGAAATTTATATATATATATTAAATCGACGTTATGAATTACATAAAATCTCAGTTGGCAAAGAAATTAAATTTAAACTAAGCATTATTGTTGCATATTATGTCAAACAATTAAAAACGTCAAATTACATATAAAATTTGCATATGAATTACAAAATAGAAAATAGTGATATCAGTAAGATATATACTTTTTAATCATATATATATAAGTCATAATAAAATCCCACTTTGAATAATAATTAAAAGAAAATAACTATAAAAAAAACAAAACTTCCAGGTTTTTTTGGTTTTTTTTTGGGGGGGGGGGGCAACATTGTTGATTATTTATCATAATATCGAAATCATATTATAAAATTACACACTTTTAAGTCAAAAAGAGAAAAACACAAAAACAAACTGAACATGAAATTCTTCTTAATTTAGAAATTATGATATGATGAGAAATATGAAATATGATAAATGACAATTTGATTTCATGTTAATGATATTTACAATAAACACAACTAGCAACAATGCAATAAATATGATATATTATAATAAGCTCTTTATCAAAATAGTTTAATCCTAATAAAAATAATTGCATTTTTATCTCTAAAAAATTAAAATTTAATACCAGTTTTCGATCCAAAAGTAATTGATATAAGAAAGAAAAAAAATCAAGCATCTAGCATAGATTGAGAAACTCTTTCCAGCACATTTAGAATAATATAATGAAACTGCACTCTTTAAAAAGTGATTTGTAAAATAATTAAACAGCTTTATTTCATTTTCCGATAAATTTATTACAGTTATAAGCGATTGTTGCCCATCACGGCAACATTTCTTAAGCAAGAAATGTTGAAATTAAAAAAATAGCATAATATTTACCTAAAGTAAGAAATATTTCCTCTGTTGCTAGTATTAAAACAACATCTATTTAATCTAGTTCTTAACGGTCAATAAAAGAAAAGGATTACACGATCAAATGACTAACTACAGTCAAATAAAGTGAAATAATGAAGTACTAAATGGAATGACGTGGCAGTATTATTCGAATCTGTTTTACATTCGCGGGTTTAATCACTTCCGTTCAACTCTTTTTAAATTCTGCTGAGTTCACTGCAAGACATACTTTGAAAAGATAAAAAGCATGGGGTTGTTATATTTGCTATCTCAGTGTGGATTTCATCAATGTTTTATAGTAAAGATTATGAAATCGCTTCGTTTATTACTTGGCTATAATTATATAAAATGCATTCTGTGTCTATATTTTTATAAAAGAAAATAATAATTTATCACACTTTTTTAAAAGTTTGGAAAAATAAAATAGTAATGGATTATATGTTCAATATATGTCAGGCAAATGTCGCTCTTTATGGCAAATTATCGCTCCGGTCCTGCTATAAAATAACATGCGAAAGAAATACATAGAAATATTAAAAACATTGCACACCTCCCATAAAGCAAAAACGTAACCTATCAAAGTAACAGCAAATCACAAAAATTTCAATTTTTCTTTTAAACGGATTGAATTATTAATTATAAATAATGATAATTGTGTAAAAATAATACTTAATTTAAATATAAATCAAAGAAACTTAATTGCATTTAACATTTATCAATGATCTTCCATGAACATTAACTTATTACACTTGACTGAAATATGTGCGCTAGGTATTTATAGCACAATAAAAAGAAATGCAATTTTATTAAAGCAAAGAAATAAGTACAAAGACAAAACTTACCTTTAGTCTGCAACAGGTTCATTAGCTTGTGATTTATTTAAATCATGAAAGAAGAGAAAATGGAGAAAAAAATCTAATAAAACAATCCCTGCAACAGGAAACAAATGGCGATGGGGCGGACTGCATTATGGGATAGACATAGCCATGAAAGTTGCAAAAACGTCACTGAAAAAAAAACGCCATGACCGTAAAATTCAATTTTCGCACAAAAAAGAACTATTAACAGCCCTTTTTGCTGTTTTTTCTTCCGTTTTTTCTTACAGTGTAGGCAAACACTCAAAATTGACGTCATAAATGTGCGGCTGCCACCAGGTACCGGCAGAATAGGACCTGGCAGCCAGTTATATTCTTAATGTGCACATTGAGATATACATTTTGATGTATGTCGGGTCCTTGTACTCGATATATAGGCAAACACTCAAAATTGACGTCATAAATGTGCGGCTGCCACCGGGTACCGGCAGAATAGGACCTGGCAGCCAGTTATATTCTTAATGTGCACATTGAGACCTACATTTTGAAGTATGTCGGGTCCTTGTACTCGATACATAGGTAAACACTCAAAATTCATGTTATAAATGTGCCGCTGCCACCGGGTACCGGCAGAATAGGACCTGGCAGCCAGTTATATTCTTAATGTGCACATTGAGACCTACATTTTGATGTATGTCGGGTCCTTGTACTCGATACATAGGTAAACACTCAAAATTCACGTTATAAATGTGCCGCTGCCACCGGGTACCGGCAGAATAGGACTTGGCAGCCAGTGATATTCTTAGTGTGCACATTGAAACCTACTTTTTGATGTATTTCTGGTCCTTGTACTCGATACATAGGCAGACACTCAAACTTGACGTCATAAAAGTGCGGCTGCCACCGGGTTCTGGCAGGATAGGACCTGGCAGCCAGTTATATTCTTAATGTGCACATTGAAACCTACATTTTGATGTATGTGGCAGCCAGTTATATTCTTAATGTGCACATTGAGACCTACGTTTTGATGTATGTCTGGTATTTGTACTCGATACATAGGTAAACACTCAAAACTGACATCATAAAAGTTCGGCTTCCTTGCGTTCCGGCAGGATAGGACCTAGCAGCCAGTGATATTCTTAATGTGCACATTGAGACCTACATTTTGATGTAAGTCTTGTCCTATTAGTCGATACATAGGTAAATCGACGGTCGGCTCCCGGACTAGGAGGTTGGCGTGTATGAAAAGGATACCTAAAGCTAACTCTAAATAAATGATAAATAACACTAAAAACACGTCAAGGGGTCATTTCGTCCCCTAGCATTTGAATCTATTTCTGTTCGAACCAGAAAACTCTTTATAAAATACATTTAAAAGCCACACAGGAATTTAAAAAAAGGTTCAATTAAATAGGATAATCACTTTTAAATAAAAATTCTGGTATTAAATATTTTTCCCATACTTGATTAAAAATCCCCGGCTTTCAAGTGTTAAAAAAATATATTGAAATATATATGCTCATTTTATATGGTTATTTCACTTATCCGTTTGAATTTTGATTTTTTAGAAACCATCTTTTTACTACGCATTTACATCTAAAATTCTCGTGACGAATTCTGAGCTCATTTTCTAACGTCTATTATCTATCTAGAGCTTGTGGCGCCAGCATAAAATGTCTATGTTGAATCAGGTACTGCCATCATTAATTTTCCAACATTAATTTTGAAATCGATTGGGTATTTCCTATTATTCCATAGAAACATAAATTTAAAAAAATTCAATGACTTTTTTAGAGTTTGTTGTTTCTGCCAGTCCCATGTGATAGTAGCAACGGCATAAAATGTAGCTTGAGTAGGATCAGAGACTCTCACGATTGATTCGCGACTATTATTTTAGTAATCGGTTTGATATTTCCTGACAGTGTTCAAAAATCGTAATTTAAGACATATTTAGAGCTTTTTCAGCTCAAATTTTAAATTTCGAATTTACTTTCGACCTTTCTTAGAAAGCATTTACATTTTATAATTAATTATCATGCGTTATTCCAAATTTCTAGCCTCTTTAGTTTCACAGGAATCGTAATTAAGAATGTATTTTGATCCTCAACCCTTTGGTGGTAGTGGAACAGACATAAAATACAGATTATCTTTAAGCAGGTTCTGACAACACCAAATTTCAACCATTATTTTAAAGATCGATTTGTATTTGATTGAATAAAAATTGTATTTTGGATAGTTTTTAGAAGGCATTTCATTCACTTCATCCTTTTAAATTTGGAATTTTCTTTCGACGGTTTGCATCTTTGGAGTAATTATCACGCCAAATTTCAAAATTTTAGGCACCTCAGTTGTACAAAAAACATAATTTACACTGTAAAAAACATCAGTTGATACTTACAATTTTTTTACGTAAAATTTTACGGAATAGTTTCATATTTCTGGAAAACAGTACAATTTCCGTAATTAACATTTTGAGATTACAAATCCGTATAAATCAAGAAAGTTTTCCGCCAATTTTCCGGAATATTTCTATATACAGTACAAGTTCCCTAAATGATTTTTTGAAATAGTTGTTCTTTTCGAAAAGCGAAGTAATTGTTTTAATTAGTGCTCGCAATAGGATACGTATAGCAGCTATACCTTTAAACGATATACGTATATCCGTATAATACGTTTTTCTGCTATACGGATACCTTAAAATATACGTTTAAACGTATCCGGATACGTATAAGGCGTATCATTTAAACGTATATTTAAGAATACGTATATTTAATGTATACGTATATTCCCCGTATCGTATCTAATTTGAATATTGGACTTCATCAGTCTTATGTCACTGAATGAAGAATAATTTTCAAATCGGTGGCGTTATGACAGGAATCCGTGTAGTATGTCTTATATATAGACAAGATCAAGCAATAAAAAAGCGTATATTTTTTAAAACAGTTTGCAAAAATTTCACAAAATATCAGATTCCTGATTGGCCAATCTCGTTTCACTAAGATTGAAATGTCTATTTTCAAAATAGCGAGTTATTACCGTGAATTGCAATAGTATTTTGTAACATTGTACTTCGAATTTATTTAGATTTTTTTTGTTCATCTCATGGTAATGAGCTCAAATACCGCGTTATTTTACATTTTGTGTAAGTAATGTATACAAGTTGTACCCATTGTAAATAACCAGCAAAATTAAACACTTTTTGTGGAAAGAATGAGAGTATAAATGTTTCAGATTTATTGTAAATTCTTGTTAAATTTAGTTTTTTCTTTTTAATTATTTAAAAATTCTTTATTCACTTATTATTTTACACTCAAGATTGCACCCGAGCGTAAATGCTATTCTTTCCATGGAGCTAATATTTTCTAACTCTGTTAATGTATAATGGAATTTCATTTTTTTAATCTTGACATTCTCACCAAAACATACATAGAATCACTTCATATCAAGCATTAACTGAATCTATAGTTTGATGAAAATCCGTGCATTAATTCTAGAGATAGAGCTATTGCAGAAATCGTAAATAAAATACAGCAAAGTAGAGCCACCTGTTGAACGATTTACATACAAAACTAGTCAGCAACAATTTCTACCAGGGACTACCTGAATACAGTCGAGCCTCTATATAACGAAATCCATCGTTCCAGTAAAAAATTCGTTATATAGAGAAATTCGATGTATAGAGTATGATGTTAAAAATAGTATTTAATGTGTAAATTTTGAACAAATATTATTTTTGATCTTTTTAATTAAGAATTTGAAATGTTTAAAAGTATATATTAACCTAACATTTTATTTCTTAATTATTTAAGCAGTTTCAAAAAAGAGAAAAGACATTTATTTGAAAGCTTACTGAAAATGAAATGAGGAAGACTTACATAAATTTCAGAGGAATAAATCTGTAATTTTTTGTTGTTTTGATTTTAGAATTACAATTGTTACGCTCTCAAAAAAAAAATCTCAAATTTTAGCAAGGAATGAAAAATTGTAGTTGATATTTTCCTCCATTTGAAGGTCTCTCTTATGTGCTCTCATTGATTCCTCTCTTATATGTGTGACAATTCAATTGACTGTGTTTTGAGAAGGACGTTGAAAGGTGTGTGGGAGGTGGGATGAACTTGTTAGATTTAAAGAATAAGGAGAGAAATAATATTTATAAAAAAAAACCTCTCCACTGAACGATAAATCAAAAATAAGTGATGGAAAATTGATTCCACATGATTTCGAAGCTTTTTTAAAACTGAATAAATTAAGATCAATTTATGAAAAAAATCGTTATATGGAGATAGATATTTCGCTATATAGAGTCTGTTTTTAATGTAATCATGCGAAAAGGGGACCGTTCTTACTAAAAATTCGTTATATGGAGAAATTCGATGTATGGAGTTTCGTTATATAGAGGTTCGACTGTATATAGGAGAGAATGGGATACACGTGAACATAACCATAGCTTTTTCTCATAACTGGGTTAATTTCTATAAGCAAAACTACTTAATATAGTAAACAGAACTTTTTTTTACGCATGGTATATTTTTAATTACCGTTACAGTTCTTCTTACTTTTCTTAATAGTTTATTGTATTAAAAAAAATGTTCATATGTGCCCCAACGAAAGAGCAATTGTAAACAAAAAAGGGAAACACGTGAACACAAGGAAAAAAATTGACATGTTTTTATTACCTTTTTCATATGTTACCTTAATCATTATTTGTACTATCTAGTAAATTCATCATAAAGAAAAATATATGTATATTTATTTAGTTTCTGAGTGATATGTTTAAGCAAAATATTATAAAATAAATATAAGTAGATTTCGGGGGGGGGGGCTTAGATAATAGATAAAATATTGTTGCAATATAACAAAAAAATTAAAGAAGTAAACTTGAGAAAATAATTAAAGAATTTAAATTTTGCTTAGGGTTTTTTGTTTGAGGGAGATTTTAGGGAGGGGGTGTTTGTACAATATTTATAGGAAAACTACCAAAATTCGAACGATTCTCATTCCTATATTTGCCTTACTTGCCTGTAAATTAAGGATAAAAAATTGTTTTACATTTATAAGCTTCCTCCAAATTTAATTTCTTTTGCTTTTAAAAGAAAGGGGGGAGTCAATAATTCACGGTATTTCACGGTAGTTATAAGTTTAAAAGTTTAAACTCCTGGAGACAAACAAAATGTCGAAGAGTTTCAAATTTTTTTTTCATATGTCTATAGGTGCTCCTATCTTTGGTAATTTTTTGAAGTAAAAAAACATATAATAACTAGAGAAAAATGGCTATGTTCCCATATGCCCCACTCTCTCCCACATATATTACTTAATTCTGTGTATTAGGTCTTGAGATAGAGCACCCACAAAATTCATGTCACATACAGACAGACAAAGTCACAGACTCACAAACTCACAGGCAGATATTTTGTAAAAACGTGTTTTCGGACTCTCTTACCCTTAAAACGTGTAAACGTGTAAACCCGTCGAAAGTTTTCCCGAATCCAATACTTTCTTCTTCTAAAGATAAAAGAAAATATAAAAAACTAAGTACTGCGTCGGAGATTTTCCAAAAATTAGTTTGATTCTACCCACAACTAATGTAAGACATTTTATAATAAATAACTTAGTTTTTTGGGAAAAAAAAATCTAAACTGAGGAAGTTTTCAGATTTTTTTAAGTACCTGCATAACAAGTAGTAGGTAAGTAAACACATCGTAGTTCTTTGAATAAAGAATCGCGATGGGAATACTCTACCGGATATTTCTCAATGCCTCTAATCCGCAAAAAAATATTGAAACATCAAATTTCATGCATTGAACTAAAAACGTTTATACGTTTAACCACTTGGGCAAAATCCGTATATACGATGTACCGTATATGCTGTTTCGTGTAATACGTGTAACTGTCGATTCCGAATTATACGTATAGCAAATACGTATTTCGTATAATACGTATTATACGTATACTCGTATAATCGGGAGCTCTAGTTTTAATACTTGTCTTGCAGTGCATTATCAATGAAACTCCTATATATTAGCTAAATATGGCTTTATGTCAGGTTCATTCCAAGGATTCCCAAATATTTACTAAACAGTTTTGATGTTAAATTGGTATATAGCAGAAAAAAGTCATGGCGTCACCCATTAATATTATAGCGAGTTGTGCATAAAACATCTCGCTATAATATTTTTCTCTATTATTTCTATTTTAATAATAAAAAATAACATATTTTTATAATATTAAAAATATAATTAAAAAAATAATTCTTTTTAAGCGTGAGATGGATGAAAAGGAAAGTTAGTTAATTTTTTCCCATCGGTTCAATCGTCCGTCCATCAAAGCATATATGGGGATGTTTTCACGCTAGATATATTTACTCAGTGCATAAACTAGAAATGAAATTATGCATACAGTTCCATGTAAAAAGAGAGTTCCTTTACGACCGAAATGGAAAAAGAAAAACCGAGACGGAACGATCACTGCTGAACAAACAGCTTGACAAATTTAGAGAGACAAGGTTTTGTCCAGATTTCCAACAATTTTTTTTTTCATTAAAATACGAAATAGTTCTGGCTTCCAGATTACCAGTACAATTTTCGTATTTCATCGGACTTTTGTTTTACAGTGTAGAACATTTTTCACTCTTTCATCCCCTAGGTGGTAATGACAATAACATAAATTATAGCCTATATTAACTAGGGACTGTCATCATCAATTTCCAACCATTTCTTTTGAAATCGGTTTGATATTTCTTGAACTTAAAAATCACAATTTAGATCGTGTTTAGAACGCTTATCACGCATTTTCATCCCTTTTAAATTTCTAATTTTTTTCGAAATTTTTCTTGGAGAGCATTCACTTTTTCTAAGTAATTAGCATGCAAAATTTTAAGTTACTTTCTGACATTGCTCATAAAGCGGCATTTAGAACGTTTTTAGAGTGCTTTTCGCGCATTTTCATACGTTTTAAATTCCCATTTTTTATTAAAAAAAAGGTATTATATATCATTTATATCTAATAAGTAACTACAATGCAAAATTTTATGAATCAATTTCCTTCAATAACACAAAAATCGCATTTTTAAAACACTTTTTGCTCCTACATCCCCTTTGGAGTAGTTGCAACCGAGATAAAATATAGCCTATTTTGCAGCAAAGGCTGACACAATCTTTTTAGAGCATTATTTTAAAAATTGGTTCGGTATTTCCTAAGATTGCGTTGAAATTGAAAAAAATATAGCCTAGCCTATCTTTCAGCAAATGCTGACACCATTATTTTTAGATTATTTTTTAAATCGATTCGGTATTTCTTGAGATTGCGTAGAAAGAGAAATTTCGAATTTTTTTAGAATGCTTTTCCTGCAAT
The DNA here is from genome assembly GCA_964019185.1 of Maratus speculifer. Classification (NCBI taxonomy): domain Eukaryota; kingdom Metazoa; phylum Arthropoda; class Arachnida; order Araneae; family Salticidae; genus Maratus; species Maratus speculifer. The sequence continues at coordinate 49,785,318 of OZ025293.1, forward strand.
TTCCCCCTTTTACATTTCAATTTTTTTTTAAGGAAATGGTCTTAGGGATATTTTATATCTTATAGAAACTACAGTGATTTGTGCGCATTTTTATCCTTTTTAAATTAAGTATGTTTACAAAAAATTTCTTAAAGATCATTTATATCTTTTAAGTAATTAACATGCCAAATTGTATGTTTCAAGGTTCTTCAATAACACAAAACTTGAATTTTTAGAATGTTTTTTGCTCCTGCACCCCTTTTACGACAGTGGCATTGAAAAAATATATAGTCTATGCTGGATCAAGGATTGGCAACATCATTTTGACACCATTTTTTTTAAAAAATCGGTTCATTTTTTCCCGAGACCGCTTAAAATCGCAATTTAGAACATTTTTATATTGCTTTTCGTGCATTTTCACACCTTTTAAATTTTGTATTGTTTAGGAAATGCTTTTAAGAGACCATTTATATCTCATAAGTAACTGACATGCTAAATTTCATGTTTCTAGGCCCTTCAGTGATACAAAAATGCATTTTTAGAACGTTTTTTTCTCCTGCACCCCCTTTGATTAGCGGTATCGACATAAGATATTGCCTATGTTTTATTTGGGGTCAACACCATCATTTTGGTACCATTACTTTGGTACCAAAAAAAAAATCTTTTGGTTTGTATAATTTCAATTTTTCTGAGATTTTATAAAGCAAAGAAAACTTTCAAAATATAGTTGTATTGAAATCCATAATCCTTTGCAACTATGGATATAAGTACGTACTTTGCAGTCTTTGCAGGCGTCGAATACAAATTAGGAAATAGACAAGCTAATAGGTTTTAAAAATAGTAATTCATTCGTTATAAACTGTTATTATCAAAGAAATTACATAAAAATATTGAAAATATTTTATTAACATTTTATCAGCCTATGTTTGTAAAAAATCTATATATTATCTTACAAAAAAAGTTAGATACTTCCTTTATCATTTCAAAAATCGTGAAAAAATCCCCTGTGATAAAAAAAGAAATAACGATACGAGCACAGAGCGTGATACGAAGGATTACACTGCATAAAATATCCGGCAACTCTTGAAACAATACTCATAAAGATATGGAGTTTCTATTTTTCACGACCTGAGACCATCGTACTATTTATTAAGGTAAGAAAGAAAATATTTTCTTTGTATATTTTTATCCCTAATACTGGAAGAGTGGTGATCTACAAAAATGGGTATTCTTAGACTTTTATACCGCATACAAAATAGCAATAAATGTACCGTGATATTATAGGAGTATATCTACTGTGGGATGTAAGAAATAATGTAGGGAAAATTTACTATTCAAAATGAGTCTTCAAAGACTGAATATTGTGTGTATTTCTTTTCAATTATTTAATTATTGTAAAAAAATGTTTTTAGAAAATATTTTCGGTAACAGTGTAATCGTTTAGAGAGAGAAATAATTTGACGAAATTGTTATTACCGTAATTTCCGGCTTATAATCCGGAAATCAAAAAAATAAATCAAATAATTGTTTTTTGGACCCAGAAATCTTATCTAGTGATTGAAGACAAATATACTGCTCAAAACAATTAAAGGATATTGCAATTTTAGGTGGATTTTGTATCTGGGAAACTTTTTAGCTGATTGATACACGGTCGACAGACATAGTAGGTTATATGAGAATAAATTACACATGTTTGGCAGAAAAAAAATGCATTTTATTGCGCATTTGTGTACAAAAGGAAAAAAACACAATTTGTGCATATGAAAAAAAAAGAATAAGAAAAGGTGTTTTCTTCAAAGAAAATCATTTTTAGTAGGGGTATGGTTTCCACGGGCGGCCAGCAACGTTGAACAACTTTGAGGCATGGACTCAATGAGGCTATTAATGACGAGTTGGGGTATTCTGCCCCACTCTTCAAGAAGAGCTCTTTCCAGTTCTTGGAGAGTTTGTGGGGGTTGTTGGCGGCCAGAAACTCGTCTTCCTAGAGCGTCCCAAATGTGCTCGATTGGATTCATGTCTGGAGAACACGCTGGCCATTCCATTCGAACGATTCCTTCCTCGAAAAGGAAGTCCTCCACCAGGTTTGCACGATGTGGCCTGCAGTTATCGTCCATTAAAATGAAGTTATCTCCGATTGCTGCAGCGTAAGGGACTACAATAGGTCTCAGGACCTCATCCCTATATCGGCGACCAGTCAGAGCTCCATCTCGAATGATGTAGAGCTCAGTGCGCCCGTCAATGGAGATGCCACCATACACCAACACTCCTCCACCGCCAAATCTGACACTTTCGTGCACGAACGCAGGATTATTCCTACTGCCACGGTCCCTCCAGATGAAAATACGCATATTATCCGGATGCACAGAAAAACGGGACTTGTTAGAAAACAGAATATTGCTCCATTCATTTCTCCTTCAGTTGACATGCTCGGCTGCATCTCCCTGCGGTCGCGACGATGCCTTGATGTTAATCTAACACATACCATCGGTCGGCGAGCATACAGACCTACAGCATGGAGCCGGTTTCGGACAGTCTGAGTTGAAATCCTGGTGTCTGTAGCCGAGCGAAGGTGTTGTTGGAGAAGAGTAGCGTTCATGTTTCGGTGTCTCGGAGCTGTTAACGCTAAATACCGATCTTCATTGGGCGTTCTTGCTCTGGTCTTCGGCCTGCACATCCACTCTCCAAAAAACGGTCCCAATCCTGGAAATGACACTTTGTGACACTCCAATGGCTTGCGCTACTTCGGCTTGAGTTTGGCCCCCTTCTAACCTACCAACAATTCTCCAAGCTTCTGAATCTGTCAAATGAGTTCGCTGAGACATCGTACTCATCGAAACAAAGCAATCACTGAATGCCGATCATCCTTGTCTTCATTCTCTTTTATCCAGTTGAAAGTCAAATTTCATTCGCTGCCGCTGAAGCGACGTTTTTGACTTCGAACTCAAAATTTGCATACCCCATAGTTTGAAAACCAGAAAAACTTGCATTTGTGATTCTCTTCTTCTTTTTTCGGTAAAAAAATATTTCGTTTATATCTTTATTTTATATAAAACTTCAAATATCCTTTAATTGCTTTGAGCAGTGTATTTACGGCGATCTAAAAAGTTTAATTTCATTTTAAAAAGCTTCTGGGTCAAAAAATGATTCTTTGATCCCAGGATTATACGCTGGAAATTACGATAAGCACAAAAGTTAACAATTTAAAATTGTTGTTTATTAAATATTTTAAACAATAGCTACAACGCTGTATTCTATGGCAAATATTCCCTAATTTTTATTTACAACTCTTAAGTATATTTTTTTACAATATTTCTGTAATATACGAAAACAACGAAGAAAAAGTTATTGTTTTTTTTTTCAAAATTTATATGCCAAAAATACCAGTGCGAAATCATGTTACTCAAACTCTGACATCGTTACATTACATTCTAACATTCAAATTTTCGTGATTATTGCACCCACTGAGCATTAGTTAACAATTAATTGACATTTGTTAATAGTCGGTTAATACCGAGTATTTGCGCTGGAGAACATCGCAAAATCGCATCACTCGCATAGACCATTGACACAAGGTTGACAACTTTCCAAAGTTCTTCAAAATGACGAAAAAAAAAAGTATTTTTAATCTGAAATTTTAAATGAAATAAAATAGACAACTGAAATATTGTAAGTACCATATTAGAAAAGAAACACTTGTTTTTTATTTTGTAATCAGGGTTGCCAGTTAGGCGTACATATTTACACCAACATTTCAAATTCAAACTAGAAATTTTAAAACAAGATGTTTGACTTGGAGTAATAACTAAATGCTCCTCATTAACCCTTAAATGCATAGGATAGAACGCGTTCCAAAAAAATGCGCAATTCAAAGGATCAGAATTCATACCAGAAAAATCTAAATAGTAAATTTTTCTTTATGTAATTACGAATGGTCTGTCATTAAGTAAAGTGAAAATTTCTCTATTAAATTTCTGGTGAGAATACGGAATATGTGAATAAAACTCCCAATAAATCGGGAACACTTATGCTATCGAAAATGATACAATATGCATTTAAGGGTTAAGTAAAAAAAATACTATTCTTATTTTCTAGAACGAGCACGAATATTTCTTAATACAATTGGAGACCAGATTGGGAACCCTGTATCTAATGCATTTGAATTGTGATAAGAATTACCATTTGGGTGGAATTTCATTATTATTATTATTATTATTCCACAGCTGCCAATTTTTATGCTTTTTTGCGCCACAAAAATTGAATAGTAAATTTTAGCTTCTTTTATATAATTTGAACATTTAAATTACTTCTGTGCCTTGTGAAATATATGTGAAAGTTTATATGTCTAACGTTTGAAAGATTTAGAAATTTATTTTAAATTTTCAATAAAACAATAGTGAAACGTATTTAACATTCATATAAAATTATAGTATGCGACAAATAATTTAATCTGAAATCGAAGATAAAATATTCAATCTATGATACGTATAATAAAAAGAGAAAGCAGCATCAATTTATAGTTATGTTTGATAATAATATTATTTGTTGAAACGGCACTACAATTTTTCAACAAAATAAAATAACGTAATAAAGATATGTATAAATCACCATAAAAAAAAACAAAAAAAAAAAACATGGTGGACGGATTTTGAGCCGAAAATTTTAACAGCCCATCTTCAGTGGCAATAAACATGTATCCAGGGAAAATGTCTGGGAACAAACGGCGTACTAGATCATAAAAGAACTGAAAGATTGCCTCTCAGAGTTGGTCATTTCCAAAAATTAGGATAAGCTTGTGAATGATATCAAAAATGAGCTCAAAATTTAAGTTTATGTCTAAGCTTCTAAAAAAAGTTGATATTCAAAAAATAACGGTAAAAAATAGTTGCTCGTTACTCCAAACGCCTAAAGCGCCCTCTATCGGCATTTTTTTAATTTTATCTATATAATTTATTTTCAAGAAAATGCTGACATAAGGAACAGTTTTAGTGATAACCGCAAACAAATCCAATTTTATATATGATAATATAATTAGTATCATTTGAAATTGGCCGCTTCCCTCCCCTTGAAAACAGTTCAGTTTGCGCTACTTAACCACTCCCAACGATTCAGATTTTCAGCTCAAAATTAAAGTTTATGTCTTACCATCTAAAAAAATTTAATGAGATTCAAAATATAACGGTAAAAATAGTTGTTCGTTACTCCAAAGTCTAAAGCGCCCTCTATTGGCATTTCAAAAATGTATTTTTATAATTTATTTTCTAGAAAATACTGACAAAAAGAATAGTTTTAGTGAAAACCGCAAACGAATCGACCACTTTTTCCGTTTTTTATAATCACTTGAAATTTTGGACCCTAAACTTTAATGGCGTCTATCTCCTTCGGAAGACGTTTGGGACCCTTAGTTTCCTATTTAATATTGTTTGTCTTGATGTATACTATCACTTCCTAAAGATTTTCCCAAGAGTTTTGATAGACCTTGTATAGCAATAACTAGCCTATTTCTGTTGGTGGTACTAGCATGAATTTTGACCTGAGCTTTATTGCACTATAGTGAGGAAGTGGAATGACATGGGAGATTGATAATTGTAACAAGCATGAAACAGTGAACTTTGATGTTACGAGTCCTATTTTCAGCCCATCGTGAAAATAGGAGCATATTTATCTAATTTAGTGCAAACATGGTGTCGGAGCAATTCATCATTCGTAAAAGTTAAATGCGATTTGAAACATGTGGCAGTATTGTAAGCGGGCTACTTCTTGCAATGGTAATTTCGTCTTACTTAATAACGTAATAATTAAGGCAAAAACAGGGCGATTTTCGTCATTTCAAAGAAGTGGTTCCAATCAAATAATCTGATTTTTTTTAAAGTTGCCTACAAACAACACTGATTGGTGGTCTGGCTGACCACCATGGAATTATGAAGAAAGTTGAACTAACATCGCCTTGAATTTTCGACTGCAACCGACTTCGGAGAAGCTCGTTAAAGCAGGGAAGAATTTTCACGCGAAAATTTGAGTACAATTTTTCTTCATACTTAAACATCCTATGAATACAGCATTTGAGTTATAATTATAGCCAAAAACAGATATTTATTTTTAGTGGTACACTTTTACTTCCGGTAGTAAGGACCGCCATATTGCAACTACCTAAACAGCATCCTGCAATGTCAATGAAAGAAATTATAATTTCCGAGTCAATTTCTATCAGAAAAAAAAAGGAATTTTATCACATATATGTGAGAAACGTTTTTTCACGAATGACGCTCTAAAATATGAAGAAATCTTCTATGACAGTGTACTGGTTGAAGTTTAAACCGCGGTAATGAGAACTATTGATTCCATTTCTTAAAATGCCACCCTCTTACAAAAAAGATTTCAGATACTTGACTCACAGCTTCTATACTCTACATTTTTTGTTTTCTCCTTCATTATTCATAACGCCATTCTTTGCACTATCATTAATGTCCTAATTCCACGTTTTTATAAATGGATATCTGACAGCTCAGATTAAACATAGATAACACAATAATACATTTGTAGTATCTTATGCTGATGCTACTAGAGATTTAATTATTACAGGGCTGCCACAGGCGACTATTTTTATATTCTGTTGGTACCAATATTTTTCTAATATAAATTTTGAAGTAGATTTTTCTTGCAAATTTTGTTAATGTATTTATTAAGAATTTATGTTTCAAGAAAGTGGTGCAAGTTAAAATTAAAAAATAGTTGCCTGTGGCAGCCCTGTCATTATGATGGGAGATTCTTAAAATCCACATCGTATTGTGCTTGTGACAGGGATGCAAGCGCTGAGCTAAAAATGGCCGATTTTAACACAGGGAGCCATTGCTGTTTGGATCCACTAGTGATTTTAACCACCAAAATTTATTATTAGTATTCTTTGCTATATCGAATCTTCGAAATCTTGCATTTGAACAAAGTGAAAAAGAATTTAAAAATTTAGTGGTACCAATCGGTCATTTCTGGCGCAGCGCTTGCATTCCTGGCTTGTGAGTAATTTTTTTAATGTCAAAATTACATAATGGATTGTGTGGTCATTATGACTGATGCAAGCTAGGCAGGCTGTCCCCTATTTACCCTACAAGCATCTAGAACGAGCATTTTTGGAAGAATCAGAGAGAAGAAATTCTTATCTCACTTATAGAATAATAGACTCGATGCCTCATTACTGTTTACCGTTCTATAAGTCAAACGACACATTCTTCCTTTGAAAATAGATGCCAAGAAATTACAAATTTTTAGCTGTAATTCTTATATAAAAATTTATTAACTTTTCACTTAGAACCAAAAATCTTTTTTATAAAGCATTTTTTTATCTATGTATGATTTAATTTTAACTGCTCACCTTGTCTGCGGATAATGAATAACCATAAAATCTGTGTGTGAGAAATATCTCTCCAAATCTTTAATAGCCTTTCATATATTTCAGTAGTGTACGTAAAGCTTTTTTATGCAACTAAAATCAGGAAAACGATGTAAACTTATCTTAATTTTATTACATTTTCATCATAAAAAGTTTCACGCAAAATGTCTTATGAAATATTTCAGTATGAAAAGAATAAAAGTCTCGATATAATACATAAAGATTTTATATTACTATCAACTACTTCAGTCAATAACTTTGGTATTCATGCTATCTTTGAAAACGATGAAATTGAAAAGATATATTTATCGGAACAATCAAATCTTTTTCAACTCCATTTTTAAATTTGAAATTATACAAAGCACTTTTCGCATGAATTGTCAGAATGTGGCCTTCCTTTGTCCAATATACAACAGAAAAGCAAATGTATTTTATATATATTTTTTTTCTGTATGGTTTAATTTTTAAAGCTCTGCAGGAATAAATAGTTCTTGTAGTTTAAAAGAATTGTTTTACTTGTCCATAATAGCATCTGTTTAGTAGAAACGTTATCAACGGTTTCATTTTCGTTTCATAAAATTCAATATTTTTTTTACTATCATTCCAAAGAGAAAAGTCACTAAAAAATTAAAACATGTAAAAACAAGTCACATGTGAAATACCAAAACTTTCTTCTACTTCATACATGTTAATACTTCCTAATAAATGCAGCATAGCAGCGTCTCTGGTTAAATGGTTTACACCAAAATCTAGTCAGAATCAATATATCATCTTCCAATTGAATTTCATTATTTATGAAAATCCATGCATTAGTTTCTGAGATTGAACTATTTCAAAATCTTTAAAAAAATCTGCATTACAGCGCCAAAAGTTCGGTGATATGCACCAAAAACGAATCAAGATGAATTTTTATCAGGTACTAACTAAATCTGAAGTTGGATTAAAATTCATGCATTAGTTTTTGAGAGGCAGCTATTGTAAAATCGTGAAAAATGCAGCTTATCTAATCAATATATAATTTAAATTAATTTTCCAATTAATTTTCATCAATAAAATTACGACTGGGACGATGCCCAGCTTGGCATTTTTCACATTCATATGTTGGTAAGGCTGCACTGCAGCACAAAATGGAATAGTCTTCATCAGCACACAATCCTCAGGAGTACTTGAGACACAAAGAAACCAAGCATCGATGAACACATATACAATTTTAATTAATTCTTTAATTAATTTTTAGCAATGAAATTACGCTTGAAATTATTTGAATATTTAATACGTGAATTATCACTTGCTAACTAAGCGTAGAACTAACAATGTGAAAAATGCCAAGCTGGGCATCGTCCTCGTAGCTTCAATGGTAGAAAACTTGGAGCACTATTCCAAGGGTTCTGGGTTCGATCCCTGGCTTGGACATTTTTCACATTGCTGGTTCTACGCGTAGTTAGCAAGTGATAATTCGCGTATTAAATATTCAACACTAATCTATATCCGAGAGTAACTGAAACTGAAGTTGATGAAAATTTATGTAATAGCTCTTAACCTTTCACTGGGCGCGCAAATTTTCATTACATGAGCAGGCGAGCGTTGTAAATTGTACAACAGGAGGAAAACATTCAATTATTGCTGGTTTGATTTAATTTTACTAATAATTTAACATGCAAATATCATAAAACTTTTCTGTGCTCACGAGTTATGAAAGTATTCCGCAATACACTTAGATTTATTTTGTTATAATATATCAAAGTAGGCATGAATTTTGTTTTAAAGAAAAAAAGCGAATGTTGTATTTTTTATAACGATGCACTCGCCGGAAGGTGATAGATGTGTTGCTATTGCGATAACCAAGAATAATGCAGCATAGCAACACCACCCGTTGAACGTTTTGTAGCAAAACGTAATCAGAACCAAATTGTATGAAGTACTATCTGAATCTAAACTTTTATAAAATTCTATGCATTAGCTCGTGAGATACAGATATTGTGGAAATAATGCAGCATACCAATGCCAGCTGGTGAGAGATATGCACCAAAAACTAATCAGCTCTAGTTCATTTCAAAGTTTAATGGAATGTAAAGTTTTGTGAAATCTCGTGCATTAGTTCTTGACATAGAGCGCCCACAATCTTTTTGTCACATATAGACTCATTGAGTGGCAGACAGATCTTTTCTAAAAACCATCAAATCATGTTCAGGACCTTCGAAAAGGTAAACAGCCATCGAAAACCGGAAATCGAAATTTTTGCCAATCCAATACTTTCTTCTAGTAAAGATAGAATAAAGTAAAAAGAATGCACTTTGATTACCATCAGACCTTAATGTTTTGCTAACAAAATAGTCTAATGTCTGCACAATCGTTACCGTATAATCTTAAGTTAGTCTTAAACTAAGGATTCAATAAATTCATATGTTTAACGTGTTGACCTGCCACTACCCCCGAATAGTGGTATACATAAATACATGGCTATCGCGTAGAATTTTCGAATCCTAATTAAAATATGTCGCACCCTTTGAACTCACAAAATACACAAAAAAGCGAACTGTACAAGAATTGCATTCACTCGATATCTGTTGACATTTAACCCTTTCCCGTGCAGTGTGTCCGATCTGAACACACCTAATTTTAATTCCAAACTTGCATTTGGTACCAATAATATTTTAATAAAATCTTACTTTTACTATAAAAGCTTAAATTAAGGAGTTCTTGATTTCTTAAAAAGTCGTTTGAAAATATCGGTGTCAGTCGATAATTTCTCATTTTACTAACAGCATTTGTCCGCTCGGAACGGGTTAATTATGAGATGTGAAACACATGTAAAAACACATGTAAACATTGTTTTATAAAATAATGTTCTCAAAAAAGCATACACTCTTACATGTATATTTTAATTTATTTAAATTATAGTTCACTTTTTACGTAATAATTATTTTTGCATGCGTGCGCGCATTTTTCCCATTTGAATTGCTAAAACCAGCCTATGTATTTTTAAATGCTTGTAGCCATATTAGTTGCACAAAATGACCTACAGTGAAAACAACTCGGATATGGCAGTCCCAAAATTATCTTCTATCTCATCATGGCAATATTTCAAAATACATTATCACAGTGCCAAAATAAAAGGCTTTCTCTGCCTATCTTGGGAATACTAATGATACGAAATTCTGTGCATTGGTTCTTGAGATATGATTGTCGCTAAAATAATGTAAATCATGCAAAATGTAGCATAGTATGCCACATTTAGAGTGATTTACACCGAAACCTGATTTGCAAGATTTTATGTAAACATCTAAACGAATCTGAATTTGGAAATTCGTGCTTTAGTTTTTGGGATAGGGCTACTGCGGAAATTGTGATAACTGTAGAACAGCAGTGCAATCTGTAGGGCGATATACAGAAATATGTAAACAACACAATGTTGTATTGAGGAATTACCAAATCTGAAGTTTTATGAAAATCCGTGCATTATTTCTATAGACAGAACTATTGCGGAAATCGAAAAAAAATGCAGTATAGCAGAACCATCTGTTGAGATATTTACACATATAGATAGAAAATGTTAATTCATATCATAGACTAACTGAATCTGAAGTTTGATAAAAATACGTGTATAACTTTTGAGGACAGAGCTAGTGCGGAAATCGTGATAAATGCTGCACAGCAGCGCCAACTGCTGAGCGATTTACACTAAAATTCAGAAAATGTCAATAAATGTCATGGACTAACTGAATCTGAAATTTGATGAAAATCTGTGTATCAGTTCTGAGATAGAGCTATTGTGAAAATCGTGAAAAATGCTGTTTAGAAACGCTACCTGTTGAGCGATTTTCACCAAAATCTAATCAGCTCCAGTTTATATCAGGGACTATCTCAAAATAAATTTTTTTTAATTCCGCGCATTAGTTCTTCAGCTAGAGCACCTGTAATATTTGTATCATGTATGGAGAGACAGACATTTTGCAAAAACATGTGTTTTTGGTATATCAGACCCATAAAACGTGAAAATCCGTCGAAAAACGGAAGTATAATTTTTTTTTACAAATCCAATACATTCTTTTTGTATAAATAGAAGAGAGTAAAAATAAAATGTGCTCTCTTTCAAAGAAAATTAAAGCATAAGATTGTTATACAAAAAAAAAAAAAAAAAAAAAAAAAAAAAAAATCGTTAATTCTAAATTTCGTTACCTGATAAATATAATAATAGTTCATTTTGTACCTCAGTGCATTTAATACACTCAAGCAAAATTTCCTGAAATTTTACACAACTATTATCCAGAATTTGCTCCAAAAATCGCGGCTTTAACAAAATTGTTTTAGACATAAGCTCTCTTCTAAAGCGACTTTTTCTAAGGTTTTTCTTAATTTTTAAGAATTTTATTATTAATAAGCTATTTAAGCCTTTTCGGTAGATGGGTTAAATTGTGTTCCACTTTATTTTTATTCCTAAACCTCGCGTCGGCACCAGTAGTTTAAGTAAATTTTGGACTTTTAAATTAAGCGCAAAGAAAAGGTCTTACATATTTCCATAAAAGTTCGCTTATCCCGGTGACAATCAGTTATTTCAACATTTTAGCAATAGCAGCACATTGAGCGGGAAAGGGGCAAACTAATTTGATATCTGACATGTTGTATATAACGTTTGACGCAGGAATTTTAAATCAAATTTACTTTTAATAAAAAAATTCCATGTTTTCACACTTAATAACCCGTAAACGTTTTTACTAAAATTTTGGTGCCAATGTGTCATTTGGTAATTTAAAATTAAGGAATTTCATAAACATACCACTGCCTCTCAAGGCGTTAAGGTATCTGTTTACCAAAAAACGCTCTTTTTAAGAAAATTTTCGATTTCTTTTTTACATTTTAAAGTTCAAACATTTAGGATTCCAAACATACTTTACTTCTAGCTCAGCGAAAATAAAAAGCAAAATTTTCAGCCTAAATATGAACAGGAAATAAACATTCTGAAACCGGAAATGACCATTTAACACTTTAACGGACAAAGCATTTTCACTGCTAAGATGTTGAAATAAATGAGTGACACCGGTAAATGCGAACAAATATATTTCTAAATAAGAAAAAGTGATTTTGCTCATACATATATATGTAATAAAAAAAAATTGCGCCATTTTGCCCGCTCTGAGTTTTTAATTCTAACTTTATGGAACATACTTTTAATCTCAGTTTCGTAATGTATTAATATTTTAACAGCTAAAGTTCTTTTTTCTTATTTTATTTAACTTAGTAATAATCTATTGAATGTTTCTCAAAAAGAGCGGGAAACGATTTCGAAATCTTTCAATGTAGAGTCTATTTATCCTTTTTAGAATTATTATCGAGATTTTAATTTTATGTTTTATTAAGATTGTCTGCCTGTGTGTTCCATCGCATATGTGAACAGGTTATTCTATTCCGCAACAGTATTAAGATCCTACGGGAGGTCACGCCACCGTCTGCCAATAGGAGATGGTGATGACGGACGTCATAGCCTTGAAGTTAATCCTAATTGGATTTTTAATTTACTGAAGCAGACTGAGGAGGGGCTAGTTTTTTCGTGAAGTCTCGGAGTCTTTCATTTTTCCGATAAATTAGACTATCAAATGATGTAGCTTGGTTCACGAAGGTTGTAGTATTCGATGTGTACAACGCTGACTGCTGGAATAACTTCACTTATGAGTTCTAATAAATATGAATTCAATGCTGATTGATTTAAATTTTTATGGGGAAATACCCAAATAAACCAATCCACTGTTTGTCAAACTACCATTACGGCTGCTTAACCTGCTGTTAGTTCTTAAGGAAATGGACGTATTGTACAGCGGAAATGGTGTTCAACGGCAATTGATGCCTTTAGATGGAATACCGCCTATCTCTCGTCACATATGGGCATTTCCATGCGAATTTGTTAGTCTGTTACACAACTGAAAATCGCTATGCTTGTTGGCCACCGTTATTTTCGAAAAGTTTGCTTCGCCTTATTCAATTGATGATATATCTTCGATAAACTAAGTCACATTTTCTCCTTTTAAAATATTGGTATCTAAAAATCGTAGTACGTAACAGACAAACAAGCTCGCATGGAAATGCCCATATATATACATAATAAAATGAATTTTTTTTAAATTAAAATTCATGTGTCGATGTTGCATATCGGAATTAAAATTTTGTGGTTTCGAAGAAAAACCAATGAACGTTGAAGCGTCACAAAAAGTAAAGAACTCATTTTAATACACAAATATATAAACGCCTACAAGTAGAGTGGATTTTAAAATTGTAAACTCTATATATAATTTTTCGAGCTCTATCAAAATCTTAGTTTGCATTTTTTTTTAAATTGCGTTTTTCACTGTGTACGTTTATAGGAAACATCATTTCTTAAAAAGTTTTTAAGATAATAAAAAAATGTGAAAACGGACGTTTCGATATGATCGATATTGATGTTCAGAGAACAACGTGAACACGTAGACCGAAAGATGCCATTCTGTCCGAGCTTGAAACGATCCAGAGACGAGTACTTGACTTATTGCAGCCGCTGCTATCGAAATACTCAAATAATCCTTAAATAAAATTCAGCCAGATGTGGTTGATTTTTTAAAGAGGATTCTAGATTTTCAACAGTGGGTTTAAATATTTATTATTGTTTTATAAGATATTCGAAATACCGCAAGTAAAATAAAAGAAAATTACTATTGAAATTGAACTTTACTGGAGTGAATTCCAGCACTAGTAAAAAGTCAGTCGATTGTTGATCACGTCACGTTTATTTCCTTGAGCATTTCGATGGCAGCGATTTCAGCACATATTTACGTGCGCCTTAATCTAGTGTTTGGCGTATCTTACAGGTGGACGAGTTGCATCCGTGCCATCTACAAGATGTACAGTTTCTGACTTCCCGTAACCACCAGCACCGTTTGAATTGGGCACATTTGTTTCGACAGCAGACGGTAGCCGTCCCCAATTGAGTGGGCATATGGCAGCTGCTATCGAAAAACCTAAGACCAGGGGACATGAGGTGCGACGGCATCACTAATCCACCGACGTTTCAATAGCGTTTTTATAGAAAATTCTGAATAGATTTTTTTTTACATTTTTTTTTTTGTGGAATATCTGTTATTTTATATCCTCCTCAGTCCTGAGACAAATTGTATGTGGCACTACAAAAACCAGTTTAAAATTATTATAAAATATCTTCAAAGATGCATCAGGCTATATATCGATGCTTCTAATATGCATACATTTATTTTTAAAATCAAGATGTCATTTTAACAATTCTACAAACATTTAAATTAATTTAAAAGGTGTTTTTTAGCGTCGCCTCCAGGCGACATCAGGACTGAAGAGGATAAAACAATAATACAATGCTGTATAAAGCGTTTTATCTTCAATGGGAGTGGTAGCCGCAGGTGAGGTCACACCAGTCAAGGCCACATGCCACCTTAAGAAAGAGTGAAACTACGGGAATATATTGTATTTTTTTATGTAAATGACAATGAAATTTTTTTGTTGTTAAAATAAAATAATACTTCAACAAATAGGCTGGCTATTACGTAGAATAAATTTTAGGTTTGAAATATTATTGCAAAAATGTGTAACTATTTGGATTCAGGTAGAATAAACTGAATAAATAAGTAAAGTACGACTACATATTAAGATAAAATATTGTTTAATTATATGATATGTAAGTTGTTGATTTAAATACGTTCGATTTTAATCATGCTTTTTAATATAATGAAAAATGACTCGTAAAAATTAGTAAGCAGTTTATATGTAAAGATAAAATTTTGTAGTCTTATTTTTTACTGAATTCTTGATATGCTAAAATTATACAAAATAATGTACACGGAAGCATTCCTGATGAGAATACTACGTTTAATAATGTTCAGAATATGTATGGAATTTAACCTTAAATAAAATATTAAAATTTAGGTCCTTTTATTTCGTTTATCAAGTGTAGACTATAAATATCCAATATTTTCTTCTTCGTATTGCACTTAATCTTATTTAACATACAAATATTTCATTCTTTTAATTTAAAAGTTATTACATTATTTTATATTCGGAATTGGGCATTTCCATGCGAATTTGTTAGTCTGTTACACAACTGAAAATCGCTATGCTTGTTGGCCACCGTTATTTTCGAAAAGTTTGCTTCGCCTTATTCAATTGATGATATATCTTCGATAAACTAAGTCACATTTTCTCCTTTTAAAATATTGGTATCTAAAAATCGTAGTACGTAACAGACAAACAAGCTCGCATGGAAATGCCCAATTACTTTAATTTAAAATTCATGCATTAAATGTTGTACTATTAAACGAGCAAATATTGTTCCTTTACTCGTTTAAATATTTTGCGATTATAGAAAATAATTTACCTAAAATCGGCAGATTATAATTTATTTGTTTATCATTTCATTTTAATTATTTACTTTTTTAAATAGACGAAGCCATTTAGAGTATTTCTATTAAAAATTCAATCACAAATTTCAAATTATTCACTCATGGAAAATGAATCTTGTTTGCAACATTTATATCAAAATATTTTTCTTACAGCTTTTTTTTCAATAAAAATATGTGTATGTAATTTTAAAAAAAGTTTTTGTCCGTTTCAGTTTCAGGGCAAAGGGCAATAACCGAGCCAAAGTCTCCGGCTTTTTTCATCACAGAGTTTTAATACAGAAAATGTTGTTTTATTTAATTGGAAGATTTAAGCGATTTAAATTAGCCACATTTTCTCTAAAAATTAGTGGTTTGCAAAAATCCAGAAACTTGCTAATCTGCAATAAGGCTTCCGTAGCATAAGTGTTTTTTCTCCCGAAATTAAACAAAGATATATTATGACTTTTTTTTTAAACGTACATAATTTTATCAAAATAAATTCTAACAGAAATATTTTGCAATAAATCTTATTAACAATATTCATTTTCCACGAATGATAAAAAATTCAGAAAATATACACAAGAGATGCGCAGACAGTTGCTCTATATAAGACGTCATACTAAAAACCAGCTTAATTGCAATATTACTGCTTCAACCAGATGTCTCCGGACGTTTAGAGCATTGACAGAAAAAATTATTACCGCCGATGGAGGACTTTCTTAATGTATGTACGATCCCTTAATATTAAACTAGACGCCATTATTTTATAAACTATTTATTTGACTTGTTTAATTTAAAAAAAAAGGAAGAGCTAAAATTTATACAAATTATTATGAAAATTTAAAGGACAGCACACATTTTTACAAAAGCCAGCATTCGTCAGCAGTCATTTTTGTATTAGCGCTCAGGATTAGTATTTAGTGAGCGGAGAATGTGCGCATATATATGTGTGTAATAGAAATTGATCTTAAGTGAGAACAGTGTTTATCAGTTTCACTTAAACCGATTATTATTTGGAACGTGAGCTAAGGTTACCAGTTTGGTCCCATTGTTACCCATAAAAGGATATAGCGAGGTAAGAAAAGCGAAATGGCTCCCATGGTCAATGACTGAATTATTATTTGTACTAGTATCAGCACTCTAAAAGAGTACGAAATATAAAGTCATTGACCCTTGATCTTGACCTGTCTTTAAGATATTCGATAAAGTTCGTACGCGCGCCGTTATTATTTAAATGTATTTTTCTGAAAAAATATAAAAGCTAGAAAGATGGGGCCAACTGCGTATATTGAGAGATACGTTGAAAAATATTTTATGTTTTTTTTCAGAGTTTTCGTGAAATGAAAACTGTGCAAAATAATGAAGCAAAGTATAAATCTTTTATTTTAGTACTGTTCTGTTATGTCTACGCGCCAAAAAATAAACATAATATTCCTGAACTTATATACTTATAGCACACAAAAAAAGGTAAAAATCAAAGAGGCGCTTTTTGAGTAACATCTAAGAAGAAGATAGAAAAGGTTAAAATAAAAATTCTAAATACAAAAGGAAGAAAAAGAGAAAAACTGATACCGGACAAATTTAAAAGAAAAAGTAACACTGATATAGGGCTAGTGTGACTCGGAAACACGGCTAGTGGGACACTGAAATACAGCTGGTGAGTGGTTGGAGCGATGAAACTAGCGATCGCCCCGATCTGCACCCCGAGTATACTTCTCCTGTTGAAATTCTGTCTAAAAGTTTGATTAAGCCATGAAGTCAATGTTGTAATTAATGAAAGTGAAGATGTTGATAATTAAAGTTATATCTATCATTATCATGTCTACCGCGCGAAATATACAGGGTGTATCTAAACTACTGGGCAAAACTTTAAGGGGTGATAATACACATCAAGACAAATAATACTAAATGGAAAACTAAGGGTCCCAAACGTCTTCCGAAGGAAATAGGCGCCATCAAAGTTTAGGGTCCAAAATTTGAAATGATTACAAAAAATGGAAAAATTGGTCGATTCGTTTGCGGTTTTCACGAAAACTATTCTTTATGTCAGTATTGTCTTAGAAATAAATTACAAAGATAAATTTCAAAAATGCCGATAGAGGGCGCTTTAGACTTTGGATCAACGAACAACTATTTTTTACCGTTATTTTTTGCATCTCATTAATTTTTTTTAGTAGTTTAGACATAAATTTTGAACTCAAAATCTGTGGTTAAGTAGCGGAAACTGAACTGTGTTCAATGGGA
Source organism: Maratus speculifer (assembly GCA_964019185.1). Taxonomy (NCBI): domain Eukaryota; kingdom Metazoa; phylum Arthropoda; class Arachnida; order Araneae; family Salticidae; genus Maratus; species Maratus speculifer. The sequence continues at coordinate 49,803,297 of OZ025293.1, forward strand.
GTGGGTAGGTTTAAGTTTCAAATGATTATAAAAAAACAGAAAATTTGGTCAATTGATTTGTTGTTTTCACTAAAATTATTCTTTATGTGAGTATTGTCTTAAAAATAAATTAAACAGATAAATTTCAAAAAATATCGATAGAGGGCACTTTAGACTTTGGAGTAACGCATAACAATTTTTTACCTTTATTTTTTGCATCTCATTAATTTTTTTCCAAGCTTAGGCATAAACTTAAATTTTGTGCTGAAAATCTGGTTCGTTGAGAATGGTTAAGTAGCGCTAACTGAACTGTGCTCGATGGGGATGGGAAGGTTCAAAATTCAAATGATTATACAGAACGGAAAAATTGGTCGATTCGTTTGCGGTTTCTCTAAAATCATTCTTTATGTCAGTATTTCCTCGATAATAAATTTTAAAGATAAATTTTTAAAAATTCCGTTAGAGGGCGCCTTAAAACTTTAGAGTAACCAACAATAATTTTTAACTGTTATTTTTTGTATCAAATTAAATGCTTGCAAAAGCTTAGACTTAAATTTTGAGCTGAAATTCTGAATCGTTGGGAGGTGTTAAGAAGCAAAACTGAACAGTGCTTAGAAGTTGAAATGTTACCCTTGCCACCCTACGAACACGGTTCAATTTTTCGCTATTTAATTACTCACAACGATTGAGCTCAGAATTTAAGTCTAAGCTTTTAAAACATTTATTTAGATAAAAAAAAGTAAATAATAATAATAACGGTTAAAAATAGTTCTTGCTTACTCTAAAGTTTAAGGCGCCCTCTAACGGGATTTTTTGAAATTTATTTAAAATTTTTTTTTAAAGGAAATATTGGCATAAAGAATGGTTTTAGACAAAACTGCTAACGAATCGACCAATTTTTCCGTTTTTTATAATCATTTGAAATTTGAACCTGCACACCCCCATTGAACACAGTTCAGTTAGCGCTACTTAACCATTCTCAACAATTCAGATTTTCAGCACAAAATTTAAGTTTATGTCTAAACTTGGAAAAAATTGAATGAAATGCAAAAAAAAAAAAAAAAAAAAAAAAAAAAAAAAAAAAGTAAAAAATAGTTGCACGTTACTCCAAAGTCTAAAGCGCCCTCTATCGACATTTTTTGAAATTTACCTGTATAATTTATTTTCAATACAATACTGACATAAAGAATATTTTTAGTGAAAACCGCAAATCAATTGACAAATTTTTCTGTTTTTTATAATCATTTGAAATTTGAACCTACACACTCCCATTGAACACAGTTCAGTTTTCGCTACTTAACCACAGATTTTGAGCTCAAAATGTAAGTTTATGTCTAAACTACTAAAACAAATTAATGAGATGCAAAAAATAACGGTAAAAAATAGTTGTTCGTTACTCCAAAGTCTAAAGCGCCCTCTATCGGCATTTTTTGAAATTTATCTTTATAAGTTATTTTCAAGACAATACTCACATAAAGAATAGTTTTCGTGAAAACCGCAAACGAATCGATCAATTTTTCCGTTTTTTATAATCATTTAAAATTTTGGACCCTAAACTTTGATGGCGCCTATCTCCTTCGGAAGATGTTTGGGACCCTTAGTATCCCGTCTAATATTATTTATCTTGATGTGTACTATCACCCCTTAAAGTTTTGCCCAGTAGTTTAGATACACCCTGTATATATAATATTCTTTCATTTATATATTTATACCACCGAAAACCTGATCAAAATCAAAGAGGTGCTTCTTTGAGTAATTATGAATTTAATAAGTAAGATCACGGATGGTAGGAACTAATTAAAGAGGTCTTTTTTAGAATTATTTATTATTATTACATCATAAGTATGATTTCAAACGTCATTATTTTCATTTATTACAATATTGACTTCTTCATTTAAAAAAAGGATATAGCAAGGTAAGAATGGTGAAATGGCCCCCATGGTCAAGAACTGATATATTTGTACTAGTATCAGCACTCTAAAAGAGTACGAAATGCAAGGTTATCGACCCCTGATCTTGACCTGTCTTTAAGATATTCGAAAAATTTCGTACGCGCGCCGTTTTTAAATGTATTTTTCTGAAAAACAATAAAAGCTAGAAAGATGAGACCAATCACGTATATTGAGAGATATTTTGAAAAATTTTGTATTTTTTTTTCCGAGTTTTCGTGAAATGACAACTGTGCAAAATAATTAAACAAATTGTAAATCTTTTTTTAGTACTGTCCTATTATGTCTACCGCGCCCAAAAATATATATAATATTCATTAACCCTTTCCGGCGCGGACAAATTCTGCTAGTAAAATGAGAAATTATCGACTGACACCGGAATTTACAAACGACTTTTTAAGAAATCAAGAACTCCTTAATTTAACTCTTTATGTCCCAGAGCAGAGAAATTTTTATCTCCCTTAGAATCCCAGAAAAACGCCCGACATTTCACCCCCCAAGAAAGGTGAAGCGGCTCGCTTTAGCTATTCATACGAACGTGTATGGTTCAACCCTTTTCGTGTAGTACCTGCCCAAAGAAGAACCTATTGTTATATCTTTTGTCGATCTCCCGCTTAATCCCAATAACCGTAAATCCAATAGCTTTGCTTTTTCGTTATCTTTGGCTAAGTGAAATGACATTTTATTTTTAGATTTAAGAGTATGTTTATGACATCTGTGCTGAATAATCATAAGATAAAGGATTTTTTTTTAGTTCTTTGTTTCAAAAACAAATGATCTGCTTGTTTCCGAAATGGGGGAGGGAGAGTTACAATAATTATTATTTAAGCTTTTGATAATGTAGCAACTATAATGCAACGATCGTAAACAAACAAATCTTGGGGAAAACAGCGTTTTAATTACATTGATTAATCTTTATTTACCATACATTAAAACTTTATTTTAGTATCACAATCTAAGATATGGCTATTCATAAAACTTTTTAGAATTAATAATGTAATTTATTGGTAATTGATATTTTCTTGGAAAAAATGTTATGTACAAATATTATAAAATCTTACATAATCAAAAGAAGAAAAAGGCAAAAATTTGTTTGTTTTTCTTTTCTTCTTTTAAGGAGGAGAGATACAAAATGAATAAAAAAGACAATGACTGAAAATGCTTATGCAATACTTGAAAAGCCGTTTGACTAATTCATAAATTTAAGAATTTAGATAATTTCTATTTCAAAATATAATAAGATATAATCATCAAAATATATGAAAATTAAAAGAAGTTTTCTAATGATTATAGATAGTTGTATTAAAACAGATTATCAAAGTTTTATGTGTCCATAACAACATTTATGATTTAATCGCTGCATTTAATAAATTTCTGTGGAAAAAAAAGGAATGTTAAAAATTTAAATAATAAAAAATTGTAAGAATTAAACTGCTAAATGTCTTTTTCCTTCCTGAGATTCGATGTTATTAATTGATTTGATAATAAGACTTTAATAATTTTACGCTTTCTTACTTGAATATTAAAAAGTGGGGGGGGGGATTATATAAGAAGCACAGCATGGAAGAAAATATTTTCACTACTTAGAAGTGAATACTTTAGTAATTAGAAATGAATACTTTCATATTTGGAGCCGATTAATAAAAATCGAACTATACTTTTACATAAAAAAAAAAAAAAAAATCATAATGATTATTAAAACTTTTATCTCTCAATAGCTAACACCTCCGAATAGCGGTCAAATTCACCGCTCCTGAGGTATCCGCTATTCAGAGATTTTACTGTACATGACTTATATCTTGATGATACTAATTAAATAAATTCTTGGAATTTAATCGCAATATTTAAAAATATCATTTTATCAAAGCAAAAAACATTATTTTTTTGTAAAATAAAAAACATTATTATGCTTATTTATATTTTATTGTAAATTTTTCATTATTTAGTTTTTTAAAAATAAATAAAATAAGGACAAAATAAAAGCTAATCACTAAAAACAAATGGGAAAGAATTGACAAATATCAAAGTAATGACTTTCGAAATCATGTTTTGACTACTCGTCTGACAGTCTTCCTACCTAAAGTAAACCTGTTGTATTTGTATATGTTGAGCGGCTCCTATTCCCATTGTGTTCCTATCTACTGTCCATTAAGCGGAATAAGCAGTCACGCCCAATCCATGTTCAACAACTTACTCTTCACAAAAGAGAGGGGAGAAATAGTCAGGCCGTTTTCCGGGCGTTATGGGATCTTAGCGACTCAGGCGTTGCCGGCCGTTATGGGATCTAAAGGGTTAAGCTTTTATTGTAAAACAAAGATTTTATTAAAATATTATTGGTGCCAATAGCAAGTTTAGAATTATAATTAGGTGTATCCTGACCGGACACACTGCTCTGGAAAGGGTTAATTTCACCCGTAAGTACGCGCGCAGGGCCTAAAAGAACCGGAGTGCGTATGATTTTTACAATTGTAACCAATAATTTTTTAAAGTAATCTTCAACTTATTTTATCGCAAAGTTTGTTGGAATTGTCTGCATCTAAATAAAGTGACTGTTTTAATATGATTTTATTGTTGACAAAATTAAAAACATTCATATCCTGGATAAGCGTGTGTTCTCCCGGGTTATATACTTTTACCACAAAAAAGCTGATCAAAATCAAAGAGGTGCTTCTTTGAGTAATTATGAAATTGCTAAGTATGAATACGGATGGTAGGAACTAATTAAAGAGGACTTTATTTAGAATTATTTATTATAGTTACATGAGAAATATAATTTCAATCATCATCATCACTATTTTCATTTATTACAATAGTGATTTCATCATTTAAAAAAATTTTAAACAAAATTTCAGCAGGACGTAAAATGCGAGATAGATATCTCGCATGAACTAAATAATAAATGACACTTGCGACATGGGCGCAGCATCCAACTGCCCTGATTCCATTTGGACAATCGCAAAAATATCCTCGGATTCCTTCGATATTGTTAATATTAGGAACATAATCAATGAACACCCGGTAATATTTACTATTTACGTGTCTGGAACGAACATTTAACTTGATAATATTTGGGGATTATTTAACTTAATATATGCAGAGATTACTCGTGTCGTCCATTATTTCAGCCAGGTATGAAATGGCAAATGAGAACTGATAGGAACCTGTAAATATTATTTTTAATTGTCCTTCATTTAGTTGTGGAAAATCTAAAATTTCTGATGAAACCAGTCGTTGAAAAGCTGGTTTTCTACGGTTTCATTGCTGCTTTTTTACCTCTTCACTTAAAGAGTTTGATAACGTCATTCGCTCTTTAATGTATTGAAATATTATCTCATTTAAACCTGCATCAGAATCTAATCGCTTACTGAATTTGTTGTGTAAAAATCCGACAACTTTGCATAATAGACTTACTCTTGCACTGTAAAAAATTTTGCGTAAGGTTCCTAAGAAAACATGTGGCAGCTATTCTGCCACAGGTTTTCCCAGGAATTTAATCCAAAAAATGCCAGGAAACTTACATATGCCAGGAAAGTCCAGAAATCTATAATCTGGGATGTTACTCATGAAATATCAGTTATGTTTCACCATTCTGAAAAGTCTAGAAACCTTTTATGTGTAACGTTACTCATTAATTTTCTGTTAGGTTCCACCGTTCTGAAACCTACAATCTGAAACATTACTCGTGAAATCTCAGTTAAATTCCTCCATTCTGAAAAGCTCTGAAACCTATAATCTGGAATGCTACTCATAAAATCTCAGTTAGGTTCCACCTTTCTGAAAATTTCCGAAATCTTTAATATGGTATGTTACTCATAAGATCTCAGTTAGGTTCCGATATTCCGAAACCTATCATCTGGAACATTACTCATGAAAATTCATTTATGTTCCTTCATTTTGAAAAACTCTGAAACTTATAGCCTGGAACTTTACGCATAAAATCTTAGTTAAGATTCTTCATTGTGAAAAGATCTGAAACATTTCACGGAATACGGTAAATGTCACCGGGATATCCAGTGGCAGCAATTCTGCTATAGATTTTCACAGGAACTTTATTAAAAATTTGTTTGGAAAATTATGCAAATCTGAAAAGTTCAGAAATCGATAATCTAGTATGTTAAGGCCCTTTTACAATAAGTTACTTCTAATTTCTAGCATGATATTCAAAGAGTTTTAAGATGCCTTAGAGTTAGAGTTAAGTTTAGTTCTTGAACATGATACAGATTAATGAGTTAGTAATCTTTGTTGAGAATATAAACGATGATTACACAGCTGAAAGTTAAACATTGTATTGAAAATATTTCTAATTAGTTGCTTTCGTTTTTCAGTTGATAACACAAATCTAAAAAAATATACAGGATATCTATGAGTAAAATCTATTTTTAAATCATGGATATATTAAAATTACTTTTACAAAAATAAATTGGTTAGAATATTGATGCAAGGATAAATTATGATAAATATATACTTCAGAAACAGAAGAAATATCTAAATGAGTGATATTGTGCTGTGATCTACAAAAAAACATGCTTAAGTTTTTCCACATTTATATCAAGCTCAACATACCAATTTGAAGGTGTAAATTAAGAGTTAATGTAACACAAAGAATACATTTTTGGCAAAATCTCGTACAAAGCAATTGTGTATTTTTAAAATAACCTTTAGATAATTTTGCCACATTATTTAATAATTTAAACAGAACATCAACTTGTCATTTGGCTAGTACAACAGATTAGTCATTTAGCATAAAATGGTATGTTTAATCCACCAAAGCATTCTAAAAAAATTTTTCAGTATCTGAATATTTGCTTTTTTGGGGGAAGTATGTGGTCATTCGACGCTTCCCCCTCCCCCTTACCCCATTATCTTCATTTAAATTGGATCAATTACGTTTGATAATTCTATTCCTTATATAATTAACATAATACCACAGAAATCAATGAAAAAACGGTTTTTTATGCATGTGCTATACAGTACATAATTATTTTAAAAGATTATCCAAACCATTAAGGTTTAATTACACAATATTTCAAGTTAAGTTAAAATATGCACAAATTTGTGAAAGAGATTTTAAAGTTATATTCAAAAATAACTTTTTAATTGTAATTTAAGCATTAGCATCTTTAAAGGGATTCATTCATTTGGTTAAAGCACAAAATTCAATTTCAGATGTCAAAAGATACAAGGGAAAAAAAGAACAGCTGCCGAAAGAAGATAACTTTTTTTTTTAAAAATTGAAAATCTTAATGCAGTGTTTTCCTGATACTTCAATTAAAATATATTTCTCAATTTGATATTATAAATTCCTGTACATGACTTATATGAACAATTACCTATCACATAATGCTCTTTTAGAATCCCTTCGACTTGAGATATCGAGAATATTATGCAATTAAAAAATAATATAGTCAAAAATAGAAGTTCACAGAAGTTTCATAATATACACAAAACTTTATTGATATTATGGTTAAAATTACAATCTAGAATTTTATCACAGTTTGCTTAATTTTTCACATAAAGTAACTACTTTTCGAGTAACTACACTACCATTATTCAACTTCAACAATTTTAGTTCAATGAAAGCGTAAGTCCCAGTGCCTTTGAGAGAATATTTTATATTATAATAAGAATATAAAGAGATTGTCGAAACTACACTCTGTACAAATTCCACACCTTCAATTAAAATTTTATCTTCTACTTGCTTTCGTTCAGCTGTAGAGGGATTGTCTGTGTATCTGCAGATTCTCAAAGCTAAATGGTTCAGTAACTCACTTTTTTCTGTCCACTGCAAGCAATCTTCATTTAAAACTTTAGTTAGAGCAGAAGAAAAATGATGTGAAGGAATTTGAAAATCCTCGCGCCATGGGTGCTTTAATATACAAGTGACTGCTTATATTTAAAGAGCTGCTTTCCGTACTCGAATTTAATTCTGCTGTTCCAAAGTCTCCTTTTGTTTCTGTAAATGAGCTATCGTTACATTCAGATTTGATTATTATCCAAGGTGGCTACAAAGAAACAAAAATTATATTATATGTTTTATTTTTTATGCATAAATTATTGGATGCAATATTGTTTATTCAGTTTCTGTAAAAATCAAAATGTTTATTGGAAAAGTTATTCTCATTTGCAAAAACACTTTGTATTATGCATTAGCTTGAAATATAGAATTCTTGAATATGTGTCCTACAAAAGTCTGTAATAACAATACAAAAAGTACTACAACTACTTTTGTATATTCCCAGAATGTTTTTCAAAAAATAAAAGAAGTTTCAAAATATTCAATATATATCTTTTAAACAGGGGTTTTTTGCAAGTGTATTGTTGTCATGTTGCGCATGGCCAAGAATGAATATCTATGAATTATACAGGGATTTGTTCCATTTTTAAAAATGTATTGCAATATTTTGGATTTTAAGTGAAAAATTTGAATTTATTAGATAATAATTGGTTTATATATCGTTTAAACATTTTATTCTCAATTATATATTGATTTTGTAGAATCTCCAATCAGTAGTGTAACTATAGTTTTGAGTCCTCTGCAAAATTTTCCACAAGGCCCCCCTAGAATATATATCTATTTCTCATAACAAAATGGGGTTCCCGTTTCGTGACCCGTCTTGCGGGTATGATTTTTTTACGCGCAGATCAGTTTGGGAGTACGCAAAATGTACATTCGTTAGTCAATACAAAATGACTCGTTCTTAAAAGCCTAAAATGATAAACCGTTTATGACCGTTTAAGATGTTTATTTTTCACAATTACTTCCAAGCCCCTTCCTCCCGCCCCCCTACGTCACAGGGTTTTGCAGATCTCAGTTTTCCACTGTCCTCGATATTGATATACAATATAAGTTCATTTACGCTTCTTTATTTACATATCTTTTTTGGTTAGCTCCGTGCACTAAGCATAAAATTAGCAATTTCCATCGTCGAGTAACACTAAAAAACGTGGAGATAAACTTTACCGTCCTGAGTCTGCAAACTTGATGAGTGCTACTCGCAAAACATGATGGTTGTAAGATATATCGACACCAGGGATGAAAGGAGAAAAATTCGTTAATAATTTTCAGTCAAAATTAACGATATTGCAAACACTAGAAGAAAGTAGATAACTATTTTTGGTTCAAAGGTTGTTTCACGGCTGGTGGGAGGGGATAGTTAATTTCGAAGAGATCATTTTTATCCGAGTTAATTACGCATACTATTATACAGTATGAAATATTTAAAACTGGTGTCGTAGTTTAGCTTAAAAAAAATAAAAAAAATCCAGGAACGTGTAATTTTATGCTTAATACTGAATTTTTTTTAAATGTATTTCTCCGACTTATTATACAATATGATTAAATTGATTTATGACAAAATTGATTTTGGAACGCAATTCCAAGTCAATCTTACTTTTCATGTACTTAATTCAGGAATCTCACTCCTGTCCAAATTAAAATGTGTCAATTGGAAAAATCTGCTAAAAAACAGCTAAACCCGAAATTTGGATGAATCTGAATTATATAAGACCCATGTTCCTGCGCAAACTCGCTTAAATTTACTAAATAAATTCCACTTATTTGGTGAAACTGATTATTTCGGGTTTTGGTTGGTTCTAGATCAAATATAATGTGACTGATAAGCACTTCCTTCCCTCTTAAATAGGCTTAAACAAAAACTTTTGTTTAGAATTATCTATTTTCATTGAAGTTTGGGTGTCAATTTATTAGAAAATTAGGCGAGATTAATCAAATCAACAATGTTAGGTCAAGTATAGGTCAATTGTAAAAGAAACCCTTCCTCTCCAACTAATTCAGCTTTACATAGAATTTTCTTGTCGAGAACCAATTAGTTTCAAATTTTGGTCTCCTTTTATTAGAAGGATAAATTACACCTTTAACACGTTGAATTCCACGTCAGTCACGGATGACTGACACTGAACTTTCCGCTTACTTAATTATATCCTTTAAAGTCCTTATCCTCTAAAAGGAAAATTTTAAATAAATGTTCAGCAATTCCTTAAAACAATATAATATTTAATTTTATATTACAAATTTACGCTGTCGGTCACGGGCAACTGATGTGGCTGAAACGGAAATTTTAATGTCAGTCACCGGTGAGTGACATAGCAGTTAACGTGTTAATACAAGGGTTTATAGGTCACATATTTTTTTTTGGGGGGGGGGGAGGGATAGAATCCTCCACTTTCATTTTTTTAATTGCATTTTCCTTGCATAAAATTATTCGAATAGTTTCAAATTTTGGGTACATATTCAACAGGAGGATGGATTAATCTCACGGATACTTAATTATATTTTTTAACTATCATAATAATTGCAGCAAAATTTGAACTTCCTCCGTACACCCCTTTTACTTGAAACACTCATAAAATTTGTCCCGATGTTTTATAAACGTAGTGTTGTGAAATTTTCAAAATGCATTTGCTAACCCTGTCAAAATAAAGATGCTAAAAAAATTGTCAGATTTAAGATATACTGAGTGATACTGAAAAAGTTTAGCAAATCATAACAATAGATACAATAAGATTTAAATTCAAAGTGATATTTTGCGCTTTAAATATGGAAGTAAGCTTTTGCATGTTAAGTACGAGTTTATTTTTCAGGTTTCTTCTCAATTCTTTTGGTAATAAATAATTCGGTATGCTTTTTTTAAGTTACTTTTGGAAGCCTTTTTAGAAGCGTATTTCCAGAATTCCTGTTTGTAATAGACTAGTTAATGTGCATTTAAGTTTGTTGAATTATATAACATTAAACTTCTGTTATTTTAAATCAAATCACAGAAATCCTCGGTGTTACTCGAACCCCTGTTAATGTGGTTTCGAGTACTTTTCCTATTCTTTATGCAGCTTTATGTTAAATTGAAAAATTTTAATTTTGAAAATTATTTTATAAGCGAGATTTAGAAGCCTTCGTTTGCGTGGATTTTAGTTGGGCTTTGAAAGACTTGCTAACGCGCATTTCCGAGCTCTTGTATTTCAATAAGGACATAATGCGTATTTTAAGTTTGAGTACATAGTATATTAAAATTTAGAAATTAAGTTTGAGAAATCCTCGATGTTACGCCGCCTTTTAACGCGGATTCAGAGCAGTTTTTCTAATGTAGCTTTAATTTAATAAATTTTAATTTTAATATTATTTTCTAAGACTTTTAGATGCCTGTTTACGTTGATAGACTATAACTTCGGGCTTGTCAATTAACCCCTCTCCCCCACAATACACACCCGCGTTAATACGGATTTCCAAGCTCATTTTAAATATTGTTAGTTTGACTACGGTAATTTCTTACTTATATATATTTCTGTTAGATACAATTTCAGTTTTCAGTTGAGTGTAATCCTACCAAATGGAAATTAAAAAATATTAATAAGCTATAAAGTTGATAGTTAGAACTGTACGAACACGTCATATGATTTTGTATGAAGTATTTGTGACTTTGTTAATGGTCAATAATTAAAAATCTGAGTAACTGGCCAGTGGCCAATGATAACTTTTATCTATATTTTGCATCAACATACAAATGAAAGATTGCTGTAAATAATTATGCACAGATCTGTATAATAAAGACATACATACACGTAAAGTATTTCATTTATTCAGAATTTTTAAAAAAGAAAATAACATTAAAAAAGTATGCCTGACAAAATGTTAAAAAATTCAGCACAATAATTGAAATATTGACTTTCTTAAAATTAAGATTGTAAATTGATACTATAAAATTTTGTTTAGTTTTCACGTAATCCTTCATTTAATTTACAGAAAGTTTTTAGCTTATGATAATGTGCATAGAATTTTTATTTAATATATAAGTCTGATTATGCATATAAGTTAAATTGCTTAAATACATACTAAAGTGCTAAGTAAAATAACATTTTTAAATGGAGGATTAATTGACTTACGACAGCTTAAGTAAACATGAAATTTGCATTTAATGCACTATATAAAGAATACTATACAAACTTACCTGGTAATTATTTAAATTCTAATCCACAAACTGAGCCCTTTTTTAAACAGTTTATTGGTCAGTTAAATGAAACAGACATAGTTACTTTACGTGAATGAGATTATTTGATCGTTAAAGATCAACATTCGGGAGGTAATTTAGGGAAATTCTACAAATTTACGAAACATGGGGGCGCTATAAAAAGAACGGTGTGTATTTGATCGAAAATCTCTGAGAAAATGTTATCAATAAAGAAAAATGCTTACTGTTTCGTTAAAAATCGAATGTCTTATTATATAGCATTTGGGATTCATGAATTAAGATTTTAAGCAAAAGAACATTACCGTACTTATGAATCACATTTAGGCACAATAACGTTGCCACAAAATTAGGAATATTTTCTAGTAAACGACTTAAAATTGTACCTTTTTATCCTCTATAGATATATGTAGCTTTCAGATTCCAAAGAAGGGAGGGAAGAAGGGGGGGGACAAAATTTAAACATTTCTCTACTGATATTACTTTAATTCCACGCTATAGACTCAATATTTTGAAAAGAAATAGTTGCTAGAGCTTCTCCCCTTTCCCCTTTAAGAATTGACTTTGTTTATAATAATTTTTATGCTAGATTTATTGTTTTAGGAAACAGTCGAACCCACTTAAGACGTGATACCGATTAATACCTGAATTTACTCCAGTTCCAATATCACCAGAACATCGCTCTTGCAATAAATGTAAAAAATTTTCATTTAATATAAGATAAAGTTTTCATCCCTCGGACAACAGATCTCGCTTACGACGCGAATGCATACACCTAGATATTAAGTTTTTGATATGAATATCAAACTATTTCCGAATATAATCGCTTTATTTAATGACAGAAATATTACTAGTCGGAAAAAGTGATGGACATTGTAAAAAAAAAAAAAAACTTCTAAACTGACACTTAAATTAAACGAATATTACTAATCAAAAATAGTAGGTATTTAATTAATTAAACTTAATTAAACATGATTAATTAAACATGATTAATTAAACATGAAATTTGCATTTAATGCACTATATAAAGAATACCATACAAACTTACCTGGTAGTTGTTTAAATTCTAATCCACACACAGGGCACTTTTTTTAACAGTTTATTGGTCAGTTAAATGAAGCAGACGTAGTTTCTTTACGTTAGTGAGATTATTTGATCTTCAACGTTAAAAATACGAGAGGTAATTTAGGGAAATATGCTAAACTTACGAAACATTTGGGCGCTATAAAATCAACGATGTCTATTTGATCGAGAATCTCTAAGAAAATGTCATCAATGCAGAAAAATACATACAGTTTCATTAAAAATCTAATGCCTTATTGTATAGCATTCGGGAATCCTGTATTAAGATTTAAAGTAAAAAAAAAAGATTACCGTACTTATGAATCACATTTAGGCACAATAACCTTGCCACAAAATTAGCAATATTTTCTACTAAAAATCTTAAAATTGTACCTTTTCATCCTCTATAGACATATGTAGCTTTCAGATACCAAAGAAGGGAGGGGAGAGGGGGGGGACAAAATTTAAACATTTCTCTACTGATATTACTTTAATTTCATGTTATAGACTCAATATTTTGAAAAATAAAATAGTTGGCTAGAGCTTCTCCCCTTTCCTCTTTAAGCATTGACTTTGTTTATAATAATTTTTATGCTAGATTTATTGTTTTAGGAAACAGTCGAACCCACTTAAGACGTGATACCGATTAATACCTGAATTTACTCCAGTTCCAACATCACCAGAACATCGCTCTTACAACAAATGTAAAAATTTTCCATTTAATATAAGATAAAGTTTTCATCCCTTGGACAAAAGATCTTGCTTACGACGCGAATGCTTATACCTAGATATTATCGCTTTATTTTATGACAGAAAGATTACTATTCGGAAATAAAGATAGACATTGTAAAAAAATCCTCTAAACTGGCACTGCTGATTAAATAAGTCAAATGTTACTAATCGGAAATAGCAGATATTTGGAGAAAAATTTGCTGTATTAAGATCGAGAATTTCGTCAAACAATCACTGATAAAATAATTTCGTAAAACGATCACTGGTCGAATTTGAAAAAATAGGCTTCAAAATGAACAATAAGATAGGCATACGCACTTTCATTCCAAATTTAGTTGGTCTAAATCCCATAGTCTTTTTCTTCAACTGAGGCAACAAAATGAATCACACTCAAAAAAGTAGTTCATATGGAAATAAAGACCAAGAAGAGTCCCCAGAGTCTAAACTGGGAAAAAAATATTCGAGAATCACAATTAAATGCGTAGTTAAAGCTTCGGTAAAAATTAGTGACTCTAGTTTCCATACTCGATTTATAACTAAGTGAGCAAAATAATAAACACACAAAAAATTAGTTTTTTTACATGTAAAATATATCTCTAGAGCTGTACAGGGCAGAATTTGAATAAAAGCTTTGAAATGCACAATTACAAGAGTATACGCACCTTCGTGTTATTTTGTTAAAGCGCAAGATCTCTTAGTCTTTTCTCAGCTGGGATGATAAAATGGCATACACGCAAAATAACGATTTTTCTGTAATTAATATACCAACCACAAAATAAGGAATATTACACAAAAAACATATATAACTTTTCACAGATTACCAATGATTTCTATTTTAGAATAAATTCGAAAAGTTACACAAAAGCTCAAAAAGTATACTAAAACTAAAGAATGTTACACAGAAAATATTCGGAACATTTCACAGTTTATCAGTAATTTCCACTTTCTCAACTATTCCGAAAAGTTACACGAGATTATGGAAGGTATTACACAAGATTTCTCGGTATTCTTGTATGAGCAGAAATAATCCGAGAAAACCCAGGAATGTTACACAGTAAATGCTAAGAACATTGCGCAAATTTTTTACAGTGTGGAAGTATTTTATTATCAAGATTTTTATGAAGCAAATTATATTTCTGAGCAATGGCCCCGTGCACAGCTTCGACTACCCATCGCATTTTAATCAGCTGTCGTGACATGTTGGCTTCTTCGGTAGGTAACTGGGCTCGATTACCTTTAAGTGCTGGCATTAATACGGCGTAGCCTTCTTTGGTGATAGAGTCAACGGCGTCACGAAAACCGCAATCTACAACAAATATATCATTTGGACGTAATAGAGTTTGAAGTTTAGCATCTTGTAACACTTTTTTCATAATAGTAGCATCATTTTCCGTACCATAAAATGGACCAGCAAAATCAACTATAAACCCGTTCGTGGTACAAATTGTAAACGGTTTACTTAAATGGGTTTTCTTTTGACCAGAATACGATTTTCGCTGATATTCATTGTTAGAGCTTTTTTGATGCCTAATATATGTGCCGTCAAATATCAATACCAGCTGATCATTTCTAAGCTTTAATAACATTCGAGCAGTTAAACTTGTATTCTTTATTAAGTCTTCTCGAGAAATGGAGATTAATCCAAAATAAGGCAAAATATCAATCTCAAAACTTCTTAATACTTCTTTAAAAATATCGACACATGTTTTTCGTATGGTAAACCCAGCACTCCTGCTATCACTGAATTAGAATTTCCAGTTTTTAATTTAAACAAGAATACAACTAACGCTTGAGTTATAGTACGTACGCTTATGTTTCGCATAGAAGTTAATAGCTGCCTTAATTCAATTATGTTTTGCCAGCAAAGTCCTGTCAATATCTTTATCTGATTTTCAGGCATATCATTTTCATTAATTTTTTCGAATAGCGACATTTCTGCTCTTTCTGAAAGTGATTTTAAAAAATGAGCAACTTCCTTAGAACTTATTTTGCTGGTGTTAGATATAACACGTAAGTGAACCAACTCGTCATCATAAAATGACTTTCCTATTAAATGTGTGCAGCAACAACGGTTACTTTCTGGTTTGAAAATCACAATTTTTGTGTAAACCTTGCAACGTGCTTCAAACGGTACTCGCATTAAGTTTTTTGTGGATTGACATATACAACAATACTTGTGGGTAGATACAATACGTGGTATATGTAGATGTATAAATTCGTTGTTATCGGCAAAATATGGAACAACATCATTGCCATCATCATCATCATCATCGCTTTCGGAACTACACGGCAAATTCATTTCACTTTCTTGTTGAAATGGAGCAATCGAAGATGTTTTCTCTACTTCTAAATGTTCAGTAGATTCCTCTTGGCTTTCATATTCAGCCAGGGTAGACATTGCAGAAGTTGATGCAACATTTGATTTACTATCGTAAATAATAAGCCGACACTTTCCACATAATATGTCACCAACATAAACTGTTTTTGTACTCGAGTCACTATATAATCTAGCATCCTCTTCAGTAGCGATAACTTTCTTTCTTCCACGAACTTTATGCACGAAAATGTCACAAACTTTACATTGCACGAACATTGTTGTCACCATACAACTTTCGGCGGGCATAAACAATTATTCTCCCTAATTATGACAAACCAGGTTTGTCATAACTGCTGCCAGGCCATTGTTTATGTATTGTTGCCTTGACACAGCAAGACTAAAAAAAGGTACGTAAAATCGTATTATATAATAACTATCCACTGACTGGTGGATCAAAACAGCAAAATCTCCCTACGATGGGCATAATGCGCATGTAAGTCGGGGCGATCGCTAATTTCACTACTTCACCCACTCAGTAGCCGTATGTCAGTATCTCACTAACCGTATATCAGTATTACTTTTTCTTTTAAATTTGTCCGGTATCAATTTTTCTCTTTTTCTTCCTTTTCTATTTAGAATTTTTATTATAACCTTTTCTATTTTCTTCTTAGATATTACTCAAAAAGCGCCTCTTTAATTTTGATCATTTTTTGTGTGCTGTAGGTATATAAATTAAAGAATATTATATATATTTTTTTGGCGCGGTAGACATAACAGAACAGTACTAAAATAAAAGATTAATACTTTATTTCATTATTTTGCACAGTTGTCATTTCACGAAAACTCTGAAAAAAATTCCATATATTTTTCAAAGTATCTTTCAATATACGCAATTGGTCCCATCTTTCTAGCTTTTATAGTTTTTTCAGAAAAATACATTTAAAAAATAACGGCACGCGTACGAACTTTATAGAATATCTTAAAGACAGGTCAAGATCGGGGGTCAATGACCTTGCATTTCGTACTCTTTTAGAGTGCTGATACTAGTACAAATAATAATTCAGTCATTGACCATGGGGGCCATTTGGCCATTCTTTCCTCGCTATATCCTTTGTATCAATATCAGAAATTCAAAGAATATTTTTTGCCTCATTTAATGAGAAACATTTCGTGAAAACTTAAAGTAAAAATTCTTCTTTCAAAATTTCTGATATGAATTTGAAATTTAGAAAAAAAAATGTAGACCAAACTGGCAACAATGGAGTGAATATTGCATGCTCAACTTGTTATCAGAAATTAGTGCTATTTTCTACTTCTACGGCGAGTATTCAAAGCAGAACTGGAAATGAACAGTAAGTAAATTTTGTTAGCATACATGAAAGCCAGTCTACTTTCATAAAACGAGTTGACAAGCCTTGGGTACAAGGAATTGCTACAACATATTTTTAAATTCTGCCACCTACCATAACGTCACAGACAGTACCATAGCAAGAAGTTTCAAGCTAGGATTCACTCTGGCAACGCTCACGTTCCGGAATTGGAATAACATTTTTCAATTTCTCATTTTAATTTTTCTGGTGGAAACTTACCAATTTCTTGCAAACGAAAGGAGCATCAGTCGTAAGAGGGCGATATTTTTATCTTGACAAATTTTATCCATTCACCGGCTCAGGCTTATTACATAAGGGGTATTGTTTCACTACCGTGGTACCACCTTCTGAATACTAGGCTTGAGCGCTGGTACAAGAATAGCGGCTATCGAAAGCAGATTTATTTAACCCCTTGACGGGCAAGCAATAATGTCTCTGTAATATTGAATTGTCACCGAAAAAATCGAAATAAAAATTAAATATGAAAAGGCAATTTTTTTAATATTTTGCCGCCGAAGTTAAAAATATTTCGTTAACAGTTTCTGATGAGAATCTCGTTTAAATTAGGGGGAATAAAATATATTTCACTGCCCCTCAAGGTGTTAAACGTTTTTATGGACCCCGATGGTGGAAATTCCGTACAAATAATTTCTAAAATTTATTTGGTAGGTTTTCTCTAATTTTAAATAACTCAAAAAAAACTTATCGAAACTACTGGTGTGTAATTTCAGAGGAACGTATAAACATTTAAAGAAATTGGCGTACGCCAGCTGCCATTTTTCGCCCTGCACTCAAGCCTAATATTCAGTGAGTGGTGGGTGTATTTACAAGGTAGAGGGATTATACATACCACTACTTTTCAAACAAAATTTACCCATTATTTAATTGCAGAATTATTCAACTAAACGATACAAAATAGTGGTAAAAATAGTACTCCATAAAATACCCTAGTATCAAGGCTTGTTTGTGTCTTGGAATTTTTTTAATGGGAAATTCTTCAATGCCAGTATTTTATTGAAGAAAATTACTCATTAAATAAGACGGAATTTGGCGCGTTTAAGGTAATTTTATTTTTTTAATTTGAAATAGTAGTCCATAAAATCCCTCTAAGTAACAAGGTTCGTTAGTGTCTTGGAAATTTTTAAATGAGAAATTCTTCAATGCCAGTATTCTATTCTAGAAAATTCCTCATTAAATAAGAAGAAATTTGGCGCGTTTAAGGTAGATTTATTTTTCGATAAAAAATGCTGATATCAAGGCTCCCAAATGGTCCGCGAACTGAACATCAATATTTTTTAACAGAAAATTTTATGATAGTTTTCTATAGAATTAACGCTAAAATTAACTTCCAAAGGTGGTTTCTTGGCAATCTGCAAGAAAAATCTAAAAAGGAAATTTCTGTAGGAAAATTCCGATGTTTAGTTGGCGGACCATTTGGGAGCCCTGTGATATTTCTCCCGGAAAATTCTCTGAAGCGTACGCATCCTATAGTATTCTATCTACGATAGTGATTATTTAAAAGAAAAAATGCATTATATTTATAAGAAACTAATATCGAAAATCATTTTCTAGAAGATAGAAAGCAATTTTCCGAATAATAATAAATTAAAAATCTGCCCGTTATGAGAAAAAATACTGACAATTTATTATACACTTAATCATAATTTAGTATCTGAAAAGTTATAGTGTTAAATTTATCAAAAGACTCCTTTTAATTAACACTTGTCAGTGGAAAATTCTCTTTTATCTAAACTGTTTAAATTCTGTTTAATTAAATTTAGACTTATTATCACAATCGTGGTAGTTACAAAGAAGTTTCTTTGTAGATAGCTGTTAAAATTGTGAATCAGAGTATAAGATAAGTTTAACGTATATATATATATATATATATATATACACTATCTACCAAAAAGTATTTGTACACTTTCAGTTTTTGACATTTTGTCAAATATTTAAAAATATACTGGTCGGATTCTTCTGGAACTTCAGAAATATAAAGATTATGTTTCACTTTATATTTATTTACATTCATTTGTTAAGCGGGTAATTAGGGGGCCGGCAAAAAAACAAAGAATAATAGAAATATTTGGGATCGCCCTGTACATGAAAATGCACGAAACGACTTATCGCTTTAGAATACAAATATATGAATACAGTAGAATATGTACACTAATTTTTGTGAGAATAGCATGTATATTTATGGCGATAGAGCGATTTTTTTGAAAAATTTAAAAAATTCTGGTATGTTTTTTGTTTATATCATGCTGGGTTTTTCACCAAATTTAACGCAAATTTCAGAAAAATTGGCAAAATGCAGTAGAAAAAATGTAGAGCAATTGGAATATAAATATATTAAATATTTTATGAAATTTGAGTAGTTGTATAAAATAATTTTTATCTGCGCATGCACGAACTAGAAAAACATTTTTTTTACATCATTTAATAGTCAATTCTATGGAGTGACTTATAAAAAAAATCCAATCAAATATCGTGAAAATTCAAAAAGATATCATTATTTTAGTGAGATGTTTTTACTCTGCTCTCTAAAAACGGCTGAATCTTAAGGGATTCTCCACAAATTGACATTTTTTAATAACTGACTTAAAAAAAAACTAGTATTGAATTAATACAATATCTAATACAATATTGCTGCTAATAAGTACTTGACAATTGTGATAGAAAAGTAAAAGAGCTTTATTCGCATTCAGGGCCAAAACTAAGAGAGGGGGGGAGAAGGGCATGTGCTCCGGGCGCTAGGATGAAAGTGTTCCAAATGTATCTTTCGTTTGGCGATTTTTTTCATGGCTATGTTTAGCATAATATTGTTAAAATTATTATATCTGGGCTATGCTAAAGCATAAAAAAATCTAATGATGATGGCTTAAGGTCCCTGCTCCTACACGCGAAGATGCTCACGAGCTAATGCTATTCCTATGGGGATGCATTTTTCTAACTCTTTTGCATTTGGACATTTTTAAATACATTGCATTTTGCAATGTATTTAAAATTGACTTTTAAAAACACTGACTTTGAATTGACTTTTATTGACTTCTTACTAAAATTGACATTTTGCAATGTATTTATTTGACATTTTTGCATTGGATAGCGGAAGTCCTTTTCAAAATCGCTCCGTGATTACTTTTTCAATTTTGGCGTAGATATTTTTATAATGTTTCTTTCACTTCCAAAAGCGGTTCTGAAAGTGAAACTAACTTTATAAAAAATATCTATGACTCAAATCGAAAAAGTAGTCAAGGAGTGATTTTGAGAGGGACTTCCGCTATCCAATGCAAAAAAAAAAAAAAAAAAAAAAAAAAAAAAAAAAAAAAAAATGAAAATTTCAAAATGCGAAAGAGTTATTAGAAAAATGCCTCCCCACAGGAATAGCATTAGCTCAGCAGTGTCTTCGCGGGCAGGGACAAGGGCCTTAAAGGTCCTGTTGAAAGTAGAATTTTTTTTATTCGGTTTAAAGTATCAAATTGGAGTATTTTAATAAAGCAGAATACGTTATGTTATATTACATATTTTAAGTTTTAAAATAAGTCGGCTATTAATAAATTGCAGAAATTTTCTTTGTAAATATGCTTTGCGAAGGAGGGGGAAAGGGGTACCTTCAAAATCCACGTTTGCCTCGGGAAAAAAAGACTGGTTTTGGCCCTGTTCACATTTAATAATTTGTAGATCAGCTCCTCGAGAGGCAATTACAGGATTGACTCTCCTGGGCATGCTCTCAACTAGTCCTTGTATTACATTTAATGGTATTTTATTCCACTCTGTTTGCACAAGGCAGGTAAGCTCTTTTACCGATTTTGGGCGTGTGTCACCCGCCTTAATTCGACGATCCAACTCGTCCCAGAGGTTCTCTCTTGGGTTCAGGTCTGGGCTCTGGGCAGGCCACTCGAGTCGATGCACTCCATTATCAGCATACCAATCCATGCTGGACCTCGCTACATGGCAGCTTGCGTTGTCATCCTGGAAATAACATGGGTCCAATCCATAGTATTGCCAAAACGTAGGAAGTACACTGTTGTCCAGTATATTACAGTAGGCATCGGCATTGAGCTTACCATGAATTGGGACCAAGGGTCGTAGTCCGAACCAGGAAAAACAACCCCAGAACATAATTCCCCCTCCGCCAAATTTAACTGTGGGCACAATACATTCTGGTAGGAGGCGTTCTCCAGGCAGACGCCAAACCCAGACCCTACCATCAGAACGGTAGAGGGCGAACCTTGATTCATCACTCCAGAGAACCTGTTTCCATTGCTGTACAGTCCATTGCTGGCGTGTTTTGCACCAACTTAACCGAGCTGCGCGGTTGGACTTGGTGATTAAAGGCTTATGGGCGGCAGCACGGCCATAAAAATTAAGCAGATGAGCTTCCTTACGGATGGTATTCATGGAAACAACACATCCTGAAGCTTGTTGAAATTCTTGGCGTATGTGTAACATTGGTTGGTTGCGGTTCTTCCGAATTTCTCTAGACAGAACCCGTCGGTCTCTATCTCCCAGTTTCGTCGGTCTGCCTACTCTGGCCACATTCTGACAATCACCATTCAGCTTCCATTTTCTAATCACATAAGCCACAGTCGTTTTGGGGTAATTAAGCTCGCTAGATATGTCGATTAAAGATCGGCCATTTCGGTGGTACCCGATGATCACACCTTTCTCAAAATCAGACAGCTCTGTTCTTCTTGGCATCATGCATGCAATTGATGTCAGTGTTATTTTCGACACCACATTTAACAGTGGAGAACTTGACGTATTTCAGGATCGCAGATATCGGCATTTGCATAAGAGCCATTATCAATTATGTATCAATGGGTAGATTTGACACAAATGCTTCGATTTTTTATAATTATTTTTATCCTGAAATAGGTTCGTTTTGGTAATTATCTAAGAAAAGAAGTAAATCACCAGTAAAAAACGTAAATGGAGATTTGGCAATTTGCGTAAAATCTGACGTCATTCAACTGCTTTCAGAGACCAATTGAAAATCATTTCACTCCTATCCACAATAACTTTCTGAATTTCCACGAAATTCGATCGGATTTTTTTATGGGTAGCTCCATAGAGTTGAATATTAAATTATGTAAAATGATAAATTTTATCGTTCACGCATACGCTGATTAAAAAATATTTCATACAAATACTCATATTTTAGAAAACTTTTAATATATTTATATTTCAATAGCGCCTTATTCTTTCTACTACATTTTGCGAATTTTTCTGAATGTGGCTTTATATTTGGTTGAAAATATTGCATAACATAGAACATTTTAGAAAATATTTAATATATTTATATTTCAATGAATTTTGGTGAATTCCCCCCTCCTCCCTTTTCTTCTTTGCAAAGCATCTGCAAAAGTATTTGCAAAGAAAAATTTTCTAATTTATTAATAGCCGACTTATTTTAAAACTTAAAATATGTAATATTGATTAAAGTAGTCTGCTTTGTTTAAAAAAAATGATACCTTAAAATCGTGAAACCGAATCAAAACGAAAAAAAAAAAATCTGCTTTATGCGGGATCTTTATGCCATCATCATTAAATTCTTCTATGCTTTGGTATAGGAGAAATGCTTTGAATGGGACGATTTTGACAATATCATGCTAAACATAGACATGGAAAAAATCGCCAAACAAAATGTACATTTGGGACACTTTCATCCTAGTGCCCGGGGCACATGCCCTTTTCCCCCAACTCTCTCTTAGTTTAGGCCCTGAATGCGAATAAAGCTCTTTTTCTTTTCTATCACAATTGTCAAGTACTTATTAGCAGTAATATTGTATTAGATATTGTATTAATTCAATACTAGTTTTTTTTTTTTTGAAGTCAGTTATTAAAAAATGTCAATTTGTGGAGAATCCCTTAAGATTCAGCCGTTTTTAGAGAGCAGAGTAAAAACATCTCACTAAAATAATGATATCTTTTTGAATTTTCACGATATTTGATTGGATTTTTTTTATAAGTCACTCCATAGAATTGACTATTAAATGATGTAAAAAAAATGTTTTTCTAGTTCGTGCATGCGCAGATAAAAATTATTTTATACAACTACTCAAATTTCATAAAATATTTAATATATTTATATTCCAATTGCGCTACATTTTTTCTACTGCATTTTGCCAATTTTTCTGAAATTTGCGTTAAATTTGGTCAAAAACCCAGCATGATATAAACAAAAAACATACCAGAATTTTTTTAATTTTTCAAAAAAATCGCTCTATCGCCATAAATATACATGCTATTCGCACAAAAATTAGTGTACATATTCTACTGTATTCATATATTTGTATTCTAAAGCGATAAGTCGTTTCGTGCATTTTCATGTACAGGGCGATCCCAAATATTTCTAGTATTCTTTGTTTTTTTGCCGGCCCCCTAATTACCCGCTTAACAAATTAATGTAAATAAATATAAAGTGAAACATAATCTTTATATTTCTGAAGTTCCAGAAGAATCCGACCAGTATATTTTTAAATATTTGACAAAATGTCAAAAACTGAAAGTGTACAAATACTTTTTGGTAGATAGTGTATATATATATATATATATATATATATATATATATATATATATGCAGGTCCTTTTAAGTTACTTAATTCTAGGAAATTTCTGAGGTTTAACCATTTCATGGGTGCGGTATGTTTATGAAACTACTTAATTTTAATTCCTAAATAACACAATGGCACCAAAATTTGGGAAGAATATTTTCCATTTAAAAATGGTGTGAAATGCAGACCTTTTTTTCGCCCCAAATAAATTTGCTTGTAAATTACAGTGACAGTCATAGTCATCTATTTAAATAATTTAGTTACAAAAGCTCTTTGCCCTTGAAAAGGTTATCTTACATTCTTTGTTATAGAAGAATTTCAACTTTACTTTCAAAAGAGTTTATCTTCACCGAAAATATAGTTATTTTTTCAAGTAATTCACTTACATTATAAAAAAATATAATATCAGCATAAAGGACAATAAATGTTTCATTCTATACAGTACGAACAAAAAAATTATAATATTGTATAAATGTAAAATTATAAATATTGTACAGTGTGATAAATTTGAAAAAGCAATAAATATTTTGTTATTAAACATTTCGTGTAACTGTGCAGACATGGTCAAACGTCTTTGTTTCAGTAAAGCTAGATCAACTAATTCGTACAAATATATGTAATATGCGTGCACTTCTCTCAATTTCCATTGTGTGTGGTACCAATATTTCAAATCAGAAATTGTTGCATTTTTTTTTTTTTTTTTTTTTTTTTTGTTCATATGAAAGTTATTTACCCAACAAATTCTTAATATATTCTCTGATTAAACGAATGGAATAAAACTGCGGAAACACACCCTTTATATATTATACCAAAGAACTTTGTCTAGTGCAATGCATTTAAGAGTTGAATGGCGAATATTTAATTTTAAGTATTCAATAAAATGTCTTTTTCGAAACATGTTTTTATATGACGAAAATACTTAGTAAAGCTACTGCATTCTAATATTTCAATACTAGTTTTATTGTTTCATCATTTCATCAATACTATATTTATTGTTTTAGAAAGGAATGAAGATTTTTAGAGACTTTGGTCAAAATTACATTTTCTAATTTCTTTCTCTGTCACTACTTGTAACTTCAAATGGAAGCTTCGAAAGAACTTCAGTGAAAACAAATGTTGTATCACAAGCTCCGATATATGTATCTTATACAAAATACGCTTATTAAGATCAAAGTCACTCTATATTAAATAATTAATTCCGATTTCGAAGTCTGAAAAAGTGTGTGCTATTTACATACCAGTATTTGCTAAAAGAACCTTTTCATGGTAAGAGTCTACAGCACTTGTAACATAAACTGTTTTCGGAGAAGTTTCGGCAGCAGTTGGTAGAAGAATCTAATAAAAAATAATTTAGTTTTAAATAAGTCCTGATTAAAAATCTAATCATTTGCAAGTCTTGTTTAGCTGTTTATTTGAGTTTATACAAAGTGAGTTCAAAAATTAAACGTAGTTGTACCACACGCTGGTACGAGTACTCGAGCGCCTCAATTGCTATAATGACATGATATCTGAAAAACGAAACGAAGAAAAAAAAGAATTAACATATCCTCAAAAGGGTGAGGCTTCAACGGTAACTTGTTTCTCAGTGGCTTATTTCCGCCTGGTAAACTTCCATCAAAGAATTTCTATACAGTTTTTTTTCTTATTTAAATGACACGCATAAGTTCAGTCATAATTATTTATAAAAACAGATATTTATTTATACTGGTGGAAGCTTATTTTGGCGGTAATCAGACCTTGCGTTTCTGTCGAAGAAATTGTAAAATCCTGGCTCTCTCACGTCTTTAAAAACAAGTTGAAAATTTCTCCATATTTGTGAGAGAAATTTTGCATGAATAGAAAAAAATCATGCGACACCTTCTTGGAGAGCCACTTCTTCTAGTGACTATGCCACTAGAAGAAGTGGCATAAACAGAGGGATGGGGGGAGGTTGAGATGCACTGGAGATCACTAATTTTATAAAGTTTTCTTCACCTTACTTAATCAAGAAATTTCCGGCTATTAATGATGCAGGAAAATCTTTAAAATTTTAGTTTAAATTTTAGTTTGCATTTCGAACTTTCCCTTATCTGCCTATGGCACTGATGAATGGGCCTCTAGAATAAGGCGAAATTTTCTATTCAAAATTGATCGCAGGAAATTCACTTGGGAAATCACTTCGGAAAGTACTGATCCGACGTAAATAAATCACCCGCGATCTTGTGATAATCTGCGAGTAACTGTACTCGCAACTGTTAGACCCTGTACTATATGTCACCATCTCTTTATTCGTAACTCCATCGGCTCAGTAAGCATCCAGTTTCGACGCTGTGAGCTTCATTTTTCCTACCATTTGTTTGTCCAATTTCAAAACGTGAATGCTTTAATAGAAGATCCCGCCAAATCCAAGAAAATTTCTTTCGGCAGTAATTATTCCACCAACAGACATTAAACTCATCGCTTTCTTTGCCATAACTTTCGTTTTCACAGTTCTCTAAAAATCCAGGAAGAATTAAATAAGTTAAAATGGCACGTTTTTGATGATCTTCTTATAGCTTGGAGTTGGAGCCGGATGATATCAATGTTCGCACACTCCTTAGATTTTTAAGGACTCTGGTACCAATATTAATGATAGGAAATTTTATATTTAATTTTTAAGCAATCGAATTCAGAACCACAGTCTTTACTCTCATAAATCGCGATATTTTTTTTGCAGAGAAATACTTTGAAAACACTGTTAAAATTTAGTGGTAAAACTGTGCGATGAAGAAATGGTTTAGGTAGCCCTTCAATGACTATGTAACCCAATGACCAAACCTTCAATGATTTTAACCCCTTGAGGGGCGGTGGATTATATTTTATCCCACCTAATTAAAACGAGATTCTCACGAGAAACTTTTAAAGAAATTTTATGGTTTTAACTTTGGCAGAAATATGTTGAAAAATTGCCTTTTCTAATTTTAGAATAATTTCTTTTGATTTTTCCAGTGAGAATTCAGTATTTTAGAGACATTATTGTTTACCCCTCAAGGGATTACAATTCCGTGAAAGATTGGCTAAGTATCCAGGAAACCGACAGTGTTGCCGAATGTGTCTGATTTCTTATTTACACATTCGGAATTCACATTAGTAGATTTTAACCCTTCCCGTTCCTAAAATGATGAAACAATTGATAGACACCAGATTTTACAACCCAATTATTTGTTTAATTAAACACTTGTTAGTTTAACCTTTTCCGGCACGGGCAAAATCCGATGAAAAATAAGAAATTATCGACTGGCACCGGAATTCACAAACGAATTTTTTAGATATTTTGAATTCCTTAATTTAAGCTTTTATTGTAAATTTCGAATTAAAATTATGTATCCCAGACTGGGCACAGTGTGCCGGAAAGGGTTAAGCTTTCCTTACATAAGAACATTTTATTGTAATTTTTTTAAAATCTTTTTCTTGGTGCCTTTTGGAATTATAACTAGGTCGTCCCGGTGTGGCACCATTGGGCCGGAAAGGCTTAACCCTTTGTGAATTTCATATAAATGCTCAAATGTCACATAGACACCATATTTTGTAAACAAAAGACTCAGATTATAAAATACTCGAAAAAATGCATTAATATATTTTCAGATACATTTAGTTGCGGTGTCAATGTGATATATGGAGATTAAAATTAAGTGGTTGAAAATTCATTCATCGGAATTCAAAAAATAGTTATTTTCGTTTTATTCGATGATAGTAATTCACTAAATATAATAAAAGAATACTGCTTCTCATAATTTTCTCGTGTGAATTCAATATTTCTGCATAAAAAGTCTGACAGATCGGCAAAACCGTTGCCGGATTTCATGAAGAAAGCATTTATAAATTAGCCAAACGTTAACCCATTCGTGCCCAGCATCTTTTGCGTAAATTTTATTTGGTTGGCACCACTATTTTTAGAATATTTAAGTTTAGTTCATTAATCACGAAAATGAATCATTTAAATAAAATAATTATTGCTTTTCTTTTTTACCGGTGTCAAAAACAGTGCTGAATGCACCTTTTGAAGCGTCCCTAAAAGGGGACGCTAGGCACTAATGGGTTAAGGCAAATGAATAAATTTAACGAGATTTAATTTCCGGAGTAGAATGTTTTCTAAAAATTCCTTAACTTATAAATCTAAATTCGTGCCAGAAAATCTAAATATCAAACTTCGCATTATTAAACAGCAAAATGTCTGCAATTAATTGAAGCAAAAAAATTCCATTTTGAATTTCTATTATAAGTAATAATTTTCCTCTTATAAGTGTGAATGTGAAATATCTGAATAATAACTAGTCGGACGTGACATCCCAAAATTTTTTTTCTCATACATGGATATTTCCATGAGCACTTGTCGTGTAAATCATATTTCTAGTAACTTCTAAATTTTTGGCCACCGTTATTGTCGGAAGGTTTGCATGGCCTTATTCAATTATCTCTGATGAAATAAGAATAATATGTTTTTTCTTTCTAAAATACTGGTATCCAATATCGTAGTATGTGACTTACACGACAAGTGCTCATGGAATTACCCACATGTTATTGCTTGAAATTTCGCTATCGCAGAACTAACATTAAATGGCAATCTATAATCATCGTGGAGATTCAAATAATATGACATTCTGTGCGTTTTCTTGAGATATATAACTGTTTTTATAGGCATGTAAATTTTCAAAAAGCAACATAAGAATACGATTTTTCGGGAGATTAACCACAAACCTAATCAGCAGAAACCTGTGTTAACATCTAACTGAATCCGAAGATAGATGAAAACTCGTGCATTAGTTTTTGAAAAATTATTACGGAAATCCTGCAAAATTCAGCATATTAGCGTCAAATGTAGGGGAATTTGCATCAAAATTTTAACAGCACTAAGTCATATCAAGGACTAACTGAATCTGAAGTTTGACAAAAAACGTGCTTTAATTTTTGAGATAGACGTATTGCGAAAATCGTACTAACTGTAGTAAGGCAGCGCTACCTATTCAGCGATTTATCTTAAAATATAAAACATTTTAATTCATATCACAAAGTAACTTAACTTAAAATTTGATAAAAATCCGTGCATTAATTTTTGAGACATGGCAAACGCTGAAATTGCAAAAAATGCAGCATATCAGGGCTACATGTTAAGAGATTTACACCAAAACATAAAAAAGTCAATTCATGGGAAAAGCTAACTTCATCTGAAGTGTGATAAAAATCCGTGCTTTAGTTCTGAAAATTGAGCTATTGCAAAAATCATAAAAATGCTGCATAGCAGCATCACCTGTTGAGCGATTTACACCAAAAAGTAATCAGCAGTAATCAGTTTATGTCAGGGATTAACTGAATATATATTTTTATTAAATTGCGTGCTCTAGTTCTTGAGATAGACCGCCCACAAAATTCGTGTCACATATAGACACACAGACTCACAGACAGATATTTTTCAAAAACATGTTTTTCGGGCTTTCTAATTCCTAAAACGTGTAAATCCGCCGATAACCGGAAATCGAAAAATTTCAGGAATCGGGCACGCCAATGGTAGTAAAAATACTAACGGCAAAACTGTCCAGAAGCCCCAAGTCGGGACCCCCTAATTTGAATCCAAACTTACAAGCGGTACCAAGAATTATTTAATAAAATTTAGCTTTTACAATAAAAGTATAAAGTAACGAGTTTTTAATTTCTAAAAACATTGTTTGTAAATTCTGGTGTCAGCCAATCATTTCATCATTTTATGAACAGAATTTTACTGAGCCGGAATGGGCTAATCTTTTGACTATGGGCCTAGACTGGCGACTTTTTTTTTATCCAATCCAAGCACAATTTATTAAAGCTACTTTTATTAGATATAAGTACCTTAAAAATGGCTTGGTATAGTAGTAAGAGGGATATTACTTTTACGCTCTTCTATCTTTCCAAGAAGAAAGTACTATATTCTTGAAAATTTTCGAATTCCAGTTTTCGACGGATTTACAACATTTTAGGGGTCAGATATTCCAAAAAACATGTTTTTATGAAACGTCTGTTTGTGAGTGCGTGTTTATGACTCTGTCTGTATACATATGACACAAAATTTACGGGTGTTCTATTTCAAGAACTAATGCACGAAATTTAGTAAAAATTTATCTTTTGTTAGTCCTTGATATAAGTCGGTGCTAATTAGTTTTTAATATAAATCGCTTAACAGGTGGCACTGCTATGCTGCCTTTTGTGCGATTTCCGCAAGAGCTCTATCTCCAGAATTAATGCACGATATTTCATCAAACTTCAGATTGAGTTTGTCTTTGACATGAATTGATGTTTGTATGAGTTTTGGTGTAAATCGTTCGATAAGTGGTGCTGCTATCCAGCATTATTTCAGATTTTTTTAATCGCTCAGTCGTCAGAACTAATGCACGAATTTACATGAAACTTCATATTAAATTTGTCCTTGACATATGACCTTTTTTTACATTTTTGTATAAATCGAGTGGCTCTGCTATGCTGCATTAAGTGCGATTTTCACTCAATCTCCAGAACTAATGCACAAATTTTCATGAAACTTCATATTCAATGTTCCTTGACATGATATGACTTTTTTTTTTCATTTTGGTGTAAACAGGTGGCGCTGCTATGCTGCATTTTGTACGTTTTTCGCAATAGTTCTATCTTCAGAAATAATGCACAGAATTTCATCAAACTTCAGATTCTGTTAGCCCATTACATTACTTGAATTTTTTTGCGTTTTGATGCAAATCCCTCAATTAATGACGTTTCTATGCTGTATTTTTTAAGATTTTCGCTATAGCTGTATCTCAAGAATGTCCTTGTACGTAACGAAAATTCGAGTCGCTTTCCTGTAAGTCCTCCCGGAAGGCTGGGCCTCTGGATCAGCGGTTGTTCAGGCAGCTTTTGCTACGGCACCTGCATGGTTGCTCCAATCGGCGTGTTGGGCGCGGGCGGTGCCGTGTCGGTGGCTGCGGATGGTGAGCGGCCGAGGCCGCGACGCTGAGGCCATGTCCGTGGGCCGGGTGTCCTCGCTTGTCTTCCTGGCCGGCAGCGGGCGCTGTAGCGGGGCCGGGCGTCACTTGGTTCCTCCTCATTGGAGGTCTCGTGACCTCCCTGCGTGGACCGCATGGAGCCACTCGGCTCTGGATCGGGAAACTCACTGTATCTCAAGAATGATAGCATGGATTTCATAAAACTTCAAATTCGATTAATCATTGGCATAAATCGGCGCTGTTTGTATATTATTTTAAATAGCTTCACAAAGGGAGTTGTTATATTGCATTTGTTATGAAATATATAACAGTTCTATCTTAAGAACTAATGCACGGATTTGCATCAAACTTCAGAGTTAGTTTGTTTACGCCCTACCAGTGGCCGAGAAATTCTGCTCTCGAAGCTGGTAGATGGGAGGTGTTGGATTTGAATGCAATCGCTCCCGTCGGCCTAATTTTTCGGAATATTGCGTGGTTTTCTTTGAAATGTGGGTTTCCTTCAGTCGTTTCTCGGTCCATGGTTGGGGCTTTTAGCATAGATGTTACACCCTGCTAGGTGGGGCTTGTTGTGCTTAAGCCATTTGCTAGGCCTCCCCAACTAGCTGAAACTGAAACTGTAAATACGATTTAGGCTTTCTTTGATAGACCCCCAAGGTGGGCCCAAGGATAGACCCCCTTTGTGGCCTTTATCCCTCCAGCTGATAATACCGCGAAATAAATACAACCAACAGTTTGTTCAAATTTTGGTGTCTATCACCCTACAGCTGGCGCTGCTATGTTAAACTTTGTAGGATTTACACAAATTTAGCAATAGTCATATCTCAAGAAATAATGCACGGATTTTCACATCTTTACAATCTTCATAATGGTCATAGATTGCCATTTAATTTTGGCGTTGTGATAACAAATTTCGAAATTTTAACCCATTAGTGCCTAGCGTCCCTTTTTAGGGACTATTATAAGAAAGGCAATAAAGTATTTTCCACACCAGTAAATAGAAAGATAAATAAGCACTATTTTTCACGAGACAAATTCCTCAATAAATTAAGATAAAAGTTATTCGTTATTTAAAAGTAGTGGGAAACCCAAAATTTCATTTTTAATGAAGAAAATAATTTGGGCATTAATGAGTTAACATGTATAAGATAGAAGAAGGTTTTGGGATTGCTACATACGACTAATCTCAAAATGTGGTACCAAAAAAAAAAAAAAAAAGAAAAGATTAACTTTAACTTGCCAAAATGTTCAGTTTTCAAATGTCAAAAAAAAAAAAAAAAATGTATCTGGTTTGAAATTAAACACGGTTTTGTTACTTTTACACATAAAAGTATTAGATCTATAGCTACACGAAACATTTCTAGAATGCTTTTTGTACTTCAGAGTATCTATGACGAGCAAAACGCAATCAAAAATTAAGAGCGTACATAGATATAAGAATTGTAATTGCTGTATAGCATAAATTTAACACTCTATTTGAACATCTAAATAAAAAAAAAATCTCTTAACCATTTAACTGGTTTTCCCGAACGGCGTTCGGGCAAAACGAATTTGCTCATCTCATCATTTAAATCTTTTTGACACCACTATTATATTTCAGAAAATTTTCATACTATGAATGTTTCGATTAAATTTTACGAATATTGTATTTTTAAATAATAGTGGTGTGAGTCCGCTATTTTCAATTTATTGAACGGAAATGAATTAACCAGTTAAGGGGTTAAATACTTTTAAAAAATAAATTAGCAAATTTTTATTACTCTCATTTAAAACACTTATTATTTTTTGGTATTCCTATATTACCAGATTTACGAAAGTCTGTTTTTTTAAGCCTGATATATTCTTTTGCTGTACATCTTGGTATAAAAGGAAGATTTGTGATGTTTGTTTGTAAGCCATTCATAGAAGTATTTTCTTATCGTGTTTTCTCTAAGGCTACTTAAAATGTCATTATAATAGAGTAAGGATAGACTCTTCATAGATCAGTTGAAATATTTGGTATTGTGCGTTTAAAGTTAATCTTTTTACGAGATTTCTTTTTCATTCTTTATGTTATATATGTTTTTATTTTATAAGTATTATCATTTTTGTTTCTATAATTTAAAACCTTTTTGAATGTGAAAAAGTAACTTCGTTTTAACGGTATAATGGGTTTAGAGGGGATTTTGGATGGCAGATATTATATTTATTTTGCATTCAAAAAATAAACTTCTTCATAAATTATGCAAAATATACAAGTTGTTTCAGTACCAGACCGACAAACATGCAGGAGGTTTAGGAGCTACAGAAATGACTCGGAATCATATAGCAATGTAGGATCCAACATGCCGTAGTTGTGAGTTATGGTACAAAACAATGTTGCCAGTGGGCTAAATTTTAAATATAGATTTCTTCAGATATAAGAACGACAAGGTATTCAACTGAAGGAATGGAAATCCTGTCTGACAACATTTTTTTCCCTCAATTTTGACCACCTTCTGTAGTACAACTTTTCAATGAAATGTATTCTGTTCCATTAATGTGGTTTTTGTTTCTGTTCTTTTTCTCTGCTTCTGTTCATTTATCTTCTTGAACAGCGTTGCCAATGAGATACATTTTTTAAATTCACATTCCTTGATAGGAACTATGTTTTAGAAATTGTATAATTAATTGTTTTCGCCTTAATATGTCATTTTAAAAGAGAAATTGTACCATTTTGTAAAAGTGGTACCATTCAAGAAATCTGAATTTAAAGAAATAGGCCACTGGCAACATTGCTTTGCACCATAAATCACAGCTACGACATGCTGGACCTTGCATTGCTCTGTGATTCCCAGTCGTCTCTATGCTTTCCATACCTCCTAGAAATTCGTCGGTCTGGAAGATCACTTAGAAATAAGTTAACACTAGAACAGCAGGAGATTTTAGTAAAGTTTCATAAAATTGTTTCGCATAAGAATTTTCATTTAGAAATATTTAACTTATTTATTAAAATTAATTTTGCAAAGCCTTTATTTAACTTACTTTATAAAGAGTTTTATGGTTCGAATCAGGGTTGTCAGTTTGGCCTAAAGTTTTTCTTCAAAATTTCGAAAAGTGAAAGTTTATTTCGTGTGCCATAATTTCTAGCATATACACCGCAGCTTAGTTATGTCTTTTTTTCAAACTCGAAATTTTGATTTAAAAAAATCTGGTATGAAACAATTTATCTGTGGTGCGGCGTATTCACACGAAATTTACATTCTGTCATACTAAGCAAATCATAAAAAATTATTTGTTATTTCCGGTATGAACACTAAATCTCTGAATAAAATTAGAGGCCTACCTGGAAACGCATTTTTAAATCGACACCTATTCATTTGGTACGAGTCAAAAGCACCCCTTACCACTTTTCTAGCGTTAAAATTAAAATTAAAGTCAAAAATTTTAAATTTCAATATGTTTCAAAGTCACTGGCAGCTTTCTAATGACTCCTTTTCTAGGCAAAATATAATACTTATACCTGGGTAAGAGCCACGAAATACTTCATTAATCTCGATATTGAGATGGTATGTAAATTTAAAGTGCCAAAATGTGAGAATTAATAAATGCGAAGCGTTTTCAAACCACCACTTTCTTTAAAATTCATGTAGCCTAGTTCCCACAGCTTTTTTAAAGAAGAAATGTTGACCTTATTTAGTAATAGAATACAAAATGCAAAAATAAGGAAAATTATATGACTTTAAAATGAATTGTGATGATCAAGCAATTTGAATGATTAAAAAAATAGTGTTTGTAACCCTGCGAATGTGTGAATGTTCTTATATTTTAATTTCGAACATAGTAATCGCAGAAGTCTGAGATAGAACAGGTCAGAGATTTCGATACGGGATTAGTAGTAAACGAAAAATTGTATTAGTTGATGCTATGACATTTGTTCACGTTTAAAAGTTTAACCCTTTCCAGCAAGGGCGAATTCTGTCTGTCACAGGAATTTACAAGCGACTTTTTTAATATTAAAAAATTTTCAATTTTAGCTTTCACTGTAAAAGCAAAATTTCATTAAAATGTTAATTGTGCAGATTGCACTTTTGGAATTAATATTAGGTTTGCCCGGACTGGGCACACTGTACCGGAAAGGGTTAAAATACGTTTAATTAATCTATTGGGCTAATGCAAAATTTCGGCTCTGATTTGCAGTTTCAGATGCGTCGATTTTCAAATTGTACCCTTTCACTCAAATTTATTTGAAGAACTCTTTTCAACGTTATGTTCAATCATAACACATGTAGATGACGTCCAGATAATGACATGGTAATGATATGGTTATAAAAGAAACATTTGCACGGTCGAAAATAAAACATACTTTCGTCTAACTTAGGGCTATTATGCATCAAAGCATTCAGGGGATTTTAAATATTTTAGTACCTGAAATTTCGTAAACTACTTTGGTCGGTATAAAAAAGCGGAAAATGTTGGCAGCTATGCGTCTGTTATGCCCGCACATCGTGTGGGCAACGTATTTTTGCAAATCACGATTTGCCCGTAGCACATCGCGGCTTTTATACTCCAATCATAATTTATTATTATCACCAGTAAAATTTTATTGTAAGTTTTTGTGTTATTTAATCGCAGCATTTTACTGATTCAATTATGCAAAATTTTCTGTTTTATAAAACCGGTGTTAAAAGATTAAAAAATATGTAAAAGATATGAAAAAAATAGACATTACTTGAAAGTTTTTCAAAAATATTGATCATTTAAGTGGTTAAAATATTATCGTCTGCAATTTAAAATGCATGATTATGTGATCTATAAATAATACACAAAATAATGTACTCTTTTATAATTTTAATGATAATAAATTTTTAATATAAAAAACATTTTCATCTTTAACATTTATTTCAAACAAGTGATCATCTGACATTTATTACAAGCATTATTTTCTTGTAATTTAATTTGTAATCATACATAATTTCCCATACCTTATACTTTTAGTAAAATTTTTATTTTAAATTACTAAACCTTGAAAACAGTAACCAGTTATAACTACCGCTGAGAAATGAAAGAAAGTATAAAGGAATAATAAAAGATTCATTCCTAATGAATATTTTCGAAATTTATAGGCAATAAATCTTCAGAATTGCTATCGCTGAATAACTTTTGGAGTACCAAAATTTAATTGGAAGCTATCTCCTTATAAACATGAGAAGATATTTATTTAAAAGTCATTAAAAGGACTTTAATGCGCGTATGGAAAATCCAACGTATTAGATAAGTCTGGTTCACGGCAATGATTAAAATTTTGTTACTTCCATGTTAATTTTCTTGGTAAATACGTTTTCATTTTACTTATTGCTTCATTTAAAGAGAAAGTTTCCTTATTAACGTTGTATTATTAAGCTTTTAAATTTTTCTACCAGTATTACGAATTTCCATTATGAATTTATTATATACTGAAACTGTTGGAATTTTTCTAATTATAATAGACATAATATATTCCGCTTGTTATACAGGAGCGAAAACACATTGTTCTGTTCGATATGTAAGGCATATCACACACTGGGAAGGCAGGGGGGGAAAGAATGGCGACATCGGAGATAAAATCAGTTCAAACAAAGAGGGAAGTTGTTTCAAACTTGTTTGAAACCAGTTTTTCCCCCAAAAGAAATCGACGTGGGTTATTGTCACTTTAGGTGATGCATAAGATAAGGATCTTTTATATATTAATGATAATATGTGTGAAAAATGGCATCTCTAATGGAAATTTTGGGCTCCAATTAAAAATGCTGTATGACAAGTGACCAGTGTCATCTAATATGACACATGCTTCTGAAAAAAGATACCGTTTAAGTTCACTATACCATATTTTTAGTTCTCAATTTGCACTTATTTAAAGACAAAATAGCTGATTTTTATGTTTAATTGGCTTGCACCCTTATGATTGTGATTGTGTGGGCTCTACTAATGCAGAGCCTACTTTTCAAATCTATCTCAAGATGTAGTTATCGCAATTTCCGTTAAAAAAAATCCGCGGATCAAAAAATCATGATTCGACCCAGAAAATTTTTAAAATAAAATGTACCTTTTTAAATCACAATAAATGTTTGTCTTCAATTTTTTAACATAATTTCTGCGTCCAAAAAGAATTGATTGATCTGTAGATTATACGCTGGAAATTAAGGTGACTCACAGAACAGGGTTTAGATTAAGGCGACAAGTTTACGGTCAATATTTAAAAAAACAGAATCTGTAGTAGGTCGCTAGTAGTAGTATACAGAGGTCTACGTGCGGCGGAAGTGACGTCATAGGGGCGGGGCCACCTGTCAATCAAAAAGGGGGGCGGAACCGGAAGTGGGGGTGTCACGTGACTTGATCGTATAGGATAACGAGGGTTATGTTGAGTTGTTTTTTGCTGAATGTTGAGTTGTTGTTTGCTGGATTTTTTATGGGGGGAAAGGGGGGGTGTCACGTGACTTTATCGTATAGGATAACGAGGGTTAATGTCGAGTTGTTTTTTTTGCTGAATGTTGACTTGTTGTTTGCTGGATTTTTTTATGGGGGGAAAGAGGGGTTGAAAAATGGAGGTCACGTGATTTTATCGTATAGGATAATGAGGGTTAATGTTGAGTTGCGAATTTTAATTAATTAAGATTACAATTAATTAAGATGTAATTAATATTCATTTGAAATTAACCACGTGGTCCATGACGTCATACTTTCATGTTAGAACAGGTTCATTCGTGTTTTTAACCTTTACTTTCCTGTTAGGACTTGAACACTGAATCTTGTGGGCAGTGACGTCACATATGCATATTAGAACTGAAAACTTGACGTGAAACACATTTGACTGTAACCGATTGTTAAGTTGAGTTGTTTTTTTATCTTAAATTGCCGTTTAACTGTAACCGGTAATGAAAAAAGTTTGTCATACAGCAAATGGCAATAGGTATATTTATCAGTTGCTGTGTTTTTTCTGGTGAGTGTAGCATCGTCTAGTGAACTGTTGATTTTTTTCATAAAATTTTGTGTTGATTTTAACAAAGTTTTAAAAAAATGAAAAGGCTTAGTTCTGCTGTGTGCATTTTGGAATTTAGAATGCGGAAAGAAGCTGCAAATGAGATGCATGAAAAACTTCGCCTTAATAAGGAAATGGAAAACAGAGCTTCAAAAAGAATGAAAGTGGATGATTCCGGAGAAACATTTTACACAAAGGATTCCTTACCATGTAACATGTTCCATCTTGGTGGCGATAATTATGTGTCTATTGTCTTTTTTCTTAGCCACACACGAGTACACGTTAGAAGATTTGTCACAGATGACGATGGCTTTCTTCATCCAACAAAAAATGGTGTTTCGCTATCTCCTTCGGTGTGGCATTCCTTCCAAAGAAAATCATATAACTTTGCTGAACAATTTCTAATTATAGAAAAGGATTTGTGTGTAACACGTGAAATTAAAGAAGAAGAAGGAAACTTGTACATCTTTCAACGAATGTTTCAGCGAAAAAATCTAAGTTTTGAGTTCTTGCCTGAAAGTCTCATTCTTACAGGCCCGCAAATGTCAAATTTGCAGGAAATTTTTTCTTCTATAAGTGCGAAAGTTAAAGAGTGCTTAATTCAACAGACTTTAGCATATTTTGTATCTTTTGAACATACCCACACTGAGACAGTTCTGGATAACAGCAACGCTGACATATTTTGTGACTTCCACGACTATGCCAATCTGACTTATTCATTAACCAAGTGTCTGACAAAATCTGTGACTGCTAAAATTGGTGAACTTTTTGATTGTTTTGCATGCAAAGCAAAATATCCCAAGTCAGATCTTCATGCGTGTATCACGCAGTCGCGAGCTGAAAAATTTGAAGGATATTTTGAACTGGCATTTTATAAACTGGACTTTCGGCAATTAGCCAAAGAGTTTTATCACCAAAATGCTTATGACTTTTCAATATTGCCAATAGACAATTTTTTTTCAACTCTAGATATCCCCTCTGTAATTAAAGACATTGAAAAAATGTATATCAACATGGAATAATTTCTGCATGGTAATGTAATACTATTATATAATTAAATTTATATTTTGTTAAATACATTTTGTTTTGTCTGTTTCATGCTGTGTCTTGTTTATATTTATATCATTAAAAAAGAAGAGAGTTTAAAACATATTTTTTAAACTCTCTCTTTTTTATTAATTTAAAAAAAAGAATCAAAAAAAAAAAGAAAAATAAATAAATAAAAAAATCTTAGGTATATATTTTAAAGAATTGTTATAATACTTTCATTTTAAGTAAAACTTTCATGCGGTAAGGATCGTGTTAATTTGTAGTTGAAAATATTAATGAATGTTAACATCCGTTTAGATCATAACCATTGTTGCAATGGAAGTTTTGACTCAGACGTATCAGGATCCAAAGCTTCCAGCCAGCTACGGTGGTATAAATGCTTTGCAACGTGTTTTAAAAGGTCGCGTCAAAACGGAACATATAAAGAAATTCCTGCAAACGAAGGACTCTTATACTTTACACAAGCCTTTGCGACACAAATTCCCCAGAAATCGTGTCATAGAAGGAGGGTTAAACGAGCAGTTTCAATCTGATTTAGTAGACATGCAGTCCCTCTCTTCTTTAAATGATGGTTATAAGTATTTACTGACTTGTATTGATATTTTGTCGAAATATGCGTGGGTCATACCGTTAAAAGATAAAAAAGCTCCAGGTATTAAACGAGCTTTCGAAAAAATATTTTCGGAACGTAAGCCGCAAACTCTGCAGTGCGATGATGGGAAAGAGTACACTAATAAGCTGGTACAGGATTTCTTAAAAAAACAGAAGGTTCACTTTTTCCCTACAAATAACACCACAAAAGCTTCAATCGTGGAACGCTTTAATCGTACACTGAAAACGAAAATATGGAAATATTTTACTGAAAAGAATACAAAGAAATATATTGATCTAATCGATAAATTAACTCACAGTTATAACCACACGTGGCATCGTAGTATTAAAATGGAGCCAGCTTCAGTAAACTTGGATAACCAAAAACAAGTTTGTGAAACATTGTACGCAAATGACAAAATCCCTGTAATTAAACTTGAATTTAGTGTTGGCGATACTGTTCGTATAAGTAAGGAAAAGCTACGTTTTGAGAAAGGATACGAACAGAATTGGACAAGAGAAATTTTTACTGTTCACAAAATAATTAAAAGAGTACCTGTTGTCTTTAAATTAAAAGATTTAGCAGGAGAAATCATAAAAGGAACATTTTATAAGCAAGAACTGCAAAAGATTTCCGATTCAGGCTTTTATCCCGTGGAGAAAATTTTGAAGAAACGAAAACGTAATGGAAAAATTCAATATTTTGTGAAATTTCAAGGATATCCTGAAAAATGCAACGTATGGGTTAAAGATGTTAGGATGATATAAATAGAGTAGACATAATACTTACTATTCATTTCATGAGAAGATGTCGTTCTACATCACGCTCATTAGTGACAGCTCTATGAGCTTTTTTCGAAATAATAAAATATCGCAATTTACAATTCAACTGCCCGCACCTTTGAATTTAAAAGGTGAATGGGAAATGGCCTTGGTCGATTTCATTTATCCGCATACATGGTATAATGTTAGAAAGGATAATAATTTGTTTGGTTTTGATTTAGGGGATGGAAAATTGGAAGGTAGGAGAGTTCCTCCTGGATGTTATGAAACCATACCTGATCTCCTTAAAAGTATGACGATACCATCGCATAAAAATAAGATTGATTTTCATTTTCACCCTGTTACGAAAAGAGTTACAATCAAGACAGATAAAAAATCGAAAGTAGTTTTGCATGAAGGTCTAGCAGAAATTTTAGGGTTTGAACCCGGAGAATTTACAGGATTGCAACAAAGTCCCCTTGTGGCGGACCCAAAGTCATCCTTTCCCGTGATGTATGTATATTGTGATCTCGTGGAGCCTCAAATAGTAGGGGATGTTCAAGCCCCTCTTTTAAAAATTGTGTCTGTCGAAGGAAGCGATGGCGAAATTATTAATTCTCATTATCCGAGACCATTGTACGTACCAGTTATCCGTCAAAATTTCCAAACGATACAAATAGATATTAGACTTCATTCTGGAGATTTAGTGCCTTTTGAAAGAGGTAAAGTTTTTGTAACGTTGCATTTTCGTTTACGTCAAATCGTATAAAAGAACATTCTATTTAAATAAATCTCATTTTCCTTTTTGATTGCGATAAAGAAGGATCAACAAAAATGTTGGTGCCTTATACGTGTTGTACACGAAAGTTCGAACATTATTATGCAGGGCAAACAGGAAGTAGTTTGCCTT
Organism: Maratus speculifer; assembly: GCA_964019185.1. Lineage (NCBI taxonomy): Eukaryota > Metazoa > Arthropoda > Arachnida > Araneae > Salticidae > Maratus > Maratus speculifer. The sequence continues at coordinate 49,844,491 of OZ025293.1, forward strand.
ACTATCGAGGAACAGTTTTGCAGAGAGGATACGGTATAGGCGGATTTTTTGCTAAATTGTTTCGTAGTGCGATGCCGTTTTTGATAAGTGGTGCCAAAACAATTGGAAAAGAAGCATTAAGAACGGGCACCATGGTTGCAAATGATGTACTATCAGGTGAAAATTTTAAATCGTCCCTCAAAACACGATCAAAAGAAACCGGGAAAAAATTAGCTAGAAAAGCAGTTGAAAAAGCAGACCAAATGATTGGACATGGAAAGCTTAAAAGGAAGCGCAAGCCTTCAAAACGCATCATTTCCTCGAAAGTACGGAGAGTGCAAAGACGTGGTATTTTTGACTGTTAATATACACATTATACTATGGCTTTTCTTTTAAAAGTCTCTCCAGAATGTGCTAAATCAGAACTAGAATTATTTTCTTTACCACCCACTCAAACAGTTATTGAAAGATGCCAATGGGTTGAATTTCACCCGCTTTCCAATGTTTCTGATGGAGGACCTGTGGAGTTTAATGTTTCTGGAAGCGGAGAAGAATATCTTGATTTATCTCAAACTCAGTTATATGTCAAAGTAAAAATTTTTAAAAAGGATGGTAAAGCCATTGTAGAAAAAAGTAAAGTGGGACCTGTTAATCTTTTTTTGCACTCCATATTCTCTCAAGTTGACATAAGTCTGAATGACAGACTGGTTTCATCGAGTAATAATACCTATCCTTACAGAGCCATGATAGAAAAGTTACTGAATCATGGGTATGATGCCAAAACTTCTCACCTTTCTTCCGAATTATTTTTTAAAGATACTGCTGGTCGTATGAATGTTCTGGATCCAGAAGATGCAAACCCTAATGAAGGATTTAGTAAACGTGCCGAAATGACTAAACTTAGTGTCCCAGTTGATATGATTGGTCGATTGCATCTGGACATGTTTCACCAAGAAAGACTCCTGCTTAACTTGGTAGATATGAAAATTAAACTGATTCGTAGTAATCCAGAATTTTGCTTGTTAGCTGACGAAGGGGAATTCAAAGTTTCCCTGGAACACTCCTCCTTATTTGTTCGAAAAGTAAAAGTAAGTCCAGGCGTTGTCTTAGGACATGCTAAAAGCTTAGAAAAAACAACAGCTAAATACCCTATTAACAGAGTTCTCTGCAAAGCATATTCCATTCCTACTGGTAATATGAGTTTCGTTCAAGATAACATTTTCCCAGGTCAGATGCCCAACCGTGTCGTGATTGCCTGTGTGGATAATGACTCATTTAACGGCACCTATAAAAAGTCTCCTTTTGAGTTTAAACATCATAATATTAATTTCATAGGCGTGTATGTTGATGGTCAACCTGCTCCTCATAATCCTCTTCAACCCAACTTTGGCAAAAATCATTTTATCAGAGCCTATCAAAACTTATTTACGAATGCAGAAAACAAAGGTTTGTACCTTTCAAGATCAGAGTTTTCACAGGGATATTCCTTATTTTGCTTCGATTTATCACCTGATTTATGTGATGGTGCACATCTTAATCTCATACGCCATAGCAATTTAAGGTTGGAAATAAAATTTGCAACTCCCTTGGAACAAACAATTTCACTATTAGTCTATGCCGAATTTGAAAATTTAATCGAAATCAATAAAGCTCGAAATATTTTGTATGATTTTGGAAACTAATGAATTCATCACAGATTCAAAAAATTTTATCTCGTGACCCTGCTTCTGCGAGATTTTTTGCAGGTTCCTTCTGACAAAATCCCTGAAATTCGAAAGTTTCCCTGTGCATTAGTGGTTAATACTGATAAAAATGATGAAAAAGGATCCCACTGGCTAGCGATTTTCATTCAAGACAAAAAGAATCTTGAATTTTTTTATTCTTACGGACCATCTCCCGAGACCTACGGAGAAGACATAACAAGATTTGTAAAAAAATATCGTCAAATTCACTGGAACAAGACAACGTTTCAAAGTTTAACGTCCAATGTCTGTGGGCAATATTGTATTTTCTTTCTTGTAAAACGATGTCAAGGACTTTGTATGAAATCTATTACCAATGTATTATCCAGCAAAAAGAATGATTTTCGAATGTATCAATTTGTCAAAAAAAGATATGGTGTAAACATGGTTTTTAAAAAACAAAAAATATATATATTTATCTTACTTCATGTGTGTTCATTCCTTTTTTTTTTCAATCTTATCACATATTATTTCACTAAAATGATTCCTTTTTTTATTTAGAAAAAAAAACATACTTGTATAATATTTTTCTAAAAAGTGTTATTTTTATCTACTAAAACTACTTCACCGCAAATACTCAAGAAACTATAAAAATTGAAGACTTCAATCATTCCATTCATTTAAAACGTGGAATTACTCAAGTTAGTACATCCTTCCACTGTTCTTATCAGCGGGCCGACAGGCTCAGGTAAGAGTGTATTTGTTAAAAAATTGATTTTAAATATTTTCATCCTATGCCCGCAAATATAATATATTGTTACGGAAGCTATCAACCCCTTTTCAATACAATGAAAGGTGTACATTTTGAAGAAGGTTTACCCTCTAATTTGAACTCTCTTCATAATGCTTTAATTATTATTGATGATTTGATGTCAGAACTTTCTTCTGATGTACGATTGAGTAAACTTTTCACGAAAGGCAGTCATCACCGAAATCTTTCCGTTATCTTTATAACTCAAAATTTGTTTCATCACGGCAAAGAAATGCGAAATATTAATTTAAATTCTCATTACATGATACTATACAAGAATCCTCGAGATAAAAGTCAAATAACGCATTTAGCCAGACAGATGTTTCCTGGCAAAACCAAGGCTTTTCAAGAAATTTTTAATGATGCCACTGCATTACCTTTCACCTACTTATTTATTGATTTAAGGCCCGATTCTTTTGAAAGTTTGCGCATGCGCACAAAAATTTTTTCTGGCGATAAACATTATGTGTATGAGCTTCGATAAAACCATTTATCCAGAAAACGGCATCCGGTGAACATGGTCTCTGCTGTCATCGAATTTGAAGGGTTTCAATTAAACGCGCATGATTTTGTAATCAAAGAACTCGCCTTTTATGCGGTTGATTTTGGATACCACAGTCGTTGGAGCTTTCTTCCCCCGCATCCTTGGGAACAATTAACCGTCAAATAAAGAAAGACGTTTGCATGGCTTACTCGTTTTTATCACCGAATGCGTTGGGATAACGGGGAATTACCTTATTCAGCATTAAAACCTATACTTTCATCATTGTTTGCGTCTTATTCTTCTATATATTCGAAAGGATTAGAAAAAGTAAAGTTTTTAGAACGAATGTCAGGACGAAAGATTTTGAATCTGAATGATTTTAACTGCCCTAAGATTAGTTGGTTAAATATTTCTGAGGTAAACTGTCCAAATCAGAATTCCTGTTTTAAACATTGTGCTTTAACAAAAGCTTTTACTTACGGTATGCATATAAAGGAGAGATTACCTTCATCAATCATCATTCACTCTCAGGATGTCGACCGTGGAACATCTCAAATTGTTAAACAAGACAAAGCAAAAAGCAGCCTTTCTTAAAAAGTGCCCCAACAGTATAATAAAAGGTGTTTGTGAATGTGCACTAAATCTTTTAAAGGGCAACATACCAGTCTCTAAACGTCAAAAAAATAAATTAACTATTTATAAAAGAACATTGCGTCGACTGGGAGATAAAAAAGTACCTTTGTTTAAAAAAAGGCGACTCCTCGTTCAAAAAGGAGAAGGATTTTTGTCTATTCTTATTCCTGCTGCAGTGTCAGTGCTCAGTACGTTGATCAATGGAGTTCGCTCCTAAATTCAGACTTGTTCCAGCTGACAGAGATCAAGAGTTTGCCGATGAGCATTTAAGTGATTTAGATAGACAAATTCAGACTATTTTGAAAAGAAAAATAGAGGATGATGAAAAAGCGAAGCTTTATACGCAGATTTTGCAAAAGTTTGTATCATTCCCAGATATGAATGCGGTCAAACCCCATGAAGAACAACTTCCCCAGAAACCCTTTGAAATGTCTGATATAGAAAATGAAATTCTAAGTTCTATTCCTGTAAAGCAAAAGAAAACTGCTGTTAAAATTATGGAATTTTTTAAACAAAATAAAATTTCCTGTACAGAAAACAAAGAATTGAAAATAGATGATACTGTAATTAAAGGATCAAATGTTGTTCAACTAGTCGGTTTTTTGCTGAGAGATAGAAGTCAAAAACCAATTGCTTTTGATCAGTTTCAAGAACTTTTAAATAAAATCAGCTTTCCTCGAGAATTTATAAAAAATAAGCATTTAAAGAATGAACAGAAAATTATTTTTGCAAGACCTGAACCTAAACATTCGAAAAGAAAATCTTCGCCTTACTAAGTCACTGAACCAAAGTCATGGTTCAAAATGTAACAACAATCTTTGAAAACTTCAATAAAAATAGATTTTTTTGAAATAACTATAATTGTGTATGTGAGATTTTCTTTTTTAAAAATATATTTGTTTGAAATATATATGAACTGTTTCCTGAAACTTTCATTAATTTTTTTTCTTGAAAAAATAACCAACCTTGTTTCAATTTCTTGAAAGTATATATATATATATATATATATATTCCTGAAAACATAAATTATCATTTCAATAAAACATATTTTTTCTTCAACCAAAAACAAAAAATTACACTTAAAATGAAAAAATAAAAATTCACTTTATTATCCTACACATTTACATATCTTTCATTACACATGTACTTAAATAAGTTGATTAAATAAAACATATATGTGCTTAAGCAAAAGAGTCCTTGCAACAATATTTAATTATACCCATAAGGTATCGTCGAAAAGTCTTCTTTTAAAATTCTTTTGTCATAGACGATTCTATAAAGTTTCTTTTCTGGTTTATTTATAACCTTTCTCCTTTTAGCCTCTCGCACTATTTTTGACGGGTTTTCAATAGAAATCACTTCATCGCGGTCCCTAGAACTAACTAGACTTTTTATGGATTCAAAGTTTATAAGCTGGGAATTCTTGAAATTTAATGTGAAACCCCTAACCTTGCAACAAATTTCTCCCTTTTGTGTCTTGTAGGCGTAGTTCTTTGCACCGCCTACAAAAAGAAAAAAAAACATAAATATGGGAAAAACTTTTTTTTTTTCATCATACATTTTTTTCTTAGAAAAACAAATAAAATAAAAAATAAATAAATAATTAAAGGATTTACCTGAAACGAAAGTCGTGATTACGTCTCCATCTAGTTCATCTGTAAAATCCCCTAAATAATTTCCAGTAGGTGGATCATTAGCTCCAGTAGTTGCATCTATAATGGAGTCTGTATCGTGATACAGTACATTTTTGCCTAATTTATCCATTTCGGAATATAGTTTTAGACGGGCCCAGGCAGTTTTGAATGCAGCCAGGAATATATTTGTGCTGGTATCTTGTCGTACAAAATCTTTTGCTGCTTCCCAATGTACGGCTGCTACTTCTGAAGTTGGTAGATATATATCCTTTATCTAATTATAAAAGAAAAAAAGAGGATCAATAATAAGAAATCATATAAGATTGAAAAAAACGCACCCACATATATGCTACACTAAAAAAAAATACTTTTTTTGTGGAATCTAGAAGGATTTTGTTAAATTTTTCCACAGTGTCAATATAAGAGATCTGGCCCTTGTTGCAATTCATTCCCCATCTAAAAAAAGAACAAAGGAAAATACTTTTTTTTAAACAATAGTATTAAACATGTCATATTAAAAAAAAGGAAATATCAGAATTAAGCTTACCGTCCCCAGAGGGTATTTAAGGACAATTTGGCAACTTGCCGCCGACCTGGGTTTTTTATTATTACTTCGTAGCTTAACTTCACACCTTCCCGCTCTTCATAATTTTTTTTATGTAATTGAGACGTTCTTCAACAGTTGAGCACTCAGGTGGCCAACCACTACTCTCTTGTTTAATCTTTAAAAATAAATCAGTGTAGGTACGAAATAAAGAGTCTGAGGTGTTTTCAAAGTGATAAACCTCGAAAATCTGAAAAAGTAAGTTGGTTTTATTTCAAAAAGTATTTAAATATATATATATATATATATATATGTGACATTTTAAAGATAGGAGCCAAAAACATCATTGCCAGGGTCCCCGTTCTTTGCACAGAAGTCATGGCCAGCGAGGAAAAAAAATAAAATAATAAATAAATGTAGCAGATCCAAGAAATCACTCATTGGTAGCTGTAAGTTTATTTATTCAACTGTAGTCATTATAGAGGGAAAACCTCCTTTTTGCAAACGATCTTTTACCGAAATGTCCAAAAAATATTCCATCATTTACTTCAACCAGCCGTGCTCATCGACGAAAGAACTCCAGAATCTCTCCCCTTCTCATCTCGAGACTTCCACCTTTTAAAACTAAAAAGAAAATTCTAGAACTTTCTGTAATCTCAAACCATCATCCTTTTATGTAAACAGAATTCTTGTCCAGCTACGAGGCTATTTTACACAAACGATAAATTTATTTAAAAAAAATATTATTTAACCAATTTATAATTGACTCAGAATTTTAAATATCTTAGGCAGACGATTTTTATAAATGATTAATTTTAAGAGAAAAAGAAAAGAAATGAATTTATTAATACACACATCAAAGGTTGACGGCGGAAAAAATAAATAAATAGATAAAATAAAATAATGATATTTTTTGAAAGGTATGGTTTTGGAATCTCTATAAATAAAAGGAATTCCGAGGATAATTAATTGAGGCACAGGGGAAAAAATCTTGGCAATGCGCCAACTCGGTCCAGAGGAAGCAAATCTTGGCAATGCGCCAACTCGGAATGTATTTATCACAAATTTAACACGAAACTAACGCAATCGTTGGATACATGTTCCCTCCCGTGTTTCTCATTGCTCATTTTAAGTATTTTTAGAGTTTAATATTAGTTGTTGTTTTTAAAACTGATTTTTCACAAAGTAAGTCAGCTGCGACGTATTTCAGACAATGCATTTCTGCATGCTTCCAGTTATTGATAAAATCATACAAATTTCAAGTTCGTTTAATATTGCTAATACGGACCCGGGCAACGCCGGGCGGGTCAGCTAGTAAATTTAATAAGATTTTCTTAAAAAGGGTTGATAAAAACATAGAAGAAATCAGTTTTATTTGGAATATTAAGAAATAAAGTTTTAATTAAGAATATTTTTAATTTAGAGCCATCTTTTTAAATTTACGCATACTGGAATAATGTTTTTTAAGGCAAATTAAGAATTTATATCGTCTGCATACAGATTAACAGATTAGATTTAGAAACAAGATTTTAATTTAATAATTTGAAGTAAGTACGGAACATTATTATAAGAAAATTAAGGTAGTATAGAGGTTAGTTTTGGCGAAAAATTTTAAATTTGTAATATATATATATATATATATATATATAATATTGTATTACAATACATGAATCACTGAATTTAATAAAACATTAGAATTTAATAGAAAAAAAGATATATGTATATATATATATATATATATATATATATATATATATATATATATATATATATATATATATATATATATATATATATATATATATATATATATATATATATATATATATATATATATATATATATATATATATATATATATACATGTATCTAAATATTGTAGATTTTTTGTTACAGGAAAAACAAAAAAAAAACTTACTTTTATGATTTGGTATCCTTTTTTTGCTGCTAATTTAACTTCGTCTGTTACCCAAGTGCCAGTAATGGCGCGTTCTTCAGCACTGTGCTGGCACGGTGTTTTTTGCAAAGTTTCCACACAAGATTTGCATAGCGGAAACATCAATTTACCATTGCATCTGTATGGCAAAACAGGTAAAAATAAATTAGCAGGCGGTAAAACTTTACATTTAATGATGCCAAAATAGTCTTCCAAATCAGAAAAACTCTCAGTTTTGATCTTGGGGTGACCAACGGGATATCTGCAGTATTTATTTACCTAAAAAAAGAAAGAAAAGATTAAACACCGAACAAATTAACTGCTTTGTGAATCTATCCATAATCTGTAGAGGAGAAAACTTACCCAGGGGTATAATGAAGTAAAATCCACGTATTTTGCAGGTCATTCATGATATAATTTCAGAGCATTTGTCCTGCCACCAAAAAAAAGCATCCCGAGGATTTAATCGGTCTTGTAAAGTATGGGTGTGTAAAAAGGATTGTAACTGCTGGCTCTCTTTTTTTTCTTTCAAAAACTCGTGTTCCCACTTTTCTTTAACGAGGTACCCTTGTGAACGAAGTTTCTTTGTCGTTTCTTCTGTTTTCTTCAATAACGTCGACATACTGACTCCTTTAAACTGATTAATGGCATCTCCATCATAACATACAGAGCATCCATGAAAGAAGCATCCCTGTTGAAAGGAAAATTAAAATAACTAAATATTTATCTTACGTATAAATAATAGTGCAAGTGTTAAAAAAAAAAAACAGAGAAATGGAAAGAAACACAAAGAAAATCAACTTACGTGAAATTGAAAAATAGTATTGGTTGCCTCACAAAAACCATCTACAGAAATACCAGATATTATCTTCTCCCCAAACCCATTTAAAGCATGCTGGATAGCGATTCCTTCTGAAAAGGCAACAAAATCCAACCATCTAATTGCATCGACACTATAATTTGTGGCATTATAATATCTGATGGGTACCATAGCAATAGTCTGATCTTGTATGTGTTTTGACCTGTAAACGGCCATACACGCTGATGCAATCGTAATATAGCTGGAAAAAAAAATAATAGAATTACAAGGTGTATATATATATTTAATTGTTAAATTTATTTCAGTAAAAGACATAGAAACTATTTAGATATATGCTGACACTCACCAGAAAGGATCCACGCTTGTTATTTCTAAAAACTGCGTACGGAAATCATTGCAGCATCTTCTAAGAATATCCACGTCTGATCTAATAACAATAATAATAAATGTCAGTCAAAAAAATGAAAAAATGTAAAGAAATGAAAAAAATTAAAGAAAATAACACAAACCTGCAATAAGCTAAAATTTCTTTTTGGAAACAAAACGTATCATCTTTATGCTGTTCATACCAATCCAAAAAAGATTTTCGTCCTGCATCTGACATTGTTTCTGGGCTATAAAAATGAGCTGATGGCTGCGGTCCCACATACGCTTGGTTTTCGGGCTTGTTAAAAAAATGTAGAAAATATCCTTTCTTCAACTCCTTTATCCCAAAACAATTAGGCAATTTTGCTAGAGCCATCGGTAAAAAGTTTAACGAATCGATAATACGTATATCCAGGTATTTAAGTTTTATAGCCATAATCTTGGAACCACTGGGTATGATTTCCGGCAGATTACCCTGATTTATAAGCCAAGACAAAATAAACTGGCCATCGAATCTGTAATAAAAATGAATATATAAATAAGTAAATAAATATACAAAGAAATATAAATATATACATACATACATACACATGAATACGCACATTTAAAAAATCTTATGTAGAAAAAAAGCCATAATTACCCTTTCATATTGTACGCCACTGCTGTGAACCCCTTATGTTTAGCTGTAAAAAGCCATGAACAAAAATCCTCGCATGCTTTATACCCCTTAAAAATTTTTTCACTTCCAACTCCATACTGCGCAACTGCCAGATTAACAATATGTTCACCGGAAGATTGATCGGTCTCGAAATCGAAATAAATAAATTTATCCGACTGTTCATGAGATGGGATAACACGCAAGAAGCATTGATGTTCTGTTGCAATTACATAAGTCCCACAAGAAGGACACTTTGTGGTACCACACCGTTGAATCTCGGGAGGGCATTCTGTTCTTCATATGACTTTACAACATTCTCTACATTGATAGACCTGGGGGAAACAGATTCTCTTTTACTTAAGTATACAAAAAAAGTAATAAAAGTTTTTGAATATGCAAAAATAGTAAATTTGAATATAAAAACAAAGTTTTAATAAAAAGTACAACTTACTTGATCACAAATTGAAAAGATTTGTCTCTCTGTAACAGCTTTATGCTTCATAAAACATTCTTCGGATCGGCAAAGGCGATTGAAATCATGACAACGTTTCTGCTGATCAAGCTTACATGCTCTCTCCAAACATACATAGCATGCATCTTTGCATCGGTGTTCAAAGGAATTTTGATAAGGCTTTTCGCAGTTCTCACAATAATGATTGCTACCATAAAAGCCTTTTAAGCTTTTTATCACATCAAAGTGGGTATCGTGCAGCCATAAATTAATTCGGGCTTTTCTATTTCGACCCTTGTACGAAACCTACAGAGAAAAAAAATATATATAACTTATTCATTTATTATAATATACATATATAAATGTATTCACTTAATATAATTTTGTATTGTTAAAAAAAATAATTATTTATCAATTCAAGAAAACGCACCTTATTTAAATTTTCAGACGATATGACAACAATCTGAACATCCAGAAAAAATTCAAATATTTGAATTTCTGCATAAGTGCATGGACCAACCGGTACACCTGCATCAACATGAAGCTGTTTGGCTCTGCTCAATAATGCTGGGCGGCGTCGGTCACGCATTGCGTTTATGCCCCTTCTGTCATTGTTTAAATGTGCCAGAGCAAATACTATTGCTTTTGAACAACACAGGCCTTGATTGTCGACAGGAATTGACAAAATTGATCTTTTACGCAGTCTATCGAAAGAAATATTATTTACTTTCTGATTTCCTTTACCACCACCTACGTCTACTTGAACGGTAATGATATCCACTGTAAAGGAAATATCAAGTCGAATTTCACTTTTAGACTGAAGAACTTTCATCACAGCACTCAAAATCTTCTCACCTGTAAGCTGAGATACGCGCATAATATTTGTAGATATTGGTCTATCCAGTCCATCAGCTTGTATACAAAAACGAATAAGATCTGAGGGTCTTAAATTTTCAGTGCTTCGCTCAATCAAGATTTCAAACAATTCCCTTACGGAGTTCGTTGCTGCAGTAAGAGGATATTGTCGTATATTTGCTGGAAGGCTATCAGGATCGATTCTTGCTCGAAAAATAATTTCCTCGCCTCTGTACTTTTGATTACGACGCCTTCGTCTCTCTTCTATTATAATAGCATTCCCTAGCTAAAGAGAAAAAAAAAGTACATAAAATAATTTAGATTTCTTTTATTATTATTGTCGGACGCTCCTCTCAGTCCACAAAACTTTGAAGAATGTCCTAGGTAGTTTTAGCTGCCACCACCGATATTAATGGGTGATATCGGTCACCTGCTGTGAGGATTGGGTAAAATAACACTGACGCTGTTAATGAACTGAACTAACAGTTTATTTAAGATATAGATATGTACACAAGAAACAATATTTACAACTATCTACAATTACAACTCGGATATAGATGATCCGGTTCAACATTAAATTAACTACAATAAACACTGGTTGTGTACCGTTCAACTTACACTTTCTTCCTCACACTCAACGCACGTTGGATACGCTTTATCAGAGATTACTGCAGAATCTCAATACACAAGGGTACTAGGCCTCACTTCTCGGCCTATAACACTATCCACCGGGACGCCTTGTCCCACGCTCAAAATATACACTATCCAACAGGACCACAAATCCTGAGCGACCTATCGGTCTCAACGCCAAGCGAGAACTGTCTCCAACCTCTCAGTCCAGAGTTGACCTTGTCAGAGATCTTCCTTCCCCCAGTAGGGCCTCTTAGAGTTCCTCCATTGGTTCAATTCCGCATACCAACCTTGAGTCATGACATCTACTGTTTACACATCACTTAAATACTAAATGACAGCTGAGCCATGCCCCGTGGTCATCACTTTCATTCAGCAATGAGTGCGTCATCCGCACACCTGCGCCTGGATAACCACCTGTCATTTGTCATTATAAGAAAAGAAAGAAAGGTATTTCGAAAGCTTCACGGATACACAACTAACAATACCTAAAAATATTCAGATGAGGAAATGTCATTCCTTTCTAATTCAGGGCAGATGTCTTCTAGGAACCTGACACCCCCCACCTTAGCGGAAAATATGCCTCTTAGGGGCTAATTTTCCCCAAACATATAATAATATTACGGAAGAGTTCAATAGTCTCTTTGCAGATTTCTTCATTCTAAATATTACATAGGCATTTTCAGGTGTCTGAACATTCTCTACTGACATCTCTACTGAACCTTATACTAATACTAATATTGCATAAACAATACACATGCTCATTTACTATTATAAACACAAAACTTAAAAAAAAATATTTACACACACACAAAAAAAAATTAGACATGTGATGACATCCTTTAAGGTTGTCTACTATTTTGACATTGATACTGATGGGCTAGTAACTGGTTGTTCTTCCCAGCTCTTTCTCTGTAGCCTCGAAATTGCATCAGCATTCAAATGTTGAACTCCGGGACGATGAGAAATGCTCAGGTTCCAGCGTTGCAAGGCTAGAGCCCACCTAGTGAGTTTGGGCGACCTTGGGGTTGTTTCCGTGAGAAATTTTAATGGATTATGATCGGTAATGACCCCAATTTGAGATCCATAAATCCACTTTTCAAACTTCCGCAACCCGAAGAGAACACTCCAAGCCTCTTTCTCTATACTCGGCCAAGCACGCTGAGCCCCTGACAATTTCTGACTGGCAAAAGCTATAGGTTTAAACTGACCTTTTTCATCTTTTTGAGTAAGACAACATCCTACTGCAAGGTCGGAAGCATCGGCGTGAAGCTGATATTCCCGGCCTACGATAGGTGTAGCCAAACTCGTCACTTTACACAACTCATCTTTAAGAGTATTAAATGCTTTTTCTGCCCTTTCATCCCATGGTACCGTATTTTTGACATTTCCTTTGGTTAATTCGGTTAAAGGTATAGCTATCTCAGCATAACTTGGAATATAAGATCGGTAGAATCCCATTAATCCCAAAACTGATCTAACTTCCTTTTTAGTCTTTGGTCTCTTTAAGTCCCTTATTGCTCCGATTTTCTCCTCATCAGGTGCATGAGTTCCACCCCCAATAACATGACCTAAAAACTTAGTCAATTTCTCTCCAAATTTACATTTGTCTAGTCTAATCGTAAAATTTCTATTTTTCAACTCTTCAATGACAGCCCTGACATGCTCACAATGCTCTTCCCAGGTATCGGAGAAAATGATGACATCATCAATATATGCTTCTGCATACCTCCGATGACCTTGGAGAACCTCGTTCATGTCTTTTTGAAACGTAGCAGCAGCCCCTGATAATCCAAAAGGCATTGTACGCCACTGATAAGTTCCGTTATGCGTCGTAAAAGCTGTCAGAGGTTTACAATCCTCAGCCATTTTAATTTGCCAATAACCCCTCAATAAATCTATTGAAGATAAATATTTAGCCGCCCCTGCGGTATACATAATTTCTTGGGAATCTTTCATCGGGAAGGTGGGAACCTGCGTTACAGAATTTAAAGCTCTGTAATCAATACACATTCTGACAGTTGCATCTTTTTTCGCAACGCAAACAATTGGATGGCTAATTTCAGCATTCGACGGTTCGATTAGATTTAATTCTAATAACTCCTGAATCTGCCTATCCACTTCCTCTTTATAAGCTACCGGCACGCTATATAACTTTGGTTTTTTCCTTTCTACACCCGGTTTCAGATCAATACGATGTTCCCCTGCTTCCGCTGGTCGTACAGGACCCATAAACACTTCTTTATTTTCCCTCAAAATGGACTTTAAATCTTTGACTTGACTATTAGATAGCCCTTTTATTTCAAACCTCTCAATATCCCGTTCTATCTCTTGATCCCGGTTCAAAATAGGAATTTCCCCAACTTCTCCAAATTCCTCATCACCTTCGAAAACAATATTAACTATATTACACTCAGCGATAAATTCTCTTATCTTATTTTGGTGCACATGCTTCCTACTCCCGTCGGCTAACTCAACAATAAACGAATGCTGGTTTCGTTTTTATACAATAGTTGCCGGCCCTTGCCACCTAGAATATAACTTATTAGTCGAATCGGGGATTAACAGTATAACTTTATCGCCTACCTCAAACGTTTTTTCTTTTGACCTTAAATTATAATGATACGCCATTCTATTTTGTTGAACCTCAGACGACAATTTTGCCTCATTTGCGGCTCTTTCTAAGCGGTTCTTAAGTTTATCCAAGTACTCATGAATCGGCGTAGTATCTAACTGCGCTCCCTTGTTTTCTCCTGCCCATGACGACTTAAGAATCGATAACGGACCCTCCGGCGCTCTACCATATAATAACTGGAAAGGTGCGATTCCCGTCGTAGAATTTGGGACTTCCCTATACGCCCATAATATAAATGGTATTTGTTCATGCCATTTTTTTCCTTCTTCCCTAATCGTATGATGTAGCATACGTTTAAGAGTCTGATTGAATCGTTCCACAAGTCCGTTGGACTGTGGATACTGTGGAGTCGAAAATCTTGGACTAGCACCTAACCTTTTCTCAAATTCTTTCGTTAAGTCGGCAGTAAAATTGGTTCCATTGTCGCAGGCAATTACATTAGGAATTCCTGTTCTCATAAATATTTGAAGTAACGCCTCACACGCGGTTTTAGCAGTTAAACTTTTTAGAGGGATCGCATCCGCCCATCTGGTATGCTGATCAATTAAAGTCAGTATATACCGATGCCCTTGTGAACTTTTAGGATCAATAGGCCCAATTAAATCAACATTAACAACCTGAAATGGAAGTTCCGGCCGCGACACTGGGGAAATAGGAGCTCTATCATTTACTTTAACCCCTCTAGTCAATTGGCACTCTAAACATGATTCACAAAACTGTTTAGCTTCTTTTGCCATTCCCTCCCAATAAAAAGAATACCTTATTCTCTGCAACGTTTTCTTGGCTGCATGATGCCCTCCAAATACCGATGAATGCGCTAATTTTAAGATTTCTTCCCTTCTTACCTTGGGTACTACTAATTGCGCTATAGTTTCACCTAACAATTTCTCTTTATGATACAATAATCCGTTTACAATATAATAATCCCCTTTTTCCTTTTTAGCTAATTCCCAAGCTTTCTCTAATTCTTTACATTCCAACTGGGATTTCTTAAACATATCTGAGTTACTAACAATAGATTCATTATTTTCCTCCGTTTCAGTTTTTTCTGGATCCTGACTTTGTACATTTTGCGATCTCGCGTCTATTACGTAAACATTACAGCTATCGTTACTTACATCTTCCTTTTCATTCGAGTTATCAATAATAATTTCGGAACTTTTTAATTCTTCGGACTCTATCAATGGCTCCTCAAGATTGACACCTGACAACTCATTAATCACCTTGGGATGTAAAATTACTTGCTCATTAATATTATCAGTTACTGCGCAAAGTACTTCCTGATGAATAATATTAGTTTGCCCGAATTGCGGAATAGCTAGCGGTAGTTTAACTAACGGTGATTTAACAGCTTCACCAAATAACCCTTGTAAATAAATACTACCCGCTCCCTTTAATTTCTCTTCCGGTACTAAATCTTTATGAACAACACTAATCTCACATCCAGAATCAACCAATCCCTTTGCTTTTTGCCCATTAACACTAACTTTAATTTTCTCACGTTTATTTAATTTCTCACCAATAACATTAGTTTTCTGCTCGGCCTTTGCCGATATTCTAGCCACAATAGCCCCATTAGGTAACTCTTGATTTTCTTTCACCATAATCTTATGAACACCTGCTTTCTGGTCTTGCCCTTTATTGCTATTATTAGTTCCCTCATTACCCACTTTATTACAAAAACGTTGGTAATGACCTCTCAAACCACACTTAAAACATTTAGGCCCTGAAGCATCATTCGTCTTCTTAAACTCTGTTTTCCTATCCGGAAAAGAATTACACTCATTACTACCATTTTGCCTCCAACTACCACTAAATTTATTATCCTCCCTCGGTCTCATTTTTTCATTGTTTACGTACTTATCTTTACCTTTAAAGCTTTTATGCGTAACCGCATAAGACTTATGTTTAGCATCAAAATAATTATCACACTCTTTAGCAATTTTAGGAGCTTCTAACCATTTACCCTGGTGAGTTAAACTAATATATGCTGCAGTATCCTCATCTAGCGTACTCATTAGCTTATCAGTAACTATTAACTGGTTGACCTTTTCATAAGTGTCCGCACCTCTAATTTTACAATAATTTTCTCACGTAGCTATTAAACGCGATACAAATAGTACATGGGTTTCGTTCGGATTTCTCCTAGCTTTCCGGAAATTTTCTAAACATGCCTTCGGGGTTGGCTCATGTTCCCTTAGGACTAACTCTTTTAATTCCTCATAATTCTCCATTTGTTCCTTAGTGGTATAAATTAACAAATTAGCCGCCTTATCTCCTAACATATTTAGTAGAATTTCGGCCTGCTGGTTTTCCGGTACATCTTTAGTTTGGAATGCCCTTTCTAAACTGTTGAAAAATAAATTCCATCCCTCAGTCCCTTCTGGTACTTTGATAGATAGAGTTTTAACACTTTTGATCAATTTTTCGATGTTATTTTCATTACTAGATTCCCTAGATCCATTAGAGTTATTTGCTGAACCTTGAACTCTGAGCCTTTCCATTTCTAATTCATGTCCCATCCTCAATTTCTCCATTTCTAACTTTTCCTGTTTTTCTAACTTTTCGAGTTCTAAGTTTTCGCGTTCTAATTTTTCCTGTTTTTCTAACTTTTCGCGTTCTAATTTTTCCTGTTTTTCTAACTTTTCGCGTTCTAATCGTTCTGCAACAATAGTGTCTGATAATTCCTTAATAACCCCCTCGTCATACTCATCACTGTCCATTATCTTTTTCTTAAGCTGAATTCTGGTATCATCTTCCGTGAATTCAACACCCAATTCTTCGGCTATCCCCTGAAGATCAACCTTTTTTAGTTTTAATAAGAAAGCCATACCTTCACCGATTGTTATTACCACCCCACAAGAATAGTTAAACCTACCAAATTAATATTTCCGAAATTTCTAACTTAGTACAGATATTTCTCCACTTATTAAACTAATTAATACCCTTCAGATAATCAATACATTTCATTTCTAATTAACCTACTGAATATTCTAATTTTCCTCAACCACTGATATCACACAATATACTTCCAATAAAACAAAAGGTAAAAAATAGTAATTCGATTTGATTACTATGCAATATAGTCTCAATTTATACACTTAGATAACAACATACAATTTACATAATCATACTGATACGTTGATATTGAATAGAAGTATTGATGTCAATCAAGAAATCCACATAAAGAAAAATTGTACAACATGCATATATAAATTTCTACAATTATCCTCACTAAAATATTTCCGAACTCAATACTGGTTCTTACACTTAAAACAAATATACTAAAATCTTTACTTTTATTTTTACTCACTATGGCTCTCTTTTGAGCCTTTTTTTTTCACTATGGCTCTCTTTTGGGCCTTTTTTTTCACTATGGCTCTCTTTTGAGCCTTTTTTTTTCTATGGCTCTCTTTTGAGCCTTTTTTTTTTCCTCACTAGTATTGGCCAATTAAAATTTTCACTTGCTTTGAATTTTGATAATGTAACTCTTAAAATTTAAACAGTATTGCTTCATTTAACAATTACTTTAACAATAATTTAGATTTAATGCATTAATTTAGTTCACTAATATCATTATAAATAGCATATCATTATCATCTCAAATTATTATGACCTTTCTTTAAAACAATAGCAATATGGTTACTAATTCTTTACACCTATCTGAACATAATTATTTCATTGCACATAAATTACATAGACAATTTACTTAAATTACTATTAATTATACACCAATACAATTTGGTTCGAGATGTCAGAAGAAATGAATGATCAAAACACCTTACCTTATACTTTCTTTGCTGGATTACTTTTCTAATCACAGGTAGCTCCACGATGTAGCGGTAATATGGCACAACCGTTCAGTTTAGTTCTTTCTAATAAAGATACGCACAACACTTTAGTCCACACTAGACGATATGGCACGATACTTTATCACACACTCGACGATCCGGCACGATACTTTAGCACATACTCGACGATACGGCACAACACTTTACACACATTCGACGCTACGGCACGACACTTTACACACATTCGACGATACGGCACGACACTTTAGCATACAATCGACGATCCGGTACGATGCTTTAGCACATACTCGACGATATGGCACGACCACACAAGAATTCCACTGGATACTCTGGCATTAATAGACTGCAACACGGCTCGCTGGTCACTGGTTTCAGGCGATTCTATCCCACCGCTGCCACCAAGTTGTCGGACGCTCCTCTCAGTCCACAAAACTTTGAAGAATGTCCTAGGTAGTTTTAGCTGCCACCACCGATATTAATGGGTGATATCGGTCACCTGCTGTGAGGATTGGGTAAAATAACACTGACGCTGTTAATGAACTGAACTAACAGTTTATTTAAGATATAGATATGTACACAAGAAACAATATTTACAACTATCTACAATTACAACTCGGATATAGATGATCCGGTTCAACATTAAATTAACTACAATAAACGTTGGTTGTGTACCGTTCAACTTACACTTTCTTCCTCACACTCAACGCACGTTGGATACGCTTTATCAGAGATTACTGCAGAATCTCAATACACAAGGGTACTAGGCCTCACTTCTCGGCCTATAACACTATCCACCGGGACGCCTTGTCCCACGCTCAAAATATACACTATCCAACAGGATCACAAATCCTGAGCGACCTATCGGTCTCAACGCCAAGCGAGAACTGTCTCCAACCTCTCAGTCCAGAGTTGACCTTGTCAGAGATCTTCCTTCCCCCAGTAGGGCCTCTTAGAGTTCCTCCATTGGTTCAATTCCGCATACCAACCTTGAGTCATGACATCTACTGTTTACACATCACTTAAATACTAAATGACAGCTGAGCCATGCCCCGTGGTCATCACTTTCATTCAGCAACGAGTGCGTCATCCGCACACCTGCACCTGGATAACCACCTGTCATTTGTCATTATAAGAAAAGAAAGAAAGGTATTTCGAAAGCTTCACGGATACACAACTAACAATACCTAAAAATATTCAGATGAGGAAATGTCATTCCTTTCTAATTCAGGGCAGATGTCTTCTAGGAACCTGACAATTATTATTATTATTATTATTATTATTATTAGAATCATACTGCAAAAACAAATGAAAAAAATTAAAACTTACATCAGAATGTGCAAGTGAAGAGCCTTCCACATAAATATGTCCGGTTGAAGAGAGGCCAGGTTTATTCTAATAAGAAAAAAAAATTGAGATAAAAAAAAACATGCACAATATAAATATATATGTATAATAACATTAAGAAAAAAAATGCTTACTTCAAAACCTGAACCGACTTGGTAATACAATGGAAGAGCCAAAGGATTTTCCAGAAATATTTGGGACGTATAACTTAGAAGCTAGAAATAATAATAATAATAAAATATAAAGTTTAAAAATAAATAAATAAATAAAAATGGAACATCAAGTATACATTTCGCAGGTATATATATCTATTTTTTACCTCAGAATCACTAAATATGTTGTCATCATCAGACTCAGTAGTCGCTGAATAGTTTTCCGAAGATAACACTCCTGCTGTAAAGGGGTCTGGTTTAATCTATAAAAATAAAAAAGTAGAGGGTGGTTAATACAGTATATGCACATTTGATACATATTTTCGAAAAAAATTATTAAGTTAAAAATACAATAAATAAAAAAATGCAACATTAAATATACATTTCGCAGGTACATATATATATATATATATATATATATATATATATATATATATATATTTACCTCATCCTCACTTAATATGATATCATCATCAGACTCAGTAGTCGCTGAATAATTTTCCGAAGAAAACACTCCTGCTGCAGAGGGACCAGGTTTAATCTAAGAAATAAAAGAGGAGAAGGGTGGGGTGTAAATAAACTATGCACATTTGATCCACATTTTTCGAAAAAAAATTACTCAATTCGAATTCAAAATCAACCTCAGACGGTAATACAAAATCATTTTCAATAAAAACCTGGGATGCATAGCTAAGAAGCTAAAAAAATAAAAATTAAATTAAGTTTAAAATCCACCCCAACAAAAGCGAAAAAAATGAAAGAAAGAAATATTATGAATTAAAAAAAAATCCATAAAATTAATAATAGATCTAAAAAAATAAAATGCGAATATAATTATTATTTTTTTTTGCGTAAAAAAAATAAATCATTTTATAATCAATAAATAAATCCTTAAAAAATGTTAAGATAATAAATAGTTTAAAAAAATCTTATAAATAACAATAAACACATTTCTTTTCATAAAATAAAATGATAAAATAAGTGATAAAATAAATCATCTTTATAATAATAACAATTAAAAAACAAAAATCTGAAAAAATATATCTTGCTAGTAACAATAATAATAACTATAGTCAAAATCAGCAAAATTTATCTGCAAACAAAATGTTTTTACTCTGGACGAAGTAAAAAATAATTTTATCAAAAATAAAAAATAATTAAAAAAATCTTTTGGAATAATATTTCAATAAACAAATTAAAAAATAACTTGCTAATAACAATTAAAAAATTTACTTCGCATGTAATAAAATAACATTTAATATCTAGGGAAAACTTGCGATTAACTTAATATATTTTCTTTGTATGTGACAAATAATAATAATAATAATTTAAAAAATCATCTTTTGCAATTAATGTAATGGGGGAAAATGTTAAAATCAATACAAATCATCAATGAAATGCAAACATCGTGCGAAAAGCATGCACGACAAAATGTTTTTACTCCAGACGTAGTAAATAATAATTTTATCAAAAATAAATGTAATTAAAAAATCTTTTGGAATAATATTACAATAAACAAATTAAAAAATAACTTGCTAATAACATTTCAAAAATTTACTTCGCATGTAATAAAATAACATTTAATATCTAGGGAAAACTTGCGATTAACTTAATAAATTTTCTTTGTATGTGACAAATAATAATAATAATAATTAAAAAATCATCTTTTGCAATTAATGTAATGGAAAAAAATGTTAAAATCAATACAAATCATCAGTCAAATGCAAACATCGCGCGAAAAGCATGCACGAAATTAAATAAAGTTATTTAAAAACAACTTTTCTAAAATTATTTTTGTTTTCTTTGCACGTGGTAAAATAAAATCATCTTTAATTGCTATTGTAAAAAATAAATAAATAAACGCTAGCGGAAAATAAAGAATTATATTTTCTTTGCACGTGGTAAAAATAAATCATCTTTTTTATTAATGTAAATATAATTTTTCTTAAAAGCATTAAGTCCCACAATAACAATGATATACTCATTTTTTGACTTCTACACATAGTACAAATACGTATATGTATAAATGGAGCATTATATTATGAAAAAACTATTAACGAATATTTTTAAAAAATATCAATCAATAACTATACAATAATATAAAATAATACACGATTTTTTTCAATAATAATAATAAACAAATAAATAATTATAACTTACTTCTCCATCAGAAAATTCGTCGTCTTAAAAAGGATCTATTTGTTGATACATATTTTTTCATTCGTCGCACAACAAAAGAAAAAAACTCAACCCATACAAAAAAAAAAAAAAAATTGCACATGAATGAAAAAATTAAGCGAGAGACTGGCAAAAAAACCTGTTGCCATTTGCTGTATGGCAAACTTTTTTCATTACCGGTTACAGTTAAACGGCAATTTAAGATAAAAAAAACAACTCAACTTAACAATCGGTTACAGTCAAATGTATTTCATGTGTTCTAACATGAAAGTATGACGTCATGGACCACGTGGTTCAGCGTTCAAGTCCTAACAGGAAAGTAAAAATTAAAAACACAAATGAACCTGTTCTAACATGAAAGTACGACGTCACGGACCACGTGATCACTTTCAAAAGAATATTAATTACATCTTAATTAATTATAATCTTAATTAATTAAATTAAAATTAGCAACTCAACATTTACCCTCGTTATTCTATACGATAAAATCACGTGACCTCCATTTTTCCAACCCCCTCTTTCCCCCCATAAAAAATCCAGCAAACAACAACTCAACATTCAGCAAAAAAAAACTCAACATTAACCCTCGTTATCCTATACGATAAAGTCACGTGACACCCCCCCTTTCCCCCCCATAAAAATCCAGCAAACAACAACTCAACATTCAGCAAAAAACAACTCAACATTAACCCTCGTTATCCTATACGACCAAGTCACGTGACACCCCCCACTTCCGGTTCCGCCCCCCTTTTTTGATTGACAGGTGGCCCCGCCCCCTATGACGTCACTTCCGCCGCACGTAGACCTCTGTATACTACTGTCGCTGATGTATGAGTTAAAGAAATTTACAGTGAAGATCAATTTTTTTTAAATATTAGTTGCGAAGCATTTGCTTTGCATAGAAATAGGGATGAGATTTCCGCTTTTTTGGACACCAGTAAAATCTTAGAGAAAATGTTGCTATTTTAAATCAGAAAAATGTTCCGATTTAAAAATATAGCATTTTCTCTAAAATTTTACTGGTGTGCAAAAAAGCGGAAATCTCATCCCTGCATAGAAACAACACGTAACTGGACAAATCGGAAGCAGAAACTTTCAATGGAACTTATTTCAGTAAGAAAAAATTCACAATCTTTTTCATTATTTTTTATGATGCTGAATATTGGACGTCCGTCTGATGACCCGTTTCTTGCGCAATCAGCTGTTTCAAATTTCTAGTTGAAACTTAGCTGTTTGATTTATTTCTATGGTCACTTTAGTTTCAATTTTAGAGTTGCGGTTGACAAAAACCATTGAATTCATCCTCGGAATTTCATTATATTTATTGATCTTCTTTATAACTACTTCTAACTTAGATATTTTAGAAGGCAGGCATTAGTTTAGTGTGAAAATTTGCATAAGGTTGGATAGTTTTTAGTTTTTAAAGTTAAGCCAGATTTTGACAATTGCATTTTGAATTTTGGCAATACATTTTGCAGCCACCTAAAGAACTCGAAGATTCCTGTATATAAAATACAATTGCTGCAGTTATAAAAAAGTCTTTAACCCATTTCATTCCGTGTAATTTTGAATATGGGCTACCAGCAACTTCGCATCATTACACAAATTTTACAAAAATTTTTGTTGCCATCACTTTTTAAAAGAAAGTTTCCATGAAGTATGTTATTTCAACAATGTTTTGTTAAATAAGGTGAATTTTATTTTCCTGTATTACTAGTGCCATAAACAGCTTAACAAGGAAAGATGATGTCGCCGCAACGGCGACAATGGAGTGCAGACAGTTATTATTCACTTTATGAAAAGCAGATAAAATGACTTTGAATAAATTCTTTGAGGGACAAAGCTATTCCATTGCTGAAATGTAGAAATTAATGAGTGACACAGGAATTTGAAAATAAATTTGTTTGTTAATAAGAAAAAAAAGGGCAAAAATTCGCGAATATTATAAAACGAAATCTTCTTTACCAAAATTCTGGTGCCAATGCAGTTTCTGGGAATAAAAATTAGAGGTATTCATAAACATACCACAGCCCCTCAAGGGGTTAACCCCTTGAAGGGCGGTGATGCCGCCACGGCATCACCTAATTTTAATTCATTATTGACACATTGGCACCCGAATTTCTTAAAGAAAATTTCAACCATATAAAATACGCGAACATACAGATTTACATTTTTGCATATAAATTTTCTTGTAGATACTGGTGTCGACCAATTATTTCAACATTTTATTAATACAAGTACCTTGCCCCGGAAAGGGTTAAATGGTTAATTGTGTTTATGAAGATGATAATATATGTTTAAGTATAAATAAAACAAAAAAAGAATATTTTTATTTTATTTTTAATAACGCTTGTCTAGATGTTTTACACGATTTCATTTAGGAAATATTTCATTTTATTTACTTTAATTCTGAATAAATATGTGTTATTAACACTGGTAGCACTCTCGCTTTTCTAATAACACAGCTAACGTTCTAAGGCATGACGGTTAGCGGCTTAACCAGGGATGGGAAGGGGGGGGGGTCCAAATTCTCTGGATACCAGGAATATTCTAAAATTTTCTTCTCCTTCTTTAGTACCAGAAAATTCTCCGATTCGATAAGGAGAAGAGATCTTCATAAAATTAGTGGTATAGGGAGCATCTGGACACCCAACCCTGGATACGCCACTGATGGCGATTAGTAATGCTACATCTGGCTGATTTTTTTTTTTTTTTTTTTTTTTTTTTTTTTTTTTTTTTTTTTTTTTTTTTTTTTAGGCATTCCGAATTTTCACACTATAAAATGATAAAAATTCCACAATTAAAATAAAATAAAATTTCTATTCAAAATTTTCTTGTGCGAATTCAATGTTTCTAAGTTTAAAATCCGCCAGATCCGGTAACACTGAGGAGTAGCAAATTAAGCGCTAACGAAAGACATTTCAACGCATGAAGAAAGTTCTCAATATCTTGTTTTATGTTCCCAATCGCGAATTAAATAATGCAAATATATTGATTGTCCTTTGTAAACAGAGAGAAAATCCCACCCTTCTTGGCTTTTTCTTGTTTAGACAATAAAAATGTATTTTTAACTATACCATATCGCAGGAGTGCGAAAATCTAGGCTCCAGTAGGCAGTCTCTTACCACTAAATTTATTTCCTTTTTTCATCTAATATTTCATGTAAAATTCTTGCTGGGATGCTTTTAAATTTTTTGACAAAAAAAAAACTTATAAATTTTAGTGATAAGAGACTACCCGCTGGTGCCATGATATTTTCACCCCTGCCATATCAAATTTTGTTACACATCGCACTGTAGAATAGCTTCTATACCTATCGAAGCACTTCACTTTAATTGCCACACTCTACATATAAATACGTATATACATATGGAATAGCAGTGTCTTTGTCACCTTGTCCCGGTCTTTGACATTATTTGCTAATACATTTTTTATTATTTTTTTTAAATGCCATTTTTATTTAAATAGCATGTTTCAATGAAATATGAGTGTGATACTGTAATTTCGCGTTCATGCGCCGTACCTCAAGTAACTCGAGTTCGCACCAGAATTTACTTTAAATAAAATAAGACTTGTGTCTGTTTAGCATTTATTTGACTTTTTATTTCCAATAAAATTTCTGATTTGAAACACATTTAACTAAGCCGCAGGCGTATACGCGGGAAATTATGGTGTGTCAAAAATCAAGTCAAAAAAGCTTCAAATGATACACCATTGATTGGTATGAGTTTTCTGTGTGGATAGAAAAGGGATGATGGAAATATAGATATCCATACAGTTTGATGAACAGACAGAAGGTAAGTATTCAGATAGATATGTAGACTGTTTTTTTTTTCAAATTGCACACCAGAAGCTGTGTGAACTTATCTCGGCAGAATAATCTCTGAAGTGAGTTAACTATCGTTTAGACTACCGCACCATCTTTATCAATACGAAAAGCTATATGGTATGATAAAACATTGTGCACTTTATTGGTAAAGCGTCATAAAAACTGTACAGTAAAATGCGCTTAGATATTATACTTCCGGGAATTCAACCTGGCGTCAGCTTAAAACCAGAAAATTCTTACAGAAACATTTATTTTATTAAATTTCCGAACATCGCCGATTGAATGATATATTGATTCTTGTAGGAATTTTCCGATATTCTTGGACGCCAGATTGAACAGAGCTGCATTACTGCATACGTTATGTATTATATGTTGTTACATACTATACGTTACATATTATACGTTATTACATATTATACGTATTTCAACGCAACATGCGTAACTGTAAAAAACATACAGCACATTTGATTAATTTTCTGAAAGCAGTTTATTGCCAGCATGCGAGCTTGCATTGAAAGGCGTAATGTACTGTTCTAAATGTGTAAATCATTAGCATGCTCATTTAACAACTCAGCTGATTTGCCGGGACGACATACAGGCAGAAATAGTTTAATTGATACATCACTTAAAACTTTTTGCACATTTTTTTTTTTGTTTTTTGCTAAAAGCTGTGAAAAGGTGAAAAATATTGACGCTAGAGCTAATTTTTCTATGGATGAAGAATGAGGCGAAAGTGTCTAAGCGAAATTATAACGTTAACACTAAAACGACCATAAGCGGTCATTTTGACCGCTGCCATATGGACATATTTAGATTCAAACCAGAAATTTTATTCTGAAATCAGTTTAAAAGATACAAAAAAAAATTAAGCAAAAAAAAGTTAAATTATTTTAAACCTAAAATGGTGCGTAATATTTTTATAAAACATATTGAAATTTCCAGCCTATCTAGTGTTAAAATGAGTACTATTGACTACAGAAGAAAACATTCCCCTTCAGGTATTTACTTTATACATTTCTAATAAGACATCTCTTTCTCCCAGTTTATCAAATTAAATTTATTCATGGTATGACATGAGAAAATTTTTAGAAAGCAACATAGACTATCAATAACCAGTTTAAAATTTGAAAAAATGAGATTAAGCGTACTTGATTAATGCAAAAATATCTTCCGAAGAAATGCTTTGCAAGATCGTTTAACGATAAATTCTTCTGATACCATAATTTGTAAATAAGTATTTTTAGAAACAACATTAGTTACAATATTAATATCCGTGTTCGAATATTTTTGAATCGCAGGCTGGATAATTAACGATGAAAGTATATATTAGTTTTTCGATTATCGCTAACAATTATATGTACATTGTATTATTCGCAGAATTATAATTTTTCAGGCACACTACATTTGTAAATTGTTTATCGTTTAAAATAATATTTTAGTATTAACCTAATGCATTACATTCAAAAGCAATGTCTTCATATAAGTGTTGCATTAATTTTATCAATGCACATTACATATTTATCATATAGAACGGCTCATGTCGCTTTAGTCATCAATCCATCAAACCCTATTGATATGAAATTTATTCAAAATCTACTATATTCCATTTTATAAATATTACGTTAGCCTTTTTTCTGTTTGTAAAATTTTTCTCGGGTTAATCGCATAACGTATTTTTATATTTATAATGAAGACATGGGAAGTATCACTACTATTTTTCGATTTTCTGACACATATAGGGAAATTTATACAATCATATATTATGTAAATTATTAGATTGAGTTATATAATGAAAATCGTGATAGTATCGAATCGTAAAGAGCCAGAAAAACGCCGCTTTAGTTACAATGTCATTCAAATTTGTTTCGTGTGTAATTTCCGTGATCATGAAATTATCTATAAAATAAAATTCTATGTTATCAGTGTACATAAAGTTCCATCACATATTTCAAATAGAAATTTCTGCCTCAACTTTTCATAGAACGTATAAAATATCCTACAAATAGGCGCAGAATGATTCTTAATCTGAAGAAAAGCGTATTACTCAACGATTTCTCGTCTGAATTAATAGTAATATTCACCTTGGAAATTGCTAAGAAAGTGCACACTTTTCGTATAAACAGTTTATATTTCATGATATTTGCTGAATATAATTTCTTTGGCTATAAAAATACTTCTACTTCACGGGAATAACTAAAAAACTAACAAATTTTGATATATTTTCCTATACATAAATTATTCTTTTTCGGTAAATATAAAAACACTGTAAGTTTCAAAGCAGAGATACGATCCAGATTAAGTCACCAGTCAGTAATTATATACGTACCAATTGTTTCGCTTTGCAGCAATGTCGTGCACGCTGTTGAGACGAGTTTTTTAATTTGCTGATAACTTGCCACCCATACTTATTTAACCCTTTCCAGATCAAATTACTTATACTACTAAAATGTTGAAAAACACTTAATGACATAGTGAGTTGCAGACAGGTTTATTTGTAAATAAATAAACTATTTTCTTCACGCGAAATCAAAATCAAAATTCCATTTCAAAAAAATGCTGCAATAAGGCATTTGAGGATTAAAATTTAGCCCTCCAGGACATAAAGAGTTAACAAGGCTCTTTAGTCCGCTTTTTGAATACACCACTATTTTTTAAAGGAAAGTTTTGTTTATAAATTTCGTTGAACTTCCATGGAAACGTGTTTCCCGTGAAATTATAGCAGAAAACTACTAAGATTTTTTTAATTACTGGATTTCAAACAACGAATCACTCGGAGCCCTGTGCTAAAAAGAACAAGAAATATTTAAATGTAAGGAATTAAATTTTTATAAAATAAACAACTTCCATTGTGTGTTTGTGTGTGTGTGTTTTAGATGGAAGACTTTTTTATTGCTATAATAAATTCAATTACCGAAATTTTCTTATTTTATTTATGGTTATGTTATTTAACGTATTATTGGAATATTATTTTAAATTGTTATATGGTTATATTATTTTTACTTAGTGTTAAGAGTATTGAAGTTTGCTGTACAACAACAAGGCTGCCAAGGCGCCCGCGTGTTACCAGAAAATTCTTACAAAAATAAACACCCTATTGAATGGGATACATTCGAAGATTTCATAAGGCAAACTAGTCTTTAAAATTTTTCTGGTGTTCCGCGGGCACTAGTTGGACAGCCCTGCTGTACAAGATTTAACAAGAAGAGGGCCAATTTTGATAATCACGAAGGGTATAGCCGGGATTCTTAGTAAAATATGCCCTTGAGTCAACCACATCGAGTCCTACATGGGTCGATAGCCCATAAAAAGAAATTCATTTCTCCCCAGTTTTAAGTTTGTATCTCAAGACCATGGGAGGTAATGACCCTAAATGCCTGTTTTGGAAAAGAGCGCATTGTGACAAAACTACTAAGCAGATTTCAACGAAAAAAAATAAGGGATGTAAAAAACCACCAAACGAATGTTTGACAATTTTTTTCAGATTTTTTTAAACAAAAGAACAAGTTTTCTAACATTTTTCCTGTTTTTAAATGTACATTTTAATTAAAAATAAACTGAAATTTCTGAGTGACCACCTTAATTTTTTTGCATGAAATACTATGAGACATGATGCATATACATTATCAATTTGAACTTTTTATGTATGGTGCATCATATTAAAAAAAGGGCAAAATCATATTCCGGTGGTAATGTGGGGCGTGTCACGGACAAATTTCACGCCTTCTTTTAAAAATACCGTGTGAATTAATATGTGAGATTTGAAAAGAAGGCGGGAAATTTATCCGAGACACGCCCCTACATTACCGCCGTAATATGATTTTGCATTTTTTTAACATGATGCACCATACGTAGAAAGTTGAAATTCGTAGTGAATACGCATTATGTCTCATAGTATTTCATGCAAAAAAATTAAGGTGGTCACTCAGAAATTTCAGTTTATTTTTAATTAAAATGTTCATTTAAAAACAGGAAAAATGTTTGAAAACTTGTTCTTTTGTTTAAAAAAATCTGAAAAATTGTCAAACATTCGTATGGTGGTTTTTTACATCCCTTATTTTTTTCGTTGAAATCTGCTCAGTAGTTTCGTCACAATGCGCTCTTTTCCAAAACAGGCATTTAGGGCCATTAGCCTCCATGGTCTTGAGATACAAACTTAAAACTGGGGAGAAAAGAATTTCTTTTTATGGGCTATCGATCCATGTAGAACTCGATGTGGTGGACTCAAGGGCATATTTTGCTATGAAACCCGTCTATACCCTTTTGGATATTTTTAAGTATGTTTTATGGTATAGGTCCCTTAGCCTCTGTTTCAACGGATTTTATACAGCGCTCCTTAGTTTTCGAGAAACAGAAGGTGGGGTCTAATATTACAATAAGTACTTACTTTGTAAAGCAGTTACTGCATTGGCGTGGCTCATTCTGTAGACATTAGCCCCGTGATCCGCTGGCCTCAAGCTCGGTAACGGAGCACGCTCCGTTTTCTTACGTTTTGTTTTATAAATATACTTGCAATTGAATTTAATGAACACATTTTCAATTAAAAAATGTGTATCTGTGATAATGTCACCGTATTATTATTATTATTATTATTTTTTTTTTGTAACAAAACCGTTACAAATAAAAATTATCATATTATATAAATGGTTATTTTTTTTAATTTATTATGCAACCAAATCCTTATGCAAAATGGTTATTTTTTTCATTTTTTATTTACTGATGTAATGATATTGAATAATTGATTTGAAAGAAACATCCTTTATGCATTGTCTTTATAAAGGAAATGAATAAGATGAAAATACGAGATGTTGAAATGAACTACATTTATTTTCTCCTTAATTGTTTTATAAATATACTTGTAATTAAAATTGAATAATCATAATTTAAAAATTGTTCATTAATCACAATTGTAATATATATATATATATATATTACAAATTTTATTTTTTTTTCGCCAAAACTAACATTTATACTATCTTAATTTTCTTATAATAATATTCCATACTTACTTCAACTTATTAAATTAAAATCTTGTTTCTAGATCTAATCTGTTAATCTTTATGGAAACGATATAAATTCCTAATTCGCCTTAAAAAACATTTATTCCAGTATGCGTAAATTTAAAAAGATGGCTCTAAATTAAAAATATTCTTAATTAAACTTTATTTCTTAATATTCCAAATAAAACTCATTTTTTCTATGTTTTTATCAACCCTTTTTAAGAAAGTCTTATTAAATTTATTCCAAAACCATACCTTTCAAAAAATATCATTATTTTATTTTATCTATTTATTTATTTTCCCTCAGTCAACATTTGATAGCGTGGATGTCAATAATTTCTTTTCTTTTCTTTTTCTCTTAAAATTAATCGTTTATAAAAATCGTCTGCCTAAGATATTTAAAATTCTGAGTCGATTATAAATTGGTTAATTAATATTTTTTTAAATAAAATTGTTGTCTGTCAAATGTTAATCTCGACTCTGGGTAGGAGTTATGTTTACATAAAAGAATGAGGGTTTGAGATTAAAGAATGTTCTAGAATTTTCTTTTTAGATTTAAAAGAGGAAGCCTCGAGAGGTGGTAGGAAGAAGGATTCTTGGGTGCTCTCTTGCATGAGTACGGCTGGATGTAATAAATCATGGAATATTTTT
Source organism: Maratus speculifer (assembly GCA_964019185.1). Lineage (NCBI taxonomy): Eukaryota > Metazoa > Arthropoda > Arachnida > Araneae > Salticidae > Maratus > Maratus speculifer. The sequence goes on from OZ025293.1 coordinate 49,875,572, forward strand.
TTGGATGTTTCGGTAAAATATCGTCTGCAACAGGAGCTTTTCTCTCTATTATAGCTACAGTTTAATAAAGTGAACTTCCAGCAGTCAAGAAGTGATTATTTGGACCTTCTACATTTACTTATTTAGTTTTTTTCTCGCTGGCTATGACTTCTGTTAGGAGAAAGGGAAACCTGGCGATGATGTTTCTGCCCCCCTAACTTTAAATTGTCACAATCTGTTCAAGAGTCGACAGGATTCGAACCTGTGCGGGAAAACTCCAATAGATTTCGACTAAGTTGAGCCCAATATTATTTTGGTGAGAATTTTTTCGTAGTGTTTTGATTATTATTATTTATATCCTTTTTATGTATTTATTTAAATTAATTATTCTCTGTTTGTCAGGTTTATTTATTTGATTATTTGTCTGTGAATCTTATTTACTTACCTATTTATGAGTATTATTATTATCATTATTATGTGCTGGAGATTGAAATATTTTTGTTCTTAAGAATTTAATTGAGGATTATGATGTTCTTAAGATATTTACTGTTACTTATTAAGACTATTATGAATTTTTTATGCACGATTAAAGGCAAGTTTGTAATAATAATGAAGTATAAATAAACCTAGAAGCTCAAGTTTATTTTTAAAAAGTACATTTTCTGATTTATTGATATTTGTTTGTTATCAAGAACTATTCTCAAAATGCAGTATTTTTATGATGATGTTCCTATTACTAGACATTTGAGCTAGAAAACTAAGTTAACATTTATGTTATCTCCTTTATTTGTTAGAATTATGGTAGCAGTGAGCTTTAGTTCCCGGATTCTTATAATTTATTTAAATTCAGTAAGAAAGATGGAACTGTACAAAACTGCTGCTAGAGATTTGACTGATAAATATAATTAATTTTTTCAGTAAATTTTGTAATTTTAAATAAGAAAATACCTATTATTAAAATTTTTGTATCTGTTTATGACTCATAAAATAATAGAATTAAAAAGTTGATCCCAATTTAAGGTGTAACTATGATATTTACAATTTCTATTTTTAATAGATAAAATTTCTGGTTAAAGTTAACAGCTAAATATAGTTATAATTTTCACGATAATTCTGATACAGATTTTTAAATTGGTGGATAATAATTTTGTGTGAGACAACTAGAATGTAAACATCACCAGTAGACAAAGCCCTTAAAATTGCGAAAGCGCGAACTCATGAATTTCACCTTAAAAGTAAAAGACTCTATGATCGAAATTTGGTCTAATCCCCATTAAAAATACAAGACTCTGTAATTTATGAAGAATTTAAATACCCTAACCCTCGAAAATTAGAACCTACATTCTCTATGACCTTCATATGGAAATTTTTGTTATAATGCTTCTAAAAAACTGAGCCAAACCGTCTTGAATTTAAAAAGTTCATTATGTTTTTAACCATTTATCGTATTAACCAATCGTTAGCAAGAAAACATGCAGTTGCACCTGCTAGCTAACAAAAAAATAAATAAATAAAATAAAAATTCAAGAAATTTAATGATGGAGAATGAAATTGCTTCATCTATCAGATGAAAATGGAATAAGAGAGAAACTGAATAAACAGTATGGCATGCAGTGGCACCATTCATTATAAAGGGATGCATATAAATGCAGAACAAAAAAACATAAAAAAAAGTCAAATTTGCTAAATGCAAAAGTAGCAATGCATAACCCAATCATGTCACATGAAATCAGAATAAAAGAAAATTGAAAAAATAGTATGGCATGTGATGAGAACAATCAACATCCACTCTAAAGTGATGCAAATAAATGCAGAAAAGAAAAATATAATAATAAAAAGAATACTGCCCAGTTAAACTGATGGCATTGAGCTCACAGGCTACAAATACTAATTGCACATTAAAGCCTTATATTTTCAAGGGTTAATTCCGTTCGAAAAAAAAATTAAGAAGTGGAAACAGCTCTCCCCTTTCCTCTTTTTTTTATACTTAATCATTGAACCTCCTATACTATCAAAGACATGCTTTATCATATAAAAAATCTATATCCAAAATTCAGAGCAAATTAGATAATTCTTAATAAAAACCCATTTAGCATTTATATAATTTAAAAGGAGTTATCCCCCTCTTTTATACTTAACCATTAAACTTCCAAAACTATTCAGAGATTTGAACGAAATCTGACAATTCTGCTTGAAAAACCCATTTATATAAATTAAGGGGGGGGCATTAGAACCCCTGTTCCCCTTATTTATACTTATTCAATGAACACCTAATAACAGTCACGGAATCGCCTCATCAGAATGATCCTAATCTAAATTTTGAACGAAAATTAATTCTGCATGAAAATCCCATTTATATCAACTAACGGGGGGGGGGGGGCATTAGAGCCCCTGTTCCCCCTATTTATACTTATTCAATGAACACCTAATAACAGTCACGGAATCGCCTCATCAGAATGATCCTAATCTAAATTTTGAACGAAAACTTAATTCTGCATGAAAATCCCATTTATATCAACTAACGGGGGGGGGGCATTAGAACCCCTGTTCCCCCTATTTATACTTATTCAATGAACACCTAATAACAGTCACGGAATCGCCTCATCAGAATGATCCTAATCTAAATTTTGAACGAAAACTTAATTCTCAATTAAAATCCCATTTATATCAACTAACGGGGGGGGGGCATTAGAACCCCTGTTCCCCCTATTTATACTTATTCAATGAACAACTAATAACAGTCACTGAATCGCCTCATCAGAATGATCCTAATCTAAATTTTGAACGAAAACTTAATTCTGCATGAAAATCCCATTTATATCAACTAACGGGGGGGGGGGCATTAGAACCCCTGTTCCCCCTATTTATACTTATTCAATGAACACCTAATAACAGCCACGGAATCGCCTCATCAGAATGATCCTAATCTAAATTTTGAACGAAAACTTAATTCTGCATGAAAATCCCATTTATATCAACTAACGGGGGGGGGGGGATTAGAACCCCTGTTCCCCCTATTTATACTTATTCAATGAACACCTAATAACAGTCACGGAATCGCCTCATCAGAATGATCCTAATCTAAATTTTGAAAACTTAATTCTGCATGAAAATCCCATTTATATCAACTAACGGGGGGCATGAGCCCCCCGTTCCCCCTCTTATACATATCGAATGAACTCCAAAAACTAATCAGGGAAGCGCCTTATCAGGATATACCTATATACAAAATTTCAAGTGGATCCGATATTTTTATCATGAGTTATCGCGTTACGCACATACGCACATACGCACATACATACAGAACGGACGGGCACATAAGCTCTCAGGCTATGATAGCCTGTGAGCTAAAAAAAGACAAACTTTGCAGAATGCAGAAGTGGCAGTGCAAAGCCTAATGTTAAAAAATATAAGATGAATAAAAATAGTTGCATATGATTTTTTTAAGATGTGCAACCAAAGTTTAGAGATATTAAGTGAGATGTTATAATTACGTACTTCATTTCTACTGAGTATAATTTCAATGGATTTTTTCTTTAGACCATCAATAGCATTATTACATAAAATTATTATTTTGACATTACTAAAATCTATGTCACTGCCAGGGTTATTGAAATAATATCTAGGTACCGTTGTACTCTGATTTTATTGAGAAATATTTATTTTATGTTCTTTCAAATGTTCAACAAATTTTGTTTTTGCAACTCAACTTTCTGGTGCTATTTTCTAAAATAACAGGCATTTCTTTATATGTATCAACTGCAGCGTGTTCATGCCCAGGTGATTTACATTACTAAAATTTTAAAGATTTTATTGATGCACCAATATTTGACACTACCCTCTATAGTTTAGAAGAGAAGTTCTTTGTTTGAAATGTCATTTGTATGCGTTTCAGCAAATTTAAATATTACATTCTTATTATTTTTTATGTTGTTTTTAAGAAAGCACGTAACAACATTCTGGTTTTAATTATGTAAGACTTGTACGAATATGAAGTTTTTATCTAAGTAATATTAAAATTTATTTATTCTATTGAAAATTATAAATAGGTTTTGTGAGTTTAGTGGAACCCCTTTTTGAAATACTTAATTTTTGAAGTCTTATACATAAATGCATAGATGCCAACACATCTTAATTATTCCGGAGTCTGATCCAAAATTAGCATACTCAAACCGGAAAAAGTATATGAGAAAGTGCGTGTTCGTTCCATGAGGTACATTGTCAATTTAATTTTGAAATTTTTGGTTAAATAAATTTTCCGCTTGAAAACATGTTCATTTTAGATCAGATTCCGGAATAATTAAGAGATGTTGGCATCTATGATAAATGTTGAAACAGTTTAATTTGAACTTATCGGCTTATTTTATTTAAGACTATAGTAATAAAAAAAATTCTCATTTCTTTCTAAAATAGTACTTTAAATATCTTTTAAATGCTTTTCTATTAAAAAATCAGGTTGATGTCTACCTTCTTACGGGGTAAATGGGCTCACCACTCTTTATTTGAATTTAAAGCAAACATAACTAATGGGAAGTTAACTAGTGTTACTGGATAATTTTTTCAATATGAGTATTTTATTGTAAATGAATCCATGTACGATTTGTGTACTCACATTAAGATCAGAATGACAGATAATAAAAGACAAGGGAAAATAGAACAATCCATCTATGAAACGTTTTGAAAGCCTAAAGACATCAGTTTTACATTAACGCATTTAACAGTGTTGAAGAAACTTAACCCTTAAATGCATAGGATAGAAAGCGTTCCAAAAAATGCGCAATTCAAAGAATCATAATTCATACCAGAAAAATCTAAATAGTAAATTTTTCTTTGTTTTAATTACGAATGGTCTGTCATTAAGTAGAGTGAAAATTGCTCTTTTAAATTTCTGGTGAGAATACGGAATATGTGAATAAAACCCCAAATAAATCGGGAACACTTATGGTATCGAAAATGATACAATATGCATTTAAGGGTTAACAACTTAAATGATCAATATTATTGAAAACAGTTTTCAAATAATGCCTTTTTTGCGTCTTTTACAGAATTTTTAATCTTTTGTCACCGGTTTTTCAAATTAGAAATTTTTGCATAATCGAATCACAAAAATGCTCAAATTAAATAAGTTAAAATTTACAATAAGAATTTACTGGTGAGAATAATATTTCATGATTGGCAAAAGAACGTTCCTCTTATGACTTACAGGCAAATCTGGAAAGCGGTGAATAAGGTTGATTAAAATTAATTTTGGCATATTAGCAAACACAGTAAGTTAAAAATGAAACTGGAAAAATTTAAATGGACATTAAAGTTGGCTGATGTAAATTTATTATTTTTTCATTTTCAGTAATAATTCTAACATCATCAGCATCCTGCTAATAAAAAGTGTCCCTATTTGTGTCTTTTCTTGCAAAATTAAAAATTATTTTTTATTTGTATCTATTATTATAATTTGTATTTGTATTCTAATATAAGAGTTTCATAATACAAGACTGTCGGAAACGATTGTTTTTAGATTATACTCAAACCATTATTTTTCAGAAATATATTTAGTAGTGTACGTAGCTTACAAATGTTTTTAAAAATATATATGAAAGAATTATATTTAAAAAATGTGGAGCGAATGGAAATTAAAAAAAAACGTCTGTGGCAGACCTGATAATACTTCATGACATTTTTTAAAATGTAAGTTTCACAAATACATGGTCAATAGCTTAAGCAGTTTTTTCTTTCGCTAAACCATTAATTCAAATTAGATCTTCATAGTTGTATTTTAATTCAAAATTCAGAAATATGTTTATAAATGCACTACAATATTCATAAACACAGTCCAACAGTTACGGTTAAGTTGAAAGGTGGCACACCTTCTATTTTCAATTTGTTGATATAGATATAGCCATAAGCACTATAGTAATTTAAGGCATCTTGTTTAACCCATTAACGCCCAGCGTCCTCATTTGAGGACGGTTACAAAAACAGCAAGAAAGCGGTTTTCCCACCAGTAAAGAGAAAGAAAAATGTATACCTTATTTCACGAGACAGAATCCTTGAAAAATTTAGATAAAAGTTAATTTGCTTTTAAAAGTGGTGGGAAATACAAAATTTAAATTTTGGCGAAGAAAATAATTCGGGCGTTAATGGGTTAAGCCATGACGCAGAAATTTATTTAAATTTACTTAGTTGGATAAGTAAAAATATTAGGCCCATTGACCCCATCAGGAGGGGACCCTCTTATCCCATAATGAAGGGGCCACTAAATCCATAATGAGGGAACGCACTTATCCCTAGTAAGCTAAAATTAGGGGATAAGTGGAACTTTCTTCTTAAATGTTTCTTACAAGGAAGGTCTCCATACGGGCATACCCCAAAAAATCTGAAAAAAATTACAGAATGTTCTTCTCGTGTGGATATATACGTTTATAAAAAAATTTTCGGTGGAACCTCCATTCAGTAACCGTAAAAACATAATGAAAATTTCGTTATTTGGCGATTTATCGCCGCTTGGCAATGGAATGTAATTTTAAAAAAATACTTTATGTCAAATACACTTCAAAAAAAAGTTTCACGTTGAACTTGTTTTGATAAGTTTAATTTAAATAACTTTAGTTTTGTAAGTTTTAGTTTGTTTTGAGAATAATTTTGTTATATCGAAATTTATATCTATTTATATTCAAATTTAATCATCAAAATTTGAGATTTAAAACGAAATTCATAATTTAAATTTAATTAAATTTGTTTCAAGCTCAAAGTCCAATTGAGAATAGTCGATAAGATTTTGTTGCTATGGAAACATATGACGTTTATTTTTTAATACTCTTAAATGTATGAAGATAATTTTTCTCAATATGATTTTTTAGCTATGAAAACATTTTTTCCAACGATTAATTAACCCGGGAGAACGCGCGCTTACCCATGGTATGAATGGTTTTAACTTTGTCACCAATAAAATGAAATTAAAACAGTCGCTTTATTTAGACGGGGAAAATTCTTACATATTTTGCGATAAAATAAGTTGAAAATTACTTTTAAAAAATTAGTGGTTGCAATTGTAAAAATCATACGCACTCCGGGTCTTTTAGGCCCTGCGCGCGTCCTTGCGGGTTAATTAACTACTTCAACTAGTAACATATATATATATATATATATATGTAATACAATATGTATATATCGGGTGTCCCAAAAATGACTGATGGATTTTAAAATTCAATAACTTGCAAACGATGACAGCTATTTAAAATTTTTTTGCAGGAGGGTTATGTATAATGTCAGGAGTTTTTTACCGTAATTTTGTATTTTAGTTCGAATTTCAAACAATAGGTGGCGCTGACGGCGATTGAAGGCCAGATGATCAGTGCTGAGTGAATCGTCGACCTGGCCTTCAATTAAATTTACTTATATTTGCATTCCGTTGGCATCTAAGGCTTTCATACTTAAAAATGCTAAAACTTTTTATCTCTTTGAATTAATGGAGTTATGAATAAAAAGGGGGAGGCATGTAGTGTATTGTCTATCAGTTGCGAGTGCAATAACTAATTAGGTTGTGACAAAATGACAGCTGTTACTTTCAATCAGATCAATAGTTTGTGATTTCCGCCGGGGAAAATTTCCACCAGTAAATTTGGATAAAAATTTTTGTCTTATTTTAGCATTTGATTGATAGGAAATTTCTCTCACGAATATGGTACAAGTTTATAGTTCTTTTCAGTGGTGGATTTTTATTATAATTTTTTCATTGACATGGCAGGAGATTGTCTTGATTTTCACAACATGGTTGAAGTATTGCCACCAAAATAAACTTGCACCTGTAAAAATTAATATCATTTTTTACCATTATTTTTCATTAATATTTTCCACCAGCAGTTGAACGGCCGGAGAAGGTCGATACGGCTCCAATCGTGTGATTAAATTTCAATTCGAGACGAAAGTTTTATTTTAAATAAGCCGAATTTAATCCGAGCAGGTTTGCATTAAATAAGTTAAATAATTTTGAATAAAAATTCTGGGAATAAATATTATTACATGGCTGCCAACTACTACGCCTATTTCAAGTCAAATAAACATATTGGAGTCAGAAATTTTGCTTAATTAGTAACAATATGCATTATAATGCATAGCTGTAAATGTATTTGGCATACATTTCACTCTAAACAATTTGTGGTTCCAAACATGTTAATATGATTTAAAAAGGCGTACAAGTTGGCAGCTCTGTTATTATCAAACTTGTGGGAACTTTCCGGTCGTTCTAGCGTAGATGAAGCATTTAAATAAATAGAATTTTTTTTAACTAAATGTACTCGATGAAATTTTCTGCGGTGAAAATGAACCTCTGTTAAAGCAGCAACAGTCGAAACTTCACTATTTTAAGGATATGTCAGTCTTTATTAACCACTTAACTGATTTGCCCGTACGCCTTTCGGACCAGAAGAATTCGCTTGATCTATCACTTAAAGCCTTTTGACGCCATTAGATTTTAAAAATAATATTTCATACTATGTAATACCAGAGAAGTGTAGACTAAATATTACGAATATTTTAGCTTATAAAAAGTGATGTTTATAGTACATTTTCAATTTATTGTGCGTAAAAAAAGAATCAGTTCAGTAGTTAATATCTCTATGCATCAAAGAAGCAAATTTCAGAAATTGATGATCTGTGATCAATTATTTGTTTTAAAAACTTTACTTGCTGATCAGTATATCAACTAATGGCTAATAGTAGTGTACAAAAAACCGGAGACTTGGCAACTATGTATAAAGGGAGTTGTTCTGTTCCGCAATAGTGCTACTCAAAATACGTGACTCTTGATAGGTATGTAATCCGTTACGCTAAAAAAATTTTGGAATTGTAAATTTTAAATAAATCATTAACTTTTGATATTTCATAACAGGGTTGCCAGTTTGCACTCCATTTTTATTTAGAAATTTAGTGTTCATACCCAATATAAAGAAAAGTATTTTATGCATTTCTTAATGAGATATAATTATCGACCACTTTCAAAAAATATTCTTTTTTAAAAATTCCAAGTGTTAATTTGAATAACCGGATTAAAATTGTATGCCAAACTGGTATCACTGAAACATAAATATTTAATCCCTTAGGACTATCCTCAAATCCAAACTGGCTACTTTCTGATATATTTTAAATTAAATTTTATTCAAAAACGTATTAAATTGCTAGGCACTCTTGAAACTAGGAAATCAAACATTTTTTCTGTTTTTTGTTAAAAGCAGATTTTTCATAAAATGCTGTCAAAGTTGGTGTTTGAATTTCCAAACGCAATAGAAGGGAAAAGGAAAAGATACTTCTGCCCTGAGACAATGAATACTTATAACTCACTTACATTATAAGTGAGTAACAGAGCTGCCAAGTCTCCGGCTTTTTGAATACTAGTACTCTAATACACAAAATGTTCTTTTATTTAATTGGAACACTTGGGCGGTTTAAAAAAACAACATTTTCTCTAAGATAATAGTGGTGTACAAAATGTTGGAGACTTGACAATGCTGCTTATAATCATTTGTACCTGTAGATTTACTTTTTCGGAAATCGGTTCCATTACAAATCGATAATCTTATCTCGAAGTAGCAATTTCTTATTTTTAATATTTCAGAAAGCTTTACATTGTTGAGTGGGGAAAATTTTATTTTTTTAGAATCGCCTTAAGATTTTCAAAAATGTTTCCGCTTTGGGCGCTCAATTTTGGAAATATATGATTATATTTTTCTCACTCGGGTTAAACAGATCGTAAAATTGCTCATTCGTATCTTTCATAAACCACCTTGTATAGAGGATAATAACTTTTATCCCCGCTGTAAAAAAATGAAAATGAGTATCAAAATCAATAATTATGTACGAACAAATTCGCATTTTATGAGTGGTAAATACCTTACAATCGTCCAATAACATTTAATAGATTTCGTGGCAAAATATCTCATACATGTACACGTATATTTCTATAAAAGTCTTTAAATCAATATTAAAACTAGTTTGTAATCCAGAGAAATTTATTTCAATCTGCAATATAATTTAATTAGAATACATTAGTTGAATTTTCACGTTTTACAAAATCTTTAACTCTTCATTGATATAAAGTCGCATAACAGAAATGATGAATCTGTGATTGCTAGTTACGAAATTTTAACATTTACAGGATAATTCTAGCACATTAATTTTTAAATTCATGTTTTATAAAAGGAAATGCATATGGTATAATAGTCTGATTTATTATTTTTATATTTTTTTCACCTTTAAATATTTTTGTTCATTTTATTGAATTATAGCAAATTTTTTCTTTTTTATTAATTTTCACCATAAAGAGAAATAAAATTTCTTTTGATCAAACTGGGAGACACTGTAAAAAAAGTACGATTTTATGGGGATTGTACAGGTAATTGGGATTCCAGTACAATTTACTGTATTTTAAAGGGAAGGATTTCCTTTAACTTCCAGGGAAAACGAAAAAAATTCTGTAATTTACGAGAAATTTTCTGTTAAAAAATAGTGAATTGTATTGGCGTCCCGATTATCAGTACAATCGTCGTAGAATCGCCCATTCTTTTTCACTTGCATCTTTCTTTAACCCGGGAGGACGCGCGCAGGGTCTAAAAGACCCGGAGTGCGTATGGTTTTTACAATTGTAACCGCAAAATTTTTTTAAGTAATCATCAACTTATTTTATCTCAAAATCTGTAAGAATTGTCTCCGTCTAAATAAAGAGACTTATAATTTGATTTTATTTGTGGCAAAGTTAAAACCATTCATACCTGGTAAAGCGCGCGTTCTCCCGGGTTAACATACATAGTTTTCTGAAAGCAAACCTTGGACTGAAGACGGAAAAAATGCATAAAATTTCATGATATCTAAATTTATACTTTATTATTTCAATACAATCATAGTGATTCATATCGAGATCATACGAGTTGAAAATTTTCAATCAGAGTGAAAGAAATCACTGCCAATATTCGTAATCAGCACCATAGCTTAAACTGCCACGCTCTTCTAACTAAACAATTCTGGACATATACGGCGAACACACTTAGACAATCTTCTAGAAAAAGAATGTTCTCTAATAACTCGAAAGAATGAACCGTTGTTAAAGTAAATCCAACAATCTTTGGATAATAATTATTCTTCATTATTTTAACAGAATCATGGCGATTGGTACAGAGCTGATGCGATTTAAAATTTTTTTAACTGAGTAAATTTGAAAACTAACCCCTTGAAGAGCATTGGGATAAAATATATCCCACGGAATTTGAATTGCGAGATGCCACATTGACACCAGAATTTTTAAATGAAATTTTTAATTTTATAAAGTACACGAAGAAAATCTTTTATCTATTATGAAATAAATTTGTTTTTAAATTCTGGTGTCAATCAATCATTTCAGCCTTTTAAGAGTAGATGAGCTTTGAACCTCAAAGGATTAATAAACGATTATTTAATCTTTCGTGGCTCAGAGGAACATCCAAATTGATTTTCAAAGTTGTTACGCACGGCCTCTATAGAGTTCTGTAGGCAGTGAAGACCCGAACCAAGACTTCACGGTCAATCGACAGCCAAGACATTTATTTCAAGGTTCGTATGAATTTGACTATTTCCGAACCAGAGATTCCTTTGATTCGAGACCCCGATGTACTTGCCCACTATCGGGCGAAAACAGTTGGCAATATATTATGTTTTTTTTTTCAAGTTTTCAACAAAATAAAAAACTGCGCACAATACTTCTGCCATTTAAACAATCCCTTCCGATACCGCCTATAGGAAGAAACAGTTTTCGAAGTTAATTACTAATTTCAGCAACAATTAAAAAAACATTAAATCAGTCTTACCGCTTTTGACGAGTTTTTAATTTCATATTTCTATAAGAGCTGATTTTATGAAAATCATGTTAAGGCAGTATTAAAAAAAATTTCTACATTTATTACTAAAATTTCCGGCGTATAATACGCAAATCAGAATCTTATAATAAATGAAGAGACGAAAGATAAAATAAGTAATAAATGATTTTGAAGTGAAAGGAAATACGGAAATGTACAGACATTATTTACTAATGCACAAGGGTACGTACGTGTCCCGTTATTTTACACGCGCAATATCAATATTTTTTTATAAAAAATTAAATTTATTTTAAATAATTGAGTTATAGATAAAGAGGGGGTGACATATAATGTATTCTTTAACAGTTAAGAGTAAAGTAACTGAGATTGTTGTCAAAAGATGACGGCTGTTTTTAAAATCAAATCAGCCGTTTATGGTTATCGCTGGTAAAAGCTTGCATCAGTTAACTTCAATGGAAAATTTTGTCTAATTTAAGCGTTTTATTGATTGCAAAGTTCTCTCAAAAACTTGGTAAAAAATGAAATTCTATTTTCTTTTACTGGTATCAGTTTGCCCAAGTATTATTATCATTTGACTCATATTGACAGTAGATTTCCTTGGCTGTCACAATATAGTGGAATTCTACCACTGAAGTAAACTTGTACCAGCAAAAATTAATATCAGTTTTTGCCATTATTTTTTGTTGGTATGTTTTATTAACGAAGGGTCTAAATAAGAGGAAAGCTTCAATTTATGTTTAATAGTGGAAATTTTCCGCGGAAGTAATAAATCCCTGCGAAAGCAATTACTGTTTTGTGTGATGCTCATTACTACCATCTTAACCCTTTAACGTTCATCGGTTTCTCTACGAAACCACAAAATTTTAATTCCGATATGCATTATCGACACCGGAATTTTAATTTTAAAGAATCCATTTTATTATATACGTGAAAAATCACTTTTTCTAAACAAAAAATACATTTGTTTGCATTTACCGGGTTCACTCATTTATTTCACCATCTTTGCATTGAAAAAGCTTCGTCCATTAAAGGGTCAAATGGCACCAAAAAATTTACGTAGAAAATTTAAACGCCTCATTAATAGCAAATACTAATCAAAAATATTGGCAAAAGCTGTTATTTTTTGTACTGGTTACAGTTCTTTTTGGCGGTAGAAGTTTCTCCCCATTGTGACAACATACTATCAGTGTCTGTGAAAAGATTGTAATACCTAGCCAAACTGACACCAGTTAAAAGAAATAGAAAATTTTACCATATTTAAGATTGAAATTTCTCGTCAGTGATGCGTTTAAAAAAGAGTAGATTTTCTATTTAAGTTATCTGGTGGAAGTTTTCATCAGCAGTAATCAGAAACCGTTGATCCGATTTAAAAAATCAGCCGTCATCTTGTGACAATCTTCTCCGTTACTTCACTCACGACTGCTAGACAACACATTATATGTCTCCTCCTCTTTGTTTATAATTCCATTGTCTCAACATGTTAAATTCCGCAATACATAAGGAGAGATATTCTGTAAGAATGTACTAGTACCAAAGAATTTCCTTGTCTAAGAATCCCAGGTCCCGTACGATTCCTGCACACCATCCAACTGTCAGAAAATACTGTTACCAAAGAATTTCCTGGTCTAAGAATCCTAGGCCACTTACGAATCCTGCACACCAACGAACTCTCAGAAAAATCTGTTACCAAAGAATTTCCTGGTCTAAAAACCCCAGACCCCATACGAATCCTGCACACCAACCAACTCTCAGAAAATACTGTTACCAAAGAATTTCCTGGTCTAAGAATCTCAGGTCCCGTACGAATCCTGCACACCAACGAACTCTCAGAAAAATCTGTTACCAAAGAATTTCCTGGTCTAAGAATCCTAGGCCCCGTACGAATCCTGCACACCAACCAACCGTCAGAAAATACTGTTATCAAAGACTTGCCTGGTCTTGAAATTCCAGGACCTGTAAGAAACTTGTACACCAACCAGCATAACAGAGTGAAACCCAATTATTGTGTCATTCGGAAAGTCGTGTCTGTTTGGGAAAATCAATTCGTAAGGAAAAATTCTATTATTAGATATCGGAAACAATATCTAATAATTAAATGATAGAACTTTACGGTACGAATTAATTTTCTCAAATAGACACGAATTTCCGATCGACCCAATCATAATTAAAGATAGGGGGCAAACATAAATTTGGATACAGTTAATTTATTTTTTGTTGGGATAATACTTAATAATTAAAACTGTAAGAAGTCGTCTTACAAATGTACAAGAGAAGAAAGAAAGAGCATAACTTAACTTAGATATAGATATCTCGGGGGCTGCATTCTTCTTTATAAACTTTTTATTACTTGAAAAGAACGGCACTCACATATAGTAGAATAACACACACACACATTACATACAAATAAAACTTTTTACATAATTCTGGCGCACGCCACTATGAACCAACTTTTTTAACATCACCAAGAATAGAACATTTTTTAATAAAACTAGTGTTGCCAGTTTTTTTAACGAAAAATATTACAACTACATTTTTTTTAATTTAGCAAAACTCAGGTCACGTGACGCGTGACAGTCTTATTTTTTTCTTTCTTTATTTTCCTTTGGAATGCGCGTGTTACATCCTCCCCCCCCCCCCTGTTTCCGATCTACGTCTCGGAGAGGAAACAGGATGCTTTTTGGGTCTTCCTCTTTTTCTCAACGGTGCAACTGGAATAGTTTCAGATTCTTGGAAAGGCAACAAGGCAGAAACGTGGTAAGATCCAATTCGTTCACTAAGATTTTCTAGACTAGCAATGTCATATGTCACTAGTGACTTTTGAGTCAAAATTATGTATGGGCCATCTCTCTTAGGCATTAATTTTGATGTTTTATTTCTACTTGCATTACTAACTGGTTGTAGGTTAATCCATACCTTTTCACCAGGCTTTAAATATAATCGTCGATGATTTTTATTTTAATATCTCTTCCGCTGGCCTTATTTCATTTCAACAGGCTCTTTCACATCTTTCGAAATATTTGCAAGATGTTTAAGATATGGGGTCTTCGCTCCCCCTGGTTGAAAACATTTTTTCATACTTTTTCTGGATATCTTTAAGTTTCTTCCTTTCATTGGAATTTAAATTTTTGTCTTCATCTTTACGTAAAGCACACGGACTGATGTCGACCGCATCAGCAGACATTCTTATTTCTTCTTCGTGTGCATCTACAAAATAGAATTTTTTCTGGGGTTTATCACTAAAATGCCATCTTTTGTTAGCTATGTCTAACACTATGTTAGCTTTGCGCAGGAAGTCAATTCCTAAAAGTGTTCTATTACCTTTGGCATTTGGTAATACAATAAACTCTGTTTTGAAAACTCGGCCTTCAATTTCTACGGGCACAGTGGCAGACAAAGTTTCTTTTTTCCTGGGGTACAACCGAATCTTTTTTAGAAAACGTAGACCTGATAGTATAATACGCGTCTAATTTTCCAGCAAGGTCGACTGGCGAATTTAAATGTTCCCAATCATCTAACATATGTTGTTTGCATTCGACAGGCACGCGCCTTTTCATCTGATCCGCTATGATCAGATCCTGAAGAGCTTCAAAAGACGTTACATTTAACTCTTTAAGCCAGTTTTCAAAGTAAGCACGTAACTCGAAGTAATAATCTCTCCAAGTAATTTCTTTATCTTTGCAATGCGTGAAAAACAGCTGCCTAAACCTTTCAGCGCTTATTTTAAACCTTTTTAGAAGTAGACCTTTAACATGTGAAAAATCTGAAGCGTTTTCTTCTTTTTCACGAGCAATAAGCGTAGATATAAAAGAGAGTACAACACTTAGTAAATAAGAAACCCAGAGGTGTTCTGGTACCTTCGAAAGCTTTAACTGTCGTTCCAGGAGCACCAGAAACAATGTTACATCATCTGTCTCTGGTTTAAATGTAGGCAACAGCTTCTGGATATCTATTTTACTCTCTGGATGAGACATTATCCCTGCCGCATTACCACCTACCGCTCCACTGGAAACACTTTGGCTCTGAGCCTGTAACTTAAGCTTCTCAAGCTCAAAATTCATCTCAAATTTTTTTAATTCCAGTTCTTCCGAACGACGCTTCTCTTCTAATTTACGCTGTTCTAACTCAGCTGCTTTTTGTTTTTCCTCTAAGTCTCATCTACGTTGTTCTTCCTCGCGAATCGCAATTTGGTTTCTGACTAACGAATTTACGAAATCAACTTCGTACGAGGAAGAGGATTTAATCTTATCACGCAATGTGACAACAGTCATAGAGGGTTGTACATCTAAATTCATTTCTAAAGCGACCTGAAACAGGTCTTCTTTTCGTGCTTTATTGAGTTCGGACATTTGTAAATTTAGCAAACAACAAGATATATACCCACAAATGCTAAAAATTCGTTTAAATAAATTGTTCCCCAGACGTGAGCTTTGCTTTACAACTCATAAAACAAGACATTAATAAAACAGAACAATAGCTTTAACTTTAGCAAAATATACTTTTAAAATAATTAAACTTCATAAAACTTCATTAAAGTATCTTTAAAATTTAAACTTTATTATTACTTTTTTAAAGAAAATATACTTTAAATTATTGCTGATAAAAATAAACTAGTTTGTCATTACGTGTCATTTAATCAAAACATTATTTTAACTGATATACAACTAGTATTGAATTGTTGGCAACATTCATAAACAATGTTCTAAATAAGTCAAAACATATCTGAATAATTAAAACGACAATCAATATTATTATCATATTATCAAGACAAGACTATGTAATGTAGATTTTTCAATATAACTCTAAAAGAAAAGAAAGTCTTATTTCATAAAAAAAATAAAATAAATAAATGCAAAAACTTACTCAATCTGTTTTAAAAATCGTATTCAATGCTATTTCAAAATATATCAAGAACTCTAAATTAAATGTTTAAAACAACTAACAATAGAACACTCAAATAAAATTTCTAATTAAATTCTGTTACCTTGCGAAACCAACAACAAAACAAACAAACAAATAATTAATAAACACATACCGTATGACACTTGTATTGATGGTATCAATGGCATTTTAATATATATTTTTTTCACTCTCAATTTATTTCCCTTTTTGTAAAAAGAAAAGAAAAATAATATCAACACAAATAATTGCTTATTTCATTATTTCTCAACCTTTTTTTTTTTTATTCGAAGTAAGAAAATTTGTTATTTTATCAAGATAAAAATTAAACATGCATGCAGAGAATGAAAATAAACAAAAGAATAAAAAATATAAGCATGGGGAGGTAAGGGGAATTACACAATATATAAATGAACTGTAAAATAAATCAATAAATTAAAACTAAAAATATGAAAATTTTTACAAATAGAAAACAAAATATAGACACTTGTGGAAAGAATGCATTCTTTTGATTAAAATATAGATCCATTTTCAGAACTTCGACCACTTTAGGAAAGTAACTTGAAGATTAAATAAATATTGTCGAGCTACACCTGCAGGCACAAGAACTGAAAGTTTTTAAAAGCACAGAAAACGTAGAATTCGCCATAATTCACAAACAAATATAAATGGCGTTATCGAAGCAAGATTAAATTCGAGAACATATATCGCAAACAAATGAAAATAGTGCTTGGCATAAGATTATTCCGTGGAAATTTTTTCACAGCATTGAAGAACACATTTCACAAACAAACGAGCAACGACTGCTCGTGCTATTTTCTTGCATTAAACATGCATGCATTTTTATTTCGTGCGTATTTCACAATCGAATGATTTCACATCAACGAAACAAACTTACTATGTTAATCATTTAAAATATACTTCACAAACAGACAAGCACGACCGCTCGAGCCCTTTTTTTCATTCTTATTAATCATATTTCATTATCAAAAATATCGAACTTTTCTGGAACTAAGACAGCTGAATACTTTGAAATTGATTCGTAGCCCGAAGTTGGGTAGCCATTTTGTAAGAAGTCGTCTTACAAATGTACAAGAGAAGAAAAAAAGGCATAACTTAACATAGATATAGATATCTCGGGGGCTGCATTCTTCTTTATAAACTTTTTATTACTTGAAAAGAACGGCACTCACATATAGTAGAATAACACACACACATTACATACAAATAAAACTTTTTACACAATTCTGGCGCACGCCACTACGAACCAACTTTTTTAACATCACTAAGAATAGAACATTTTTTAATAAAACTAGTGTTGCCAGTTTTTTTTAACGAAAAATATTACAACTACATTTTTTTTTAATTTAGCAAAACTCAGGTCACGTGACACGTGACAGTCTTATTTTTTTTCTTTCTTTTTTTCAATTTGGAATGCGCGTGTTACAAAATTATATAAAATACAAAAAGAAAAATACAGTACTTTTTTCTATAGTAAGTTTTTTAATTGTTATTAAACTGTAATTATTTTTCACTATGTATTTCTCTCATATAATATTATAAAAATATTCTGTTTTCCTTAAAATAAATCTAAATACACGTGAATATATTTCAGAAATAATACATTTCCTTTAATAAGAAATATCTAGATAGAGCACATATTTCTCTGAGAAAAGATCTATATCCGCAGAAAATGTCTATCAGCTTACTAAAAATAAGTTGCCCGAGCCGATACTACATTTTCTTCTGACAGTGAAACCTTAAAATGAAGTGTCACTGATCTGATTTGGATTATGTCTATCAAATGATTTCAGTGTAAAAGAATGTGTACGTAATTTTTATGTCAATCTTTCTTATACGTTTCTATTTCGGATAACATTAACACTAGAACCGCGGTAAAATTCATTCAATTTTTTAAAAAATATTTCTCACCGGAATTTTCATTTCAAACTGTTTAAGTTATTTATTGAAAATATTTTTGCTCATCATGTATTTAGCTTATTTTACTAAGAGTTCCCAGCTAAAAATGAATTGCAGACATTTAACAAAAAAACTGCAGTTGGAAGACTGCGGTGAATTGGCCATTTCCACTATAGAATTTTTGCGGTTGATACAACTACAAAATTACTGTAGTTTGTAAACTGCAGTAATTTCGTGGTTGCTGTATCGACCTAAAAAATACTGCAGTTATTTTGTAGTTGCATCAACCTCAAAAATTCTGTAGTGGAATCGGCCAATTCACCACAGTCTTCCAACTGCAGTTTTTTCTGCAGTTCATTTATATCAAGGCTTGCTGGAAAAAAATTTCTTAGCACTTTGTTACAAGCTAAACACTTCTATGGTTTACAAAATCAATCTTAATTGAAACCTTTCTTTTTCATGTCAACAAATATTTTGGTTAACTTGACAATCATATGAAAATGTAATAACCTTGAATATTGCCAGGGTAAAAAAAATTCTTAAAAGCACAATTTTTGTCGGATGAGATTATTTACTTCAAAAGATCACGAAAAGACGAGAATTTCAGCCACACATCATTCAAAAAAAGCGAATTTCATAGAAAGATCAGAAAAAATACTCAAATTAACACTAGCACCAAAATAGTAGCTAAAAAATTCTAGCTATATTTTGATGCTGAGTTAATTTGAGTATTTTTCCAGATCTCTCTACAAAATTCGCTTTTTTTTAATGGTGTGTTGCTGAAATTCTCGTCTTTTTGTGATCTTTTGAAGTAAATCTCATCCTTCGACATAAATTGTGTTTTTAAGAAATTTTTTGACTTAAATCAGTTTTTTCTGCCGTCTTTTCGTGTAAATTTCATTTTTTCTACAAATCAAGATTTCTCGGTATCCTTTAATGAAATTTGTGTTTTTACCTATGATATTTCGGCTAAAATCACATTTTTTCGTGATCCTTTGATTGAAATAGCACATGCTGAGATTCTTTACTGCAGATTGTACTTTCAAAAAAAGAAAAAAAAACCAGTTTTGCTTTACAGAATTTTTTTCAATTTCACATCTCACAAACCTAGAAAATCAAACTATCGAAAACTAAAAAAACAAAACAAGGATTATACTATTTCAGTTGTATGAAAAAAGGAAAATTTTCATGAAAAGTAAAAAAAAAAACTATATATAAAAACAAAAATTAACTAGTTTGAAAATAATTTGGAATCTATTATAGTTTTCAATTAGAAACGATTTCAATAATGAATTTCCTTGATCGCTTTTGCAAAAAGAGTGAATTTTGTCGATCAGACGCAGAAAGATTGTGAATTTTCTTCACCGATTTTGTAAAAATAATGAATTTTCTTGATCGCTTTTGCAAAAATAGTGAATTTTGTCAATCAGACGCAGAAAGATTGTGGATTTTCTTCACCGATTTTGTAAAAATAATGAATTTTCTTGTTCGGTTTTGCAAAAATTGTGAATTATATTGATCAGACATGGAAATATTTTGGATCTTTTTCATCACATTTGCAAAAATAGTGAATTTTGTCGATCAGACGCGGAAAGATTGTGGATTTTCTTCACCGATTTTGTAAAAATAATGAATTTTCTTGATCTCTTTTGCAAAAAAAATGAATTTTTTCCATCAGACGCGGAAAGGTTGCGGATTATCTTCACCTATTTTGTAAAAATAATGAATTTTCTTGTTCGGTTTTGCAAAAATTGTGAATTTTATTGATCAGACATGGAAAGATTTTGGATTTTCTTCATCGATTTTGTAAAAATAATGAATTTTCCCGATCTGTTTTGCAAAAATAGTGAAATATGTTGATTAGACACAGAAAGATTGTGGATTTTCTTCACCGATTTTGTAAAAATAATGAATTTTCCCGATCGGTTTTGCAAAACTCGTGAAATATGTTGATTAGACACAGAAAGATTATGGATTTTCTTCACCGATTTTGTAAAAATAATGAATTTTCTTGTTTGGTTTTGCAAAAATTGTGAATTCTATTGATCAGACATGGAAATATTTTGGATTTTCTTCATCGATTTTGTAAAAATAATGAATTTTCTTGATCGGTTTTGCAAAAATTGTGAATTTTGTCGATCAGACATGGAAATATTTTGGATTTTCTTCATCGCTTTTGTAAAAATAATGAATTTTCTTTATCGCTTTTGCAAAAATAGTGAATTTTTTGATCAGACGGGGAAAGATTGTGGATTTTCTTCACCGATTTTGTAAAAATAATGAATTTTCTTGTTCGGTTTTGCAAAAATTGTGAATTTTGTCGATCAGACATGGAAATATTTTGGATTTTCCTCATCGATTTTATATAAATAATTAATTTTCTTGTTCGGTTTTGCAAAAATTATGAATTTTGTCAATCAGACGTGGAAAGGTTTTGGATTTACTTCAACGATCGTGTAAAAATAATGAATTTTCTTGATCGGTTTTGCAAAAATTGCAAATTTTATCGGTCAGACATGGAAAGATTGTGGATTTCTTTCTTTGGTTTTGTAAAAATAATGAATTTTCTCGATCGCTTTTGCAAAAATAGTGAATTTTGTCAATCAAACGCGGACAGATTTTGGATTTTCTTCATTGATCTTGTAAAAATAATGAATTTTCCCGATCTGTTTTGCAAAAATTGCGAATTTTGTTGATCAGACGCGGAAATATTGTGGATTTTCTTCACCGATTTTGTAAAAATAATGAATTTTCTTGACCGCTTTTGCAAAAATAGTGAATTTTGGAAATCAGACACGGAAAGATTGTGGATTTTCTTCATCCATTTTGTAAAAATAATGAATTTTCTTGTTCGGTTTTGCAAAAATTGTGAATTATATTGATCAGACATGGAAATATTTTGGATCTTTTTCATCACTTTTGCAAAAATAGTGAATTTTGTCGATCAGACGCGGAAAGATTGTGGATTTTCTTCACCGATTTTGTAAAAATAATGAATTTTCTTGATCTCTTTTGCAAAAAAAATGAATTTTTTCCATCAGACGCGGAAAGGTTGCGGATTATCTTCACCGATCTTGTAAAAATAATGAATTTTCTTGTTCGGTTTTGCAAAAATTGTGAATTTTATTGATCAGACATGGAAAGATTTTGGATTTTTTTCATCGATTTTGTAAAAATAATGAATTTTCCCGATCGGTTTTGCAAAAATAGTGAAATATGTTGATTAGACACAGAAAGATTGTGGATTTTCTTCACCGATTTTGTAAAAATAATGAATTTTCCCGATCGGTTTTGCAAAACTCGTGAAATATGTTGATTAGACACAGAAAGATTATGGATTTTCTTCACCGATTTTGTAAAAATAATGAATTTTCTTGTTCGGTTTTGCAAAAATTGTGAATTCTATTGATCAGACATGGAAATATTTTTGATTTTCTTCATCGATTTTGTAAAAATAATGAATTTTCTTGATCGGTTTTGCAAAAATTGTGAATTTTGTCGATCAGACATGGAAATATTTTGGATTTTCTTCATCGCTTTTGTAAAAATAATGAATTTTCTTGATCGCTTTTGCAAAAATAGTGAATTTTCTAGATCAGACGGGGAAAGATTGTGGATTTTCTTCACCGATTTTGTAAAAATAATGAATTTTCTTGTTCGGTTTTGCAAAAATTGTGAATTTTGTCGATCAGACATGGAAATATTTTGGATTTTCCTCATCGATTTTGTATAAATAATTAATTTTCTTGTTCGGTTTTGCAAAAATTATGAATTTTGTCAATCAGACGTGGAAAGGTTTTGGATTTACTTCAACGATCGTGTAAAAATAATGAATTTTCTTGATCGGTTTTGCAAAAATTGCAAATTTTATCGGTCAGACATGGAAAGATTGTGGATTTCTTTCTTTGGTTTTGTAAAAATAATGAATTTTCTCGATCGCTTTTGCAAAAATAGTGAATTTTGTCAATCAAACGCGGACAGATTTTGGATTTTCTTCATTGATCTTGTAAAAATAATGAATTTTCCCGATCTGTTTTGCAAAAATTGTGAATTTTGTTGATCAGACGCGGAAATATTGTGGATTTTCTTCACCGATTTTGTAAAAATAATGAATTTCCTTGACCGCTTTTGCAAAAACAGTGAATTTTGGAAATCAGACACGGAAAGATTGTAGATTTTCTTCATCCATTTTGTAAAAATAATGAATTTTCTTGTTCGGTTTTGCAAAAATTGTGAATTTTATTGATCACACATGGAAATATTTTGGATTTTCTTCATCAATTTTGTAAAAATAATGAATTTTCTTGATTGCTTTTGCAAAAATAGTGAATTTTTTCGATCAGACGCAGAAAGGTTGCGGATTTTCTTCACCGATTTTGTAAAAATAATGAATTTTCTTGTTCGGTTTTGCAAAAATTGTGAATTTTGTCGATCAGACATGGAAATATTTTGGATTTTCCTCATCGATTTTGTATAAATAATTAATTTTCTTGTTCGGTTTTGCAAAAATTATGAATTTTGTCAATCAGACGTGGAAAGGTTTTGGGTTTACTTCAACGATCGTGTAAAAATAATGAATTTTCTTGATCGGTTTTGCAAAAATTGCAAATTTTATCGGTCAGACATGGAAAGATTGTGGATTTCTTTCTTTGGTTTTGTAAAAATAATGAATTTTCTCGATCGCTTTTGCAAAAATAGTGAATTTTGTCAATCAAACGCGGACAGATTTTGGATTTTCTTCATTGATCTTGTAAAAATAATGAATTTTCCCGATCTGTTTTGCAAAAATTGTGAATTTTGTTGATCAGACGCGGAAATATTGTGGATTTTCTTCACCGATTTTGTAAAAATAATGAATTTCCTTGACCGCTTTTGCAAAAATAGTGAATTTTGGAAATCAGACACGGAAAGATTGTGGATTTTCTTCATCCATTTTGTAAAAATAATGAATTTTCTTGTTCGGTTTTGCAAAAATTGTGAATTTTATTGATCAGACATGGAAATATTTTGGATTTTCTTCATCAATTATGTAAAAATAATGAATTTTCTTGATCACTTTTGCAAAAATAGTGAATTTTGTTGATCAGACGCAGAAAGATTGTGGATTTTCTTCACCATTTTTGTAAAAATATTGAATTTTCTTGTTCGGTTTTGCAAAAATTGTGAATTTTATTGATCAGACATGGAAATATTTTGGATTTTCTTCATCGATTTTGTAAAAATAATGAATTTTCTTGATCGCTTTTGCAAAAATTGTGAATTTTGTCGATCATACATGGAAATATTTTGGATTTTCTTCATCGATTTTGTAAAAATAATGAATTTTCTTGATCACTTTTGCAAAAATAGGGAATTTTATTGATGAGACGGGGAAAGATTGTGGATTTTCTTCACCAATTTTGTAAAAATAATGAATTTACTTGTTCAGTTTTGCAAAAATTGTGAATTTTATTGATCACACATGGAAATATTTTGGATTTTCTTCATCGATTTTGTAAAAATAATGAATTCTCTTGATCGCTTTTGCAAAAATAGTGAATTTTGTCGATCAGACGTGGAAAGATTGTGGATTTTCTTCACCGATTTTGTAAAAATAATGAATTTGCTCGATCACTTTTGCAAAAATAGTGAATTTTGACAATCAAACGTGGAAAGATTGTGAATTTTCTTCATCGATTTTGTAAAAATAATGAATTTTCCCCGACCGGTTTTGCAAAAATAGTGAAATATGTTGATTAGACACAGAAAGATTGTGGATTTCCTTCTGCAGTCTTGTAAAAATAATGAATTTTCTCGATCGGTTTTGCAAAAATTGTGAATTTTTTTAATCCCAGACGCAGAAATATTGTAGATTTTCTTCACTGGCTTCGTAAAAATCGTGAATTTTTTCAATCTGCATCATAAAAATTATGAATTTTTACGATCAGCTTTTTAAAAATCTTAAATTTTTTTAATCGATTTCACAAAAATTTTTAGTTCTGAATGATGAGAAGCTGTGAGATTGTGGATTTTCTTAATCAGCTTCGTAAAAATTGTGATTTTTTTTGTTGACCAGATGCCGAAAAAGTGTGAATTTTGCCAATCGGCAAAGTATAAATTACGAATTTTGTTGTTTATGCATGGTAAAACACAAATTTTCTCATCACCTTTTTGTAAATCACAATTTCATCGATGAAGACCTGAAAAAAATCGCAAATTTTATTGACAACTTTTTTTTATAACTGTATATGACGGCTTTTTTGTTTTAGAAGTAACACTAACTCTATCATTTCAATTTATCAATAGCAATTAAAAGACTTGTCTTCACAATTCTTAAAGTATATTGTGAAATTTTTCAATTACATAAATAGTTTTTAAGGTATAAAAACATATTTATCAAAAATATAATCATTGAAACAGCTCTCAGTACACATAGGTTAAAAAAAAAAGAAAAGAAAAGAAAATTAAAACAAAGAGAGAAACTTTAGTTTCAAAGTACTAAGCAAATTACTTATAAATAAAGGAAATATTTTTGACTCACATAATATAAACACCACACATGTATTTTGATTTAAGCAATGTAAACAATAGAAAAAAAAGAAAAATTACTTACTGGTGAATTGGTAATCCAACTTTATACTTAAAACCATAATGCTTATAAATACAAAATGTTTTATTATTTAATGTAGTGTTTGTTCCCTCTAGAATATTTTTTACAGATGCAGTGCCTACCCTTTTTTAAATTGGCATCCTGACCATTTTAAAAATAGTGAAATCCTTTTTACTTTGCTATTTCACTGATATGCACAGACACCCATTTGCTAATCTTAATCTAAGGAGAATCTTTTTTAAATATCTTATTTGCAGTTCCATAAGTTTAAACGATTTTGTTTTCACTGGGTAACTAATCTGTACAATAGTTTTTTTTTTTTTTTTTTTTTTTTTAATGAGGAAGTTATATTTATTTTCAGACCAAAAAAAAAAAAAAAAAAAAATCCTGCAAACAAAATGAAAACTATAAAAAATGAGCATTGTAGGTTGACCTCAGCTAGCGTAAAGAATCTTTTAAAAATATGGAAATACAAACAAAATATCTAAAAAAATGTCTTATAAGATTAAAATGACAACGCGTATGCCAGGGGTGCAAAAATCTAGGCGCCAGCAGGCAGTCTTTCACCACTAAATTTATTTTGTTGTTTTTTGTTTAATACTTCGCGCAAAATTCTTGCAAGAATGCTATTAAATTTTAACCGAAGAAAACTTTTATATTTTAGTGGTGAGAAACTGCCCGCTGGCGCCTAAATTTTTGCACCCCTGGCGTATGCTTTCATGCGAGTGAAGGAACCTTTCCAAATATTTTTTGTAAATATCTACTCAATACTGTAATATTTTTATCTGTGTGCCAATAGTAGTTAGTCTTACTGAGTATAATTTTGTCATAATTATTGAATTTTGAAAATAACAAATACTTCTATAAGCGTAGGAAGAACATTCTTATGCACAAAAATTAACAAGATTAGAGAAAATATTACAATCTTAATTGAATATATCGCTTGTGGGCTGCAATAATGGCACAACTAAAAAAATCAGGTTCTGAGATAAATGGGTTTGAAGTTTTACCTTGTAATGAAAGTAAGGAAGACAACAGTGGCACTTCTGCTATCTGTTGGTGAAATACTAAACTACAAGATATGCCACTGTTGCTGCTGGAAAGAATACCAATCTGCAATGTTGAGAGTGCATTAACTGAAAGTTCGTATTGTTCGAGTTGTGCCACTATTGCAGCCCATATACATATCTGTCTGAGATAATTTTACTTTCTAATGAACAGTGACCATTCTCCAATAATCGTCCAATACAGGATAAAAAAAAAAGAAAGAAAGAAAATCCACTTGATCAAATTTAAAATATATTAAAGACATCGATAAGCAGAAAAGGTTGGTTTGGGTTCTGAAGCCATCAGATGATCAATGAAGTTTTGAGCTTAAAGTTAGTCTCTGTGACATTCAGGTGGGGCAATCGCAGCAAAATTCGTGGAACAGTGCTCTGGTTTTTATGTCCATCCAAGGTCCTTTTACTTCCAGTTCAACAAGGTCCATTTGATTGGAGAAGGGAAAAAATGAACTGACATCATCAGACCAAAAAAACCAGATTAAAGACATAAAAATTTAAAAGGGTTAGGTAAAGGTCATTGGACGCCATTTGCGACTTCCAAGTTTAATGTTCAGTAACAGTCAGAAGTGCGCAGATTTAATTCAAAGAAAAAAATAGACAAAAAGTTTCTGCACTGTCTGGAAGCATACATTTCCTGTTTATTTTTAAAATTAGCTTTTATTCCAAATTTTAATAAGTCATGCAGATTCTTTTTGATAAATTTTAAATCTAAGTTAAAAACATTGCATTGTTTAAAACCATAGCAGCATTAACTTCAAAATTATACTAAAAAACACTAACATACACAAAAATAGCAATCAATAAAAAACTAATATTGATACTTGAACACTTTTCTTTATTATAGTCATAAAGAATTATTCAAATTTATAATAAATAGCTATTTGTTAACTGCACCTCTATTATTATTTTTTTAAAGGCTAAAAAAGGTAACATTAATAATCTTTTGATCGTAGATATCCTCCTTTGAAATATTTTTATTAATTATGATTTTTTTTAAACAAGGCTCAGTGTTTTGTTAATTATTTAGTTCAATCAAAAAGATAGATATAGCTCGGTGCATAATTTTACTCATGGCTATATATATAAAATATATAAATAAATAAATCAAAGAAATTTACACACAAAACGGATTACGAACAATAAATACACGCCGGTAATACTAATAATACGCCAATAAATCTAACTCGGCGCATAAATTTACGATCTTATCTTAATGTGATTCTATTCAAACACAATAATTAAGCGAAAGTATATAAAAATAATAATAAAAGATTGCCGAAGCGCTATTACAAGACCGAGCGGGAAAGGGCGACACGCGATTCTCACATGGTAAACATTAAGCCAGCAATCAAGATATCCAAAGTTGAGTAGTTTTATGTCTACAACTAAAAATAATGGTGGGGAAACAGAGAGATTTTTCGCTGTTTAGCGAAACGGAATTGGCCAATCAGAGGCCTGTATCTTCATGATCTCTTGGTTCTTGGCAAAACTGCTGGGTTTTGATTAGTCAATCTCGTTTCGCTAAATAGTGAAAGTTAGAAATCAGCGTCCATTGCGTGAAAAATAATAAAATTTTCAAATGTAAATTTAAAATGAACTATTTAATAAGAATTACGGTTTTTTTTTTGTTTGTTTTTATAAAGTAAATGCAATTTTCATAAAAACTGGAAGTCATTTCAGCAGAAAGTATGTTCAGATGTCCCTCCAAGGACTTTTTTCTTTACGAAAATTTCAAAAAAAGGAAACGAGAATTTTCCGATAAGGGGAGGAGGGGATGGACACGGGACAGTAATTACTCCTCTCCTAATTTTGAAAACACAATAAAATTTATTCTTTGCAAGTAGCTAGAAAAAAAAGAAACAAAGAATTTTTCGTTAAAAGGGGGGGAATTATGGGACAGTCATTTGCCCCCCCCCCTCTCCTAGATTTTTCAAGATAAATTGCACAACTTTCTTTTTCTTCTGTTTTGAAACACATAGAAAAATTTATTACTTGCGAGTATCTTTAAAATTAAGGGAATCAAAAATTCCCCATTAAAAGCGGGGGGGGGGGGGGGCGAAGGGGATAGGGTAGTGATTCCATTTCTTCGATTTTGAAAGATAAAGGAGGGACTGAAAATGTCATCTGGGTGGGAGAGGAGATACGCCCATGCCTAAATGTAATATATATATATATATATATATATATATATTGTAATAAAAAATGTAATTTTTGAGTAACGAAATAAAGTACGAACTAATAAATTTTTCCCTGAGTGGATGGATGGATGCGGATGGAAGTGGGTGGATGCGGTGGAAAATCCCTCCTTTGATTTTGAAATATAATTGAGTTTACTTTTATCCGATTAAAGTCTGTCAATTTACTGAACGATAATTAGAGTTATACTGGAGATACATCAGAAAATATATTTCTAAATTAATAATTGGATTATAACTTCAAATTTACTGCAGTATTTCTGAGGTTATAAAGTCTCACATATTTTTTAATTTATGATTATAAAATGACTTCATAAGAACTACAGTATTTTTAAAGTTAACAGCTCATAGTATATTTAAAATAAATTACTACAAAATCACCTCAAATTAACTTTAAAATAACTATAGTGATTTTATAGTTGAGATTGCTCTATAGAGAATTTATAGTTAACTTTAGAAAAACCACAAAAATACTTTACTTCTTCAAAAAAACTGCAGTTCATTTTTAGCTGGGTCCGGTTCGAATCGACATCTCTCCATATGATACGGGTCAAAATGACCCGTCGCCACGGTTCTAGTGTTAAAAAATATATAAGCTATTGTACACGATCGAAAAGTGAATATAACTCTAAAATTGCTTATTCAGAAAAAAGGGACGTAAATACATGTAACTGCTCATTTGTTATATACAGGGTGTCCAATCTCAACGGTGACCAATGGCTAATTTCTAAACTGTTAGTTATAGACAGATAGTTCCAGTTGCAACAATGCCTTTAAAAAGGTAACGAATTGTTTTTTAAATGATTTAGGTCAAAAAATGTTTTTTGTAAAAAATTACGAAAATTAAATTTTTATACAGTCCTTCGGTCCCATAAGTGATATTCGGTAAATTTTTACCACTACTGTAACAAATTAGACAAAAAGTCCCATTCCTCTGCGATTAAAACTAACCGAGTAATATCTGTTTAAAGTTAAAGCATCTTTTTTACTGCAAAATAGGGAATCAGTCACAAAATTACTGGAAATAAAAATAAACGTCAGATGTAAAATTTAACATTAGCATTGAGAGTAAAATAATTTTTACAATATTATTTTTAAATTTATGCTGATACTTACATATTAAAGCAAAATATACAACTTGTACTAAAAAGATAATTAAAAAAAATGACAGAAATTTTGTTAAATTAAATTATGAAAAGCAACAGTCACAAGTCGTTACAAAATTATACGTATATAAAACTCTGTTAAATTACTTAACCCTTTGCAGCTGACACCAGAATTTGAGAACAACTTTATTTATAAATAAGAAAATGCTATATTTCACGCATTTAATAAACCGTAATTTTTTTTAACATAATTCCAGTGCCTATGTGGCGTTTGGGAATTAAAATTAAGTGGTATATCTATGAAACCACCGCGCCGCAAGGGGTTATCCTAATAGAATTTGGTGTATTCCTATAAAATAAATAAATGGTACTCACCTGAAATCGTATTAATATTACATTGTCAGTGGATATAAATAAGTTTGCGAACTGGACCTCGGTCAGATATTTGGAAGTAATTTAAAATTTGAATACAAATTTTGAACTAGGTAAACATGCACAAGAATGTCATAAGTAAAATAAAAGCTTATCAAAATGAAACACCTTCTTAAAATATAATCATGAAAAGAAGCAGCTTCATTTCCTTAAAAAAATATATAACATATGTAAAAATACAATTGAGGATGCAAATTTCAAAACTCGCCTTATCACTTTTGTTTTCTCTATCAGTCTATATCAATCTGCACTAATGTAACACCACAATATCAAAATTTAAAATGACAACCAATAGACACATTTAACTCTTTCCGGCATGGGCAAATTCTGTGAGTAAAATGAGAAGTTATCGACTGACACCAGAATTTAAATACGACTTTTTTAGATATTAAGCATGGCTTAACTTAAGCCCTTTTTTTTTTGTAAATGCAAAATTTTATGAGAATATTATTGGTGACTTTTGCAAACTTGGAATTAAAATCAGGCGTGCTCGGGGGACTGGACAAACTGCGCTGGAAAGGGTTAAAGGTTTTTCGTGATTTACTAAAATTTGATTTTCTCCATAAAGAGAATTTTGAAACTCACGTCTTCAGTTATTTTAACCAATCTAGAAGTTAATTAATTAAAATTAACATTGCCTTAAAACCTATATGGTGGCTTTAACTTCGATTTAAAAATATTTCTTTACCTCATTTAAAACATTTTTGTAATTGGAGCAATATGTGACACATGTTTTAGGAATCAGCCATTAGGCAGCGTTGGAAAGTGACGACCTTTATAATACTTTAAGCACTTAGCGTACGTTCCCTTAACCCCTTCGCTACGGGAGCCTTTTACGAAATTTTTAATGTTTTGTCACCGGTTTTCAAAATCAGAAATTTGTGCCTTATTAAATCTAGAAAATGCTCCGATTTAATAAGGCAAAATTTTCAGTAAAATTTTACTAGTGGAAACAAACAAGGATTCTTAAGCCTTTTTGCGGCACTTATGCGTGTCGCTCGTCCCCAAGGGGTTAAAGCTTAATGCAACTCATCCGTTTTTAGTAACAGAAAAGTGGTTTAAATTATGAAATTTAAAGTTCTATAACTCGGTCAATTTTAGTGTTAGATGAATGGGACCTTTTTTGTATTGCTTGTTAGAGTGATGGAAAAATTTTACTAAATATCACTTATAGGACAGAAGAATTGTATAAAAATTTAATTTTCGTAATTTTTTTTTACCTAAATCGCTTAAAAAACAATTCTTGACTCTTTTTTAAAGCAATTTTGCAACTGGAACTATATGTCTATAACTAACAGTTTAGAAATTAGCCATTGGCCACCGTTGAGTGGACACCCTGTTATCTCACAGGAAAAAAAAAATAATTTGTATACGTTCATACTTATTTAGAGTACTCCTGGTTATCCTTAGATAATCAATAGTTTCCACTATTGATTAATGGTCCCATGATCAAAATTGATAATAGTGGTTAATAGATTAATTAATGGTCCCAAATGATCCTCGAACGGGACACCAATATTTTCCGAACAGAAATTTACATGGTAGGATTCTTCAATATTTGAGCCAGAAGTAACCTCCGAAGGTGTTTTCTAAGCAAATTGAAAAAAAAAAAAAAATCTAAAAAGAAAATTCTTCTAAGAAAATATTGATGGTCAGTTGGCGGACCATTTGGGATCCTTAGAATAGTAAAATCATTAACTCTGCTTATCGTTACACTTTATTCATTATTGCATTGTCCCAATATGGCGGAACCAAACGGCTTGACTACCATAGGGCATACTTTAAAAATAGACAAACGATGCAGGTTGAAATAAAGCTACTCGTAGATCATCCATATTTTATCGTGTGAAGGATTCCTTTATTTCGAATTTCCCTTTGAAAAGCTTTTTTTGCTATTGAAGCTTTTTATATTAATACTAACGATATAACAAAAGAAAGATAAATTGGGGATTTTAAGGAAGCAGGCTGGATTAATTTTTAGCTTACAGGCTATCATAGCCTGAGAGCTTATGTACCCGTCCGTTCTGTATGTACGTTCGTACGTGCGTTCGTGCGTAACGCGATAACTCATGATATCCACTTGAAATTTTGTATGTAGGTATATCCTGACAATGCGCTTCCCTGATTAGTTTTTGGAGTTCATTCGATATGTATAAGAGGGGGAACGGGGGGCTGATGCCTCTCCCCTTAGTTGATATAAATGGGATTTTCATGCAGAATTAAGTTTTCGTTCAAAATTTAGATTAGGATCATTCTGATGAGGCGATTCCGTGACTGTTATTAGGTGTTCATTGAATAAGTATAAATAGGGCGAACAGGGGTTCTAATGCCCCCCCCCCCTTAATTTATATAAATGGGTTTTTCAAGCAGAATTTTCAGATTTCGTTCAAATCTCTGAATAGTTTTGGAAGTTTAATGGTTACGTATAAAAGAGGGGGATAACTCCTTTTAAATTATATAAATGCTAAATGGGCTTTTATTAAGAATTATCTCATTTGCTCTGAATTTTGGATATAGACTTTTTATATGATAAAGCATGTCTTTGATAGTATAGGAGGTTCAATGGTTAAGTATAAAAAAGAGGAAAGGGGAGAGATGTTTCCCCTTCTTAATTTTTTTTCGAACGGAATTAACCCTTGAAAGTATAAGGCTTTAATGTACAGTTAGTATTTGTAGCCTGTGAGCTCAATGCCATCAGTTTAACTGGGCAGTATTCTTTATTTATTATTGATTTCAACAATGGTCTAACAAGAAATTATATTTTACTTGTACGAAACACTGTTTTTCAAAAAATGGAAGATCAAATGTGATGTTTTAAATAATCGGACGCTAGAGAGAACTTTTTATATTTTTTTTCTTTCATCTCCAAAGGCTTAATATATGAGGAATTTGAATTATCCTCATAAATTTAAAAAGTTCGACCTTCTACTTCTTCTATGCGAAAAAAAAAAATAATAATTCAGAATGTCACATTAAAAACAAATATTTACAATAAAAATAAATGTTTAAAACTAGAAATACGTAATTAATACATGCAATTAAAAGAGAAGAATGCCATACAATTTTTATCAAACCTGCACAAAATTGCACCGGAAGCAGGAAATGCTAATTTTATTTCGAAAGACACTGATTGAATTGAATAATGTGTGTACATAATATGTGTCTCTATAATGTGTGTTCAATGCTTTTTCATTGCTATTTTATACTTTACATTTTTTAAGTGTATGATGTTTATAATTTATAAGACAAAACAGTTTAAAAATATGTATAAGAAAATGTAAGTTTTTTAAAGATTAAAGTACATACATATATTCAGAAAGACAAAATTTATTTAATATTCTTTTACATGTATACTCTCCGCAGTAAAAGAAAACACATATACAACATATATCAATAAATTTACAAAAATCTATATAATCTACATTTGGCAATACGTCTTTGGAATATACTCTAATAAATAAGATTTGGCAGTACAATGACAAACAAGAGTTCACAAAAATTATATAATGTCTTAACCTTAACATAAATCTATTAATAACTTAAAAACTATCAATTCTTTCTGAAAGTAGCAATGAAATAATAATCTATAACTTAACATAAGCATTTTGAAAAATAAAGCGTGTAAAAATTTTGTCGTAAAAAGACTTGTATATAATTATATTGATATTCTTAAGAAATATCATTTTTGAATATGTTAATACTCTCATAATAAAATAACTTTATCTGATTTCAGTAAATATTACTTTGAAATGAAGATATATAAAATTCTTATATCAAATTTCTCACAAACATGTATTTTGTTATATGTAAGAAGGATCTGAGAAATTTTACGTCATTTAATTTTAAAAACTGACTTTCCTGAGTATTATCAGTTTTATTTAGAGTTGCAAAAAACCCGGATTATTCCCAGGTTAATTCTCATAAATCTTGCTTTACTCCTAGGAAAAACTGGGTTTTTTCCTGTCTTTGTAACTCTAGTTTTAATATTTGACGACATGAGTAACAGCAGGAATATAATTTGATATTATACATACATATAATATATTATACAACAAATAATATTTGATACACATAAAGTACTTAAAAGCTGGTTCTATTCCATCCTCTAATGGTATATTTACTCATAAGTATCTAATGATGGAGAGGACGGTTTAACCCAACATTCAATCCTTTATGTTTTTTTTATAAAGTTTGTATTCATACAAATTCTTCAGTAGATGAAACTAAATATATATAGAGACAACAAGATGTGTTAGATTACAGTATCCAGGAGCGTGAGCGATTTTGTGATATTTTCATCCTAAAATAAAGTAAAATGAGAAAAAGAGCACATATTAGTATTTTAAAGTAAATTATATATTACATATTTTAAAATTTAGAAAAGGATGCAGTGCAGTGATGGCGAACCTTTTTGAGTGTGACTGCCATAAATTCACAAACATCATCTATTTATCTTCCATGTTAACACAGAAATTATATTAATAATTTATTAACACTAGAACCGCGGGAAATTTTACTCGAGATTTATAAAAATAATACACATCAGAATTTTTATTAAAAACTATTTAACTTAATTATTTAAATAGCTTTTGTAGAGCTTATATGTAACTTATTTTAAGAAGACTTATCTGGTTTGAATCAGCATCTTTACACGGAGTCCGGGTCAAAATGACCCGTCTCCGCGGTTCTAGTGTTAAGCTATTTAAAAAAATTTACTAATATACAGTGATATAACACTTAACTGTAATAAACTATATTGTTAGTAATGTGTAATACCATGTATCGTAAGTTTTTTTTATAGCAATGGACGACATTAAGCGATGTGCAGTATACGCATTATAATTAAATAAAATGTTATTCACATTTAATGTAAGTCTCCACGTGTTAAACAAAAGTTTTACCATTATTTATTTTCCCCTCAACATTGCATTTATCTTATGCAATCTTATTTCATCGATAAGGTGCTTCTAATTTCGCATCAGATACAATTTGTCATAGGTTCGCCAACACTGATATAGAATATGTGCAATCCAGTGTTCGTGCGTAAAAATTGAAAGAAAAGTAAACAAGCAAGAAGAGATAATTTGTAAGACTTTATAGGCAGTAGGAATCTAACCTTAAAATTTCTTCCTTCACTTTATGTGACTAATTCTTGTGCTTCACTAAAAATTTCTTTTCTATTTTGCTATAATCAGACTATATATTATTGGCATCACCAATGTGCTTTTCTATTGAAGGAAGCACATTATTATAGCAAGCACTACGTTCATATTTCATTGAATGAAATCAATCAGTCAAGTAGAAAAACAATAAATCGAAAATATATATCTGTACCAGAATATTCGAGGAAATCTAAAAACATTGATAACTTGGAATAATTTGGCACATTCTATCCACAAAAGAATACTGTATCCAGCAGCGACAGTGATTGTATTATATTTTCATCCTAAAAATTAAAAATAAAGCAAAATAATACATTATAGTTTTACATTAAATTATATTTAAAGAATTGTGCAGCAGCATTCAGTTTAAGGTGGTGTAGATTTCATGCTAAAAATGCATCCAAAAAATTCAAAAATTCGAAAAACCAAAACTCTAAAAAAAAATATACTTATCAAAAAACAAAAGAATTATTCCGTAATCTGTTCTACCATAAGTAGCGGAACTTCACATCATAAAGCTGCATGCTTGTAGAAAAAAGTATATATTGTTCTGATAAGTTCAGAATATATGAGGAGCCCAGAAGCCAAAGGGTATAAGTCACAAAATTGAAAAAAAAACGAGTTAAGTGCACAGGCTATCTGGAAATAAGTCTATTCATTTGTAGGTAAAGAGTTATGAGTGATTTTTTTAATTATGCACTGAGTTTTAGGGGTCAGTTACTTAACCTTTTTCTCGAAACCGTGAAACGCGTGGAGGCCAAGGGGTATAAGTACAGGTGTATTCATTAACGTCTATATAGCTGAAGCGCGACCAACGACATGCAAAGCTAGTTCATGACTCTGAAAGCGTCCCAGGAATTTGATAATTTTTAAACGTCGATTGGTACAAAAACACGATCATATGCCAATTTTTACCAATCACAGTTTAAAATTATTTACACCGTGTGGCGTTTTAAACCTTATGAACTGGAGTTGTATGTCGTTTTTCAAAATGTTTTTCGTCAGTTTTTTTCCTGTTTAGAGTTTGCTTTTTAATGCATTAAATATTATATTAAATAAATGCAAACTGTTAACAAGTAAGAAAAATCAAACATTAAACATAGATTCTGAAACACTTTCCAAGATTTCCTGAAATGGTTAAAAAATTTCGCAATTTAAGGTAATAAAATGTCATCATCAATAGAAAAATATGTATTTTAATACTTCTGAACAGCCCTGTGTTTGATCTGTCGGTTATATGTATACAGTATAATGGAAATAAAACTAATTTAGGAAGAAAATGCGTAACAGTTTGAAATCTCTCTCAGCATTTTGTACTAATAGATGGAAACATACTTTATGCTTTTGTTCATCCCTGGAATTTACTTAGAACCTGTATTATACGCCAGAAATTAGCTAAAATTTAGCTCCAAGTAAAACATTCTTAAGACTACTGAAATAATATTTCAAGAAATTATCATCCATAGATGACCATGTATCCAATTCTGTGTGTTGCCCTGTATATCATTTTATCTGTATTCCTCAAACATTTCTGAGTAAACTGAATTAAATTCATCATAAAAATACATAACTTATTTAAAAACCATCTTTAAATAAATTATACTCATTTTCAGTATCCTTTACCAGATCTTTTATGAAGCCCTGTATATCAAATATAGCATTCATACATACCATGTAATATGTATAAATTTAGTGAAACTTAAAAGCGCATATCATAATTAAGAACGCATTTTATCCATACATCAACCATATCGATAATGTACAGTATTTTGGATAGAATATACTATTTCAAATCTTTTGTGTGTCCTTGTAAATGCTGTGAACCTCATGTTATGCGCGATATAACTTATATTAAATCTCATGGACGTATATTAATTTTATTATGCATGAAAAGTTTAATGTAATTAAAATATGTTGCAAATAATTTTCACTTTCCCATTATGTAATTGAATTCTTTTGTGCAGCCCTGTAAATGAATATTAGCTTTTCTTTTCACCACATATTTTACAGAATGCATATTTTAATGAACTTC
Organism: Maratus speculifer; assembly: GCA_964019185.1. Taxonomy (NCBI): domain Eukaryota; kingdom Metazoa; phylum Arthropoda; class Arachnida; order Araneae; family Salticidae; genus Maratus; species Maratus speculifer. The sequence goes on from OZ025293.1 coordinate 49,912,787, forward strand.
TTAGATGAATGTAAATCTTAATATATTTGAAAGGGTGTAACACCTTTAAAATTCAATTGAAACGAATTTTCCCCCATAGTCCGTAATGAAACGAAACACTTTTGACTGTCCCTGTAAATAAATTAATCATGCTAGAAACTTTATTTGAAATAGGCTTCGTGCTAGGATAAGCGTAAATAATTTCCAAAAATTCAGTGCAATTCGAGTATATTTACGAGAGTTAGAGCGCGGGCAAACGGCCGGATTGCCAGACAGACAGACGGACAGACAAACTGAAAATGTATTCACTTTTCACCCTTGTTAGACAGGGTTATAAAATTTCAATTTTTTCAAAACATATAATAAAATTTTAAATCTTATTTTAGAATAAAAGCTTGTTGTTTCATTCATGTGTATCAATATTAACCTTAAATTTTTCGTATTTTCATTTTTTTCTTTTTTATAATTTTTCCCTTTTAGAACTTTTATTAAAACAAAATTTTGTCCATTCATTTATTTATATCAACATTTTTCTTCATTTTTTATAAATTTATCTTTTTATTTCATATTTTTTTTATTTCTTGTATTAATTCGGCACTTGTACCGAAGCACTTTTCATTACTGCTTGGAAGCCAAAGGGTACAAGTGCCGAATGCTGATAAATATTGCTTAGTTATACATTTAAAACAATTTTTTTCTAAACAGTTACTGAAATAAGAGTTCAAAGAACATTAAGAAATAAGCAAAAGATTCCTATCTCAATTCATTCAATTACAATTGATGCTTAACTTTGAACTCAATTTACTCGAAATCTAAATTATGTCACTTGTTCCCCTTAGCTTCTGAGATCCTCATATATTGATAGCACCGCAATGCATTATTCAAAAACATAAAATTTAATTTCAATATCTGTTTCATGTATCAGGCAACATTATGAAAAACAAGCATTGACAAATTAAATTTGATTTTTTTTTTTTAATAGAGTGGTAGAAAGATTAAAACAACTGAACAGATGGGCTAATTGAAACAAAACGTTTTTTACGTTTTTTTGTATTAACCCTTTTCGGCATGGTGGGTTAAATATTGTTCGACTTAATTCCTAAATGTCACTAGTATTTTAAAATGAATTTTTGACTTTTAAACTGCACGCGAGCATGGTTGACAGTTTGGCCTCCACTTATACTTAAAAAATTTGGATTCACACCAAAAATAGCAAAATGAACAGTGGTATCCGGCGTGCCACTGGTGGACATCCCTGGCCTAAGGGAACTTTATCAGGTTTTTCGTAAATTAACGGTTGAAATCTGGTTTATATTCCACCTTCGATTAATGAATATTAGCAACAGAAAAATTTTATTAAATTTTACTTTTTTAATATTAGCGAAAAAAAAAGAGCCGCAAAATTGCTTTTCCTTATTTTGAAATAAGAATTTTCTCAAATTTCCAGTGGGAGTTCACAATTACACAAACGCAGCTGCTAGCCCCTCAAAGGCTTAATGCTTATTCTACCAAAATTAAAATAACATTGTAACTATTTTTTTTCTTTTAATGTATAGAATTTTATTGAAAGAAACTGTAACAAAAACATTTTGCAATAAATCTGGTAAACAAGATTTATCTGTCATGATTGAGTAAAAATTCAGAAAATACGCGCAAGAGTTGCGCAAAGAATAGATATATGCGCATATATGACTCTTACTAGAAATCAGCATACTTGCAGTATCACTCCATCCACCAGCTGGTGCAGCTGCTCTAATTTACGCCAGATTTTAGAATTATTTTTATACACTAGGTATATGTGCAGTCTTGGTTGTCAGTGAGAATCAGCACGCAAGGAAAGAAAAGAGTTCGTAAATCAAATTTCTCATTTATTATTTTTGAATTCCGGTGTGAACAGTAAATGTGCATCAAAACATGTTTTCAATTTTGAACTTTTCACAAGTGACACATTAATATATTATTATTATTATGAATAGTAGAAGGTGAAATTCAAATTTTTTAATTAAAAACATTGCTATATTTTTTTCTTTTAGTATATCGCTCTAGATATACTAAACAATAACATCAAAAAGTTTTTTTTTTAGGAAAAATGTCGATAATGTGTTAAAATAGAGTTTTAAATTTATTTAACCTGCATCATGGGGGGGGGGGGGGTTGGGTTTGTGAGACCCGGCACATTTTAATTTCCTTGATTTCGGTAACTCCCGTGCGATGTTGTCGTTCTTCTCAGTAGCTGGAGGTATAGAGTTAGTCTAATCGTCGCATATAACACCTTAGTCGTGCGCAAGCCACAGTGGGAGTTACACGTGCGCAAAATTGAAAAAGGTAACTGAGACTCACCCCGCAGTTAGTGTAAGAATTTCGCGCCATGTTGTAAAGACATAAAATCACGTCAAAATGACGTCAGCAGAATTCACAGTCGTTGTTTTCCTTTATAATATATATTTATTCTTATAAATATGCTAGGCATCCAAACCATCCGATCTCTAAGTATATCTATTTACGGAAGAAATGTACGTATAAATAAGAAGGATATTACCATTTGCAAATAGTGATATTCAAAAGTAGTAATATTTTGCAAGCAAGCAACCAAAAAATCAGGCCGCGGTGCTCCTTCGAACTCAGTTGCTTTTCGTTCTACATCGCACTGGATGGATAGAAAGTAAATCGGGAAACGATAGAAAGCAGCCAACTTGACCATGTGCTGGCCGAGAAGGACAGAGTTCTTGATGCCCATCTCTTTTATTTTCTCTGATTTGACAGTTACATTAACGAATCAACACAAATAAACAAGCAATTTAATTGTTTTTACATATTTTATAAGGAAATTATATAATATAATTTTCGCATATTTGGATTATTACACTAATTAAACAAACGCTTTGAAATTCATGCATAACCGAGTTTTAGCTGAACTTGTTCACTACAAGTTCACGAACAACACGTGTAACAAGTTTACGAAAAAGTTCACTTACAGAAACTTGTGAATGAAAAAGTAATTGGATCATGCAAGTGCTACTAATAATTTCAACTACTGCTGCTGCTTCTACTACTACTACTACTACTACTACTACTATTACTATGACTATTACTACTATTTTGTATTTTCTGCTGCAACTTGTATTAAAAATAACAGTATTAGTGCATTTATTAGTAATAATAATGTGGAAATTAAAATATCTCAATCAGAACAAGCGGAGAACTGAATTTCAATTTATATTTTTTTCTAAAGATAGTCTGGCTCACCAATACACCACAGAGGAAAATGCCTTTGTGCATTGTCTAATTTCTTTCGGTAAAGGTATTTCTAATAACTTTAAGAAAGTAAGTTAGGAACCTAATTTGGATTTTCTGCAACCCCACAATTCTATATGCTTCGAAAATTCCACACCCTTTTCCCAAAGTATTCAAAAATGCCAATATTTCGAAAATAATTGAAACCAACTTCTTTCATAATCATTTTTTAAAAATTAAATTTTGAGTATAAAATTATTTTCTGCAACAGTCAAGAAAAAAAAATTTCGATTTATGTATAGCTGAAAAATTATTAAATGAAGTATTGACATAATGTATGTAGAAGAAGATAGAGATCTGGAGATTAAAAAAATTCCATCAATAACAACGAAATGAATTCATTTTAAATTGAAATAAATAATAAGTAATAATAAGATAATATAAAGGAGAATTTTATAAATACAATATATATATATATATATATATAGAGAGAGAGAGAGAGAGAGAGAGAGAGATGATAAAGAAAATATTACTCTCAAGGATGAGAGCACGCCGACCGAAAAGATCTATTATTACCACTAAATTTGAATACTATTTTTTACTTTATTGAATCTCAGAAATTCTGTCCTTAAACAATACGAGGAATACTGTTAAAATTTAGTGGTAGTAAGCGGTCATTTTGGTCGGAGCACTCTCACTCTCATCCCCGTACTCTGTAAAAAAAGTTGACTCTAGTGAAATATTTCCGTGTACTTTTTATACTGCAATAATCGTTTTTTGTAATAATATCAGTTTTTAAGGCGTTAAGAATTTTTAATTAAACAATTTTATCTGCAAAATTCAATTTATAAAAACAAAAGTAACAAAATAACATTAACCCGGGAGAACGCGCGCTTTCCCAGGTATGAATGGTTTTAACTTTGCCACCAATAAAATCAAATTATAAGTCTCTTTATTTAGACGGAGACAATTCTTACAGATTTTGAGATAAAATAAGTTGATGATTACTTAAAAAAATTTTGCGGTTACAATTGTAAAAACCATACGCACTCCGGGTCTTTTAGACCCTGCGCGCGTCCTCCCGGGTTAATTTTAACAGCGTGATAACAGCATTACATGCTGTTATCACGCTTGTCTGTAAAATATGCCTTTTGATCATAATAAAGTTTACTGTAATTTCCGGCGCATAATCCGCGGATCAAGCAATCATTTTTTGACCCAGAAACTTTTAAAACGAAATATAACTTATCAGATCACCGTAAATTTTGCCTTCAATGACTATATATGATTTCTGGGTGTAAAAGAACTGTTTGATCCTCGGATTATACACCAGAAATTAGAAGAAGAAATATCATCCGAAAAGTCTATATTCCAGGTTCAGAAACCAAATTAAAATGCTATAAAAGCTGCTGAGAAACATTTCTGAAAATCAGTTACAACTAAAGAAACATTGATTCTAAAATGTTTCTTTAAAGGGCATAGCCGGATAAGCATTGGCAACATGCCTTTCAATCAAATTTCTTGATTTTTCCCCATGTGTGGTTGCTTATCTGACAATGTATTTCCCTTATTATCACCTTATAAATATTGATATTTTATGAGATAGAAATGTTTATTCAATTTCTTAAAAACCTCATTTTCTCAAAAACTACCAAACCGAATTATAAGCTATTGAGTTTACATAGATGTCAAAGATGCATATCTGGAAATTTTTGTATAATTTTCTGATCGTAAAAAGTGTGTGAAAAAGTGATTAAAAAATTTACAAAAATAAAAATCATACCTTATAGTTGTCCGAAAATTACCATTTTCTTGTAAAAAATTCATCATTTGTGCCCGCATATTATATAAAAATTTCAAAAGTTTGCGTTGGGTACTTCATATAAATATTTACGAAAATATGTATAAAAAGTATTAAAATTCATCTAAAGGCGTTATTTGAGGCGGAGCTACTCATCTCCGACGCCTGAATAATTTTGGGAATATAAACTTACAGAATTGTTGGTTTTAAAATTTTAATGAACACATGGGCATCATTCTGAACGCTGGCGATACAGTTTCAATTTCAAAATTTGTTGTTGTCGTGGTATACAAGAACAGAAAAGAATATTTTTGGTATAGAAACAAAACTACATTCTTCGATATCAAAATGTAAAGACAATGATCAAAAACAATTTAATGAACAAGTTTTCTCACCAGTTTTTATAAACAGAAATTATGGTTAGTAATTTCAAGCTTTTTTATGACTGATGTGCTCTGTTTTGTATTGTGTAGACGCGCATGCGTTTGTCATTGCTAAATTCCGCGATCCGAAGCAAATTCATATTAGTGAATGATTTTTATTTGGTACGATGTCCTCCATGGATGATAATTGGAAATAATGATTGCTGTGGAGGTTTTTTTGGGGAGGGGGAAAAGGGGTTACAGAAAAAAACTATTTATTTATTTTTATGTATAGAATAATGTAATACATTATCAAGTGTCAGCTTTTTTTCCCATAAAAAGTAACTGTTCTTTAACCTCTTCAGTCCCTGAGTACCCAAATGGGTACATCAGTTTTGTCCCATTTTATTAATGATACTCAAATATAAATGAAATTTCGATATAAGAATAATATGTTTCGAATTCTAATATTCGAGCTAATGAAAATAAAACAAAAATATCGCTCTGAAGTCAAACGAGAGAAGAAATAATTCAGTAATAATTAAAAATACTGTAATAATCGCCAGTAGCGAAGAGGTTAAAGTGTGGCCTAAATCACTGAAGGGGATTAGGTATTTGCATATAAATATATACTATATTCACAAAAAAAAGTAGCTACGTCTTTACGATATTTTGATCTCCTGGTAAATTGTCCTTTGTTTTTTTAAGCTAATATTTATTTATTAAAAAAATTACTTAATTAAATATTAAACGGTTCAAAATTACAGAAATATATTTTTCAGTACAAAATATCATCTAGTGTTACCAGCTTTCTATTTTTTCTTTTAACTCAAATTATGTATATTTCGCTAATATTTAATCTTCGAACTAAACAGCCACAGTAATCTACCATAAGGATAAACAAAAAAAATTCTAGTAGCATAAATCTTAAACAAAAAAAATTGTCTATTACTACACATTCCAGATATATCAGAAATTTAAGAACTCATTAAGTTTTAAATCTAGCTATGAATCATCCATATTAGAGCAGTAAAAAAAATTACTACTTATTCTTATTATCCTTCCTTAAAAGTTGTGAAAATGTTTGAATAAAAGTCATTATATAACTGTCGTTACATTTCAATACCGAAGAATGTTGTTTTCTAGGCAAAACTATTTTTCTCTGTTGTCTCCAAAGCAAAACACCAGTTTTCAATATCGAAATCGTATCGATAGTGTTGATAATTATGGCTTATATGGTTAATGAAATCTATAATTTATTAGTTGACTTATTCTCTGTTGACATTGTACCAAAAAGACTTCGGATGTCGAAGTTAAATAGCTCCGCCCCAAATAACGCCTTTAAAGGATTTTTAACAAGTTTTATACATATTTTCGTAAATATTTATATGAAGTACCCAACGCAAACTTTTGAAATTTTTATATAATATGCATACACCTATGAGGAATTTTTTACAAGAAAATAGTAATTTTCGGACAACTATAAGATATGATTTTTATTTTTGTAAATTTTTTAATCACTTTTTCACACACTTTTTACGATCAGAAAATTATACAAAAAATTCCCAGATATGCATCTTTGACATCTATATAAACTCAATTAATAGCATATAATTCGGTTTGGTAGTTTTTGAGAAAATGAGGTTTTTAAAAAATCGAAAAAACATTTTTATCTCATGAAATATCAATATTTATAAAGTGATAATAAGGGAAATACATTGTCAGATAAGCAGCCACACATGGGGAAAAAATCAAGAAATTTGATTGAAGGGCATGTTTCCATTGCTTATCCGGCTATGCCCTTTGGAGAATTTATGGATTTCGGAGATATCTAGACATAAAAAAGCTTTTCATAAATTGAGGTAATGATTATTGTACATAACTTTGGTGGTTAAATCATATTTTCATAAGTTAAGAAAAATGTGCACCTTTTATAGAATGGAAAAAATAGAGTTAGAAACAGATAGTTGTTCCCGAACTGTATATTCATACTTATTCTATTCAGTAAATTATTTGTACATACTTTTATACCCCTGTTTTCATTCAATAGTACCATATTTAACACTATTATATGAAAGTGAAGTGTATAGTCATGGTAATAACAACAAAAAAAAAAGATCTAGCATCGGAGTAATAAGGGTACCGTTATTTCCCAGATGATATACCAGTATTTTTTTTCAATAATAATAAAAAAAGAACTCTTTCAAACTCGCAGTGTATTGAAATATTTAACAAGATATTTCCTATAATAAAATACTGGTACAGAGCAATTTCCAGTTCTTGAAATTTGAAGACCCTTACGAACCCTGCAGCATCTCATTGATTACGCCACAAATCGCAGTCTATGTGCTGAATTCTTAAAAAAGGCGGCTCTCGAAGAGGGGCTTTTCTGAGCATACGTAATTATCTTTGAATTTTGGTATCCTTATTTTCGATATTTCCGTATAGTAATATCCGCCTTAATTTATCTGGTTAAAATTTTTGAAATTACTATTTAAAAGTTTCTATTTGTGGTACTCTAAACTGAAGCGATTGTGTGATTATTGAAATTCTCCATCGCCAGTCATCATTTTTTGAAACATCGCTTTAGGTTTAGTGTTCAGTAAGATAGCCATTACAGATATTTAATAAGAAACACCATATTACTTATTTCTAATCCTTTGTACTTGAAGATCTCAAATCCGATGACATTCATATAGTACGACAATGTAAAAATTGCCTATTTGCCTTGGAATAAATTAGCAGTTCACAGCGTAACCGCTATTTATGTACCAGTATTTCAAAATAAAAATTTCATTAGTAAATTTCTCTAGCATGTGTAATAGAAGTATACCAAAATTTATTAATTATTTAATCGCATAAAAATAATGCGAAGACAACTGTTCGAAAATATATGATTGAAGCATGATTAGGATTAGGGGCTGCCTAGAAATAAAAAAAAAAACATAGTTTGAAATCACCCTATTTTGACAAACTATTTAATTTACGTAGACATATCAAGTCTAAAGAAATTTGTGTGATACTTTTTAAATATAAAAAATGGATATTTTTTATTACTTAAAGTTAAATTAAATTCATATAAGTTAGACTTATTTCGTTAAATAGTAATTTTATAATTTTTTTCCTGTTTATTTATTTTATTTTCCTGTCTAATATTTTTTCATCATTTTAAAAATCGTTTTCTGATTAATTGACGAATTTGTAATAAATTTCTCTAATTAAAAAAGGTGAAAAATTCCATTCGAAAACTTTGATAGAACTGTATGCACTTTATGAACTTCACAAATGTGAAACATTTTATGTCACATAATAGAAAATAATAACCGTATCCGCCACACCACAGATAAGTAGATTTCCTCCCAGAACTTAGTTTAAATAAAATATCACTTACTTTTGCTTAGCATTTGTTTGACTGTTTTTTTACAAGAAAATTTCCGGTCTGAAAAAGACTTGAGCGACGACGGATGCGCGCAAAATTATAGTATATGAATAGGGATATCATCGGCATCATGTCAAAATATCCAATATAAATACAGTGTAGCCAGCGGGCTACTTTTTTTAAACAATAAATTTACCTTATTAAACCTTATTTAATTGTACACAAATTATGGCAAAAACAAGGTGAATTTCACTATTTCAAAAATGTGATGCGATTCAAGAAACTTGAATTTTAAAAAAGTGGTCCACTGGTAACGCTGTTTTCATACTGGATAGTCTGACATGGTAGCGAAGATATATTGACGGGGGTGCAAAAATCTAGGTGCCAGCAGGCAGCCTGTCACAACTAATTTATTTCTTTATTTTTCATGTAATATGACGTGTAACATTCTTATAAGATTGCTATTAAATTTTAAGCAAACCTTTGAGTTTTCGTGGTGAGAAATTTTTGCAGCCTTGAATAGTGATGAAATTTTAAGTTTATTTTTCGTGAATTTAAAACAAAAACCATAAGCCTATTGTATTCAATGCTCAAAACTTCGTTAATTTTCTTTTCTTATTTTTAAATAAATTTAATATCGATAGAAATATGTTTTATTACATAAATAAAATATTTCTTACTAACAAATAGAATAAATTTTTTATATGTTAATTTAGTAATTTAGTAATTGAATAAGATAAATTTTTAGAATAAAGAAAGAGAGTACCAAAATAGAAAATGAATAAAAATTTACATTTACTTTCATATTTTCATGGCACTATTTCATATTATCCAAAGTGCCAGTTTCACCAGTTAGGACATTTATTATATTTAGAGTTTTAGATAGCTTTCTCTTTTTTGAAATAGGGAAATTTGGATTATTTGATCTATCATTAAATAATTCTAATATTAATATTTAAAAAAATAGCAATCAAGCAATCTGAATTATTACAAAAACGCCCAATTGTAGCGTGCGAATGACGATTTTCGAATAGAAATGTAATCACAGAAAATTATTACAAATTCTGAAATTAATCATAGAAAGATTTAAAATGTGCAGGAAAAATATTAGACAATGACCTCTAGTCTGAAATAACGGTGGCATATACTCTTTTTAATTTATAAAAAGTGTGCTTACCTTTGGATTTAATTTTACTTTCATATTTATATGATAAAAATTTTATTCATTAACTTATGGCATTTAAAACGTAAAATCAATTAAATATACACCGGCAAAGAATTCGGTCAAAAAATGCATTATTCATTACTTTAGAGTGCTCTGAGTTCGAATTTTTCCACGTAAAATTAAACTTCCATTTAAATATTTCATATATATATAAATATCATTACAAAGTAATTGTAATAGTTAGGAGTTTTTAGCATTTGTTTTCAATAAAATTTGATGTTTAACTCAAACGAAATATAATGTTAAACTATTTTTTCATATACATTGTTTGCTTTTCCACTCGTATATTACGAGTAAATGAAAAGTTGTCTGCCTACAGATCTGTTGATCTAACTATAAGACGTACAAAAAAGGTATGAAAATATGGCATTATACAACACTGGGTAACAATATTTAAAAATTGAACGGCAATTCGACAATGGTATATATAGGTGAAACGGAGTATCTGTATTTTAACCCTTTAAAGGGCAAAATATTTGTATTCGTAATGTATTAAAATAATTGAGTGACGCCAGTATTTACAAGAAAATTTATTTGTAAGCAAGCAAATGTATAATTGCCCGTACTTCAGAAAAGTGAAAATTTCATGCAAAAATTTTGGGTAATAACGTAAAAATTGGGGAATTAAATTAGATGATGTTATAGCGACATCACCGCTTTTCAAAAATTAAATTAGTCGATATTTCCTTGGTTAATGAAAATCTATACGCTCTTAATTTACATACGTTAGAAAATCGTCTTATTAGTTTAAATGCTATTAAATATTTTAATTCTGATTAATTCATTTTATATAAAAAAATAGATTTAAAAATATATATTTAAGCTTATCATAAGTTTCGAATACTAATACACATCTTTCAGCAATAGCGAAGTGTTTGAGGTGCTATTTATGATTTATTTATAGAATTTATTCTTCAATAAAGATTTTAAAAGAAACATGACGAGTAAAATAACATAGTATTATGTAATTACTATATATGCTATTTTAATATAAAATTACAAACCTTCTTTTGACAAAGAAATGGGCTTTTGTTCACATTTAAGCTAGAATTTCAAATTTTGCTAAAATGTATCTTTATAAAAATTTTGCTACTTCTGCGTGGCATGACGTGTAAAATTAAACTTTTTCTACATATACAAACTAAAATTTCTGAAATAAGTATATTGTAGTTAGTAACTATTTAATAAGCAGGAATAGCAGCATACACTTTCATGCAAATTCCTAAGATATGTTTTATAATAGAGCCAAATTAACACAGGCTCATACTTCCTGAAATTTTTATAACTGTAATTTTTCCTTTATTTCTGTAATGAAACATGTTCCGTTACACGAAGCACCAACTTAATTCCCAAATGCCACAATAGCATTAGAATTTTAACACATGTATTTTCCGTTCAATATGTATATGAAAGTTTCCTTATTTAATAATAAATTTGTCCCTAAATTCCGATTAATTGGAAAGTTAAGTTGCATAATGTTATTATTATTATTTATTTATTTTACTTGATTTTATTTTAACTTTATTAAATTTTTATCAACATAAATTTATTCTTTTCAGTTAACAGATTGATGAATATAATTTAGAATAGAAAAGAAATAAATGTGTAGTTAAATATTTAACAAATTGAAAAATATAAAAATGAAAATTTTATAAAAATAAAGTACATTATTTATAAAGTTTAGATTTTAGCTAGTTTTATAAACATATTGCCTTACGAACTGCCGATTATTATTATATATTGTCTATAAAATTAAGAACAATAAACAAAGAAATAAAACTATATGCTTTTTGATGTTTAAAGCTAACTTATGTTCAATATTATTAAATGCAAATAAGATTATTGAAAGAAAATTATTTATGTAAACATTAAAAAAATACCTGAGGATTATCGAAAAAAAACCCCACTAATCTTAATAGAATTTAATTAACTTTTAGAAGATTAAATATCATTCTTCATAATGCACTTTATTTGTATTATAAATGAAGAAATGTTGAAATTATAAACTATTTTCATTAAAAATATGAAACAGATTGTGCTTTTCAAAAATAGATTTAACTATTAGTTTTCAGAAATGAATAAAGAATTATATTTAAACATAAATAAACAATTAAAAAAAATTAATAAATTAAACTTCTAAGAATTTTGCGAGAAAAAATAATTGAAAATAGAAATTATTTTTGCAAAAACATTGCTTTGGATTACATATATAAACAGATTTCTTTTGTTAGGTATGGCTGGAATTATAATTAAATTTGCAAATTTTCTTCGTCACTCTTTTTAACAATTCTTTAATGCAATAATGATTTATTCATTTTATCTTTAAGAGATTCAACTTCATTTACGTAGTGCAAATAAAAATCTCTCTCAAGATTTTAAAATTTTTATTTACTTTAGTGCATTTGGTAAAGTTTAAATTTATATAAATTTGAAAAACCTTAAAAATAATTTTCTATGCTTAAAAAAAAACTCTTACACATTTCTTCGTTTAACCCAGTAGCGGCTCGTCATGGAGTGCTGCATCAGATTTTTCTTACCACTAAAATTTAACAGAATCTTTCCTATTATTTATTCGACAACTTTTGTTGATAAAAAAAACTGAAGTTATGATACAATTTTAGTGGTGGGAATAAATTGCTGCAGCACTGCTTGACGAGCCGCTACTGGTTTAACCATTGTACGGTGTTCATTTCGAATACACACGAGTTATTTCAAATATACAGATATTCCAAGTCTCTTACCAATATTTTAATTTTAAAATAATTTATTTACATAATTGGAAAACTTGAGTGATTTAACAGAACAATGTCTCTAAAATAATATGGTGTGCAAAAAGCCGCAGACTCAAAAATTCTGAATATGACTTTTGAGTCGAAATCGACCCAAACGCCCTAACAGGGTTAAAATATAGGAAGTTTTAATATACAGGTTGGTTGGTTGTTGGTTGTGATTATGACGCCGATTTTCAACAGGAGGGAAATGGGCCCTAAGGGGTCAAACCAAAAAAAGAAAAAAAATGTGTTGAAAAGAAAGATCTCTTTAAAAGGTGAAATTGTTGTTGTTTGTTTACAAATGATTGATAACATTTAAGCTTTCTTTTTTTTTAACCATGTTTTTCCAAAAAAAAAAAAAATGTCCGCGTATTAAACCTATTGCGGCAAGAGCTCGTTGCTTAATTTTTAATGTTTTATCATCGGTTTTTTATAACATTTTTTTTTTCTGTAATTGGACTGCGAAAGTGTTCTGATTAAAAAAAAAGTAAACTTTACAATGAAAATTAACTGGTGGGAATAATCAAGGTTTATGTTCACACTAAATGGGATGTATGCCCGCCGCTTGTCGGCAATGGGATGAATAGTAGACAAGACACTCTGTGATTTAATAAATAGATAACTTCAATTCTAATAAAAGAAAAAAATGTAAAATTTGGCAGCTATGTATACAGAATATGTTATTATTTTATGGATATGGTTTTATATTTAGATATCACTATTTACGAAAATATTTTGTTTTCTTAACGCTTTATGCCTAAACGGTAGTTTTATGACTAGTTAAAATGAATAATATAAAACCTAAATTCTTTCATTAATTAAAATATATTTTACATTCTTACAAAATGCATTTCTTGATCGCAAACAGAAAACAAAACGAAACAGTCGAAGTTAAATATGTATATTTTTTTAAATTTCTGCTATTTTCTCAACTATTTACAAAGATGTAGTATTTCTGTTATTTTTTGTCTTAAATAAAAACATTGTAACAAAAAACTTTTATTTACATATGTGATCACAAAAAATTTAATTTATTTCTTATAATAGCTGCAATATTTTAGTTAATTAATCGATTTATTTTTGAAAATATTTTCGAAAAAGAATGCTAATTTTAGATCTAATTTATCACTTTAAATGAAAAAAACTTTCCTAAATCTCATAATATTATTGTATAATTTTTCTATATCTATATTAAGATTATTATTATTATTTTATATTTTCTTATATATATTATTATATCTAATTTTTCTATTTCTATATTAAGGAAGATTACTGAAGTGAAGAAATTTCTTTTAGTACTTGAAGACATAAAAGGTTAAATCACAAAATTATCTGATTAAATAAATGAATATATATTTTTGATTCAAATGTAATCACCTACACGAACTCTGATATCAGAAACATGTATTTTGATGCCGATATATCCAATCCGAAATCTATAGGAGCAGTATTACCGCTATTTTCGTATAAAATAGTTAGTCTATGTACTACACGAAATGTTGTGAAATAGTAGAGTGAAATTTCCATTGGGGTCAATCTATTTCAAGTGGTCCAGAAAATATTTTTTTGGTCGCTCGACCATTTTTAAAAAATCTGAAATTTTTTGTACAACAACCCTAACATGACGGAAGTTCAAAATGACCGTTCTTTTAATTTTACTATTTTTTGTTTGTGCATGGCGGCCATCTTTGTTTCATCGTGTGCAGCGATTTTCTCAGATACTAGGATACACAAAATTGTAAATATCTCGTCTTCTATTTTCCCAATTGAAATAGGGTTTGCAGCATTTTCTTCAGAATAAAATAGACTAAATATACAGTGATAGAAAAATTTTGAAAAAAAAATTTTACAAGTGAAATTTTAGCACAAAATGTACGATTTTTTCCAAAATCTATCCGTTTGCAACAGGAAAATTTTATTGCAAGAGCAACTGTCAACCTTACACAATTTTTTCTACAAATAGGTCAAAAGGACGTGTACTCATACACCAAGTCCCAGATCTTGGAGTTAATTTCTCCTTGCGAAAAAAATTCCGAAATTCGTCAAAAATTTCAAAAATCGCACTTTTCAGGCTTTGATATCTCTGGTGGGGCACGAGATAAAAATCTGACATTTTGGCCTGTGATAATATTGTGTAGTAACGTTATGTGCAAAAAATTTCAAGAAGGAGATTTGATTACAAGCTGAGATATGACATGGAAAATATGTGAAAACAATACTGTCAAACTATTGTAAACCTACTATGTAATTGTTCAACAAGACTGTCAACCTTGCACAATTTTTTCTACAAATAGGTCAGAAGTGTGTGTACTCATACATCAAGTCCCATACCTGGGAAATGATTTCTCTTTCCGAAAAAAATTCCGAAATTCGTCGAAAGTTTCAAAAACCGCACTTTTTAGGCTTTGATATCTCTGGTGGAGCACGAGATAAAAATCTGAAATTCTGGCTTTTGATAGTATTATGTAGTAGTGTTATGTACAAAAAATTTCAAGAAGGAGATTTGACTAAAAGCTGAGATACGGTGATTAAAGAAATGTTAAGAAATGCTATTACGAGTACATTAGGAGAAATGAGATTAGTCTCTTTTATTACAATATTTACCCAGAAAATATTGTTTGTTGAAAACAGTTTAAATAATAAGCATTTAATTTACAAAATACTATATATGCTCCACAAAGAGTTTAACAATATTTACGAGAGATGTTATGAGTTCAACCAGTTACTGTTCTCAGTCCATCAGGCTGTTCTTTCTAAAAAATTTATTTGAAGCTCTCCAAGTCTTGTCATCCCTTGTTAACTTGAATGAAATTCTCTAGGTTTAATAATTGAAGCCATGTCAACTCGATCAGTTGCAATTCATTGTCTGTAATTTACTTTTCCTGAAATGTGTTCCGAGTAAAATTGTTGCAATAGGATAGTAGATTTCTAGTAGATTTGTTCATCTGGACAAATAGTGTATTGGCTTAGCATACATTCTGAATTGTTTAAATCACACAGAAGCATTTGAAAAAGATATTTGTAACTAATATTTAACTTTGTACCATAAATAATTAATTTAAAATTTTGGAGGTATGAACATTTACATAGTATGTTACAATAGTTTGGCAGTATTGTTTTCACATATTGTCCATGTCATAACTCAGCTTGTAGTCAAATCTCCTTCTTGAAATTTTTTGTACATAACACTACTACACAATACTATCAAAGGCCAGAATTTCAGATTTTTATCTCGTGCTCCACCAGAGATATCAAATCCTAAAAAGTGCGATTTTTGAAATTTTCGACGAATTTCGGAATTTTTTTTCGCAAAGAGAAATCATTTCCCAGATCTGGGACTTGGTGTATGAGTACACGAACTTTTGACCTATTTGTAGGAAAGATTGTGCAAGGTTGACAGTCTTGTTGAACAATTACATAGTAGGTTTACAATAGTTTGGTAGTGTTGTTTTCACATATTTTCCATGTCATATCTCAGCTTGTAGTCAAATCTCCTTCTTGAAATTTTTTGTACATAACACTACTACACAATACTATCAAAGGCCAGAATTTCAGATTTTTATCTCGTGCCCCCACCAGATATATCAAAGCATAAAAAGTGCGATTTTTGAAAATTTTGACGAATTTCGGAATTATTTTCACAAAGAGAAATTAACTCCCAGATCTGGGACTTGGTGTATGAGTACACGCACTTTTGACTTATTTGTAGAAAAAATTGTGTAATGTTGACAGTTTCTCTTGCATGAAAATTTTCCTCTTGCAAACGGATAGATTTTGGAAAAAATCGTACATTTTGTGCTAAAATTTCACTTGTAAAAATTTATTTTTCAAAATTTTTCTTACACTGTATATTTAGCATATTTTATTCTGAACGAAAAGCTGCAAACCCCACTTCAATTGGGAAAATAGAATACGAGATATTTACAATTTTGTGTGTCATAGTATCTGAGAAAATCGCTGCACACGATGAAACAAAGATGGCCGCCATGCACAAACAAAAAATAGTAGAATTAAAATAACGGTCATTTTGAACTTCCATCGTGTTAGGGTTGTCGTACAAAAAATTTCAGATTTTTTAAAAATAGTCGAGCGACCAGTGCTGGACCACTTGAAATGGATTGACCCATTGTGAAATACTGGTGAAATCGAGTTTGAAGGCAAAAAGAATGGACACCCCTATTTTACACATTTCTACATTTATATTTTATGGATTTGAAAAAAAAGACAAATAGCTCCTAAGTTTCCACTAATCTTCCGTAATATTTTAATTAATTTTTCCCAAGTTAACAACTTTTTTAACCGGAAAATTTATTTCTTGAATCGTTATTTATTTAGTTTCAGGTTTCTTCATGGAACTTACTTAATTTTATTTCTTACAACAGGTTTCGCACAGGTCTACCACTAACATTTAAGAATATTTTCAAAGTATTTCACTGCAGAAAATTACTGTAAAATCTTTAAATGACGGTGGTGACTACGAGTTCTGTGTTTTAAAAATTAAATGTAAATTTTCTTATTTTTAATAGTGCTGACACAGAGTTCTTAAAAATATAAGGAGTGAGCGAACCTTGTACAAAAACTCAGGTTCGAAAAATCTAAAATCTAGGTAAAATGAACCCACATGAAGACTAGTTGAAGGTTGGCAACTATGGGTGATATATTTAAATTTATGATGCATACTAGTTCAAATAAATATACTACCTTTGACAATAAAGCTCGGTGAATAGTCCTGTAACATTAATTTAGACGAAATATTAATGAAAGTTACCATACCTTCCTTCAAAATAGTCATCTCTATAACTAACCAACGCTGAAATATGTTATACATGTCCTGCAAAATTCGCAAGGAGTGTTCTTTTGGGATGCAGTTCAAAAGCTTTGTCACGTTTCGTTGGATGTCAGCAATATGATCAAATCTCTTTCAAAGAGAGTTTGAGTGGTGAAAATAGGAAAAAGTTTGGAGGATTGAGATCTGGCGAGTATGGTGGATGTTCAATTTCCACCACCCCTCATGAATTTCTGTCATGTGTCTTGCAAAGCGTAAAACCGAACTTTAAACTGATCATTTGTTCGTTCATTTTCCTGTTCTCAGTTAAGAACCAACACACTGAACAAGCACTTAGTAAAGCACGTCTTACACAGAACATAAACGACGCTCAACTGTATAATGGTGGGGGAAGATGGTCAACACTTTCCTCTATGAAGATGCAGCGTTTTGTTTCCCCAGTGTTGCCAGATCGGTCGTTCTGAATTCATTCACCGAACTTTATTGTCAGAAGTAGTATATACAGCTTTCCGAGAAAAGGCTTTATTATTCTAAAGATTAATAACAAATTGGTAAAATGAGATGAAGTGTGTAGCAGAAAATTAACAGCTGTTTTATCGTATTTTCAATTCATTGCTACTTGTTCTTTGTTAGTAGCACTAAGAATGTCATGGCTTTAGTCGATCGCACACTGAAACATTTTTTGTTTGTCTAGTGCCCTGAATATTTTGACGATTAATTTTCTGTAATAAATTCGAAGATCATTTTTGTGTTTCTTAATCAGGTCTAATTTTGTTTTTAGTATTCATGTGCATTTGGCTCCATTACGCAGTAAAAACTTATTTCCAAAAGTGTGCATGGACTGGTATTCGTATGTTTTCAGGAAATTAAACAAGTCTGTTCCTTTAATAAATGTTTACAAAATTTTATTAAACAAGTTCTTTGTAGTTTTCACTTTTATGTTTTGGAAGAAAATTTTGCTTGCTATGCTAATGCTTCATTATCGTGTATAATTTTCACGAAATTTGTGCTCTTTGTGAGGTTGCGAAATAATGTTCCATAAAAAACCTGGTTTAAGTTTTAAAAACATGCTTATAAATATCATGCACGTTGACTAACCAATAATATATGACATAATGATGTTAAATATCTTAAAACCTAGACCTGATACGTCAAAATCAAGATCATGTTAGGATTAACAGGATTCATAGAGGTTCTGCATTTTTCAGAGCAGAAAATTCTTCGGTACCAGTATTTTCTTTAGAAAATATTTCCTTAAAAAACACGAAATTTTTCACTTTGAACTAGATTTACTTTTTTATTAGAAAGAAAATGATTCAGATATTACACATGTGATACACATGTGATTAATAATGAGATACGTACGAACCATGATTAAGGAGGCCAATTTCGTATAGGAATGAGGTTTATTTCCTAAATACCAAAAACATTGTACTTTAATGCAGTGCTTCTTAACTTTCACGGTTGTAATACCAGTGGGCAACTTCCTTCATTCAGATCGCTTGATTATCATCAGTTTTTTAAATGTGAAATTCGTCTAATTTAATGACTGATTAAATGAGATGAAAATAAGATTTACTATACCGTTTCAAAAAATGTGTTGTCAATCAAGAAATCTGAATAAAAAAGTAGCCCACTGGCAACGTTGATTCGCCGTGTGATAGTGATGATTTCGAGTGTTATCCTTTACTTTTAAGGGGGGGGGGGGTCTCAGGAGTCTTACTTTTTAACTGGTGTTACAATTTAACAAAGTGTCACATTTTCCCCAGTCTCTATAAAACACATATGCATAAAATTTTAAATATAGACAACATTCTATCTCTTTTATTTATTATATGTCTTTAATACTCTATATTGAAATTTTAATTTATTTTTTATGTTTAATTTTGTTAAACGATTTAAAATTGTTCTGTGACTTGCATCTACTGCTCGCAACATTTAAAACAATTCATTAACAACATTCTCAAAAATTAATAAAGCAATTTGCATGAAACTTGATAAATATATTCATTTTAAATTAAAGAATAACTTATAATTTTATACTTAAAATTTACTATTTTAATTGCATTGATTATTTAAAATTGGTAATTTTTCAATTAAAAATGATTTTTTTTTCAAGATTTTATAATTTAAAATTAAATTTCAAATAAAAAATAAATAAATTGCTTTCAATTGAAATATAAGTTAAAGATACATTAGTTTTATATCATTATAATTTTTTTTTTTGGGGGGGGGAGGGGGGAAGCTCTTAAAGCAATAGTTTTCTACAGTTTTCTGCAGTTTTCTATAGTGGATGGAAGTCAAAAAACAATTTTAATTTAATCATATTAAAATAATAATTTTATAATTTAAACATAATAAAATAAAATAAAATTTCCATGTGGAATATTAAAAAGTATATTTTAAATAAAAAAATATATTAAGCTGTCTATATTAAAAATTGTATGCATTTATATTTCATAGGTACTGAAAAAAAATTAAATGTGACATGTCGAGCAATTTCACCATCAGGTAAAAAATAAGACTCCTGAGACCCCTTAACCTCTTAAGGGGCGGTGGTATATCTATGAAACCACTTAATTTTAATTCCCAAAGGCCACATTGACACCAAAATAATTTTGGTAAAAACAATTTCAGTTTATTAGATGCGTGAAATGTAGCCCTTTTTCTTATTTACAAGTAAAGTTGTTTTCAAATTTCGGTGTCACTCTTTAATTTCTAAGGTTAAGAAATGAAAATGATCTGCGCCGCAAAGGGTTAAGGGCTCTCATTACTCTTAAAGCTTCTAAATTTTTTAAAATTAAATTTCCTATTATGTTAAACTGCTATCTTTTCTGAATATTTTAATATAATTGTTTTTTTTTTATTCTCATTAGAACAAAAGTTATGGGTTTTAGAATTTTACCCACTCAATAGCTGAAGCGGCGTTTCCGAAACTTGGACGTTGTTTTTCTCCAAATGACATTATTTTTTCATAGCTCGAACTATATCTCAAAATCTTGTATGTATTTTTTCATAATTTTTTTTAATATGTGTTTTATGTTAATCTGTAGAAACTGAACCTAAAATGCCCTTTTTATTGTTCAAAAAAGTTTATTTCTTGGGTGATTATGTTGTTGAAATTTTCAAAAAGTTGCATTAATTAAATACAACTTTGTATTCAAAATAGAAAAATGTTTTAAATTTAAAGCAATTTAGATTCAAGGTATCTGCTACAATCTCATGTTTAAGTCTGCCCCAAAATTTCCATTCTAGTAGCCATATTTATTTTGCAATCGTGCGCGTAAGTTATTATACCAATTTTCTGCTCCACAAAAAAGACAGTTTGGAGCTCCCTGTAAATGCTAATTCTGCCCTTTGCAATTTTTAAAAGGCATAAAATGAAAGATTATACTTATATCTTTCACCTCAATAAAAACTGTTTTTTAATATCATAGAAAATTTAATATATTAAATGTTGAAGATGGTCTCCTTTTTAAAAGTTTTACGATTTTGAGTCCTGAGAACCCTTAAAGAGTATCTGTAAAAAGTTTTCATCGGACCTTTGTCTTTTGACAAACTGTGTCTTTGACTATTTTCAGCTTAGAGACTCTTCGGCGGGACCTCCTAATCTTAATTTTAAACTTACAAACAGAATTAAGAACATTTTAATAAATTTTGCTTTTAAATGAAAGTAACAAACTAAAAAACAAATATTAATTTCTAAAGAAAGTCGTTTGTAAATTATGATGTCAATCAATCATTCCATCATTTTCGAACGAATTTTTTTGTGCCGAAAAGGGTTAATGTAACCCCACAAACAGAAATGCAGCTGAGTTATATCAGCTGATCTTTGAGGCAAAGGTGTTATTCATCTGTGACCAAACCATTGTTCTATGAACAATCTAGCCCCTTCTACATCAGGAAATAGTTAGTAGAAAATACTGTTATAATACTTCATTCTTTTGACGAAAACTGCTTGTATTGGACCTGTTCATATTTTTATTATTTATCTGTATAATAATAAAGAATTTTCTCGGGAACGTTCTATATTCTGTGAGTCAATCAGGGGAAGATAACAATAAAAAAAAGAAATACGAGTATTTTCTTATAGAAAAATTCATGTTATTTAATCGGGTGGTAAAATATGGCCAAAATTTTTAATAAGAAAATGCATGTATTTAACCTTTTTTGACAAATATATTTTCCTTGATATGTCAAAACTTTGTAATTGTACAAGAACTATAAACGAAAATTTTTGCATTTTTAAATGGGAGACAGTTTTCATTTTATGTATAAACGCTTTCCTCGCGAAAGCAGGGAAAATTTATATTTAAGATAAAAGAAGTGCGGCAAATGGCACAAAACGAAAAAAATTAGATGTATGTACGGTTAATTTTAAGGTTTGACCAATCATCCATTTGTGAATATACATTTTCATATGTTTTTATACATTATTTGTGCATTTATATTCGTTGGTTTCTATCTTTAAACCATTTGTAGAATTTCCCCAAGTAACAAAACGGTAAAAAAGGGGGGAAAGCTAAACAAAATATGTAGCTGTGGAAAGGTCTACTTAAAGGATTTTAAATTTGAATTTATAACTTTAGAGTTATAAAAATGTTTCCGAAGAAACTGCAACAAGAAGTAATATTTCAATATCATAATAAGTGAATTTCTTTCACTTATCTTACAACGTGCAAAAGGATTTGCCACTGTAATTTCTGGCGTATTGTCCGCGGATCACTCAAATCTTTTTGGACCTAGAAATATTATTTAATAATTGAAGACAAATATTTACGGTGACGTAATTAGTTACATTTCTTTTAAAAGAATTTCTGGGTCGAAAACGGATTGTTTAATCCGCGGATTATAAACCGGGAATTACGGTATATTTTCTACACTTTTAATGCATAAATCATGAATCTAGAAAAAATTCAAAGTAAAAATTTGTACTAGAAAAGGTAATTTTATGTTTAAGTATATTTTGGTGCTAACTTGCATATATATAGATACCACAACGTTAAAGATTTATATACTTACTTGCAGACAAATCTCTAAGAATTCATCGAAGGTTACTTTGCCATCTCTATTTATATCCAGTCTCTAAAAGAAAATACAATATTCTTATTATTAAATGTCGTAATTTGGAAAAATATTAGAACATTAATTATTTTTTTAAATCAGTTTATTCAATTTGAATCTAAAAATAATGTTTTATCTTCAAAATCCGTATCTGATGAAATTGGGAGTAAATGTATACAGGGTGCGTAGTGATCAAGAAACTCAAAAGATTTTAATTCTTTTAGTATCAGAAATTCTTTAAAGTACTGGTTGTTAGATCTGAAAAAGGATTTCATATTCATTAAATGAAACAAATATTACATTATAAAAATTCTGGTAAAAGGTCCTTACAAGGTCCTTCCAGACTACGCACCCTGGTATAATTAAATTTTAGAGAATGCGAACTGCTGTTACAGCACAAAAGAAATGTGAAATGATTCTGGCCACATAGATGGCAAACATTTTGATTCCTGACTATCACTAATTACGAAATTAAAATTTTCAGGGTTCCTACGAATCAAGTGATTTAGGGGTTTTTAGGTGTTTTAGCATAAGAAATTTCATGAAGTACTGGTCGCTATATCCAAAGCTAGATTCCCTCCCCTTTCCCCCCATTGAATAACGTAATTTTTACTTTACAAAAATTCTGATAAAAAGTGTTTGAAGCATACGAACTCTGTTTTTACTTTATTTTGTGACAAAAATTTGCAAATAATAAAGATAAGGAACTATCTAGAAATAGTAGCACAATGAGAAATAAGGGCAGCTATTATTACATATTTTAGTCTTATATTGATCAAATAACTTTATCTAAAATTCCTTAATAATTATTGCAAGTATGGATATGGAAAGTCAGAAATCAGTTTTACAATGTTTTATCGTCTTAGTTAAAAACAAACTCTTACCTAATACGGACAGCACTATCTAAAAACGTAATGCAGCTAAAAATAATGTGCACTATCATAAATGAAAATATTGTTTGGCATTTCATTACTAAACTAAATCAAAATTAAAAGCTGTTGATCTATGATCTATTTCTATGCGTTAATCGGAGCGTTCTATTAATAAGAAACAGCACAATTCCATGTATCAGTAATTATCTGGAATTAAAACAAGTTTATAAAATAAATGTGTGAATTTATACAGTAATTTCTTGCACGAATAATTTAAGTAATATCGCATACTTGTTATTGAATTTTAAAATCGCTCACTTTAATTTCGTGCATGTTTTATCAACGGCATCAAAAGTAAGGAATTCCACATTTTTTACTTGAGATCTTCGATTTATTGAACTTCAAGATATTCTTAATAATGAACTGCTTAAAATTACTTACTTTAAATTATGACTATTAAGAAAAACGAACTGGCATATCCTTAAATAGTACAACTTCAACTGAAACCTCTTTCGCAGGGGCTCACGGAAGGCCGTGACAAACTTCTACGATCAAATTCAAGCGGAAATTTTCTCTCCATACAAGAGCCTTATTAAAGGACAATTTTAGTCAAATACAGGGTGATTCAGCTCGTCGGTGACAAACTTTAAGGATCGATAGAGCACACCTAGACGAACATTTTTGAATAGGGAATGTAGGGTCCCTGACGCGATGGTAAGGCGCTAGGCGCTTTCGAAAATTTGGGTGCCGAAATTCGAAACGTCATAAAAACTAGGGAAATGGTTAGATTTTCTTGCTTGTTGCGTCGAAATGATTCTGTTTGTTTAGACTTTCTTCAGTACCAATTTGATAAGCGTATCTCTTAAAACATGGATAGGGGGCGCTGCAGACTTTGGAGAGCTAGACAACAACTTTAAGCCCGTTATTTTGATAATTTAACACATGCTCGCCAAAGTTTATACTCTAACTTAAAGTTTGAACCCAAAGTAGAGCCCTGCAAAAAGCGTAAGAGCCGGAATAAAATGTCAAAGTACAGGGTGGTCGAAACTCGAAGGCTCCTAAGAGATAAACAAACAGATTTCTTGACTTATGGCATGCATTTTCATGATTCTGTTTGCTGGGGCTCTCTGAAACTCAGTTGAACGGTACAAAAAGAAACATCGATAGGGGGCGCTTTGGGCAAAAAAACATAATTCGTTGACATTTCGGACGCTAACTGGAAACGGGGCGCTACGATCAGTTAGAAACAAAACAAGAGAGTAATTTACTTATCATAAGAAGCTATTAAAACTGCAGTTTTTTTTTTTTTTTTAACAAACATAGCTGGTTTCAATCATGCACAATGCGCGCAATAAAATTTATATAAGGTGCTTTTTGCTGATTTATGCAAAAGATATCGTACCATATCGATATGCAAAAGATACGTAATGCGTAGACGACAACGCGAGATGACGTAGTTGTATGCGCAGACACGTCTTTTGAACGTGCGGTACCTACTTAAGCTTCGGGTTACTTGTCTGCAGATCGGTAGTAGGATGGAACGGTACACAAACTCTGAATTGGCTGACATGCATTTGGCGTATGGCGCTGCTGGTTGTAATGGACGAGCCGCTCAGCGGTTGTACGCCGAGCGTTACCCCAACAGGCAAATCCCCTGCCATGCCTTCTTCGCTCGAGTACACCAGAGGTTGTCCACAACGGGATCTTTCGACGGAGGCAGGCCTGAACGGGAGTGATCAGTGAGCACCCCCGACAACGAAGAGGCTGTGCTTAACCTGGTTGAGGACAACCCAGGTCTTAGCACGAGAGATATCGCCAGACATGTTGGCATTTCGCAAGCAACTGCGTGGCGCATCTTACGTTCCCGGAATCTGCACCCCTACCACATCCAGCGGGTGCAGTTGCTCAGAGAGCAGGATTTTGGCCCTCGAGTGGAATTCTCAAGATGGTACTTGGCGATGAGATCCAGGGATCCCCGTTTTGTAAACAGCATTTTGTTTACGGACGAGTCCACCTTCAGCCGGGAGGGAATGTGGAACGCCCACAACAGTCATGTGTGGTGTGATGAAAATCCACATGAAACCAGAAGCCGAGCAGCCCAGGAGCGTTTCTCAGTAAATGTGTGGGCCGGCATTCAGGGGGATTGCCTCATTGGCCCTTATTTGTTACCCGAACGGCTGACAGGTGGAAATTACCTGATTTTCCTGGATCAAGTGCTGCCGCAGCTTCTGGAGGAGGCGCACGTACCCGAAGGTTCGCGTCGCCAGATGTGGTTCCAGCACGATGGAGCTCCGGCCCATTACACGAACGACGTGCGTCTCCATCTAAACGCAAGGTATGGCCAGCGGTGGATCGGGCGTGGGGGTCCAGTTCACTGGCCTGCCCGATCACCAGACCTCACCTGCTTGGATTTCTTCCTTTGGGGTTACCTGAAGGCCGAGGTATAACATACACCTGTCAGCAGTGCTGAAGAACTTGTGGCGCGCATTGTGGCAGCTGCAGGGCAGATCAGAGATACTCCTGGCATTGTTGGAAACACACACTCCTCAATGCGACGGAGGTGCGAAGCCTGCATCATGGCCCAAGGTCGAAATTTCGAGCATCTTCTGTAGTGTTATTTTTTGTAAATAAATTTCCAGTATCATTGATGTTTTTGGTCTAAATTTATTCAGAAGTGTTGAGCAGAGGTAGAAAATGTGTTTTCATTATTACTAACTGATCGTAGAGCCCCGTTTCCAGTTAGCGTCCGAAATGTCAACGAATTATGTTTTTTGCCCAAAGCGCCCCCTATCGATGTTTCTTTTTGTACCGTTCAACTGAGTTTCAGAGAGCCCCAGCAAACAGAATCATGAAAATGCATGCCATAAGTCAAGAAATCTGTTTGTTTATCTCTTAGGAGCCTTCGAGTTTCGACCACCCTGTACTTTGACATTTTATTCCGGCTCTTACGCTTTTTACAGGGCTCTACTTTTGGGTTCAAACTTTAAGTTAGAGTATAAACTTTGGCGAGCATGTGTTAAATTATCAAAATAACGGGCTTAAAGTTGTTGTCTAGCTCTCCAAAGTCTGCAGCGCCCCCTATCCAGGTTTTAAGAGATACGCTTATCAAATTGGTACTGAAGAAAGTCTAAACAAACAGAATCATTTCGACGCAACAAGCAAGAAAATCTAACCATTTCCCTAGTTTTTATGACGTTTCGAATTTCGGCACCCAAATTTTCGAAAGCGCCTAGCGCCTTACCATCGCGTCAGGGACCCTACATTCCCTATTCAAAAATGTTCGTCTAGGTGTGCTCTATCGATCCTTAAAGTTTGTCACCGACGAGCTGAATCACCCTGTATAATGGCAAAAACTAACTTTCATTTTTACTAGTATAGATTTACTTCACTGGTAGTAGTTCAACCATATTCTGACAACTAATATAACTTCCTCTTCCTGTCAGTGAGAAGATTATAATATCTGGCCAAATTCACACCAGTAAAAAGAAATAGAAATTATATACGATAATTCTGAGTGAAATTTCCCATGAATAAGGCGCTTAATTTAGACGAAATTTTCTATTCATGTTTACTGGTGAAACTTTTCATCCGCACTAATAGGAAACTAAAGATGCAATTATAAAAAAAACTGCAGACATCTAATAACCTCCTCATATCACTCACAACAGCTAGACTATAGACAGTATGTGTCATCCATTTTATTCATAACTCCATTCTTTATAAAAAACAAAAATTACTGTATGTAAAAAATTGTGAGTTTTTTTTTTTCATAAAAAGACTATATTATGCAGTGCAATTACTACACATTTTACGAACATTGTCTTCATACTTTTTAAACTATTATTCTTTGTTATCAAAAAAAAAAACATTAAATTGAAATATCAAAATTTAATATCAAAATTATTATCAAAATCAAATTTTAATATCAAAATTGCAAAAAGCACCAATAAAATTTTTATAAAATTTTTCTTTTACAACGAAAGCTTAAATTAGGATATTCTTAATTTCTAAAAATGTCGTTTATAAATTCCGTTGAAAGACGATGATTTCTCATTTTACTAACGCAATTTGCCCGTGCCGGAAACAGTTAAAAAACATTTTTGATAACAAAGAATAATAGTTTAAAAAGTATGAAGACAATGTTCGTAAAATGTGTAGTAATTGCACTGCATAATATAGTCTTTTTATGAAAAAAAAAAACTCACAATTTTTTACATACAGTAATTTTTGTTTTTTATAAAGAATGGAGTTATGAATAAAATGGATGACACATACTGTCTATAGTCTAGCTGTTGTGAGTGATATGAGGAGGTTATTAGATGTCTGCAGTTTTTTTTATAATTGCATCTTTAGTTTCCTATTAGTGCGGATGAAAAGTTTCACCAGTAAACATGAATAGAAAATTTCGTCTAAATTAAGCGCCTTATTCATGGGAAATTTCACTCAGAATTATCGTATATAATTTCTATTTCTTTTTACTGGTGTGAATTTGGCCAGATATTATAATCTTCTCACTGACAGGAAGAGGAAGTTGTATTAGTTGTCAGAATATGGTTGAACTACTACCAGTGAAGTAAATCTCCACTAGTAAAAATGAAAGTTAGTTTTTGCCATTATACAGGGTGATTCAGCTCGTCGGTGACAAACTTTAAGGATCGATAGAGCACACCTAGACGAACATTTTTGAATAGGGAATGTAGGGTCCCTGACGCGATGGTAAGGCGCTAGGCGCTTTCGAAAATTTGGGTGCCGAAATTCGAAACGTCATAAAAACTAGGGAAATGGTTAGATTTTCTTGCTTGTTGCGTCGAAATGATTCTGTTTGTTTAGACTTTCTTCAGTACCAATTTGATAAGCGTATCTCTTAAAACCTGGATAGGGGGCGCTGCAGACTTTGGAGAGCTAGACAACAACTTTAAGCCCGTTATTTTGATAATTTAACACATGCTCGCCAAAGTTTATACTCTAACTTAAAGTTTGAACCCAAAAGTAGAGCCCTGTAAAAAGCGTAAGAGCCGGAATAAAATGTCAAAGTACAGGGTGGTCGAAACTCGAAGGCTCCTAAGAGATAAACAAACAGATTTCTTGACTTATGGCATGCATTTTCATGATTCTGTTTGCTGGGGCTCTCTGAAACTCAGTTGAACGGTACAAAAAGAAACATCGATAGGGGGCGCTTTGGGCAAAAAACATAATTCGTTGACATTTCGGACGCTAACTGGAAACGGGGCTCTACGATCAGTTAGTAATAATGAAAACACATTTTCTACCTCTGCTCAACACTTCTGAATAAATTTAGACCAAAAACATCAATGATACTGGAAATTTATTTACAAAAAATAACACTACAGAAGATGCTCGAAATTTCGACCTTGGGCCATGATGCAGGCTTCGCTCCTCCGTCGCATTGAGGAGTGTGTGTTTCCAACAATGCCAGGAGTATCTCTGATCTGCCCTGCAGCTGCCACAATGCGCGCCACAAGTTCTTCAGCACTGCTGACAGGTGTATGGTATACCTCGGCCTTCAGGTAACCCCAAAGGAAGAAATCCAAGCAGGTGAGGTCTGGTGATCGGGCAGGCCAGTGAACTGGACCCCCACGCCCGATCCACCACTGGCCATACCTTGCGTTTAGATGGAGACGCACGTCGTTCGTGTAATGGGCCGGAGCTCCATCGTGCTGGAACCACATCTGGCGACGCGAACCTTCGGGTACGTGCTCCTCCTCCAGAAGCTGCGGCAGCACTTGATCCAGGAAAATCAGGTAATTTCCACCTGTCAGCCGTTCGGGTAACAAATAAGGGCCAATGAGGCAATCCCCCAGAATGCCGGCCCACACATTTACTGAGAAACGCTCCTGGGCTGCTCGGCTTCTGGTTTCATGTGGATTTTCATCACACCACACATGACTGTTGTGGGCGTTCCACATTCCCTCCCGGCTGAAGGTGGACTCGTCCGTAAACAAAATGCTGTTTACAAAACGGGGATCCCTGGATCTCATCGCCAAGTACCATCTTGAGAATTCCACTCGAGGGCCAAAATCCTGCTCTCTGAGCAACTGCACCCGCTGGATGTGGTAGGGGTGCAGATTCCGGGAACGTAAGATGCGCCACGCAGTTGCTTGCGAAATGCCAACATGTCTGGCGATATCTCTCGTGCTAAGACCTGGGTTGTCCTCAACCAGGTTAAGCACAGCCTCTTCGTTGTCGGGGGTGCTCACTGATCACTCCCGTTCAGGCCTGCCTCCGTCGAAAGATCCCGTTGTGGACAACCTCTGGTGTACTCGAGCGAAGAAGGCATGGCAGGGGATTTGCCTGTTGGGGTAACGCTCGGCGTACAACCGCTGAGCGGCTCGTCCATTACAACCAGCAGCGCCATACGCCAAATGCATGTCAGCCAATTCAGAGTTTGTGTACCGTTCCATCCTACTACCGATCTGCAGACAAGTAACCCGAAGCTTAAGTAGGTACCGCACGTTCAAAAGACGTGTCTGCGCATACAACTACGTCATCTCGCGTTGTCGTCTACGCATTACGTATCTTTTGCATATCGATATGGTACGATATCTTTTGCATAAATCAGCAAAAAGCATCTTATGTAAATTTTATTGCGCGCATTGTGCATGATTGAAACCAGCTATGTTTGTTAAAAAAAACAAACAAACTGCAGTTTTAATAGCTTCTTATGATAAGTAAATTACTCTCTTGTTTTGTTTCTAACTGATCGTAGCGCCCCGTTTCCAGTTAGCGTCCGAAATGTCAACGAATTATGTTTTTTGCCCAAAGCGCCCCCTATCGATGTTTCTTTTTGTACCGTTCAACTGAGTTTCAGAGAGCCCCAGCAAACAGAATCATGAAAATGCATGCCATAAGTCAAAAAATCTGTTTGTTTATCTCTTAGGAGCCTTCGAGTTTCGACCACCCTGTACTTTGACATTTTATTCCGGCTCTTACGCTTTTTGCAGGGCTCTACTTTTGGGTTCAAACTTTAAGTTAGAGTATAAACTTTGGCGAGCATGTGTTAAATTATCAAAATAACGGGCTTAAAGTTGTTGTCTAGCTCTCCAAAGTCTGCAGCGCCCCCTATCCATGTTTTAAGAGATACGCTTATCAATTTGGTACTGAAGAAAGTCTAAACAAACAGAATCATTTCGACGCAACAAGCAAGAAAATCTAACCATTTCCCTAGTTTTTATGACGTTTCGAATTTCGGCACCCAAATTTTCGAAAGCGCCTAGCGCCTTACCATCGCGTCAGGGACCCTACATTCCCTATTCAAAAATGTTCGTCTAGGTGTGCTCTATCGATCCTTAAAGTTTGTCACCGACGAGCTGAATCACCCTGTATAATGGCAAAAACTAACTTTCATTTTTACTAGTGGAGATTTACTTCACTGGTAGTAGTTCAACCATATTCTGACAACTAATACAACTTCCTCTTCCTGTCAGTGAGAAGATTATAATATCTGGCCAAATTCACACCAGTAAAAAGAAATAGAAATTATATACGATAATTCTGAGTGAAATTTCCCATGAATAAGGCGCTTAATTTAGACGAAATTTTCTATTCATGTTTACTGGTGAAACTTTTCATCCGCACTAATAGGAAACTAAAGATGCAATTATAAAAAAAACTGCAGACATCTAATAACCTCCTCATATCACTCACAACAGCTAGACTATAGACAGTATGTGTCATCCATTTTATTCATAACTCCATTCTTTATAAAAAACAAAAATTACTGTATGTAAAAAATTGTGAGTTTTTTTTTTTCATAAAAAGACTATATTATGCAGTGCAATTACTACACATTTTACGAACATTGTCTTCATACTTTTTAAACTATTATTCTTTGTTATCAAAAATGTTTTTTAACTGTTTCCGGCACGGGCAAATTGCGTTAGTAAAATGAGAAATCATCGTCTTTCAACGGAATTTATAAACGACATTTTTAGAAATTAAGAATATCCTAATTTAAGCTTTCGTTGTAAAAGAAAAATTTTATAAAAATTTTATTGGTGCTGTTTGCAATTTTGGAATTAAATTTAGGTAACCCGGACTGGGCACAGTGTGTCGGAAAGGGATAAAACACGAATTTTCATAAATGTTTGATGATAAAAATCCAGGTTAAATTTTCTTCAAACATATTTATATTGTGATTCACTACAGCATGCCGCTCATTCTTTGAAGAACCTGGACAAGAAATATAAATTTTATATGTTCATCAGTTACTAAGAGTATGTAGTTATTGTACTAAAAAGCTATAGGGGAGAGTGGGGATACTTGAGCCACCCCTATTATCTCTACAGTCGGTCAATTTTTCTTTCTAAAACTGCAACATGGTAACATATTTATAGTTCTGAACATGTAAAAAAGAAATCACATACCTCGGTACCATTTTGAAAGTATGGTGATTAACCCTTTGAGCTCTGCTGGTAGAATTTTCTACCACATAATTTTAATTCTGAAATGTCACTGTTATAAAATGAAATGAAGTGAAACTAATTGAACGCGCTGTGCGTAAATTAAGAAAATGAAAATATCGTCTGATTTTATTGTTATTATTCGAAGAACTTTGACAAGTGTATGAGAACGATTGAGTTCTCTGAATGTAATGACGGATGTGGCTTTTACATGGAATTAAACGACATTTTTTATAATATATGGACTTTTAGATTAATTTGAACTTAGAATAAGTTTATCTTAACAGATGATTTCCATTTTAATTCAAGAGCTCCAAGCATCGCGTAGATGCAACCCGCAAATGAAGACATGCATGGTTAGTAAGTAATTTTTAAACTAACCCTATTTTCGAATTTCTAACAGTCACAACGACACCAGAAAATTCGACCAAATTTATTTGAAAAAGGTTTAATGCATTTTTTTTTTCGCATATATTGTAAATCGGTTTTTTTCTTTGCAAAATACTGGTGCGAATGTGACATCTGGCTCAAGTATCCCCTCCATGGGGATACTTGAGCAACGATGTAAAAGAAAAAGTAAAAATTTATTAGACATAGAAAAATAGTTCAAAATTAATTGAGAGTGGTTTTCAATTGAAGAAAAAATATTAAATTTTCATTTTCAATATTTTATTTTGTTCGAAGAAATTATAAAAAATTTAAAAAAAAAATTAAATTTAAAAAATGGCTCAAGTATCCCCATCTTCCCCTACCATTATGCCTCTTATACATTAAACTTAAAAAACATTTTTAGAAAACAAAATTGTTGTTAGTCTCTCTGAGTGTTCGTAAACGCTGTATCTCCCAAACAAATTGCGATAGAGACTTGAAATTCGGTGTGTACTTAGTATGAATGAATTGAAAGACGCATATTGAATATCAGTAACCTCCATTATCCGAAACTTTTTTTTACGGAATCCCGAAATATTCGTCCTGATGAAAGGTACATAGTTTTTTCTCTAAGGAGTGAATGCCAACACAACACGCACACACACACACAAAAAAACATACATTTTGCCAAAAATAATAAATGGATAACTAATAATAAATGGATATATATAATAATAAATAATAAATGGATAACTAATTACCGAGAAATATGTAATCATATTTTCCAAGCTTTTCAATTTTTCATAACCCTTTATTTCATTCAAATTTCATTTCATATATTTCAATTGTAATTGAAACGCTTTATTCGACGCAGTAAAGTATTATTTAATATGGTTATTATTTTTGGAGTTATAAAAAATGTTCCTCTTACGCAATTCAGTGCTATTCATCCACCTCGTCGATCAAAAGCTATCTCCAAATTATAAGATTAAATGTCAATAATAGTTTATCGTAACTGTCCCATTCACTAGACATTAAACACGCTATACTTGTTAGTTACGTTTTCAAGAGATCTTTTATTCGACGTTTAATTTGTATTTTTATTTATCTTTTACTAATTTGTCTATGTTTTTGTTATTTAAAATAAAAATAATGTCAGTTTGTATAATTTACAAGTAATTTGGCTATTTATATAATTTGCCATTATAGACCGATGGGATAATCAAGAAAAATCGGCAAGTCAGTAATAGAGCATTACTATGTATTAAAAATATCTTAACACATGTTTACATTTTATTTTGAAATTGAAATGTATTTTATAAATAATTTACACGTCTTATTTTCATATTTTATATTATGCATACCATTGGTGTGTAAGTATTATAGAAACCCCCAACATCTATTCATATACTTACGTTGTAACTTTCAGTTCACGATAAGGAACATTTGAGTGATTTTCAAACTCTAAAAATCAATTACAAAAAATAAGTTTATACATACGTCGAAGACTTTGTCGGCGTGTTCTCTTGTGGATTCTTCGGAAACCATTGGTTCCGTAAATCGACCGAGTAAACTGTAGATCGAACTAATTATCTCTTGCATTTCCTCTCGAGTTATGCATCCATCTCCATTGATGTCATACAAATTAAATGTCCATTGCAGTTTCTCAGTAGGTGATCCTCTGGAGATAGTAGACAATCCCATAACGAATTCCTAAAGAAAGGATTAGCATAAATAATATTCTTTATATCACAAAATATTTACAAAATTGACTAATTTCATATATTTCAATGAGAAAGCTTTATTAAATGAAAATGTTTGACTATCTCTAATAGAGAGAATGAATTCTCGAAATCTCCTTTAATGTGTAATTAATACATGGTTTTATTTATAAATAAATATGCTATTTAATTTAATTCCCAATTGTCAGAATTGCGCAGAAACTTTTGATTAAAATTTGCCTTCATAAAGTACGCAAAGGAAATTTTTTATTTATTATCAAATCAAATTTTTCATGGATGCTTGTGAAATTCTTTCATTTTAACTTTCTAGGAACATTATTTATTTGAATATAGAAGGTCAAAATCTTTTCTTACTGGCTCCTCTATCATCATTTTTATCTCGAAATTTCACTTTAAGACCGAAATATTTTGAAGAATAATTTTTACTTTAAATACCGTGATTTCCGGCGCACAATCCGTGGATCAAACAATCATTTTTCGACTCAGAAAGTTTTAAAATGAAATGTAACTTTTTAGATCGAGGTAAATATTTGGCTTCATTTACTAAATAAAATTTCTGGATCGAAAAATAGTTGTTCGATACGTGGATTATACACCGGAAATTACGGTAATTTAGAATAGTCTCGAATTAAATAATTCTGAAAACATGAGAAAAATATTATCATTTTTTTAAAATCATATTTTCGTATAAAAAAAGAAAATAATCAGCACAATGTAATATCTGCAGTATTCCCTATGTTCCGTTGTTTGAAAAACATCAATTTTAAAGTGAAAAATTCGTGGTAGTTTTTTGTAACGGCTGCAAGAAAAACCATTTCCATGTAAATTTCTGGGGAATTTGTAGACAAGACTTTTCTTTAACAGAAAAGTGTTCTAAAGTAGGACTGAGTGAGAGCGCTGCATCTACCGATGCAGTCATGGATAAAAGAGATAAAGACATATCGTGTAGAGTTTATCAAATGCGAGTGAAGCAACTCAGTAGGTTGTCCCAAGATGGCGGATGATATTTTGAATCGGATCAACAGTTTTTAATTAACATCAAAACAAAATACAACCAATAAATTTTGAACAGAAAGTTTCATCTTATTTTAGCAGCTTATTCATACAAAATTTCCCTCACAATTATACTACAAATGTTTTTTCTTTTATACTGGCAACATTTGGCCTGGTTATTACAATTGCCTTCACTGAATTGACAGGAATCTATTTAGGACAATGGAAACGCGGGACAACTGCCGAAGTAATCTTCCACCAGTAAAAACAAATATGGGTTATTGCTGATAATTATAACTGACATTCTGATTAGAAAGGCGATTAAAGGAGCTGAAAATTTCTATTCAAACTTACTGGTGGAAGATTTGAATGGCGGTAATGAATCACTGCGAAACCGGTTACAGCTGAAACTTCAGTATTTTGAAGACATGTTATTTCCTCTTTACTTACAATTCTATACATACACTACGTACTAAATTAGAGTTCTTATAATGACACACTACTCAAAAGAACTTTACATTTTGAAAGGAAATCCACTTTTAAGATTCTTATGACTGATTTTCAGTAATTGCTTTTTAAATAAATATGTGCAGTAGAGGGTGTGAATGCCAAAATATCCTTGTAGATGTTCTAAATACCTACATTTATTTATAAATAATTATTTACCTTGAACTTGATTCATGCCGTAAACTATTTCTAAGGGGTAGTATGTTATTAATGCTATTTAAATTAAATTGCCAGCTTCGAAAATTGCACAATAGTTTATGATTAAAGGTGATTTGCATAGTGTATTGGAAAAAAATATTTTACTTATATTCAAATCAATTTTATCGTAATTGTTTGTGATATTATTTCATTTCAACAATTTAGTAATACAGTTTGTTAGCAACTGAAACAGTCAAAATCTTTTGTTATATCCCCTAAATACACGGCTTTATTTCTAAATAATTATTTTCATTGAACTTAATGAGTACTTTAATGCGTTTGGAAACATTTTCGTTTCATAATAAACGTTCTACAAATTCAAGGTTTGTGTTAAAAACAGATAGGTCAATGCATTGTGGAGAATCATGTTTTAACGCCAAAAGGGCGATGAATCCTGATCTTAGCTGTACGCGTGGCAACCCTCCTGGGCTCAAGATATTTTTTGTTTTGTTTATGTTTCAGAGAGAGAAAAAAAATACGAGATGTGATGACAAGCGTGGATGGAACAAATATTCTAAACTATATCGAATTTCATGTAAATAGTGTAACATATGTGTATATATTTATGTATATATTTTCTTCCAATTAAAAAGAAGTAAAGAAGATGCCCGTTTTGAAATTTTTGAATAAGTGTCAATTGACTAAATGAAATTTGTGTTCAATACAGCCACCAGACGACGTGACATGCATAGCACGATAGCTGTACTCTACTGAAGGCAGTGATTGGTCCAATTCTATGTTCGTTTGAACAGATTTCCGTTTAAAAGTACAAAAAATACAGATTCAAGGTTCGTTTTCAGAATCAATCCCAAAGTGTTCACATTAATCCTAGTGTACACTAAAGAAAGTAATGTGCTTCCACCACTCTTTGCAACACTAAGATCGTTTGAATAGATTTTCGCTTAAAAATACAAAATCATAAACACTCAACAATGCACTTTGTTAAAGGCAAGGGAGGCTAAAACGTTAAATTCGTTTGGAATTTCGTTTAAAAATACGTAATCGTTCACTACTGACTTTTGGTATATTTTTAGTTATTAGAACAGGATGGAGCAACGTTAATCACCAATGTCAAGAACAAGGTTCGCACACTCCTTGGAATTTCCAAGGACTCTGGCACCACTATTAAAGATAAAAAAAATTACATTTAATTTTTAAACCACAACATTCATTCACAGATTTTACGCTATTTTTTCTGCAGTGAAACATTTTGAAAATATTCTTAAAATTTAGTGGTAGAACTGTGCGAACTCTGAAGAAGTATTTAAATATTATTAAAACAATACATTGATCACAAGAACAACGATACTTATCTGAAAAATTCAGAATGTGTATTTGCCTCACTAAAATTTTACGTATTCTAAATGGTAAAAAATGGAGTTTCAGGTTTAGACTTATTCTTAAAATTGACTGATATTTACTGATTTTCTGATAATTTGATAGCCAGTTTTAGGAAACACATGAAAACTTATTAAGGGGATTGTTAACAATGATGAATTTATTAAAACAAAAATTATACATCTTTATTTTAAGGCCAGTACTAAAATATTGAGCTGTGAGACGTACACAGCGTATGTCATGCTATTTTGGTCATTTCCGACAATGACATATGCAGCGTATGCCATGCTATTTTGGTCATTTACGTCAATTACATCCCACTGGCTCCATTGCACACACTCTTTGTGTGGAGCTCCTGGTTGTACTTCTCTTGTGTTGTAATATTTTCTTGTGTGCTATCTCGTCCCTGTATACTGACGATGGCTTATAAGCAGGCTTCATGTCGAGCACACAAGTCAGATGTATGTTGTTCAATAAACCAAGAAACGTCAATTACGTGCGCAGCATTCGTCCTAATAACAGGCTGATTTTTTAATTAGACATTCCGAATTCTCACCAAAAAATTTTTGCTCTTATTTTGGATTTGTAAGATGATTGATTTTCCTTAAAAAAAGTAAACGAAAAATGCTAATTAAATTTTTGGAATGCGAATTCAGAATTTCTAAAAGAAAAAATCTGCAGATACGGCAACATTGGTGGCTAGTGATATACATCCGATAACAGCTTTAAGAGTGTAAGGGGTTAATTATGTTATTATCAGACGTAGTGTGATGACTATGTTCTCTACTACTATTTTTAATCAACAGTTTTCGTTATATATTTCTACAACTTTTTTAAAAGAAATAATTTTCGCTGTGAGTTTCCGCATTATAGTAGCCAAAAATGTCAGCGTGTGGAACTATGTATTGTCAAAATTAATATGCAACGAACTGGGCATTTTAGATAAGTTTAATTAGAAATAAAATGCTGTATCGTATAAATCTAATATTTTTGATTGGATCAGAACCCTTATAAAAATTACTAATAGTGATACAAAAATATGAAAACGATTTTTTCTTAAGGAAAATATACGCGTTAAGTTTTCAAAGCATTTTTTTTTTCTCAAACTAAAATTCAAACAGTTTACAAGTCTAAACCTGAATTATTATCATTATTATTATTATCAGTTTTTAAGTTTATGCGGCTAAGTAAGGTGAATATTACTTTTAAAAAATTGCGATATGCTACACTTTTATAGCACTGAGTGAGCTGATTAGTTGTAAAAGCCCATGTGAAATGTGCATACAACGAAATCTTTTAGTTAATCCTTTCAAGGGCAATGATATGTTTATGAAAGTTTTTAATTTTAATTCCCAAATGTCACTACGGCTCAGAATTCAAGCAAAATATTTTTCATATGACCCTTCGAGGGGGAAAGGAATTGCGTATGAATAGTGCTGAATTCCCACAGTAATTTCGATAAACTTTAATTTGAAATAAAAAAAAGCAGTTTCTCAACTATTTTCCCCAAAGTTATAAAAGTATATCTTAATTTAACTTAGGTAGGACATATTATATCCCGTATCCTCTCAAGGGGTTTATATGTAACAAGAAATATAGCGAAATTTCGGTGCCAATCATTTAATTCAAAATATTAGGACTGAAAATATTTTGCTCCTGAGAGAGTTAATCCACAGAATTTTACTGTTGCATAGATGGCAACATCTTACGCTTTTTTGTACCCCAAAAATGTTATAGTAAATTTTATCAGTACAAAAAACCCTGAACGGGTTAAAAGCTTGTGACGCAGCACTTTATCTTATATATCTAAGAATTTTAAATTTGGGACTTAAAACTAATGATATCAAAATTTATGTGACGCTATGCTATTAATTAATATATACATATATTAAAATTTAATTCATTAAGTTTTTATCAATTACATCTTTCATAAATTCAAAATATGAATCTTAAAAGATATGATATCAAAATATAAGTGACGCCTTGACGAGGCTTTAAACAATGTTTTAAAATTCCATTTATTTATTTATTGTCTAAATACATTTTCATATCTAAACAATACTTTTCATTTTCCAATACACTGTTAAATACATCACTTTCACTGAATATATATAATGCACTGAAATGTATTTATTTGAATAAATAGATTTATCTTTTGGGCTACGCTATCCAAAATCAAAAATAACGTTTGAATAAATATTTTTTGCGTCATTGTATCCAAAGTAAGTTAAATAGATGCAAATAGATACAATGACGCAAAAAATATGTATTCATATGTTATTTTTGATTTTGGATAGCGTAGCCCAAAAGATAAATCTATTTATTCAAATAAATACATTTCAGTGCATTATATATATTCAGTGAAAGTGATGTATTTAACAGTGTATTGGAAAATGAAAAGTATTGTTTAGATATGAAAATATATTTAGACAATAAATAAATAAATGGAATTTTAAAACATTGTTTAAAGCCTCGTCAAGGCGTCACTTAAATTTTGATATCATATCTTTTAAGATTCATATTTTGAATTTATGAAAGATGTAATTGATAAAACCTTAATGAATTAAATTTTAATATATGTATATATTAATTAATAGCATAGCGTCGCATAAATTTTGATATCATTAGTTTTAAGTCCCAAATTTAAAATTCTTAGATATATAAGATAAAGTGCTGCGTCACAAGCTTTTAACCCGTTCAGGGTTTTTTGTACTGATATCAGTGCTTTTTTTAGGTTAATAATAAAAAGATAAAAACAAAAAATTAAAGACTAATGCAAAGAATTCATATTCATGATTTCTGATCACCTTTAATTACCCCTCCCCCACCCACTTAAAAAAAGGTATTTCATATTTTATTATTAATATATGCTGTGCTACTTGATTTCGTTAAAAACAACTCTGTAGTAAAGTACGTTAGTATAAGATAAGAAAGTAATGTACATTCAGCACTGTATTTCTAAGAAAGGATTTCATAATCTATGCTGCATGTATAATTTCTCATTCTAGTTAACTATGTTTATTCTTTACACATGATGATACATATACTGCAGATGGATTAAAATGATCAGGAATACAATATTCAGAATGTGCTGGAAAGTATTTCATAATCTATGCTGCGTGCATGATTCTTGTTAATTATGTTTCAAACTTTGTATAGGTTGGTAATATTGCAGATTGATTAAGACTATATTCGTTACAATATTCAGAATATGCTGGAAAGTGTTTCATAATCTATGTTGCACACAGGTGTTTAGCTCACAGGCTATCATAGCCTGAGAGCTTATGTGCCCGCCCGTTCTGTATGTTCGTTCGTATGTGCGTAACGCGATAACTCATGATAAAAATATCCGATCCTCTTAAAATTTTGTATGTAGGTATATCCTGACAAGGCGCTTCCCTGATTAGTTTCTGAAGTTCATTCGATATGTATAAGAGGGGGAACGGGGGGCTCATGCCCCCCGTTAGTTGATATAAATGGGATTTTCATGCAGAATTAAGTTTTCAAAATTTAGATTAGGATCATTCTGATGAGGCGATTCCGTGACTGTTATTAGGTGTTCATTGAATAAGTATAAATAAGGGGAACAGGGGTTCTAATCCCCCCCCCCCGTTAGTTGATATAAATGGGATTTTCATGCAGAATTAAGTTTTCGTTCAAAATTTAGATTAGGATCATTCTGATGAGGCGATTCCGTGACTGTTATTAGGTGTTCATTGAATAAGTATAAATAGGGGGAACAGGGGTTCTAATGCCTCCCCCCCTCTTAATTTATATAAATAGGTTTTTCAAGCAGAATTTTCAGATTTCGTTCAAATCTCTGAATAGTTTTGGAAGTTTAATGGTTAAGTATAAAAGAAGGGGATAACTCCTTTTAAATTATATAAATGCTAAATGGGTTTTTATTAAGAATTATCTAATTTGCTCTGAATTTTGGATATAGATTTTTTATATGATAAAGCATGTCTTTGATAGTATAGGAGGTTCAATGATTAAGTATAAAAAAAGAGGAAAGGGGAGAGCTGTTTCCCCTTCTTAATTTTTTTTTCGAACGGAATTAACCCTTGAAAATATAAGGCTTTAATGTACAATTAGTATTTGTAGCCTGTGAGCTCAATGCCATCAGTTTAACTGGGCAGTATTCTTTTTTATTCTTTATGTTAATTATGATTTGTTCTTTATATAGAGTGGTAAAATTACTGCAAATGGATTAAAATGATAGGCTTACAGTAATGAAAATATGTTGGAAAGTGTTTCATAATCTATACTGTATGTGTAACTTTTCATTCTTGTTAGTTTATTTATGTTTTGCTGTTTGCACAAAACATATATAAACTAACAGGGGGGGGGGAGATTTGCATGGGAAGATTACTGTACAAAGATGAAACTGGTAGGTTTAAAGCATTCAGAATAAAATAGAAAGTATATAAACATGTTTAATTTAAAATTTTTTACTCTCGTTAATTATGCTTTGTTTTTTTGCACAGAATGGTAAAATTATTGTACATGAATGACAATAAGTTTACATTATTCAGAATGAGTCAGAAAATGCATCATAATCGATGCAGTATGCATGACTCTTTGTTCCTGTTAGTTATGTTTTGTGGGGTCATCGAGGCTTCTTGTTAGTTATGTAAGGGGGGGAGAGTTTGTATCGGGTTTAAGATTTTATTAAAATTTCCATGCTCTAGTCTGTACCTATTTACATAATGTTTTTTTTTTCTAAAAATCTTGATTTGGTTGGATAATTGTTTTTTTTTTTTTCGGGTTTGAATCTCGATTCAGTTTGACTTGAATTGGAATTTTCAGGTTCTTGCCGAGTTGCATTTCAAGTACTAGTTTTCAATTCTGGTCAGTGGATGGGGACGGAAAAATATTTTTGTCTTTCTTGAACAGATTTTTATTTCCTAATTTTTTTATTTTACTTTTTTTCTTGGGGGGGGGGGGGGGAATTGGATTGAGTTTCAGGTTATTCGGATCGGGTTTGAGATAGACTTCTATTGGAATTTCCATGATCTGGTCAATACATATCGACATAAATTGTTCTTTTTTTTCTAAAATCTTGATTTGATTAAATACTTTTTTTTTTGGGGGGGGGGACTTGAATCTGGTTTCAGATTGACTTCAAATGGAATTTTCAGGTTCTTGTTGAGTTGCATTTCAAGTATAATATTTTGTCGCAGATAAATTGGGTTACAATTGGATTTTTTTTTTTTTTTTTTTTTTTTGGGGGGGGGGGTAGTGTTTCAACTGGGTTTAGGATAGATTTCAATTGAAATTCTTGTCAGTGTATGTGGACAGAAATTATTTGGTCTTTCTTGGACAGATTTGTGTTTCCATTGTTTTTTCCTTTTCGGGTTTGGATTAGGTTTCATGTTAACTTTCAGACTCTTGTCAGTGTGTATCGGCAGAAATAATTTTCTCTTTTTCGGATTAGGTTAAGGTTCGATGGAAATTTTTTTCAGGTTTCAATCAGGTTCAGTTCAAATGGAATTTTCAAGTTCTGGTCAGGTTGCGCTTTAATGGAAAATATTTTGCCCTGTATAGAATACTGGTCTCCGGTTATATGGAATTTCCTTTTTCAGGTTCAGATTAGGTTTAAGATAGACTAATTGGAATTTCCAGATTTCTGATGACGTATATCTGTGGAAATTAAGTTTTCTTTCCCAAATCGAGATATGGTCGGATAATTTTTTTTTTTTTTTTTTTGGGGGGGGGGGGGTTGAATCTGGTTTCGGTTTGACTTCAAATGTAATTTTCAGGTTCTTGTTCAGTCGCATTTCAATGTATTTTATTTTGCAGCAGATAGATTGAGTTACTTTTGGAGGGATTTTTAG
This sequence comes from Maratus speculifer, assembly GCA_964019185.1. Taxonomy (NCBI): domain Eukaryota; kingdom Metazoa; phylum Arthropoda; class Arachnida; order Araneae; family Salticidae; genus Maratus; species Maratus speculifer. Next base: position 49,955,664 of record OZ025293.1, read on the forward strand.
GTAGATTTCGTATGAAATACTACCTATTGCATTCTCTCCCATGTTGGAATTTCTGAAAAATTTTTGCGGATCTACACGAATCATGACTCCTAGACCCCAAAACCACCATCAGTAAAAAAGTTTATATATATATATCTATCTATCTATCTATCTATCTATCGGTGTATATCACTTTCTTCTAGACACGATAACTTCCATAATTATGCTCAGATCTTCTTCAATCTTTTACATAAAATCAAGGAGCTTAAAATCTCGGTCGAGTTCGTTAATGGGCAAAATCGGACCAAGGGGGTGGAAATAGGGAGGGTTTATGTGAAAACAGAAAAAACGCAATAACTTCTTAATTAAAATAGATATCGAATCAGTTTAAAGTTTATATTACTTCTAAAAAATGGGGTAAAAGTTTCTGTATGATAGATTTTTGATAAAGTTAAAAGTGGGCTCAAGGGGCGAAAAAAACATGGTTTTTGGGAGAAAAAAATTCATAACTTCGTCAATTCTCAAGATATCAAATCCAACTAAATTTTATATAAATGTACTCAATATTATCTAAAACTTTTGTATTAACAAGTTTTTGATAGGACCAATTTTTACCGATGAAAAAAATTAAAAACGAAAAGAAAAAGGGGGGAGGGAAAAGAAAAAACCCATAACTTACTCAATTCTTAAGCAATCAAATCTAATTAAATTTATTTTACATCTTCACAATAAGTTCTACAACTTTTATATTGACAAGTTTTCCATAGAACCAATTCTTATAGCAAAAATAAATTAAACAAAAATAGGAGTTGGAGAAAAAAAACCTTAAATCCAAACTGCTTATATTCTGACTCATTTTAAAATTCATTTTTGATTTTAAACGCATCCAAATGACAGATCCTCTTATTTAGGAACTATATAATACGACGTATTGGCTAATTTTTTGATAAAGGCAGAATATATTTTTTAAAAGGCTGCCAAAAAAGGTATTTTGAACAGATTTCCCGAAATTATTGTCATTAAAAATTGATTAAGTATAACAAATTGCGTTTTTTCTGAGTCATTTTTAAATTCATTTTTGTTCTCAAACCCATCCAATTTACAGGTCCTATTATTTAGGAACTCTATAATGCGACGTATTGGCCAGTTTTTTGATAAAGGCAGAATATATTTTTAAAAAGGCTGCCAAAAAGGGTATTTTGAACAAAATTTCACGAAGTTATCATGATTGAAATTTGAGGAAATTTAAAAAATTGCGTTTTTACCGAGTCATTTTTAAATCTTTTTTCGTTCTCAAACTCATCCAATTTACAGGTTCTCTTATTTAGGAACTATATTATGTGACGGAGTGGCCAGTTTTTTGATAAAGGCAGAATATATTTCAAAAAAAGGCTGCCAAAATGGGCACTTCGCTCAAAATTTCCCAAAGCGATCATGATTAATGAACTGTGGGTATTCAAATAACAAATTGGTTATTTTATGACTCATTTTTAAATCCAATTTTGCTCTGAAACGCATTCAAATGACAGTTTTTTGTTACTTAGGAACTATGTAATGTGCGTATTCTTCGATTTTTTGATAAAGGGTGAATATATATATTTTTAAAAGCTGTCAAAGTAAGCACTTCGCAAAAAAATTTCCCAAAGCGATCATGATAAAAGAATTGAGGTTATATTCAAATAACAAATTGTTTATTTTATGACTCATTTTTAAATTCAATTTTTCTCTCAAACGCATTTAATTGACAGTTTTTTGTTATTTAGGAACTGTGTAATGTGCCGTATTGGTCAGATTTTTGATAAAGGCTAAATATATATTTAAAAAAATCTGTCAAAGTGGGCACTTCGTACAAAATTTCTCAAAGCAATCTTGATTAAAGAATTGTGGATGTATTAAAATAATAAATTGGTTATTTTATGACTCATTTTTAAATTCAATTTTGCTGTCAAACGAATTTAATTAACAGTTTTTTGTTATTTAGGAACTATATAATGAGCATATTGGTCAATTTTTTTAATAAAGTAAGAATATAATTCAAAATATGTTGCCAAAATGGGCATTTGAGTAGAATTTCGTTTAAGAGAATTTTGATAAAACCAGTTCTTACAGAAAAATGAAATTAAAAAAATTTTAAAAGCGGTTGAATAAAGTAGTTAAACTGGGTTTATCTCTAATCATTTTATTTTATTTTTATTTATTTATTTATTTATTTATTTATTTATTTATTTTGAGATGAAAACTTTTCGAAATCTACCTCCGCCTATAGGCCATGCCGAAAGGGATTTTTTCTTTCTGGTTTTGGATTGTATAGGATAGATTTCAATAGGAATTTTTCGATTCTGGTCAATGTATGTCAATGGAAATTATTTTGTCTTTCTTGGACAAATTTATCTTTCCATTAAATTTTTGTTGGTTTAGAATGGGTTTCAGGATAACTTGTAGGTTCTTGTTGGCAGACTTGTATAAAACCAAAAACTTTCTGCAAATTAATTTAATGTTGGGTGTAATTCGCATTTTTTGCGCAATTCATGGTCATCATTCGTGTTTTTTATGCGATTTATGAATGTAATTTGCATTTTTGAGCAATTTATAGACATAATTCGCAATTTTTATGCGATTAATGAATGTAATTTACATTTTACATGATTTATGGACGTAATTTGCTATTTTTATGCAATTCATAGACATAATTTGCGTTTTTTCAGCTTTCTGTTGATGAAATTTGTGTTTTTTTAATCGATTTATTGACGTTATTTATGTTTTTATATGATTTATGAATGTAATTTGCTTTTTTTACCAATTCTTGGACGTAATTTGCATTTTTTGTAATTTATGAACGTTATTAGTGTTTTTTTGCATGATTCATGGAAGTGATTTGCATTTTTTGAGTGATTTATGAATGTAATTCACGTTTTTATGCGTTTCATGGACGTAATTTGTGTTTTTTGAACGATTCATGAATGTAATTCGCGTTTTTTATGCAATTCATGAATGCAAAACACTATTCGCTATTTTTATGCGATTTATAGACGTAATTTGCGTTTCAGCTTTCTGCTGCCAAAATTCGTGTTTTTTGAGCGATTTATGAACATAATTTCTGTTTTACTACACGATTCATAGACATAATTTGTGTTTATCATACAATTTCTGAACGTAATTCTCACTTTTTAAAACAATTCATGGACGTAATTCACGTTTTGACGATTTGTGGACCCAAGTCGCGTTTTCTATGCGATTCATGGACATAATTCGCGATTTTTATGCGATTAATGAATGTAATTTACATTTTACATGATTCATGGATGTAATTTGCTATATTTATGCAATTCGTAGACATAATTTGCATTTTTTGAGCTTTCTGTCAACGAAATTTGTGTTTTTGATCGATTTATTGACGTTATTTGTGTTTTTATAGGATTTATGAATGTAATTCGCTTTTTTTACCAATTGTTGGACTTAATTCGCATTTTTTGTAATTTATGAATGTTATTAGTATTTTTTTGCATGATTCATGGAAGTGATTTGCATTTTATGAGTGATTTATGAACGTAATTTGCGTTTCAGCTTTCTGCTGCCAAAACTTCTGTTTTTTGAGCGATTTATGAACATAATTCCCGTTTTACTACACGATTCATAGACATAATTTGAGTTTTTCATACAATTTCTGAACGTAATTCTCACTTTTTTAAACAATTCATGGACGTAATTCACGTTTTGAGCAATTTGTGGACCCAATTTACGTTTTTTATGCAATTCGCCTTTTTTGAGCGATTCATGGACATAATTCGAGATTTTTATGCGATTAATGAATGTAATTTACATTTTACATGATTTATGGACGTAATTTGCTATGCTTATGCGATTCATAGACCTAATTTGCATCTTTTGAGCTTTCTATTTGCGTTTTTTGATCGATTTATTGACATTATTTGTGTTTTTATAGGATTTATGAATGTAATTCGTTTTTTTTACCAATTCTTGGACGTAATTTGCATTTTTTGCAATTTATGAACATTATTCGTGTTTTTTTGCATAATTCATGGAAGTGATTCGCATTTTTTGAGTGATTTATGAACGTAATTCACGTTTTTATGCAATTCATGGATGTAATTTGCGTTTTTTGAGCGATTCATGAACGTAATTCACATTTTTTATGCAATTCGGTATTTTTATGCGTTTTATAGAGGTAATTTCTATTTCAGATTTCTGCCGCCAAAATTCGTGTTTTTTGAGCAATTTATGAACATAATTCATGTTTTACTACACGATTCATAGACGTAATTTGCGTTTTTCATGCAATTTATGAATATAATGCTCGCTTTTTTACATGATTCATGGACGTAATTCACATTTTAAGCAATTTGTGGACGTAATTCCCATTTTTTATGCAATTTGCTTTTTTTTATTTTTTTTTTTAGCGATTCATGGATGTAGTTCACATTTTTGATGCAATTCATGCATGTAATTCACATTTTTATGCGATTCATGCATGGAATTCGTATTTTTTATGCGATTCATGGATTTAATTAATGTTTTTATTGTGGTCTTTGGACAAAATTCACGTTTTTCACGTGGTATTTTGTCGAAATGTTGGGTTTTTTTACATGATTCTTTGTTGAGATACTTTTTTTTTACGGAATTTGTGGAAATAAAATAAAAATTGTTTCTTCATAAAATTTCCTGCACATGGCGTGCGTCTATATTATACAACTCTGCTTGTCAGTGTGTATTGTCAGAATTTTTTTTTTTTTTTTTTTTTTTTTCAGATCGAACTAAGGTTTGGTAACCCATAGACTAATTGGAATTTCCAGATTTCTGACCACGCGTATCTATGGAAATAAAGTTTTCTTTCCCGAATCGAGATATGGTTGGATTTTTTTTTTTTTTTTTTTTTGGGGGGGGGGGGGTTGAATCTGGTTTCGGTTTGATTTCAAATGTAATTTTCAGGTTCTTGTTCAGTTGCATTTCAATGTATTTTATTTTGCAGCAGATAGATTGAGTTACTCTTGGAGGGATTTTTTCTTTCTGGTTTTGGAGTCTCTAGGATAGATTTCAATAGGAATTTTTCGATTCTGGTCAATGTATGTCAATGGAAATTATTTTGCCTTTCTTGGACAAATTTATCTTTCCATTAAATTTTTGTTGGTTTAGAATGGGTTTCAGGATAACTTGTAGGTTCTTGTTGGCAGACATGTATAAAACCAAAAACTTTCCGCAAATTAATTTAATGTTGGGTGCAATTCGCATTTTTTGCGCAATTCATGGTCATCATTCGTGTTTTTTATGCGATTTATGAATGTAATTTGCATTTTTGAGCAATTTATGGACATAATTCGCAATTTTTATGCGATTAATGAATGTAATTTACATTTTACATGATTTATGGACGTAATTTGCTATTTTTATGCAATGCATAGACATAATTTATGTTTTTTCAGCTTTCTGTCGACGAAATTTGTGCTTTTTGATCAATTTATTGACGTTATTTGTGTTTTTATAGGATTTATGAATGTAATTCGCTTTTTTACACAACTCTTGGACGTAACACTTTTACACAACTTTTTGCGATTTATGAATGTTATTCGTGTTTTTTTGCATGATGCATGGAAGTGATTCGCATTTTTTGAGTGATTTATGAACATAATTCACATTTTTATGCAATACATGGACGTAATTTGCATTTTTTGAGCGATTCATGGATGTAATTCGCGTTTTTTATGCAAATCATGAATGCAAAATGCTATTCCCTATTTTTATGCGATTTATAGACGTAATTTGCATTTTAGCTTTCTGCTGCTAAAATTTGTATTTTTTGAGCGATTTATGAACATAATTCCCATTTTACTACACAATTCATAGACATAATTTGCATTTTTCATACAATTTATGAACATAATTCTCACTTTTTTAGACAATTCATGGATGTAATTCACGTTTTGTGCGATTTGTGGATATAATTCACATTTTTTATGCAATTCGCTTTTTTTGAGCGATTCATGGACATAATTCGCGATTTTTATGCGATTAATGAATGTAATTTACATTTTACATGATTTATGGATGTAATTTACTATATTTATGCGATTCGTAGACATAATTTGCATTTTTTGAGCTTTCTTTCGACGAAATTTGCGTTTTTTGATCGATTTATTGACGTTATTTGTGTTTTTATAGGATTTATGAATGTAATTCGCTTTTTTTACCAATTGTTGGACCTAATTTGCATTTTTTGTAATTTATGAATATTATTAGTATTTTTTTGCACGATTCATGGAAGTGATTTGCTTTTTTTGAGTGATTTATGAACGTAATTTGCGTTTTAGCTTTCTGCTGCCAAAATTCGTGTTTTTTGAGCGATTTATGAACATAATTCCCGTTTTACTACACGATTCATAGACATAATTTGTGTTTTTCATACAATTTCTGAACGTAATTCTCACTTTTTTAAACAATTCATGGACATAATTCACGTTTTGAGCGATTTGTGGACCCAATTCATGTTTTTATGCAATTCGCTTTTTTTTGAGCAATTCATGGACATATTTCGTGATTTTTATGCGATTAATGAATGTAATTTACATTTTACATGATTTATGGACGTAATTTGCTATACTTATGAGATTCATAAACATAATTTGCATCTTTTGAGCTTTCTATCGACGAAATTTGCATTTTTTGATCGATTTATTGACGTTATTTGTGTTTTTATAGGATTTATGAATGTAATTTGCTTTTTTTTTACCAATTCTTGGACGTAATTCGCATTTTTTGTAATTTATGAACGTTCTTAGTGTTTTTTTGCACGATTCATGGAAGTGATTAGCATTTTTTGAGTAATTTATGAATGTAATTCACGTTTTTATGCGTCTCATGGACGTAATTTGTGTTTTTTGAGCGATTCATGAATGTAATTCGCGTTTTTTATGCAATTCATGAATGCAAAACACTCTTCGCTATTTTTATGCGATTTATAGACGTAATTTGCGTTTTAGCTTTCTGCTGCCAAAATTCGTGTTTTTTGAGTGATTTATGAACACAATTCCCATTTTACTACACAATTCATAGGCATAATTTGTGTTTTTCATACAATTTCTGAACGTAATTCTCAGTTTTTTAAACAATTCATGGACGTAATTCACGTTTTGAGTGATTTGTGGACCCAATTCGCGTTTTTTATGCGATTCATGGACATAATTCGCGATTTGTATGCGATTAATGAATGTAATTTACATTTTACATGATTTATGGGTGTAATTTGCTATATTTATGCAATTCGTAGATATAATTTTCATTTTTTGAGCTTTCTGTCGACGAAATTTGCGTTTTTTGATCGATTTATTGACGTTATTTGTGTTTTTATAGGATTTATGAATGTAATTCGCTTTTTTTTACCAATTGCTGGACCTAATTCACATTTTTTTGTAATTTATGAATGTTATTAGTATTTTTTTGCACGATTCATGGAAGTGAGTTGCATTTTTTGAGTGATTTATGAACGTAATTTGCGTTTCAGCTTTCTGCTGCCAAAATTTGTGTTTTTTGAGCAATTTATGAACATAATTCCCGTTTTACTACACGATTCATAGACATAATTTGTGTTTTTCATACAATTTCTGAACGTAATTCTCACTTTTTCAAACAATTCATGGGCGTAATTCACGTTTTGAGCGATTTGTGAACCCAATTCATGTTTTTTATGCAATTCGCTTTTTTGAGCGATTCATGGACATAATTCGCGATTTTTATGCAATTAATGAATGTAATTTACATTTTACATGATTTATGGACGTAATTTGCTATACTTATGCTATTCATAGACATTATTTGCATCTTTTGAGCTTTCTATCGACGAAATTTGTGTTTTTTGATCGATTTATTGACGTTATTTGTGTTTTTATAGTATTTATGAATGTAATTCGCTTTTTTTTTTACCAATTCTTGGACGTAATTTGCATTTTTTGCAATTTCTGAACGTTATTCGTGTTTTTTTGCACAATTCTTGGAAGTGATTCGCATTTTTTGAGTGATTTATGAACGTAATTCACGTTTTTATGCAATTCAAGGATGTAATTTGCATTTTTTATGCAATTCATGAATGCAAGTGGCTATTTTTATGCGTTTTATAGAGGTAATTTCCGTTTCAGATTTCTGCCACCAAAATTTGTGTTTTTTGAGCGATTTATGAACATAATTCATGTTTTACTACACGACTCATAGACGTAATTTGCGTTTTTCATACAATTTATGAATATTATTCTCGCTTTTTTACATGATTCATGGACGTAATTCAGATTTTAAGCAATTTGTGGACATAATTCCCATTTTTTATGCAATTTGCTTTTTTTTTTAACGATTCATGGATGTAGTTCACATTTTTGATGCAATTTATGCATGTAATTCACATTTTTTATGCGATTCATGCATGGAATTTGTATTTTTTATGCTATTCATGGATTGAATTAACGTTTTTTTTGCGGTCTTTGGACGAAATTCATGTTTTTCGCGTGGTATTTTCTCGAAATGTTGGGGTTTTTTACATGATTCTTTGTTGAGATACACTTTTTTTTTTACGCAATTCTACTGTCGAAATAAATAAATAAAAATTGTTTCTTCATAAAATTTTTTGCACATGGTGTGCGTCTATATTATACAACTATGCTTGTCAGTGTGTATTGTCAGATTTTTTTTTTTCAGATTGAATTAAGGTTTGATAGAATATTTCTTAGGGTTTGGATGAGGTTCAACTCAAATAGAATTTAAACAATTACATTTTAGAAATGACAAAACTGAAAAATTTAATTATTTATCGCCCATTATTAGCTGTTAGTATTTTAAAATATTTATTTGTTAGTGTGTTAGTAACTTTACATTATTTGAATTAAAAATTTTTAATTTCTTGTATTAAATTTAATCTTAAACATGTTTTCTTCTTAGGTATGTTATGTAATTTATTTAAATAATGGATTCAAAGTTATTTGAGGATTTTGTGTTCAGTAGTAGAAACAAGGCCTTTTCTTTTTTAAACAAAAAAAGCGTTAATTATCAAACATTTTTGTAAAAGAATGTTAGAAAGAAATACTTCAATTTCGAGACAATGAATATGAAATTAAAACATCTATAGAAAAAAAGGGGGTAAATTTATATTTTATGAAACTCATTATTAAAGCATAGAAGTATAAGTTATTTCTTTTTAAACCAATGTTATCGTTAATATTTGGTTAAGAATTATTTGCTTACCCAACTTTTAGTGCTTGTAAATTCTAACATTATAAAAATATATTAAGATTTTTCATTTTAGATGTCCAATTTATAAATGCAGTTTATTAATAACGCTATGTTCTAAGCTATAAAGCTAATGCTTTTATATTTTGATTATTGATTTCTATAACGTAATATTAACTATTACAATACTTTTGTATTCGGTTTGTGATCTGAGACAAAAATTTTTCACTCTTGGATTTAAATCATCAGATTCTTAGGAAGAAAAAAAAGAAAAAAAAAATTCTACTTTGAATAGTATCTAATGCAGACTACAATGATGCGCTGTAGTACCTCGTGGCAACTGCTAAATAACATTTTAAAATATAAACATGGAATTTCGAAATTATTAATGAAATAATAGGATGCATGAAACATGTTAAAGCTACAGTCACAAATGGATAATGAGAGCTGGGTGCATGTCAAATTACTGGATGCAGCAAACTTATGCAATGGTCTCTAAAACACATGAAATTTCTGAAAGCCGCAGTCAATAACAAATGTAGACATAATTATGCCAACTATGCCCATATTAAAACAAACAACAAAAATTAATAGATGCAGCAAACTATGCGGTAACATGCAGATGCCCAATATCTGGAAGAAATGAGTGATACCTGAACTAAAAAAATCCAGTGACAATATTGTGAAACAAATACATTAAAACAATAACGTTTATATTAGAAAAAAAAGGGCCTAAAACTCTCACTCGCTAAAATAAAACTCGTTAAAGCAGTCCAACTACTGCATGTATAGCACTTAGAGCACATAAAAACAAAACAAAAACAAAACACTCAGGCTGCAGCAAAATTGCTGTGCAACAATCCGTAAAATACACAAAATTAATTAAAAATGCAATCACTAATGCATGTTGTACAAGCACTGTGTGTACATGAAGAAAAAAAACAATAAGTGCAACTAATTTGTTTTTAAATCTCTGAAATCTTTATAGCCACAGTCACTAATGCATGTAAGAACAAATTAACTTCATTACTTTCTTTTGAATTATCAAAATACTGCTGTAATTTGTTGATAAATACTAGTTTGTTCACAATTTCCAATAATAAGTGCACTTACTTATTTTAAAAACTGTTTAAAACCTGGATTTACTGGCCATTAAGCTAAGCTAAAAAGGCACAGTTTCAAAATGAAAATTAATAGCGACAAAAATGCATAAGAAAAAGTAATAAATGCATTTTGAATAACATATTGAAGCAATTTTAATCTAAAAATTAACATCCTGGGTTATTAATCACAGAAATTAATAAATGAAATAAAAAAGCACAATTTTTAGAACACTTTAAAACTTAGTATTGTTAATTAATTCATATAATTATTGTTAATTAATTCATATAATTATTGTTAATTAATTCATATAATAAGGACATCTATAAACTTAAAAACAATCTATTTTGAGAATTTTAGAATTCACAAGCACTTGGTTAAACTGTTGGTCAATTATAAATATTGTTTGTTTACCAAAATTTAGCAATAGTTTACACATTCTGTGATAGTTTATGTTGGTTTGAAATCAAATCAACATGCTAACTAATGTATACATCACTGATACTTTTTAAATAATACTTTAATAATGAGTGCCAAAAAATATTTATTTACCTTTCTTTTTCATTATAGATGGTTTAGCTTCACGTTCGTCTCTTGAAATTGAATATTTCATGCCAACATACAGCACGAATCAATTTGTTTTGATTCGTGTACTTTGATTCACCATATTATTTTATCCAAAAAAGCGGGCCTTGTTTCTCCAAATAACACAATACCTATATTACCATAATAACCGTTATTTCGCAAATTACACAACATACATGCTAAAAACAACAAGTGCCAAGTACAAAGCTTACCGCCAGCGAATTCGATTACGATTCAAAACAAAACTATCTAAACGCGTATGAATACATAGAATTCTAAAGCAAATTTATTAAAAATAATTTTTGTTTGTAAACTATAAAAGAAAATCATAAGTCAAAAGTATATTGAATATGTATAATTAAAAAATATTTTCCTATTTTAAAAAAGGATTCAAAATATTTTTTCCACAAAATGCAAAAATATCCAATGTAAGAAACGTAATATTTTCTTCTTATGAAAAATATAGGCAATATAAATAAAAATTTGATTTAGTATATATTTATTGAATGTTTTAAAGCACATGATAAGATGTTTTTGTAGTTTAAAAAACAATTATTGCTTCGATGCGGGTGTTTTAACTGTGACCATAAGTACATTTGCCTTTTCGCAGTGTCTTCGTCTGCTAACCCATAGAATAACATGTAATCCGCGAGCTAATATAGTCCAATTTTCCAAGACCAATATATAACAAACAAGAGTTTTCCTAGAAACAAGGCAAGTCTTATTCCCTCTATCTTAAAGAGATTCATATTATATATAAGTTTTAATAAAATCTCCCAGCCCGTTTTCTAGATCTCATTATCAGGAACAAACACCATCGATTTCAGTTTTAAAATGGTTATCGAGATCTAAAAATATACGGCACGTAGAAATGTAAAAATTATAGAATAGGATTAGACTGGGAATATAAGTCTATATTAAAGAAATTGGACCATTCTGACCAATATTTCCTGAGTTATTAGAAGGCGGCTTTTCCGATTTCCTTTGATGTTGAGTTAGCTGTATATATGAAGTTCCGCATCTACCCTTATGAAGATGGTAGGTTTTGACGATGGTAGGTTTAAAGCTGCGTCACTTGAAGGCTGCCGCCTTCTATGATCTTTTTAAATCATCGTAATCTGCCCATTAAATAAGAAAAAAATTCTATTGAATTTCTGTGATATAAAAAATAATCTGCGGAAGTGTTGGCAGCTATGTTGTTGAAAACAGCAATTTTATATTCAAAAATCTTGTAATAGATCCGCTGATTTTTTTTTCGCACCGATAAGTTACTGTGCGTAAAACATATTGTATTAAAATTACTCTACCAAATCACTGACAGTAAGATAGGATATCGTTTATAGACGATAGTGGACTTATTTAGTTTTTAATGTCATTCCTCTTTATTTTTAAGATATTCTATGAAGTTTTTGACTTGTTCATATTGGATATATAATATGTGGATAAAGCTTTAAGCAAAAGTAACCATTTTCTTTATTCCCAAAACGGTACACATGTTTTAAATAGTACTCAGAGAGAGGAACTTCTCCGATTTCAGAAATTGCAAATTTTGCCCGCTGAATTCCGATTTTGATATACCCAGCATTTAACTTTGACTAAACTGATAACGCAAGTCTGCGACAGGTGGTATTTTCTTAATCATGATGATAATAATAAAGAGGAACAGAGTTTTTCAGAAAAAAATGAAGCTTAAACTGTAACCGCTTCCTCAGGGGCTTATTATCCCTGCGGGATACTTCCACCAGTAACTTTATGTAAATACCTCATTAGTGCAAAATGTCAATCAAAAATAATGGCAAACAGTGATATTTACTTTTACTGGTGGAAGTTTTCTTCGGCTGAAGTAGTCCCGGCACATTGTGACAATCAAGACAATCTCTTGTCAGTGTCAGTGAAAATATTATGATACCAATGCAAATTGAAGCCAGTAAAAATAAATAGAAATTTTTTTACATAATTGTGACAGAAATTTCCCTTCGATAAGGTGCTTATATTAGACGAAATTTTCTACTGGAGTTTACTGGTGGAAGATTTTACAGGCGGTGATCAGAAGCTGTTCATCTGATTAAAAGATACAACCCTCATGTTGTGACAACCTTCTCAGTTACTTCACCTGCAGCTAATAGACACTATATTACATGCCTACACCTCTTCAGTCATAACTCCGATTTCTTAACAATAACTCTCATTATTTCTTCAAAAATGTTTTCTTTTTCCCATACACGGTAAGAGAAATAGCGGTACTGATAATACATAAAAATAGTCCTGTTACCACACGTTGCTGAATACGGGTGTAAGAGGGTGAAATATAAAGGACTGTGTATGCGTATAACTTCGCATAACATCAACTTCCTGTTCAAAATCTAAACTAAGTAAATATTTTTTATCCATTATTCCACAATCTCACCTTCAAAACTTGGAATAATTTTGGGAGGGAAACAGATAATGGATGGACAAGCCTTTTAATTTACACTTTAGCTCTTTTATTTTTTGTTTTATTGCCTTTTTCAACATAGACCTTTGCTGTTGTATCATTTTTTAGCTTATAAAATTTCCATACACATTTTTTACTCTAAATTTTTATTCGTAAGCCAAATTCGTAATTTTCAACATGTTTAACCCTTTGGGGGGGAGGAATATATTATAGCCCAAATAATTTTAATGAACTAAAAATTTTAATAAATTTTTAATAAACTTTGCACTGAAAACTTTTAATTAAATTTTATTTTTATAATTTTGGCGGGAAAATGTTGTAAATTTTCTTCTCCTTATTTCAAAATAAAACTTTTCGAAAATTGTAATGTAAATTCAACATTACAGAGACACAACTGCTTTTCCTTAAAGGGATTAAATCTCCAAATGCAATGCTCATATTATAAAATTCTGTAAAATTAGTCAAGATTTTTTCCATTGTGTGCACTTTTTTTCTTAAATTTCTGAATATTTATCACCCCCCTTGAAATACATAAACTATGCTCGTACAAAACGTCATGCATTTTTTTATATTTTCTAATTTATATAAGCTAATCATTGTTTTTATTTAAAATAATTAACTAGTAGAGACTGTTCATTTTAATAATGTTATCTTAAAAAGAGTTCAAAAAGTCAAAATATAAAAAAAATGGCTGACAATGAAATCAGTTCTTTTAGTTTCGTTAAAAAAAAAAAAAAATACATTTTAAAAATAGAAAATTAAAAGTAAGAAGTCAACAAATGGGATTCAAAGAACTTCAATTCCAGTTTAATTTTATACTTCAAATGAAGTAATGTTTTTTTTTTCATTTAAAAATTCGATTGAATTTTTCTTCAAAAAAGAGAATTGCCGCGGATAAAATTAAATGAGTTATCAGTTTTCTGAAATAAATTACGTTTTATTGCAATAGATTAATTTACATCATGATATTCAAAGTATAATTTCATTGTTTTAGAAGTATCGATGCTATAAAAGAACATGATTATAGTAGAAAATCCATTTTTCAACTGCAGTTACAAGTCAATGCAGTAAATCTTTTGGACATTTAATAAGTGAATTACCACATTGCTAACTAAGCGTAGAACAAACAGAGTGAAAAATGTCCCAGCCGGTGATCAATCCCGGAACCCTTGAAATAGCGCTCCAAGTGCTCTATCATTTAATCTAAGAGAACGATTAAATCAGCTTAGCATCTTTTACTCACATATGTTGATAAGGCTGCAACTGCAGCACAAGATGAAAAAGTCTTCATAAGTACACACTTGCGGCGTAACATGACGCACAAAAAACCCAGCATCGTTGGACACATCAGCGGATTATATACATAAGTAAACCTTTTCATTGTTGTGTTTGAAGAAGCACTTTCAAGTGAGTTTTCGATATTTCATCTTTCTTTAGATTAATTCGTGTGGTATTCAAATTCTAAACTTTCGAGCAATTCCCATTCTACTTAGGCAATTGCTGACAAATGACTGATTAATATTAATACTTAGATTAATTTTTGTTGCGTTTGTGTGTTGTCCTTTATCCAATTGTCCTTGCAATTTTTCAGATTTAACCCTTCGGACTGCGGTACCTCTTACACAAATTTTATTCGATAAGCTCAACTTTTTTAAAAGAACGTTCCTTGAAATAGACAATGTCAAAAATTCTCTGATTAAATAAGGAAATTTTTATTTTCCTTTATTGCTGGTGCCGAAAATAAATTTTGGAAGGAAAGATGATGTCTCGGCAGCGGAGACAACGAAGTGCCAAGTGTTTTTTTTTTTTTTTTTTCGTCTGCATCAACATCGGATCAACCCTCTATACGCAGTATCAGAAAAAACATCATTAACGCAAGCTTTTGCAAGTAAATGATGGCTTTCATCAATGCTTATTTTTAAAACATTGGATGTATAAAAAAATTCTGTTTTTAATAATAGATGAGAAGAGGGGTGTAGTCGTAAAAATAACAGAGGATATTCGCCCTAAGCAGTAGGTATACGCTCGAGGCAGAGGGTATACCCTAGAGTGTGTATACTATAGCTTTCTTAAGAAACAAAGGGTATACGGTGTTCCTTTAAAAAATCCAGAAGGTATTCGGAGTATACCCCCGTATACCCTCTACTACATCCCTGATGGTGAACTCTCCTATTGTGTGAATATGGTAATGTATAGAATTAATCATAGGTTTTTGCTTTAAAATAAGGAAACTTTTTTAAAAATAGTGTTATCCAAAATAATGTTCCCACCTTTCCCTCTGATTACGTCACAAACTAGTATTTATAAACCAACACCATTATGAGCTGAATAATGATTTAAGAGAATCAGCTGATAAGAATGGCTTATGTTCAGACTTTATAAGACTGAGGTGGAATTTTGACAAATATTTGTTATATGCAAGCTAATTTGGATTTTATGCATAAAACAATCTTGAAAAAAAAAACCATTTTATTACGAAAAAATATTCATAAGATCATCATGTATTAAATTTTAACTTCGCATAAAAGTAATTAATCGTTTTTATGTACGATTGTTTTTGTTGGTATTTGATAATTCATCATGGCTGTAATAAATGGACGAGTTAAGCGGAATTAAATGTTATGGTTCCATGTAAAATCTAAACAAAAAAGCGAACAGATTATTTTGCTCACAAAAAACATAATTGCTAACATCCTCCGCTTTTTTGGCTCGGAAAAAAATTATAGAAATTTTATGTATAGAATAGAAATTATAGATTTTTTTTTCATATCAAATCACCGTAATCTGCCGATTTAAATAATGCAAAAATTTCTCAAATTTTTCCGGGTCAAAAAGTCGGAAGAGTTGGCAGCTATGACAGAAAACACAGATGCCAATTTTATGATTTCCTTCTAGTACTATTTTTAATCAGAAATATTTCCCTTACATAATCATATATTTATCATGAATAAATAAGACAAATTTTGCTGTTAAAATATAGCAGTAAAAGGCGTAAAATTTTGCAGCTATGCAAAAACTCATTCTCATGTTATTACATCTACTAAGATTATGGCGCATGCATGATGATATTTATTATTCAAATTTTATTTTATTTCTGAAGGCATATTATAATTTTCATCATACTGTCAGTCACTGCAAATTAAAATTTCAACAACTTTATAATAATTGATTATTTCTGATTCTTTAATCATATGTATTGTTTACACTGTAAAAATTAATTCTTCTCAGGTCGAAAAAAAACTGTGTTAGTAATGAATGTTGCTTTTTGTGTGTGTGGGGAGGGCGTCCATCAATGAAAATGTGTAAAAAAAAAGTATATTAATTCAAAAATTTTCAGAATGCAAAAATATTTAATAATAAAACAGTTCTAAAAAACTTTATTCCAGTTATCTTTTGATTTTACGGAAAACATTATTCGCTTTATGCTATAAAAATTAAATTATCAATGGATCAAATAGATTCATTCTTGTTTAATATATATATATTTTAATATAAGAGAGGATTTAGAGTTCAGAGTCAATATTGCAACATTTCATCATATTTGTTTAATGGACATTTTTCTTTACTTTGTTGAAAAATGTAGAAATTATATAATTAATTTTCCGGATAATTTGTTAACACTAGAAATACCGGACGTTTTATTTAAATTTCACAAAAATATTTCACAGCAGAATTTTTATTTATAACAGTTTAACATATTTATGTAGCCTTTTTCTTCTTTGCGCTTTTCAAACTTATTTTATATTGAAATTTCTGGTTTGAACCGAAGTATATTATTACAGTAGCCGTCGCTCAAGACCGTTCTAGCATTAAAGTTTATAAGAAAGCAGGGTTCGTACGGGTACCATTATTTTCCAGGTGATATACCTGTATTTGTTTATAGAAAAAAAATTAGCTTAAACACTCAAATTTATGCCCTATTTAATTAGAGATATTTTATAAGAGAGAATACTGGTGCAGAATAATTACCTGGTTTAAAAATTCCAGGACCCATACGAACACTGAAAAATTTAAATTTTCTATCAACATCGATAATATTTAAATACGTCTAGCTGCTACTTCTTCCGCTTTTTTAATACCACGCAAATTTAAAAGAATTTTTGCTTTGTATAATAGGAAAAATTTAACAATTTAAAAAGGTAAAATCTCGTATAAAATTTTTGTGGCACAAAAAAGCGTAAAATGTTAGCGACAATGAATACATATATGCAGATAAATTAAATGTACTTTAAAAAAGTTCTAACCATCTTTACATAAATATCATAATGCCATATAATACAACAATCATTCTTATACGTTAAAACTTTAAAATCCCTTATACACACACACACACACATATATATATATAGCTTTTACATTATTTATAATCATATGAAAATACAAAATAAAATCATTCAGCGTTTAAAATTTTTATCATTTTTATAAAAATATTAGTTGTGTTTCTGGTTGTCTTTGCTAAATATATATATATATATTTTTTTTTCTTTTTTTTACAAAAAACAAATAAAATATTAAAATATATTCATAAATAAATATTAAAGAGCTGCACTTTTAAGTTAAGCCTATTATTCTACTTTTAAATACATGAAACAACAAATGTAATTGCTTTGAAAAACGCTTCACTTACCTCCCGATTCAGTAAATGCGGAAAAGTGATGTCATTTTGAAATATTTTGTTTCATTATTATCCATGTATTATGTATGACAGGAAAACAAAAAACACTTACCTTACAAAAATTGTTAAAGCTTTCTTGCTAGTTCTAAAAAATTTTTATAAATTTACCTGATAGATCAAAAGTCAAGATAAACTTCAGTTGAGAGTAAACACACGTTTTTCAGTTTTAACTGACAGATACCTACCTTTATAAATAAAATTTAATTTTTATAATCAAAATGTATAATATGGTTCATACTAGTGTTTACTTATGAAAATATATTTACTGATTCGTTTTTGTTGCTGTTTTTTCTACGAAAAAAGATTTATTTAAAAGTAATCAACCATTACTATCTTAAAGCATGCCACATTTTATAATGAATAATTATAATTATAGTGATCAATATTGTCTATTTACAAAAGTTTTCTTATTCTAAATTGCTACTAGATTTTTTTTGGCTTCGTTTTGTTTACATATTTGGTGATTAAAGAAAGCGAATATTAAGATTCTTAAAATTGTATCAAATTTCCATTTTGTCAATCCTTCTAAATCGCTGTTGCTAAAACAGGTTTCATACGCTTCAAGGACTTTCAAGTACTATTGCCAGAATTAATGTAAAGCAATATTTAACTTATTTAATTAAAAAAAAAAAAGTTCTATCATCAGACATATCGACCAATACTTTAACAAATTTCTGGTACTGAAATACCTAAAATTCCCACAATCCTTTGGTGCTTACAAACCCAATAATCATGATAATTGCCAAAGAAGTCTTTGTTCACGTTTTCTTGCTGCATTGAAATTAAAATGTTTGCTTTACTTAATTAAGAAAAAAATTATCGTTAAATAATGCGAATTACTCTTATCAAAGTGTTGATAGCTCTGCTGTGTGGGGCGGTAGGATATCTCTGATCTATGTAATTTCAAACGAAACTGTTTACTGAAAATCCGAAATGTTGTATTTCATATTAAAGTATCTCAAGAAGAAATTTTAAATAAAAAAAAACTAAAGCAAAACTTCTTAAGGCGATTTATACTGCTGTACCGCTGCCAATACAGTACACATTTTTGAATCGCACAAATTTTACCTTTTAAGCCCTTTGAGCTCTGGTGTGTGAATTTCTTTAATACCCAAATGTCATATTGGTACCACTTTATGTAAACAAAAGATTCCATTTATAATATGCAGAAAAAAAAGGCATACTTTTTTTCAAATAGATTTGGCCTAATATTCCAGTGCCACAGTGACATTTGGAGATTATCACGTTCACGCCGGCGCGTACCATCGGTGGCCCGCAAAAAAGGCTTAAGAATCCCTATTTACCTCCACCAGTAAAATTTTACTTAAAAAATTTCCTCATTTATTCGAAGTATTTTCTCTATTTGAAAAGGCACAAATTTCTGTTTTTGAAAACCGGTTGCAAAACATTAAAAATTCCGTAAAAGAGCTCCGTCACGGGTAATTCTCCCATCACAGCAGTAAAGGTTGCTGTAATCTGACGATTAAAATAAGACAAGCATATCTATTACGCTGGTCATAAAAATTATAGGATAACGAGAAAAAATATATTCACTAATTTAATGTTGCAACCAATGAATGATTCTGTAATTATTTGTATTAATCAAATACTATTGAATACAAGATTGCACTCCCACGCAATACATTAGCGTCGGAATTATGTATATTAGGTGATCGACAATGTGGTGCGCAATTGGCGTATGTTGGAATTCTGGTCAGTATTGATATTGAAAGCTTATGTGGTGTCTGATAATGATCAGTATTCATTAGTTAAAGGCATCATTTAAGGGAAGGTCAAAAGTGGCGAATAACTGGTAGAATCCGGGATAATCAAACACAAATGGAGACAGTCCATGATTTGAATATCCTTCAAAGTGTCATACCAAGAGCTTTGAGTCGCTTTTTAATCACTGAATACTTTCGGTATTTTGACAGACCTCCTAGTTAAGAGAAACGAAAAGCAACAACTGAATCCGAAGACCGTTTTCCGTTAATTTTAGCTTGAAGAAACCGCGAAGCGATTACAAGACTTTCGGTTTTAGACCTTTTGGCTGTCAAAAGAACTTGAATTTGTCGTTTTACTGGTACATGTGTCTTAATAAGAATTTACTGTATGCGGGAAGACCAATAGTGTGTGCCCCACTTATCCCAACTTTCAAAGGGGGCCGTTTAAACTGTTGATGTTGCCATGTTCATAGGAGCCAAGAAGACAGGGCTCGAGAATTGCTTACTGACAAGTATCGCAATTTCCTGCGTATAATCCGCGGATGAAACAATTATTTTTAGACCCAGAATCTTTAAAAAAAGAAATATAACTTTCCAGATCGCTTTAAATGTTTGTTTTCAATCACTAAATAATATTTCTGGGTCCAAAAAGAATTGTTTGATCTGCGGATTATACGCAGGAAATTACGGTACTTGTCAGTAAACAATTCTCGAGCGGTCAATTATGGTACAGATATTGTCTGAACACTCATACTTGACGTGTTATGATCTAGATAGTGGAAAAAAGGTAATTTTTCTTCCTTTGTCAGTGAAATATCGCGTTCAAGCACAGTCTTCTTCAGTCCATTGGCCAAGACTATGCAACAGTTTAAACCAGCCATTTTGGAAGCTGGAATGAGTGGGGTACAAACTAATTTTTTTTCATACAATCCACTCTCGTTAAGCCATTATGCAGTAGTAGAGCGTCTAATTAGAAAATTAGAAACGGCTAATTAGAAATAATGTGGCAGCCTGAAGTGCTAAAACCTAAGTTCTTGTAGTCATTTCGCAGTTTCTTCGAGCCGAAGACGACGTAAAACGGTCTTTGGATGCAGTTGTTGCTCTTGATCTCCCTTGATCAGGCTGTATATCAACATATCTAGTACTTAAAAGGCGGCTAGAAGCTCTTAAGAGACACTTTGAGCAATATTGAATTCTTAGTGACTCCCTAGTGTTTTTGACCATCCTCAATTCTACCAATTATTCGCCAATTTGTATCTTCTTTTAAATGATGCAGTTGAGCCATAACTAATAAATACTGATCATTTTCAGACACCAGATTTGCTTTAAACGACGCTACTGATCAGAATTCCAACATACGTCCAATACGCTCTACATTCACAGTCTTATAAAATCAAGCCTGCCACAGGCGATTATTTTTTTAATTCTACCTCGCACCACTTTTTCATAACAGAAATCTTTGATATTCAGTTTGACGATATTTTCATGAGAAATATACTACAAAATTTGTAATTTTTAGATACAGATTGAATACAAAAATGCGGAATACAAATGTGCAAATTGAATACAAAAATGACATGACAGCCTTGTAATATGCTTATTTTGGACGCTAATGCATGAGCGGAAGTACAATTTTGCATTCTATAGTATTTAATTAGCATAAATAATTGATGCATTTGGCATTGGTTGTTACATTAATTGAAGGAGCATAACTTTACTATAACACTTTAATTTTGATGATTAGTGTAAATTTTTGTGGCACACAAAAAAAAAAAAGATAGAGTTGGAAGCTATGTTACTAATATCAAAATTGAAATTTGTAATACCTATAGAAAATACAGTTTGAAGGTTTTTTCTTCCGCTTATAATTTGAGCTGTGCATTATGGATTTTGATGGGGGATTGCACTAGTAATTAGAAGCACTAGTAGTAGTTTTCAAAGAAGGCTTTAGCATATAGAACATTATTCTGTGTTACTTAATTATAGAATTATTTGGGAAAGCTGTAAATTTAGATAAAATGATTGAGTAAGATTAGCATATAAAAATATCTATTGGATGTATTTTTATGATGGTTTGTTAGATAATTTGCAGAGCACAGGGTTCGCACACTCCTTATATTTTGTAAGGACTCTGGCACCACTATTAATGAAAAAAAGGTTTATATTTAATTTTTAAGAAACAGAATTCGCAAACACTCCCTTTCGCATTATTTTCCTATTGTGAAATACATTGAAAATACTGTAAAAATTTAGTGATAGAGTTGTGCAAACCCTGAGAGTATGTTTTATTTTATTAAATATCGTTCTACTGTGGCATAATAATAAAATATATGAGTGAAGGTTCAATAATCAGATGCATCTGTGAAATAGATGAATCTTTTTAAAAAGTTCTACTACATAGATTTTAATAAGACGTGCATTGTTTATAAGACACCTTTCATGAATAGTTTTTTTTTTTTTGGGGGGGGGGGGTATATTGAATATTTTTCTGTCATTCTTTTGTAAATCCTACTACATATCTGCGAACTTTTGCACATTTTTCTTACCACTAAAATTTAAATAAATATTTTCGCTTATTTAATGAGCAATTAAAGACCTCAAAATTTTCTTTTAAATTTTAGTAGCATTAAAAAGTGTAAAAGACGGCAGTTATGCTAATGTAAACGATCAAATATAAGGCTTGGTGTGATAAAAATTATTTGATACATTAGAAAATGTAATACCGCATTTTCACTCGTATAGCTTCTAACAATGCCAAAAGACATTTCACATAAAAGTCCATATTGTTTGAAGTTAATGATCAAATTCCCCAATATATTTCGTTTGATTTAATGTTCTTATGAAAAAAATTATCAGCATGGAGGGCGAAGTCTGATTGTTAACAAATATTATCGAACGATAAATATGTCACACTGGCTGTATTCTACTTACCAAATTCAATTTTTGGATTAAAAATAATATTGAGTCTACTTTGACTTACCTGGAAGTTAATGGTCCCATTTTTATCATGATCAAAGGCCTTAAACACATAATGAGCGTACTGAGTGGCATCTGAAAAAAAATTGGAAGTTACATTATTTTTAATTGGATAAATGACAACTAAAATACATGATTTTAGCTTTATAATTTCTTTTTTTGAGTAATATATTATTTAAAAACATCTTAGTTGAAGTTAGAAGAATTGTATCTGATCGTAAAGCATGGAATTTGTAGAAAAAAATGGCAGTGGTAGCTGATAATTGACAAATATGAGGAATTCAAACTTCAACAATAATTCATAGCTAGTCAGAGGTATTGTCAGACTCAACGGCGACTTTTAATTCGTCATTATTGACTCTTATTTTGGGCGACACCGTGGCTTATTTATCAGGTCAAAGTTGCCTGTACGATATTTAGCAAACCGATTTGATACTGTCTGCTGCGAAGTAACACTAGAATCAAGAACACTATTAACACTGCTGCCAACTTTTACGCTTTTTTGTGACCACTAAAATTTTACATAACTTTTTGTTTCATTTAACCTACGTATTTCCGCAATTACATAAGAGAACATTTATTGTTAAATTTTGGCGGTAAGAAAACTGTGTTAGAGTTGCAAACTGTGCTATTAATTTTTCATGCTGTCTGCGATGCCGTAGAACTCATACTCCACGTCATACATCAACATAGTGTGAATTTCCACCTGTTTCATTTTTAACAAAATTATTCAAAAAAAATATTTAATATTTTTTAGAGCTTACAATGATTTTTTTAAAGAGGCGAAGTGTGAAAAAAAAAACAGAGCGTATAAAATTTTGTCAATCCCAAATAATAAGCTATTAAAGTTGGTAATATCATTAACTACAAATTTCATCCTTGATGACCAAATATATGTATAAAAATTCTTTGTTATTTGCAACTAAAAATCCCCCTTTTTTAATATATTTTAATTTTATAATCGAAAACAGAGTCTATAGCGGTGCTTAATTTTTGATATCGTTATTCTCATATAAGCGAAGTATTCCATACCAAAATAATGGCACTCAAAAGAACTTAATATGACTACAAACACAGTTTATTACTATCTGTAAATAATGGTGTCCAAAATTAAACACATCTGTACCCTCTGTAAACTAGCGTGTCTGCTATTACAAGACTGAAACATTAAAAAAGAGAAATTTTCAAATTGAAATAAAGAATTATGTTAATACATATACAATACTTCTAATGTTTACCACGCCATTGCTAAAACCTTGATTTATAAATTTATACATACTTTAATATCAAAATGCATAAAAATGTGACACAGGAATAATAAGTATGTACCTGAAGTGATTTCAAATTTTTTACAAACGCTTTGAAACTTTTTTAAGCACATTAATACTGTAATAAAACTACGCCACCCCATTTATTGGCCTCTTTTTTAAATTAAATAATTTGAAATTGTTAACTATAGAAATGTCTTTTTGTTGCTTCTTTATTAAGAAATCAATAAAGAAATCAATCAATCAATCTTTTAAACATTAGATTTCAAAATTAGTTTACAATTCCGTCGAAACTGACACCAGTAAAAATCTATAGAAATATTTTACCTTAATTTTGAGACCAATTTCGCAACAGTGAGACATTCAACTAAGACGAAATTTTCTATTCAAGTTCACTGGTGGAAGTTTTCACCGGCGGTAATGAGAAACTGTCGATTTGATAAAATAAGACTGCAGTCATCTTGTGACAATCTACTCATTAACTTCACTTGCAATTACTAGAGAATACATTATATGTCTAACCATTTTATTCATAACTCCATTGATTTAATTGCAGAATAATTTGCGGCAATCCTTCTCTAAGTCTTTTATAGTTTCAAGCATAATTTCGATTATGTGTTTTTGTCTTCCCATTTCTTTTCAAATCATCCATATTATTATTTTTAAATAAACTGCTGTTATCTTTAATGTTGTAATTGTCAAGATGTCTGGGCCAAACGTGACCAAGTGTTTAAGGCACTATACTGCTTATCGCTTAAGAGCATAGGTAAGTTGCGGATCCGCTGGCTCCCTTGCATACCATTACACAAGAGAAAAATTCTTTGGTGTTGTAAAATTCCGTATGTTACCTCATCCTTGTACACTGATGAAAACAATTAAAGGATATTGCAGTTTCAGGTGGATTTTGTATCTGGGAAACTTTTTAGCTGATTGATAAAAGGGTCGGCAGACATAGTAGGTTATATGAAAATAAATTACACATGCATGGCAGAAAAAAAATGCATTTTATTGCGCATTTGTGTACAAAAGGAAAAAAACACAATTTGTGCATATGAAAAAAAAAGAATAAGAAAAGGTGTTTTCTTCAAAGAAAATCATTTTCAGTAGGGGGTATGGTTTCCACGGGCGGCCAGCAACGTTGAACACCTTTGAGGTATGGACTCAATGAGGCTATTAATGACGAGTTGGGGTATTCTGCCCCACTCTTCCAGAAGAGCACTTTCCAGTTCTTGGAGAGTTTGTGGGGGTTGTTGGCGGCCAGAAACTCGTCTTCCTAGAGCGTCCCAAACATGCTCTATTGGATTCATGTCTGGAGAACACGCTGGCCATTCCATTCGAACGATTCCTTCATCGAAAACGAAATCCTCCACCAGGTTTGCACGATGTGGTCTGCAGTTATCGTCCATTAAAATGAAGTTATCTCCGATTGCTGCAGCGTAAGGGACTACAATAGGTTTGAGATTCTCATCCCTATATCGACGACCAGTCAGAGCTCCATCTCGAATGATGTAGAGGTCAGTGCGCCCGTCAATGGAGATGCCACCATACACCAACACTCCTCCACCGTCAAATCTGACACTTTCGTGCACGAACGCAGGATTATTCCTACTGCCACGGTCCCTCCAGATGAAAATATGCTTATTATCCGGATGCACAGAAAAACGGGACTCGTCAGAAAACAGAATATTGCTCCATTCATTTCTCCACCAGTTGACATGCTCGGTTGCCCACTCCCTGCGGCCGCGACGATGCCTTGATGTAAATCTAACACATACCATCGGTCGGCGAGCATACAGACCTACCGCATGGAGCCGGTTTCGGACAGTCTGAGTTGAAATCGTGGTGCCTGTATCCGAGCGAAGGTGTTGTTGGAGAAGAGTAGCGTTCATGTTTCGGTGTCTCCGAGCTGTTAACGCTAAATACCGATCTTCAATGGGCGTTGTTGCCCGTCTACGACCTTGCCCTGGTCTTCGGCCTGCACATCCACTCTCCAAAAAACAGTTCCAATCCTGGAAATGACACTTTGTGACACTCCAATGGCTTGCGCTACTTCGGCTTGAGTTTGGCCCCCTTCTAACCTACCAACAATTCTCCAAGCTTCTGAATCTGCCAAATGACTTCGCTGAGACATCGCACGCATCGAAACAAAGCAATCACTGAATGCCGATCATCCTTGTCTTCATTCTCTTTTATCCAGTTGAAAGTCAAATTTCATTCGCTGCCGCTGAAGCGACGTTTTTGACGTCGAACTCAAAATTTGCATACTCCACAGTTTGAAAACCATAAAAATTTCCATTTGTGATTCTCTTCTTCTATTTTCGACAAAAAGAATTTCGTTTATATTTTTATTTTATATAAAACTTCAAATATCATTTATTTGTTTTGAGCAGTGTATTTACGGCGATCTAAAAAGTTTAATTTCATTTTACAAAGCTTCTGGGTCAGAAAATGATTCTTTGATCCCAGGATTATAGGCTGGAAATTACGATAAGCACAAAAGTTAACAATTTAAAATTGTTGTTTATTAAATATTTCAAACAATAGCTACAACGCTCTATTCTATGGCAAATATTCTCTAATTTTTATTTACAACTCTTAACTATATTTTTTTACAATATTTCCGTAATATACGAAAACAACGAAGAAAAAGTTATTGGGTTTTTTTTTTCAAAATTTATATGCCAAAAATACCAGTGCAAAATCATGTTACTCAAACTCTGACATCCTTACATTACACTCGAACATTCAAATTTTCGTGATTATTGCACCCACTGAGCATTAGTTAACAATTAAGTGACATTTGTTAATAGTCGGTTAATACCGAGTATTTGCGCTGGAGAACATCGCAAAATCGCATCACTCGCATAGACCATTAACACAAGGTTGACATCTTTCCAAAGTTCTTCAAAATGACGAAAAAAAAAATATTTTTAATCTTAAATTTTAAATGAAATAAAATAGGCAACAGAAATATTGTAAGTACCATATTAGAAAAGAAACATTTGTTTTTTATTTTGTAATCAGGGTTGCCAGTTAGGCGTACATATTTACACCAACATTTCAAATTTAAACAAGAAGTTTAAAAACAAGATGTTTGACTTGGAGTAATAACTAAATGCTCCTCATTAACCCTTAAATGCATAGGATAGAACGCGTTCCAAAAAAATGCGCAATTCAAAGGATCAGAATTCATACCAGAAAAATCTAAATAGTAAATTTTTCGTTATTTAATTACGAATGGTCTGTCATTAAGTAAAATGAAAATTGCTCTTTTAAATTTCTGGTGAGAATACGGAATATGTAAATAAAACCCCCAATAAATCGGGAACACTTATGTTATCGAAAATGATACAATGTGCATTTAAGGGTTAAATAAAAAACAAAACACTATTCTTATTTTCTAGAACGAGCACGAATATTTCTTAATACAATTGGAGACCAGATTGGGAACCTTGTATCTAATGCATTTGAATTGCAGAAGTTTCCAACCTCCGGCTTTTCTTAATTCATGAAAACGTACTTTGAACCAGAAAATTTATTTAATTAGAAGTGCCTAGTATTAATTCAGAAGATCATTTGAAATTTACTTAATTTCGTTGACTCAATAAATTTCTGGTTAGAAATATAATTGTTTGATTTTTAAAAAGCCTGAGGTTGGCATGTCTGGAATGGTGATAAGAATTACCATTTGGGTGAAATTTCATTATTATTATTATTATTATTCCACAGCTGCCAATTTTTATGCTTTTTTGCGCCACAAAAATTGAATAGTAAATTTTAGCTTCTTTTATATAATTTGAACATTTAAATTACTTCTGTGCCTTGCGAAATATATGTGAAAGTTAATATGTCTAACGGTTGAAAGATTTAGAAATTCATTTTAAATTTACAATAAAACAATAGTGAAACGTATTTAACATTCATATAAAATTATAGTGTGCGACAAATAATTTAATCTGAAATGGAAGATAAAATATTCAATCTATGATACGTATAATAAAAAGAGAAAGCAGCGTCAATTTATAGTTATGTTTGATAATAATATTATTTGCTGAAACAGCACTAAAATTTTTCAACAAAATAAAATAACGTAATAAAGATTTGTATAAATCACCATAAAAAAAAAACAAAAAAAAAAAACAAAACATCGTGGACGGATTTTGAGCCGAAAATTTTAACAGCCCATCTTCAGCGGAAATAATCATGTATACGGGTAAAAGGTCTGGGAACAAACGGCGTACTAGATCATAAAATAACTGAAAGAATGCCTCTCAGAGTTGGTCATTTTCCAAAAATTAGGATAAGCTTGTGAATGATATCAAAAATGAGCTCAAAATTTAAGTTTATGTCTAAGCTTCTAAAAAAAGTTGAGATTAAAAAAATAACGGTAAAAAATAGTTGCTCGTTACTCCAAACGCCTAAAGCGCCCTCTATCGGCATTTTTTGAATTTTATCTTTATAATTTATTTTCAAGAAAATGCTGACATAAGGAATAGTTTTAGCGATAACCGCAAACAAATCGGCAAATTTTATATATAATAATATAATTAGTATCATTTCAAATTGGCCGCTTCCCTCCCCTTGAACACAGTTCAGTTTGCGCTACTTAACCACTCCCAACGATTCAGATTTTCACCTCAAAATTAAAGTTTATGTCTTAGCATCTAAAAAAAATTAATGAGATTCAAAATATAACGGTAAAAATAGTTGTTCGTTACTCCAAAGTCTAAAGCGCCCTCTATTGGCATTTTAAAAATGTATTTTTATAATTTATTTTCTAGAAAATACTGACAAAAAGAATAGTTTTAGTGAAAACCGCAAACGAATCGACCAATTCTTCCGTTTTTTTATAAGCATTTGAAATTTGAACCCTCTGAACACAATTCAGTTTGTGCTACTTAACCACACCAACACTCTTCTACCGCCAAATCTGAAACTTTCGTGCACGAACGCAGGATTATTCCTATTGCCACGGTCCCTCCAGATGAAAATACGCCTATTATCCGGATGCACAGAAAAACGGGACTCGTCAGAAAACAGAATATTGCTCCATTCACTTCTCCTAAAGTTGACATGCTCGGTTACCCACTCCCTGCGGTCGCGACCATGCCTTGATGTTAATCTAGCACATACCATCAGTCGGCGAGCATACAGACCTACAGCATGGAGCCGGTTTCGGACAGTCTGAGTTGAAATCGTGGTGCCTGTAACAGAGCGAAGGTGTTGTTGGAGAAGAGTAGCGTTCATGTTTCGGTGTCTCCGAGCTGTTAACGCTAAATACCAATCTTCATTGGGCGTTGTTGCCCGTCTACGACCTTGCCCTGGTCTTCGGCCTGCACATCCACTCTCCAAAAAACGGTCCCAATCCTGGAAATGACACTTTGTGACACTCCAATGGCTTGCGCCACTTCGGCTTGAGTTTGGCCCCCTTCTAACCTACCAACAATTCTCCAAGCTTCTGAATCTGCCAAATGACTTCGCTGAGACATCGCACTCATCGAAACAAAGCAATCACTGAATGCCGATCATCCTTGTCTTCATTCTCTTTTATCCAGTTGAAAGTCAAATTTCATTCGCTGCCGCTGAAGCGACGTTTTTGACGTCGAACTCAAAATTTGCATACTCCACAGTTTGAAAACCATAAAAATTTCCATTTGTGATTCTCTTCTTCTATTTTCGGCAAAAAAAATTTCGTTTATATCTTTATTTTATATAAAACTTCAAATATCATTTATTTGTTTTGAGCAGTGTATTTACGGCGATCTAAAAAGTTTAATTTCATTTTACAAAGCTTCTGGGTCAGAAAATGATTCTTTGATCCCAGAATTATACGCCGGAAATTACGATAAGCACAAAAGTTAACAATTTAAAATTGTTGTTTATTAAATATTTCAAACAATAGCTACAACGCTCTATTCTATGGCAAATATTCCCTAATTTTTATTTACAACTCTTAACTATATTTTTTTACAATATTTCCGTAATATACGAAAACAACGAAGAAAAAGTTATTGGGTTTTTTTTTTCAAAATTTATATGCCAAAAATACCAGTGCAAAATCATGTTACTCAAACTCTGACATCCTTACATTACACTCGAACATTCAAATTTTCGTGATTATTGCACCCACTGAGCATTAGTTAACAATTAAGTGACATTTGTTAATAGTCGGTTAATACCGAGTATTTGCGCTGGAGAACATCGCAAAATCGCATCACTCGCATAGACCATTAACACAAGGTTGACATCTTTCCAAAGTTCTTCAAAATGACGAAAAAAAAAATATTTTTAATCTGAAATTTTAAATGAAATAAAATAGGCAACTGAAATATTGTAAGTACCATATTAGAAAAGAAACACTTGTTTTTTATTTTGTAATCAGGGTTGCCAGTTAGGCGTACATATTTACACCAACATTTCAAATTTAAACAAGAAATTTAAAAACAAGATGTTTGACTTGGAGTAATAACTAAATGCTCCTCATTAACCCTTAAATGCATAGGATAGAACGCGTTCCAAAAAAATGCGCAATTCAAAGGATCAGAATTCATACCAGAAAAATCTAAATAGTAATTTTTGCGTTATTTAATTACGAATGGTCTGTCATTAAGTAAAATGAAAATTGCTCTTTTAAATTTCTGGTGAGAATGCGGAATATGTAAATAAAACCCCCAATAAATTGGGAACACTTATGTTATCGAAAATGATGCAATGTGCATTTAAGGGTTAAATAAAAAACAAAACACTATTCTTATTTTCTAGAACGAGCACAAATATTTCTTAATACAATTGGAGACCAGATTGGGAACCTTGTATCTAATGCATTTGAATTGCAGAAGTTTCCAACCTCCGGCTTTTCTTAATTCATGAAAACGTACTTTGAACCAGAAAATTTATTTAATTAGAAGTGCCTAGTATTAATTCAGAAGATCATTTGAAATTTACTTAATTTCGTTGACTCAATAAATTTCTGGTTAGAAATATAATTGTTTGATTTTTAAAAAGCCTGAGGTTGGCATGTCTGGAATGGTGATAAGAATTACCATTTGGGTGAAATTTCATTATTATTATTATTATTCCACAGCTGCCAATTTTTATGCTTTTTTGCGCCACAAAAATTGAATAGTAAATTTTAGCTTCTTTTATATAATTTGAACATTTAAATTACTTCTGTGCCTTGCGAAATATATGTGAAAGTTAATATGTCTAACGGTTGAAAGATTTAGAAATTTATTTTAAATTTACAATAAAACAATAGTGAAACGTATTTAACATTCATATAAAATTATAGTGTGCGACAAATAATTTAATCTGAAATGGAAGATAAAATATTCAATCTATGATACGTATAATAAAAAGAGAAAGCAGCATCAATTTATAGTTATGTTTGATAATAATATTATTTGCTGAAACAGCACTAAAATTTTTCAACACAATAAAATAACGTAATAAAGATATGTATAAATCACCATAAAAAAAAAATAAAAAAAAACATGGTGGACGGATTTTGAGCCGAAAATTTTAACAGCCCATCTTCAGTGGAAATAATCATGTATCCGGGGAAAAGGTCTGGGAACAAACGGCGTACTAGATCATAAAAGAACTGAAAGATTGCCTCTCAGAGTTGGTAATTTCCAAAAATTAGGATAAGCTTGTGAATGATATCAAAAATGAGCTCAAAATTTAAGTTTATGTCTAAGCTTCTAAAAAAAGTTGAGATTAAAAAAATAACGGTAAAAAATAGTTGCTCGTTACTCCAAACGCCTAAAGCGCCCTCTATCGGCATTTTTTGAATTTTATCTTTATAATTTATTTTCAAGAAAATGCTGACATAAGGAATAGTTTTAGCGATAACCGCAAACAAATCGACAAATTTTATATATAATAGTATAATTAGTATCATTTGAAATTTGCCGCTTCCCTCCCCTTGAACGCAGTTCAGTTTGCGCTACTTAACCACTCCCAACGATTCAGATTTTCAGCTCAAAATTAAAGTTTATGTCTTAGCATCTAAAAAAAATTAATGAGATTCAAAATATAAAGGTAAAAATAGATGTTCGTTACTCCAAAGTCTAAAGCGCCCTCTATTGGCATTTTAAAAATGTATTTTTATAATTTATTTTCTAGAAAATACTGACAAAAAGAATAGTTTTAGTGAAAACCGCAAACGAATCGACCAATTTTTCCGTTTTTTTATAATCATTTGAAATTTGAACCCTCTGAACACAATTTAGTTTGTGCTACTTAACCACACCAACACTCCTCTACCGCCAAATCTGACACTTTCGTGCACGAACGCAGGATTATTCCTACTGCCACGGTCCCTCCAGATGAAAATACGCCTATTATCCGGATGCACAGAAAAACGGGACTCGTCAGAAAACAGAATATTGCTCCATTCACTTCTCCTCCAGTTGACAAGCTCGGTTACCCACTCCCTGCGGTCGCGACCATGCCTTGATGTTAATCTAGCACATACCATCGGTCGGCGAGCATACAGACCTACAGCATGGAGCCGGTTTCGGACAGTCTGAGTTGAAATCGTGGTGCCTGTAACAGAGCGAAGGTGTTGTTGGAGAAGAGTAGCGTTCATGTTTCGGTGTCTCCGAGCTGTTAACGCTAAATACCAATCTTCATTGGGCGTTGTTGCCCGTCTACGACCTTGCCCTGGTCTTCGGCCTGCACATCCACTCTCCAAAAAACGGTCCCAATCCTGGAAATGACACTTTGTGACACTCCAATGGCTTGCGCCACTTCGGCTTGAGTTTGGCCCCCTTCTAACCTACCAACAATTCTCCAAGCTTCTGAATCTGCCAAATGACTTCGCTGAGACATCGCACTCATCGAAACAAAGCAATCACTGAATGCCGATCATCCTTGTCTTCATTCTCTTTTATCCAGTTGAAAGTCAAATTTCATTCGCTGCCGCTGAAGCGACGTTTTTGACGTCGAACTCAAAATTTGCATACTCCACAGTTTGAAAACCATAAAAATTTCCATTTGTGATTCTCTTCTTCTATTTTCGGCAAAAAAAATTTCGTTTATATCTTTATTTTATATAAAACTTCAAATAT
This sequence comes from Maratus speculifer, assembly GCA_964019185.1. Classification (NCBI taxonomy): domain Eukaryota; kingdom Metazoa; phylum Arthropoda; class Arachnida; order Araneae; family Salticidae; genus Maratus; species Maratus speculifer. Next base: position 49,988,702 of record OZ025293.1, read on the forward strand.
CATTTATTTGTTTTGAGCAGTGTATTTACGGCGATCTAAAAAGTTTAATTTCATTTTACAAAGCTTCTGGGTCAGAAAATGATTCTTTGATCCCAGAATTATACGCCGGAAATTACGATAAGCACAAAAGTTAACAATTTAAAATTGTTGTTTATTAAATATTTCAAACAATAGCTACAACGCTCTATTCTATGGCAAATATTCCCTAATTTTTATTTACAACTCTTAACTATATTTTTTTACAATATTTCCGTAATATACGAAAACAACGAAGAAAAAGTTATTGGGTTTTTTTTTTCAAAATTTATATGCCAAAAATACCAGTGCAAAATCATGTTACTCAAACTCTGACATCCTTACATTACACTCGAACATTCAAATTTTCGTGATTATTGCACCCACTGAGCATTAGTTAACAATTAAGTGACATTTGTTAATAGTCGGTTAATACCGAGTATTTGCGCTGGAGAACATCGCAAAATCGCATCACTCGCATAGACCATTAACACAAGGTTGACATCTTTCCAAAGTTCTTCAAAATGACGAAAAAAAAAATATTTTTAATCTGAAATTTTAAATGAAATAAAATAGGCAACTGAAATATTGTAAGTACCATATTAGAAAAGAAACACTTGTTTTTTATTTTGTAATCAGGGTTGCCAGTTAGGCGTACATATTTACACCAACATTTCAAATTTAAACAAGAAATTTAAAAACAAGATGTTTGACTTGGAGTAATAACTAAATGCTCCTCATTAACCCTTAAATGCATAGGATAGAACGCGTTCCAAAAAAATGCGCAATTCAAAGGATCAGAATTCATACCAGAAAAATCTAAATAGTAATTTTTGCGTTATTTAATTACGAATGGTCTGTCATTAAGTAAAATGAAAATTGCTCTTTTAAATTTCTGGTGAGAATGCGGAATATGTAAATAAAACCCCCAATAAATTGGGAACACTTATGTTATCGAAAATGATGCAATGTGCATTTAAGGGTTAAATAAAAAACAAAACACTATTCTTATTTTCTAGAACGAGCACGAATATTTCTTAATACAATTGGAGACCAGATTGGGAACCTTGTATCTAATGCATTTGAATTGCAGAAGTTTCCAACCTCCGGCTTTTCTTAATTCATGAAAACGTACTTTGAACCAGAAAATTTATTTAATTAGAAGTGCCTAGTATTAATTCAGAAGATCATTTGAAATTTACTTAATTTCGTTGACTCAATAAATTTCTGGTTAGAAATATAATTGTTTGATTTTTAAAAAGCCTGAGGTTGGCATGTCTGGAATGGTGATAAGAATTACCATTTGGGTGAAATTTCATTATTATTATTATTATTCCACAGCTGCCAATTTTTATGCTTTTTTGCGCCACAAAAATTGAATAGTAAATTTTAGCTTCTTTTATATAATTTGAACATTTAAATTACTTCTGTGCCTTGCGAAATATATGTGAAAGTTAATATGTCTAACGGTTGAAAGATTTAGAAATTTATTTTAAATTTACAATAAAACAATAGTGAAACGTATTTAACATTCATATAAAATTATAGTGTGCGACAAATAATTTAATCTGAAATGGAAGATAAAATATTCAATCTATGATACGTATAATAAAAAGAGAAAGCAGCATCAATTTATAGTTATGTTTGATAATAATATTATTTGCTGAAACAGCACTAAAATTTTTCAACACAATAAAATAACGTAATAAAGATATGTATAAATCACCATAAAAAAAAAAATAAAAAAAAACATGGTGGACGGATTTTGAGCCGAAAATTTTAACAGCCCATCTTCAGTGGAAATAATCATGTATCCGGGGAAAAGGTCTGGGAACAAACGGCGTACTAGATCATAAAAGAACTGAAAGATTGCCTCTCAGAGTTGGTAATTTCCAAAAATTAGGATAAGCTTGTGAATGATATCAAAAATGAGCTCAAAATTTAAGTTTATGTCTAAGCTTCTAAAAAAAGTTGAGATTAAAAAAATAACGGTAAAAAATAGTTGCTCGTTACTCCAAACGCCTAAAGCGCCCTCTATCGGCATTTTTTGAATTTTATCTTTATAATTTATTTTCAAGAAAATGCTGACATAAGGAATAGTTTTAGCGATAACCGCAAACAAATCGACAAATTTTATATATAATAGTATAATTAGTATCATTTGAAATTTGCCGCTTCCCTCCCCTTGAACGCAGTTCAGTTTGCGCTACTTAACCACTCCCAACGATTCAGATTTTCAGCTCAAAATTAAAGTTTATGTCTTAGCATCTAAAAAAAATTAATGAGATTCAAAATATAAAGGTAAAAATAGATGTTCGTTACTCCAAAGTCTAAAGCGCCCTCTATTGGCATTTTAAAAATGTATTTTTATAATTTATTTTCTAGAAAATACTGACAAAAAGAATAGTTTTAGTGAAAACCGCAAACGAATCGACCAATTTTTCCGTTTTTTTATAATCATTTGAAATTTGAACCCTCTGAACACAATTTAGTTTGTGCTACTTAACCACACCAACACTCCTCTACCGCCAAATCTGACACTTTCGTGCACGAACGCAGGATTATTCCTACTGCCACGGTCCCTCCAGATGAAAATACGCCTATTATCCGGATGCACAGAAAAACGGGACTCGTCAGAAAACAGAATATTGCTCCATTCACTTCTCCTCCAGTTGACAAGCTCGGTTACCCACTCCCTGCGGTCGCGACCATGCCTTGATGTTAATCTAGCACATACCATCGGTCGGCGAGCATACAGACCTATAGCATGGAGCCGGTTTCGGACAGTCTGAGTTGAAATCGTGGTGCCTGTAGCCGAGCGAATGTGTTGTTGGAGAAGAGTAGCGTTCATGTTTCGGTGTCTCCGAACTGTTAACGCTAAATATCGATCTTCATTGGGCGTTGTTGCCCGTCTACGACCTTGCCCTTGTCTTCAGCCTGCACATCCACTCTCCAAAAAACAGTTCCAATCCTGGAAATGACACTTTGTGACACTCCAATGGCTTGCGCTACTTCGGCTTGAGTTTGGCCCCCTTCTAACCTACGAACAATTCTCCAAGCTTCTGAATCTGTCAAATGACTTCGCTGAGACATCGTACTCATCGAAACAAAGCAATCACTGAATGTCGACCATCCTTGTGTTCATTCCTATTTTTCCAGTTGAGAGTCAAATTTCATTCCCTGCCGCTGAAGCGACGTTTTTGACGTCGAACTCAAAATTTGCATACTCCACAGTTTGAAAATCAGAAAAATTTGCATTTGTGATTCTCTTCTTCTATTTTCGGCAAAAAATTTCGTTTATATCTTTATTTTATATAAAACTTCAAATATCCTTTAATTGTTTTGAACAGTGTATATTGATGATGGCAAGCACACAAGCCAGATGTATTCATTCAATAAACCAAACCAATCCAAAATAAATCTGACTCTCGCAAGTTTATACTAACACAGATTTAAGAAAACCAAAATACTCTAATAGATTATTTACATTTCATATATTTTATTCGATTGTTCACTAACAATATCAAAAAACCTTTTGATATGAAAAATAACAATTATATATTCAAATAAAGTGAATTATCAAATAGTGTGAAATTTACCAAATAGTGTACTTTTGTATTTGTCTCCTACCAGTAGTTAACCCTTTGTTGCATACTGTCCACTACAGTGGACAAAAATTCATTCCCAAATGCTGATGAATTTAATTCCCAAATGCCACATTGGCAGCGGAATTTTGATTAAAAAAATCGGTTTATTAAATTGCTGCAAAATATCTTGTTTACAAATAAAACTGTTTTCAAATCCCGGTGTTAGTCATCAATTTCAACACTTAAGCAATGAATTTTCTCTGCGCCGCAAATTGTTAAGCCTATGCAACAAAGGGTTAACAGCCGCAGAATTTGCCAAAGATCGCTATTTACAGGAGTCTTTTCGATGTTAATTTTGGTGGTTAACTTCGCAATTCTATTACATATCTTAAATTTCTGTTTTATTTAAATTTTATTGCTTTATTTATTCACTCATGAAATTTCAATTTCGTTAATGAATATAAGCCGGTTACGCATGCTGAACCATTATATTAATGAAACCCTTTAATCGGCGGTATTCATAAAAAAAGACGCCTAATTTTGATAGCACTGGCACCAATAATGTTTTAATAAAATTTCCTTTTTATAAAGTACTTGGAAATTAGCAAGTTTTTATTTTCTAATAAATTTTTTTGTAAATTACGATGTCAGTACGTCATTTCATCATTTTACTAACATAATTAGTCCGCGCCGGAAAGAGTTAACTGCAAATGGTTTTATCTTTTATAGAGTCTGCATGCGATAGCGTTAGTTTTAATATAAAAATCCCACTTGAAAAATAATTTTAAAACATTAAAAATGAATAAATTCAGAACTGAACGTCTCTTAGGACACGGGGTTTTTTTAATATAGAAAATATTCTATAATTTAACAGGGACATAAATTTTAATTAGGTGATATATGAAAAGAACATTTTCAGTAAAACAGTAAAAAGTCAAAGGCTTGGCAAGACTGAGGGACTGTGATACAGTTTTCAAGCAAACATCATTTGAAAGTATATTGTAGCGTATATTGGGTTCTTTTGATCTTATGGTTAGACAACTTCAAACTCTTGCTCTTAGAAAAGTAGAAAATAATTTATTTACAGACTTCAGAACAACAAAGTCTTCGAAACTCACAAATATTACTGGATATTCAAAAATAACTGCTCAAATCTATCGTACAATTACAGCTTTAGACCCCAAAGACTCTTTATACAACGTCTCAACACTTAATAACATTCAAAACAACATAGATGAAACTCAAGCAAACTTGCTTACGCCTTGTTCACTCAATGACTGACTGGTAAATTATGACCACCCAGCTCGCATCCGGCTCTCCCATATATAGTCTCGCCGCATGCAGTAGAGATTTCTACGACCTTCTAGAAAAACCTGGAAAACCACGGAACAACATTCAATGTATCAGTAGACCTAAGGGGGGGTTACCATAAATAGGGAAGGGTTACCATCGCCAACAATCGCCAAGTTTGTCGCCAACTTGGCGATATATCGCCAAATTTGGCGACCAAAATTAGTCGCCAAAAGTGACGCCAACTTGGCGATATCCCAAATATTTCGCAAAGCTGCCATAGACATTCACTGAAAATAATAGACAAGTTTGCTTGATAACAGAGACAATGTAACAAAAACTAATATTAGTAAAGAAATGGAGCTTAATAAGATTATTTACATTATTTTACAGTACAAACACTAACTATTTACAAAATTCGTAACAATATTTTTTCCCATTCAGCGATTTAAAACAGTGTTGCAAGATGGTCTTCCTTTTTTTAATCCAGTTTCTTAATTAGTAGCACTTTTTAGGTGCGTTCGTAATTATGTAAATACGTAGCACCTATTGTTGTCGCTCAGTCCGTCCGTCTGTCCGTCTTCTGTCCACATATAACAACGCAAAAACTACCCAACCGAATCGTTTGAAATTTAAAATACATAATTATAACATAATTTTGTCGAGTCATTTCAAATTTTATGAAAATCGGGTGGATAGATCAGTTACAGAGAAAATCAAAAGGATTCCGTTACATTACGGTCAATGGGGAAAAAAGTTTCAAATGCATTTTAATCGTTTGAAATTTAAAACATATAATTTTTGCGAAATTTTGTCGAGTCCTTTCATATGTTATGAAAATCGAATGCATAGATCAATTACAGGGACAATCAAAAGGATTCCGTTACATTACGGTCAATGGGGAAAAAAGTTTCAAATGCATTTTAATGATGTTACACTCATTCGAACATAATAGAATTGGCATGAATCTATGAAATATATACTAAAATATGCATTCCGTACAATCTGTGATACAAATAATTTTTATTATTAAATTACAGGGCCACACAAATGCATTCCACTACATAATCCCCTACGAGGAAACATTATTTGGGGCGTGTTTTAATTATATTCAACTATTTCACATTTTATGAATAAGATATACGTTGCTGAGGTGTAATAAAAATTACTTCCTGCATATTTACAGAAACACAAAGATTTCGACTACTATACTGCATCCGAAGTACGCTCTATTATATCAGCAAGATCTGAATATTTTTAAAACTTCGTTATCGGACGAACGCACCTCATTTGCTACGTTCACGTGCAATTTCCAACTTGTTTGTAATGGTAAAATGAGCGTTATTTATTGACGGGTTAATAAGGGTGAAAACTAAAGGAATTTTACCGTTCCAAAAAAGTGGTGCCAATCAAGAAACCTTAATTTTAAAGAAGTAGCCCACTGGCAACACTGATTTAAAAATTGAAAATGTAAGAAATTTAGACGGTTAGAAGTTATTATAATTTATATTTAAAAAATGCTTAGTTAAAATAGAAAGGAAAATCAGTAAAAACAAAATGTTGCCATCTGATGTTGCAAACATCAAAATGACGTCAGTGTTACTCACAAACACATTTATCCTGTACGCATGTATATATATATATATATATGTATTACAAATTTTAAATTTTTTTTTGCCACAACTAGCCTTTATACTATCTTAATTTTCTTATAATAATATTCCGTACTTACTTCAAATTATTAAATTAAAATCTTGTTTCTAGATCTAATCTCTTAATCTTTATGCAGACGATATAAATTCTTAATTTGCCTTAAAAAACATTATTCCAGTATGTATAAATTTAAAAAGATGGCTCTAAATTAAAAATATTCTTAATTAAACTTTATTTCTTAATATTCCAAATAAAACTCATTTCTTCTATGTTTTTATCAACCCTTTTTAAGAAAGTCTTATTAAATTTATTCCAAAACCATACCTTTAAAAAATATCATTATTTTATTTTATCTATTTATTTATTTTCCCTCCGTCAAGTTTTGATAGTGTGCATATCAATAAATTCATTTCTTTTCTTTTTCTCTTAAAATTAATCATCTATAAAAATCGTCTGCCTAAGAAATTCTGAGTCGATTATAAATTGGTTAAATAATATTTTTTTTAAATAAAATTATTGTCTGTGGAAAATACTCTCGTAGCTGGACAAGAATTCTGTTTACATAAAAGAGCGATGGTTTGAGGTTAGAGAATGTTCTAGAATTTTCTTTTTAGATTTAAAAGAGGAAGCTTGAGAGGTGGTAAGAGATGATGAGAAGAAGGATTCTTGGGTGCGCTCTTGCATGAGTACGACTTGATGTTTTAAAGCATGGAATATTTTTTGGATATTTCGGTAAAATATCGTCTACAACAGGAGCTTTTCCCTCTATTATAACTACAGTTTAATAAAATGAACGTGCAGCATTAAGCGTTAACAGCAGCATTAAGCGTTAATTTAACATTAAGCGTTGGTACAGGACACTGTGTAAGATCATATATTATATAAGAATGTCTCAAGTGACGCTTGCAGGGAAAAACATCAGGGGACGAATTGAGCTCTTTTTTAATTTCAAAATACCTCATTCATACTAGAAAATTCTGACACAATTCTTATCTTATCTTTAGATAGATGTTTGGCGATTACTTTAAGAAACACTTTTTTGAAAATTTTCAGTTTGAAATCGAAATATTTTAATTAAAAGAAATTACAAAACTGGTAAATCTGTGAAACGTACGAAATATATTACCGTAATTTCGGGTGTATAAGCCGCGGATCAAACAATTCTTTTTCGACCCAGAATTTTTTAAGAAACAAATGTTACTACTTAGATCGACGTAAATATTTGTCTTCAATCACTAAATAAGATTTCTGGGTCCAAAAAGAATTGTTTGATCCGCAGCTTATACACCCGAAGTTACGGTAATAGAAATATAAATCGAGTTTTTTTTTTTTTTTTCTAATTTAAAATTTTTGATTTGATACCGGCAACAAAGGAGAATTTTTTCTCTATGTAATAATGAAATGTCTGATTTAAATAAAAAAAAGAATGTTATAAGAATTTTCTTTGATGAATGAGAAATTTTCAAATAAAGTAAAATGACAAAATTGGTCCGTTGATGTTTGCACATCTACATTCCTATACAATAAATGATTGTTACAGTGTCCTGTACCAACGCTTAAAATTTGTACCATGATTTTAGAAATTCCCTGTATAGATATATAATAAAAGATGTTGATATCAAAATATTTAAACAATGAATGTCTCTGTGGCATTAAATATATAAATGAATGGAAAAATTAAAAAAGCGCTTTCTGAAATTTATAATTCTAAATATATGACATTAATTAATCGGAAATGTCTGTGAACAAAAGCATTGATTAAACTTAATTAGTTTATGGCCATGCATGATTCAGGTCTTTATTAAAATAATTATGTTCGCCATGTATTCAGTATATCATATATGAAAGATAAGCTTTAAATCAATATACTTTAATCAATAGGTAATTTGTCAAGTTCACCATTAAATAAGAGTAATTATACATCAGCTTTATTAAAAACAGTTTCGATATTTTATAAAAATGTGTATGCGTATTATCAATAGCAATTAATTTTAGTTTAATGCAATCTACTTACTAAAAAATCGTACGCTCTTAAGAAAGGAAATAGCATCTTGAAAAATTTAGATTCCTTTATTTGGCTTCTACATTTGTGCTTTGCTGAAAATGGCATTAAAGTTTCGTTTTCTTCTGAGAGTAAACGATTAACAGAATTTATGATTTAAAAATCAATATTTCAAAACTTAAAAAGAATCCTTTAACTTTCATTCATCATTCAAATGGATAAAGGAATATTGCTGGATATTGAAAGCCTATAAAACTTAGACATCATTTATAGGTTTTTGGTACTAGCTACTACTTAGTGTTAGATTCAGATAAACATTGCATTATTTTCTATATTTTTACCACTTTTTTGTTTTACTTAATTTTATGACAATTTTGTCTACAGTATTTATTTCAAATAAGTCTGAAGTTTAATTATGGCTAAGTATATTCATTTTATGTTTTATATCATCAAAACTGTACGAGGCTTCAGCAGTAAAATTTTTCTTATTGTTTACAGACACATTTCTGTTCACAAATTTTAACCCTGTAATGATTCCGTGCGCGTTTACGCTCGAAAATCCAAGTTCTTGAAAGGAAACCGGAATAACATTCTGTTTACTTAACGGCAGAATGTAAAGTAATAAAGCACAGATGAATATTCAGAATTTCTGGTGTGAATAAAAAAAAAAAATCTGGATGAAAAATTTATAAAATTTTCGGCACTCACTAGGAAAGATCAGCAACTGCCAAATCTAGGTTGCCAGTTTGGTCTTTACTTTCAATTACAAAAACTTTGAATTTACATCAGAAATTCTGAAAGAAGAATTTTTGTTTATCTAATCACGAAACGTCTGGCGTTAAATAAAGAAAACAATAAAATAAATTATTTCTGGTATGAATGAAACATTTCAGAATTAAACTAGTTGGATGTGTCAATCCCAAAACTTTCTTCTATCTCATAAGTGTATTTTAATATTAAAAAAAAAATAAATAAAATAAAATAAAAACGTGGTGATCCCAAAGTTACCCATTATCGAATTTCCTCGAGCATTTGACCTAGCCTAATGAGATTCTGGTATCCGAAAAGCCTAAAACGCAAAATTTAATTAATATTCTGAGAAAATGAGCTTAGTAGTGCCTCATGTTGGGTAATTTATACTAAAACCTAATAAGCATCTATTAATGTCAAGACCTAACAGAATTTGAAATTTGATGGAATTTCGTCCATTAGTTCTTGAGATATAGTTATAACAAAAAATTTTCAAAACGTAGCACAGCAACACCATATCTTGAACAATTTATGCCAAAACGTAAAAAAGCGTCTAATTATGTTATGATGTAAAAGAATCTGAAGTTTGATGAAATTCTGTGCATTAGTTCTTGAGATATAGCTAGTTTAAAAAAAATCGTGTAAAATATAGCACAGCAGCACCATCAGTTGAAGGATTTATAACAAAACGTAATCATTGTGTAATTATGTTATATGTCATTTTGTAACAAAATCTGAAGTTTGATGAAATTCTGTGCGTTGATTGTTGAGATATAGCTATCGGAAAAATTGTGCAAAATTCAGCATAGTTGCACCACCTGTTGCAAGGTTAATACCAAAATGTAATCAGCGTCTAATTATGTTATATATTCTAGTGTAACAGGATCTAAAATTTGATGAAGTTCTCTGCATTAGTTCTTGAGATATAGCTATCGCAAAAATCGTGCAAAATGTAGCATAGCAGCGCCACCTATAGGGCAATTCACACCAAAACCTTATCAGCGGCTATGTATCTCAAGGTATCGCGGAATCTGAAGTTTGGTGAAATTCTGTGCATTAGTTCTTGAGATATAGCTATCATGAAAATCATGGAAAACGTGGCATAGCAACGCCACCTGCTGGCCAATTTACACGAAAATTTAATCAGCGTCTGTGTATATCAAGGGGTCACAGAATCTGAAGTTTGGTGAAATTCTGTGCATTAGTTCTTGAGATATAGCAATCTTGAAAATCATGAAAAACGTAGTATAGCAGCGCCACCTGCAGGCCAATTTCCACCAAAAATCAATAGGCACTAATTCATATCAAGGTTCTAACTGAATATAAAATTTTATTAAATTTCGAGAATTAGTTCTTGAGATAGAGCGCCCACAAATTTTTTGTCACATACAGACAGACATACATACATACATACAGACAGACAGACAGACAGACAGACGGACAGACTCACAGACAGACATTTTCTAAAAATAGTCAAAACGTGTTCAGGACCTTCTAAAACGTATAAATCCGTCGAAAACCGGAAGTCGAAAATTTTCATGAATCCAATACTTTCTTGTAAAGATAGAAGAAAGTAAAAAGAGGTCAAATGTGGAAACCTAGTGCCGAATCGGGATTTTGTCCAGAGTAGTGTCGTTGGAAATTTCTTATAATGTAGATCAAAGAAATGTGATACTCGACTACTCGTTCGAGTGCAACTGGTGAAGAGTTGTATACCGGTGTATTTTTGACATTTATTGATTTCTCCTGATCGCTATCTATGCAGGAAATGTGGTAGAAAAGAGAGTTAACCCCTTGAGCTCTGATCGTAGAACTTTCTACCGCATAATTTTAATTCCAAAATGTCACAATGGCATGAGAAAATTCAACTAAATTTATTTGAAAAAGGTTTAATGCATTTTTTCGTGTTTATCGTTAACCGGTTTTTTTCTTTCCAAAATACTGGTGCCAATGTGACATTTGGAATTTTGAAGAAATTTACACCCCAGAGCTCAAAGGGTTAAGGTACTACAAAGATTACAAAATATACAGTTTATGATTGGCGGGGAAAAAATTACAGATGGTTGTGCATCCCTGAATAGAAATGGCTGAAGTACGAGTAACTAACAGCGTATATTCCATTGAAATCCATCCACTATTATGGATTACAAATAAATATCGTATAATATGTTGATATCTAAATCTTGGTTTATTAACAGCATTTTATTTATCACGAAAAATATAACGCAACTGATAAATCATTTTTACATAAATGAAAAGAAAATCCTTAAAAAGTTAAAATTTTTAGATCACCAAATGAATTGTTGAATTGCATCAATAAACTTACTAAACAAAAAACAAACAATAAAATTTAAGCAGAAAGTACACAATTACGTAATCAATCGCACAGAAATATTTTTTAAGCTGCGCACTTCGTGTTGACTGTGAAATTTTAAACTCTGAAAGGATTATAGTAGATTAAGTAGGAGGGCTCGTGATGTTTTTAAAGAATATTTTACATTTTGAACACGGGTATATAATTTTGTTACTAAAACCATATATTGGAAGGATAAAGAAATACAGACGTTGTTTTTACCTATTTCGAATCACAAAAGTAATGCAATATTTGAATTATTTTAAAATTTCTTTTTTTGATAAGATTTATTACATGAAAAATCTTCCGATCCCGCGCGCGAGGCATACACTGAACTTCGGAACAGACCCACAGAAATCGTTCACTTATATTTCATCATAGAAAAACTAAAAGTTTTAATGTTATTTCTCAAAAATTATAAATTTTCCTAAATGTTTTTTTTATAACTTTGAGCTGACACGAGCATTGAAAATATGATTTCTTAATTATTATAAGAAATTTAATGCAATTCTTATTAGATTTTTTTCTAAATGAGTAAATTTGTTTTGCTTTTTTTTTTTTTTCGAAAATTGCATTTTTTAAAGTTATGCATCTGATAATCACCAATTTCAATGAAACCAAAACAAAGTTTTTTTAAAGCTGATTCCATTTTTCTACTCCTTGCCTTTTTTATTATGCTTTTAAAGTACTAGGAGCCAATAATTTCAGATTTTAAAAATATATTTTCCATATAGTAATATCTGTGTTATTCAATCACAAATATCTACGATTAATTAAGTCGAATATTACTTTACAGAAAAAGTAGTAGTGACACTCTTGTAATGCTTTACACCTGTTAAAATATCCCAAAACATTGGAAGCAGACAAAAATGTAGCCCGAATGAAACAAAGTTTTATGAACCCTAATTTGTTTAGCGGCAAGCACTAAATAGATGAAAGTACATAGATGTCAATTAACGTAAATAAATTCGTATATAACTGAATTTATGTTCATAATAATAAAAGTTATTTAATTAGTGAAAGTAATGTGCTAGAAATAATAGAAACGTTAATTGCTGTCTGATGTAATTACCCGCCTTTGAATATTTCAGGCAATTTTTTGTTTAACATTTTATCTACAACTTAATGAAATAACTTTCATTATATTCCTATTAGGTTAGTCACTCGATTAAATTATAAAACTTAAAAAGCTCCAAGTCGAAGTAAAATATTTTCCAATGTACAAATTTGTGACATTTTCTTGGGAATTTATGTCCTTATTTTTTGTAAGCCAACGGAGTCTAACCATTCTGCTTGCAAGTCGCTAGTCATTACTTTTACAGAAAATTAAACTTTACCTTATTTAATCGCTGAGTTTCTCTCGGTAATTATTAATTTTCCCAAACGGACACGACTTTCCGAACGACCCAACGCATAACTGCCAAACCAAATGAAGAGTTTACTATGCAATCGATGTTGTTAGTTTGGCGAGTTACTTATTCAGATTGCTACAAGTTCTTTGAAATAGTGATTTTCCAGTTATTTATCACACCATTCACGTCATTTACACTGTCTTTAGGACTTGTGACATATAGGATTCAATGGACTTGTGTTTATGGCGGCCTTATATCTATGCGAGGGATATAGGCCCTAAGGCGGGAGTGCCCTCCGTGGGGGGTCTTTCTAGGGAAGCCTAACCCGTATTTACGCAAAGAAGTGCAAAGTTCAAAGAAACCCACGGAAAATTCCGAACGATTAGGACAACAACCACGAATGATTTCGAATTCAGCACCTGTCGTCTACCACTTTTGAGAGCAGAACCTCTCGGCCACTGGTGCGCCTTACCCAACGGACAATTTTTATGTCTATTTCTACTGTTTTTTAAAATCTAATCAATTTCATGCACATACATTACTGTATTTTTGATAAAACTTTGTTTAGAAACGACATTTCGTAAATTATAATGTGATAGAATTTAAAAATAATCTCCAGTCTTTTCTCGTAATCAAAAAATCTAACAAGGTTTATATTTCTGTTTCAAAAACAAGAAGCATTCGCTTAATATAAAAAAACTCCAACTACTGGACACTGCATAAAATCCAAAATTTCTACGATTAAAAATTTCGAACTTACTAGGGTTGCCAATTTGGCCTCCACTTTTATTTTGAAAATTCGGGTCCCCATCAACAACTGCAAAATATATTTTCAGATTTATTTAATTTTAGACTTTCTTCATAAAAAAAAAAAAAAAAAAAAAATTAAAACGTTTTAGTCTGAAGTCGCAATTTTGGGATAAAAAATCTGGCCAAACTGGCAACCTTGTAACTTACTATTACAAAAAACTCGGTACGTAATGTACTGGCGTAATCTGGGTGGGTGCTTAAATGCTCTGAATATTAGTAATTTTTGGAAGTTTAGTTCGTCTTAACTAGCCAGATAATTTTATGCTACGAATAAAGGAGAAGAAAGCCATACAACAATATTGTTTCTGGCACTCACCATGATTACGCCACTTAAATGTCCATAATATTTTATTCCTTTAATCCTGTAAAAACTGATATACTCATTCCTATTTAAATGTACAGTTTTTTCATCTTTAACAATTTTGTGGATTTTTTTTAATGAAGAAATTGTTAATAAAATTAAACTGCAAGATTCAAGACCTATTCCGAGACCGAAATATTGACAACCAACCCAACCAGCAACGAAAAAAAATACTGCCAATCTCACCACCAAGGTTCTTGAAGATACGATTATGCACACAATAATACAGAGATTTAGTCAACATACAAGTTAAATCACATTGTTGCCAATATTCCTTATTCTGAAGCTCTATAGTCGATGATATAACATTATCATTTTTGAGAAGTCGCTGTAAAAAGATATATGTATGTACAGGGTGGTTATAATTAAAGTTACCCTGTTTGGACCTACGTAGAGTCCGCCCTGGTTGAACGATATCGCTGAAACTTGGAATATAAGTTATATGGGCGATGGGGAAACGAAATCTGCAATAAAAAAAATTAGTTCAAATTTCGACCACCAGGTGAAAAAAATGTGCTTTAAAACCACAAATCTCAAACTGTAAACAGAAATCTTTCAAATTTCCACCGATAGATGGCGGTTTTCACCTGCGAGAAAGGATTTTATGCAAATTTGGAGCGTTTTAAAAAGCCAGTACTCTCTGTCGTACATTCATTCTGCATCATGCCGCTAGAAAAGAAGGAATGAGCATTACTGGTAAATTTGGTTTATCAGAACGGCAGTAATTTGTCAGTTGTACTGCGAGAATACCGACGCTTGAAAGGCTTACGAAAAGGACCAGTGACGAGATAAGCCTTGAAAAAGATAATGTCTAAATTTGAAAAGACTGGGAAGCTGGGTGAGCAAGGAAGAGGGCGAAAAAGAATTTCAAATGAAACTGCCGAAGAAGTTGCTCTAACTGTGGTCGAAAGAGCATCGGGTTCCCAATATTCTTCGACAAGTGCTCGAGCTGTGTCACGCGATTTGTCTCTCCCTTGGTCTACAGTACGGAAGGTTCTACGATCCATTATAAAGTGGTATCCATACAAGATTCACGTTGTGCAAGCGCTGAAACCTGCAGACCCGGACGCGCGACTTCAATTTGCGAGGTTATTTTTGGCTAGAATAGCCGTTGATAATGCATGGCCGTGGAACATTTTATGGTCGGACGAGGCGCATTTTACACTAGATGGAGCAGTGAATACTCAAAACTATCGCATATGGGGTAGTGCAAGTCCTAATGTTCTCCATAAACAGTCTTTACATTTAGCTTACGTAACTGTTTGGTGCGGCTTTACGGCTGATTTTATTCTTGGTCCCTTTTTTTGAGGCGAACACTTCTCAGGGTCCTAAAAGGTGTTCCATTACGGGTAACCGTAACTGCAATCTCCTTCAGCAGCAGGTTATTCCATCTTTACAAGAGTGGGAGTGTTTAGAGACTACCGTATTCATGCAGGATGGTGCCCCTCCTCATATAGCCCGAGCAGTGATAGCATTACTTCGTGTCCAGTTTGGAGATGATAGGGTAATTTCGAGAAATTTTCCGACAACCTGGCCTCCTAGCTCCCCGGACTTGAATCCCTGTGACTTCTGGTTGTGGAGATTCCTGAAAGATCGTGTGTATGGTGGAAGCATACGGACATTATCTGATTTAAAAGCAAGCATAACACGTCATGTATCTTCAATTGATCGAGAAACCCTTCGCGCTACTGTTGAACACGCGATAATGCGTTTTGAACATGTGCTTGATGCAAATGGAATGCACATTGAACATGTCCTGTAAAAAAAAAAAAAAAAAAAAAAAAAAAAAAAAAAAAAAAAAAAAAAAAAA
The DNA here is from genome assembly GCA_964019185.1 of Maratus speculifer. Classification (NCBI taxonomy): domain Eukaryota; kingdom Metazoa; phylum Arthropoda; class Arachnida; order Araneae; family Salticidae; genus Maratus; species Maratus speculifer. Next base: position 50,004,685 of record OZ025293.1, read on the forward strand.
AAGCTTTCTGTTTCCAGCTTGAGATTTATGGTCTTAAAGCGCCTTTTTTTCACCTGGTGGTCGAAATTTGAACTAATTTTTTTTATTGCAGATTTCGTTTCCCCATGGTTCATATAACTTATATTCCAAGTTTCATCGATATCGGTTAACCACGGTGGACTCTACGTAGGTCCAAACAGGGTAACTTTAATTATAACCACCCTGTACTATGACGTCTTTCGTTAAAGTCGCAAGGTTAAACATTAAAACCATACAAAAAATATTTGAAAATTAGTTAGGAGTTACGGCAAAGTAAAATAAATAAAGTAAAAATTAAAAGAAAAGAAAACAAGGAGACATAGAAATATATTATCTCAGATGCAACTGTTACGGAAACTTGTCCATTCCAAAAAAAAAAATAAGAATGTGAAATCCGGATCATTCGTTCAAACGTCATTTGTACAAAAGTATACATAAAAAAATACAAACGATAACCTCCTTGTGAGAATTAGATTAAAAGACGTATTTAGAATATATGTGTGTATTTTAGCACACACACACACATATATATATATACATTGCGAAAGAAAAATATACTGACACTTAAGTATAATTTCAATGTACAAATGTTTTATTTTACTTTTTCCAATTTTAAATAAAGAGCCGGATAAGAATTTTTGACACGCGTTGGTTGCGTGGGGTAATGGTCGCTGAAGCTTAACATTTTTCAGAGTTCTCCCTTTATTTTTTTAGTTATTGTAGTCATTTGAAAAGACGGATCTTTTACATTCATTTTTCTACAAAAAGAAACATTTTCTTGTGCACATAATCGACGTAAAAATCTTGCAGTTTTGGAATAACCTTGTGCTTTTACTTTCTTAGAACAAAATGTTCCTATAAGTCATAAAACTTTAGATATACAAACATCATAACAAAATATCTATGTCTTAAAAAAGGCAAAGATTGATTTGCCACATGGCAATACACCAAAGTGAAAAAATATACTGAGAAAGACTTCACCAGGTCTGATAATTTTTTTAAATGTGACGTACTGTTAACACTAGAACCGCCGGTTATTTTACTCAAGTTTTATAAATTGTGTTTCACACCCAGAAATTTCTGGTACGAAATGACAATCATCAATTTGGTGGCTGCCAAAATGACCACTAATGGGGGTTTTAGTGATACTACCAACTATAACAACTGCAAAAACAGAATGGAATCATTACTAATGAATGTATCTGTAAGAGCCTTCAGTCATAAAATTTACATTTTTCAAAAAGTGTCTTTTTTTTTTGCCGGCACTGTATATATAACCATAATATATATAACCATTATGCAATACTACAATTCAACATCTACAATGAATATAGAATACCCCAATGCAACAAACTTAAACATGACAAGGCAATCAAATGGAATTAGCAATATTGGAACAATTACAAATATAATTGGAGATTGTGGCACGTGGCTCGTTATCAAGGGCAATTCCACGCAGACACAACAATTACGATTAATTTTTAAGGTAGAAATCAGGTCCTAATGTATGATTTCTACATTGCCCGATTAACCCTTTGTGACGCAGAGCACATTCAAGTATTGAAATTAATTACTGACACCAGAATTTGAAAACAACTTTATTTGTAAATAAGAAAAAATCTCACTTTACTAACAATTAAAGAGATAGGATACAGTTAAAGATATATAATAGAAAGAATAAAGAACAATAATAGAAAAAAAAATATATAATTATTATCATAATTAAAAATAACTATTATTAAGAATATTAAATTATTAAACTATTATTAAACGTATCACATTTTATGTAAATTAACGGAAATATATGGTAATTGTAATAAAATGAATTGATAAAATTTAAGCAGATAGTGTTTTTTAAAGAAGAGTGATTTTTACTAATTGTTTGATGGCGCCTTTTTATGACGGAAATAAGGATTTAAGATCGTTTAAAATAAGGATTAATTATCGTTTGAACTAAGGATTAATTATCGTTTCAAATATGGATTAAATATTGCTTTATCGTGCAAAATTATATTCATTATAAATTTAAAATAACAAGTTATCGTTACGTTTCAGTCTTAATGAATTATTTGAGAATTAATAATATATTATAAAATTTAGAAAGTCTTCGAATAGTACTAGCAAGATGATAAATTGCAAATAATAAACCGATAATAGTTCATATGGATAACATACAGGTTATTTTTTTTAATGTAATTACAATTAGCTAGCCACAAATTAAAATGCGAATTACAGCCATTTGTCATTATCAAGAATGCTAATTTATTGATGCTAATTAATTAATATAATATGCTAATTTAATATACATATCATAAACAAGTAAATTACTATTGTTTCACAATACCCTTTAAAAAATTATATTAACTTGAGCGCACAAATTTTCCAGCAGCTTCACCCTTCCTCCATAATCTAACATCTACATATACCTACTTATTTTAAAAGATAAAAATAAATACATATTTATTTGATTGTTTTACATTTTAAAAAAGCATATAATGTTCGCTAGTTTGCTTCCTTTCAAAAAAGTAATTTTATGAAAATAAAAAAAATCATTAAGGGAGACCCGAACCCCATTTTCGGCCAAAAATCATCAAAAGTTCAAAATTTTTTTTTCTCAGAAAACGATAAAATACATATTTGCGAATATCCATGCAAAATTTCAGAACTCGGAGACACTTGGAACAGGTAGAAAATGAGCTTTTTAAATTGTACTCACTATAGAGTTTAAAGGACTAGCGGCCATTTAAAACGTGTTTTCCTGAAAATGACTGTTTTCATATTTTGTCTAAGTTCAAAGTACTAAGGCTCAGTGGTAAAATGATTTAGAAACAAAGTGTTTATGTTTTTAGAATCTTAAAAAAATGTGCAATAAAAGTAAGGAGAGATTATTTTTTTTTAACTATTTCTGAAATTTTTACATAAATTGGTAAACATAAAAATTATAACGAATTTAAGGAAATTTACCAAGCGTATTTTTATTTTTTTTCAGCCGATTAAAATAGAAAATTAAAAATATCGCTCCTTAGTTCTTTTCTATATACTATAATACTATTTAAGAAATTTTAGTAATACCAAAATATTGAAAATTGAATGAGGAGTAGTAATTTTAAAAAGTGTATTTTTCGACAAAAAAAAAAAAATCATAGAAATCCCCATAAAAAATATTCCTTTTAATAAACAGTGAATTTCTTTGCGAATTATTCCTTACAAGAAGATTCTTAAATAGTACACCAAAATTCATTACTTTAAAATCAATAATAAAAATTTTGGGGTTTTTCTTACGGGTCTCCCTTGAGTGATATGTTAGGTAAAAATTTTCACTATATAAATTTTTAGTTTGCTAGATCATAAATGAATTTACTTTTTCAGTTTACTTTCAAATATCTTATATATGATTAATATTTTATCACTTAATTGCTTACAGAAAAGAAAACGTGCATCACACGAGAAATATCCAATCTGCTTTTTGCAAAGATATTACAATTTTGGCATAGAATAATCACCTTGTGTAATGGCAGAAAGTGTGCGATTTAAAGAGGAAAAGATATTTATTTAGAAATACTGGTGACAACTAGTTTCCAATCAAAACATTTGGACATTCCCCCCATTACATAGTTAAGGGCTACTCATGTTTGAATACCATTAGTTCAGATAATTTAATTAATTTGCATCATCGGAAAATTTTCAAATTAAGTAAGGCGAAGATTTATTTTTATGAAATTATAGGTATTCAAATGAAACGGCCACACAAACTCCGAGTTAATAATAATAAAACTAAATTCACACCAATGCATAATGATATAAAATAACTAGAAATTTATGAATAATTTTGAAGCTGTTTAATTAGATTTCGCTAAGGATAGTTTGGATTGAATATCCAGAAAATGCATCAATAGCGTTTTATCATTTAAAAAATTCATTATTCTGAATTGACAGTTCATTATTTATGTTAGTGACAGTTTATTTTATTAATAAAAAGAATATTGCCCAGTTAAACTGATGGCATTGAGCTCACAGGCTACGCATACTAATTGTACATTACAGACTTGTATTTTCGTTAATTCCGTTCGAAAAAAAATTAACAAGGGGAAACACATCTCCCCTTTCTCCTTTTTTATACTTAATCATTTAACCTCCTAAACTATCAAGGACATGATTTATCATATAAAAAATCTATATCCAAAATTCAGAGCAAATTGGATAATTTTTAATAAAAACCCATTTAGCATTTATATAATTTAAGAGGAGTTATTCTCTTCTTTTATACTTAACCATTAAACTTCTAAAACTATTCAGAGATTTGAACAAAATCTGACAATTCTGCTTGAAAAATCCATTTATACAAGTTAAAGGGGGGGGATTAGAACCCCCGTTCCCCCTGTTTATATTTATTCAATGAACACCTAATAACAGCCACGGACTCGCCTCATCAGAATGATCCTATATCTAAATTTTGAACGAAAACTGTTAATTCTGCATGAAAATCCCGTTTATATCAATTAAGGAGAGGGGCATGAGCCCCCCATTCCCCCTGTTTATAATTATTCAATGAACACCTAATAACAGCCATGGTATCGCCTCATCAGAATGATCCCATATCTAAATTTTGAAGGAAAACTGTTAATTCTGTATGAAAATCCCGTTTATATCAATTAGGGGAGGGGCATGAGCCCCCTCCCGTTCCCCCTGTTTATACTTATTCGATGAACACCTAATAACAGTCACGGAATCGCCTCATCAGAATGATCCTATATCTAAATTTTGAACGAAAACTGTTAATTCTGCATGAAAATCCCGTTTATATCAATTAAGGGGAGGGGCATGAGCCCCCCGTTCCCCCTCTTATACATATCGAATGAACTCCAAAAACTAATCAGGGAAGCGCCTTATCAGGATATACCTATATACAAAATTTCAAGTGGATCCGATATTTTTATCATGAGTTATCGCGTTACGCACGAACGCACGTACGAACATACATACAGAACGGACGGGCACATAAGCTCTCAGGCTATGATAGCCTGTGAGCTAAAAATGGGAATGTAAGAATCAAAATACCTCTATAGGAATAGCTTTATTGCAGCTGCTACTAAAGATTTTATATGATTCTACATAGAATAAGTTTTCTATAAAAACAAAATTGATTTTCTTTAAAAAACATTTTGAAGTAAGAATCCGAATTCAATAATATCGATTATTTCAGCGGGCATATTACTGTCATAAGGGCTTTTGCTTGAAATTAAAAAGTATGCCTTCAGGTAAAAAGATCTGATAACCCTAAGTCTTTATTCAAGGGCTTTCTAGACTGAAGATGAATATAAAATATCCTCTGTTATATTTTTTCCAAAATAAGAGAAATTAACTTTCGCCTTTTCTGTTTTATATTGATTAACCCTTTCAGGGGCAAAGCACTTCTGTTGCTAAAATGTTGATTGAATGATCCCTGGATTTATGTACAAATTTATCTTTAAGTAAGTCAAAGCTTTTCTTCGCGTACTTTTACAAAAAGAAAAAAAATCCGAATTCTGGTGCAAACATGGCATCTGGGGATTAAAATTAAGTGGTATATATAATATACCGGTGTCCTTGAAGGGGTTAAAAGTCCTAAATATTCTTTAAAGTTCATAATACAGTTCATTAAAGTTTTCTTTGAAGTAATTACAATTTTTTATGTTACTCTATAAGAAGCATAAAATTGCAGTTTAAAAGAAACAAGAAAGAAAACTCATGCTCCAAAGAATAGACCATGAAATACATTTCAGCCAAGATTGCGAGATTAACCTGAATTTTTATTGAGACACTTCATGTTCGTACCAGAAATAGGAAAAATTATTGTATTTTTTTATTTAATAAGGGACATTTAGCGATCAGCTAAACAAAAAAATCTTTTTTCGAAATTTTTGGTATTAATTTCAAATTTCAAGTGAAAATTAGTGGACAAGTCACCATTCTATTTCCAACATTTCCAGATTACTGTAAATGAAAATCAGTATATGAAGGTGAAAGAAGATGCATAAGTAAATAACTTAGCACATTTAAAAACCCCATTTCAGCTATTACTGTCCATTGCTGAAAATGTTATCAAATTTATTTTTTGCATTCCTGTACACGATGTATAAATGTGAATACGTACTATACAACGTGTAAAAATTTAGCTATGTTAAAAAGAGAATAACACAGTCAAAAATTCTTTCTTTGGGCCAAAATCCACTTTAATAATTTTGAACTGCCTATCATCCGCTTTTATTTTTAAATGCCTCATAGTAATCTAAAATTTAATTTACAACTGCATTCTTTGAGGAGCACGGTATACTAATATATCTATATTTTACAATCTCTTAACAAATTATTTATCTATATTCCTACAGTGTACTATATTTAGTTCAGGTAGAAAAGGAATAACTCAATTAAAAAAAAAAACTTAATGGATTTAAACTTCCTATAGGCCAAGATCCAAGCTTATAATTTCTAATATCTTATTATCTGTGTATATTTCTATACATTTCATATTAAACCGAAATTTTATTTCGTAAAAAAGTATAACACACATGTAAACTTATTTTCAAATGACTATCCATCCATACACGGCAATGTATTTATACTTTTTGTTTTCATTGAATTTATATATATTCTACGAAATCTTTATGAATTCTTTACTTATATTCTGGCAGTGTACCATTAGGTCGTGCAAAAAATCGTTTCATTTTCGGAAAATTCTACTATTCAATTATTAGACATTAGTCCCGATATCTAATCTCTAATAATTAACGAGCAGAATATTCCGGTAGTAATTGATTTTTTCCAAACGAAAACGACTTTCCGAAAGGTTCAATAAATTACGTTAAACTTGAAAAGAAATAATTCAATTTAAAAAATCCTTAGTAAATTTACGTTCATATACAGTATTCAATGCTGAAAAAGTTGCACATAATTTTGTCGATTATGTAATTTTTAATAGTATTTTTACTTTTCAGAAATCCTGTCAATAAAAAAGTGAAGTTATACGTTTAAACATTTAATTTTGTAGAGACACTTGATTCACTGTACTCTTGCACACCTTTTCGATCATTGGCAGATATGCTTATGAACTGTTTTGTGTAGCTCTGTATACACCGGTGTGCAAAAGGGTACGAAGGAAAAATTAATAATATATTTATATTAATAATATTGTAGAATAATTATAGTAATTCATTTATGCATCGATAAAATTCCTGTTATTAAACTAAATAGGCAATTAAAGATGAGACATAATTTTAAAACACTTGTTATTATTACAAAATTATAAAAAAAACCTCTAAATTATAGTAATATTACCTCCAATTATACTTCTTTTGTTTTCTAACCCTTAACTCTAGAAAAACGGGAAATTTCACTCAATTTTTGTAAAAATATTTCGCACCAGAATTTTTTTTAAAAATGTGTGATTTATTTATTTTACTTTGTATTCCTTTGCTTCATTTAAATTTATTTTTTAAAGAAATTTCTGGCTCTAATAAAAATAGATTCATTCGATAGCGGTCAAAATGACCGCTCACCGTCTTTCTAGTGTTAATCGTCACGCCTGATAAGTTCCCGGGCAAATTATTTTTCTAAACAAATTTTGTTGCGCCTGTGATCCTCACGGGCTCAACTCTTTATGACTTTACCTAATAAATTATTGTTCCTTCTTTGATTTTGTAGCTCGTGGGGTTATTTTAAATCAGTGTTGCGAGATGGGTTACTTTTTTTAATTCAGTTTCTTAATTGGTAACACTTTTTTGTAATGGTGTGGTGATGGATTAATAAAGGTGAAAACTAAAGGAATTTTACCGTTCCAAAAAAGTGGTGGCAATCAAGAAATCTTAATTTTAAAAAGTAGCCCACTGGCAACACCATTTTAAATGCTAAAGCGTTAATAGATGGCAACATTGAAGCGAAAAATTTGATTTCATGATAGGAATGCTTAATTTTGAGAAATTTTAAGAGTTAAAAGATGTGTGTGAATTTAAAAATTGAAAATTCGAGCAATTTTTACGAAAATTACGCAACGATTTAGGCCTTAGTAATTTAAATACAGCATTTTGCATACATATTACAAGTTATCGATTATCTTGAGATGACAAACACGCCATCCCGTAAAATTGAAAGATTTTAATACGACTTTCAGGTTATGCTGGACCATTTTTACGCACCATAATACCCCAAATGTTCTTTATCAGGTTTAGTTCTTGACTATTGATCGTTCAATAAAGTACGGAAATCTTATTGTTATCTCAGCAGATTTTTCTGTCTGTTGCAGAATGCATCGGTGCATTGTCATATTGAGAAATATATTTGACACATTATACAAGGGAAACGCGAAGAACACATTGTCGGTTCGGTACTATATCAATACGAAAATGAATATTAAAGGACTACTTTATCATTATTTACAACAGTTCTCCCTGCCTTATTTTTCTCAGTTTAACCCTCTTAGTACCGGCTTTTGATATTTTCTGAGTCTTCTAAGTTTTACATGATTTGAACCAGAAATTTAATTTTATTATATGCAGCATATTCCTAGAAGGTATCTATTTAATTTCATATATTAAGTATAAATATTTAATTTTTTCTCTGGATAAAACATTCAAAATTTCGAAATGGAAAATAACTGGGATCAAATAGAACCCCAAAGCATAGCTACCAACTTTTACGCTTTCATGCTACCCCTAAAAGTTTATAAAAAAAAATATCTTAATTAATCGTTGAAACCTGAAGATTAAACAAGGCGAAATCTTCTATTATTTTTTGGTGATAGCAAAAAAGCGTAAAAGTTGGCAGCTATGCCAACGGTACTAGGAGTGTTAAATAAGTCAAAGATAATTTATAGAAGTTACTGGAGTGTAAACTCGGGGAACCATATAAAATCATCAAAAATCAGATAGCAAGAGCTGCCTTTTCTGTGTCAGAGCGTAAGGCTTTATATTCCGGAAGTGGTGACTGACACACGATCAAGAATTGGAATTTTCATATAGTGCTCCCACTGGTCCTCATTTTGAGAACCAATATTTTTTTACAAAGAAAATGTGGTACGTTCTTGTAACAACTGCAGCATAAAAAGCTTTCGAGGTAAGCTTCATCGAAAATTTTAAAGAAAATTTTTCTCTAAAAAGGAGTAGCAAAAAAGGGCAGACTGGTAGCCCTGACATGAGAAAAAGTTATCCTTAAAAATTTCATAGATAAAGACCAAAGGTCATAAAATTTATGCACCTGTATTTTCAAAAAGTAATATTGCTTTCTTAATTTTTTCTTGAAAAAAGATGACAGTATAACACTATTCAGAAATTGTGGAACTTTAATTCCCTCACTCGCAGAAACACTAGCTAAGTGTTATTTTATTTTTTACAACTTTATAGGTATTTGTAGTTGTAAAATATTCTATTAGCCAGTGATCTGTGGTGTAGCCAGAGGGACAGGTGGATGTCTAAATGCTGTTTATACCACTAAAATTGAAAAGGCCTTTTTTATCAATGGCAGGAAATTCTCTGATAAGATAAAGCGAAGAAGACTTAATAAAATTAGTGGTGTACAATGCATCTGGACCCCCTCCCTCTCTGCCTACTGCACTACAAGCCATTCTTATAAACTGAACAGGAGCTAAAAACAAATTTATGATACAGAATTCATTATATTACTTTTACTGTCCTGAAATAACAAAAGTTTTTATAAATGTCTAGAGGAACTGGGCTGCCGTATTCGTCCTCTTTTTTAATACTGAAATATTACATTCAGACCAGAAATTCTGTATTACATTGTTTTTTGTTTTTAATGACATACTTCAGTGATTGCCTAAAATAAAAAAATTTCTTTCAGAAAGGATATAGCCGGGTTTCATAGAAAAATATGGCCTTGAGTCAACCACATCGAGTCCTACATGGATCGATAGCCCATAAAAAGAAATTCATTTCTCCCCAGTTTCAAGTTTGTATCTCAAGACCATGGGGGGGGGGGGGTAATGACCCTAAATGCCTGTTTGGGAAAGGAGCGCATTGTGACGAAACTACTAAGCAGATTTCAACGAAAAAAAAGGGGATGTAAAAAATCACCATACGAATGTTTGACAAGTTTTTCAGATTTTTTTTAAACAAAAGAACAAGTTTTCTAACATTTTTCCTGCTTTTAAATGTACATTTTAATTAACAAAAAACTGAAATGTCTGAGTGACCACTTTATTTTTTTGCATGAAATACTATCAGACATGATGCATATTCGCTATCAATTTCAACTTTCTATGTATTGTGCATCATATTAAATAAAGGGCAAAATCATATTCCGACGGAAATGTGGGGCGTGTCTCGGACCCCTTCACGCCTTCTTTTAACACTAGAACGTCCGAGAATTTCGCCATCCTAAAACAGCCGCCGGTGTCATTTCCACACCACAAATTAAATTATGCAAAATGGATGCTACAAAGTATAATTTTACACTATATTGGATCGTTATACTTTAATTAGTTTATATTGTTACATTTTTACAAAAAAAAACGACAATTTATTTTATAGAATGATATATTAAATAAAGTGAAATTAACATTTAAAGAAAGGGAAACAAAAAAAAAATAAAATAAAATAAAATTGTTATTTTTCTTCACATTATAATTTTTATGGATATGTAGACATTATATAAATAATGTAATATCATATACATACCTCATTTACAATTTTTACAGTAATAGGCGACTTTTTCAGTGCACTTTCCACATATCATCTTCAAGCAAGAAGAGCATTTTCTGTTAGTAGCATACCTTTACACATTTTAATTTCACATTTTTACGCTTATGGTTTAATTCTGGTACATAATTTTGAATAGTAGCACATTTTTTAACCTTTACATAATTTGAACGCAATTCATTTGCTAACTGTTGAATATAACATTTCCTTGAAATCTGCTTGCCTGACACTGATTTGTAAACAATCCAAGTATTTATAGCCGCAATGTCTAAAATGTTGTAAAATGTATGCACCGGGCATCTCTTTGATCCGGATTTTACGGAATATTTTCTAGCCATCTGATCGAAAATGTCCACTCCATAGTTGGTTTCATTATAGAATGTTACAGTTTCTGGTGTTTTCTTTTCATTACTTCCAATTGTAATGCTCGAATGACGTGTGCTGATTACTATAACATTCTTCTGCTTTTTCCCTTGATATACAGTAAGTAGGGTACCGGTGCTTTCGTGTTTATATATATTCGTTCATATATATTCGTTTCATATTTTATCAGTTCTTTTGCCAATTCCAGTGAAGTAAAAAAGTTATCCACTGTCACATTATGACCTTTATTTTTATAAGGTTCCATTAGATTTAGAACTACGGATTCGGCTAATCGTTTACCGTCAGGTCGAGATTCATTTTTTCCCAAATAAGGAAATGCATTCAACACATATTTTGTTTCTAAATCAACAGCAATCCAGTATTTCTGCCCATATTTGTCTGGTTTAGAAGCCATAAATTGGGTAAACGGGCATCTTGTTTTACTCGGAAATAATTGTTCGTCAATTGTTATGTTATCTCCAGGTTTGTAGCTTTGAATACAATTTTCTATAAAACTGTCCCAAACTTCAGAAATCATAACGAATTTATTTACTTGAAGTTGCTCAGAACGATTTGATTTTATGTCAAATCTCAAAAAGCGAGATATTTCTCTAAATCTGTTTCTTGTCATTGTTTCCTTAGAAAAATCTCAAGAGTCAGGCCATAGAGATTGTAATTCAATATTTTTAGCACCGCTTACTCCACGAGCATATAATATTGCAAGATAAGCACATATTTCATCGAAGGACAATGTCCAGCTATCAAGTTTCAGAACTCGCATGGCTTCCGTTTCTATACACTTTTTTATATGCTCCAACATAGGTTTATCCACAAAAAGAAGCCAGGAACTTATAAGCGATTCATCAAGATTTCGCTTTGCAAAATTTGTTGGGTCGCTTTTTTCACGTAGTATATTTCTTTCAGAAAATCGACCCGAATGAGAAGTAGCTTTGAATTGTTTCCATTCGGTTCCATCTGGAGCTACATAAGCGTCTAAAGTCCTCGGGGTACTGTTATCAACCATATCGCATTCATCAGATTCTTCTGATTCCTTTTTCTGCAATAGAATTTCATTATCAGAATCTAATTCAGAACAATAAAGATCACCACCATCCGATTCATTTTCGGATAACTCCCTCAAAAGATTGGCGATTTCTTCGGGACTAAGACCATTTTGCGATACATAATTCCGAAAAAAATAGCATGTAAAAGAGTAAAAACCTCCCAATAATAAAACTTAAGAAACAGGAGAAACTTGGTCGCCTGATTAGGACTATACTATTCCCCCATCATTTTGAGTGGTGGAAGCATAATAGACCTTCCGTAACTGAAAACGATAGAAATCAAGAACACACGAAATGGAAAAAAAAAGACAAAAGTAAAGTATTTCTTTTCATATTTTGCTTGGTGTCGAAATGACACCTGCGAACGTTCTAGGTGAATTTAGTTATAACTTTTAAAAAAATAGAATCACATGTTAAAAATTTCAACAGTCTGTTTATTACGTAAATTGATTAAAAGTCAATAAATGTCTAGAGTATAGATAAAAAAATGGGATAGAGAGATAGGGCTAAATTTAGTTTGGTGTCGAAATGACACCAACAGACGTTCTAGTGTTAAAAATACCGTGTGAATTAATACGTGAGATTTGAAAAGAAGGCGTGAAATTTGACGGAGACACGCCCATATTTTCGCCGGAATATGATTTTGCCCTTTTTTTTAATATGATGCACCATACGTAGAAAGTTGAAATTGATAGTGAATATGCATCATGTCTCATAGTATTTCATGCAAAAAAATAAGGTGTTCACTCAGAAATTTCAGTTTATTTTTAATTAAACTGTACATTTAAAAACAGGAAAAATGTTAGAAAACTTGTTCTTTTGTTTAAAAAAATCTGAAAAAATTGTCAAACATTCGTATGGTGGTTTTTTACATCCCTTATTTTTTTTCGTTGAAATCTGCTTAGTAGTTCCGTCACTATTAGCTCTTTTCCAAAACAGGCATTTAGGGCCATTACCCCCCCCCCTCATGGTCTTGAGATACAAACTTAAAACTAGGGAAAAATGAATTTCTTTTTATGGGCTATCGATCCATGTAGGACTCGATGTGGTTGATTCAAGGACATATTTTACTAAGAAACTCGGCTATACCCTTTGATGTGAATTCGAAGTTTTTAAATTGAATGTAGAGGCGAAACTCATAACTCAGAAGGAGAAATTAATATTAGTTTGCTTATCTTCCTTTGTAAGTTTTTAACAAATATTTGCCTATTGATTACATGTAAGTTCAAAAATATGAAACGTAATTTCAGAAGAATATTTGCAAAATATCAGAGATTCCGAAAATGCACGTACTATCTGCAAACATCTTCATCATTTTCGGCCCGTAAAAATTTATAGTAAATTTTACCATTTCAAATTGCCGTAATCTGCCGATTAAAAAAAGAAAAAAAAATCTATTATATTTTTCCAGGCCAAAAAATCGGAAGAGTTGGCAGTTATGGTACGGCATTGCCTAATCTGTATTTCAGAAAATACCAGAAGAAAGTGCATTTTTTTAATCGAGATCTGCAATATTCCTTTAAAAGCCATCAAAATTTAAAAAAACATGAAGAATGAGATTTGACAAAATAAATAAGAAATAAATTAAGGCACAAATAATACGCATTACGCATAATACGCAAAAATAAACGCATTAAACTAAGGCATAGAAGTAATTATTTTTAAACTTTTTTTAGACGATAAAAGTAAAATTTCTTTCTTGTTTCTTTTATCTTCAAATTGTAAAAAAATACGAAGTTCCTCAAAATGATGTATTAGAATTGCTTAAGTCTGTAAAGCAAAATCTTTCACTAACTCAGCAAATTAATGTGACATTAATGATTCATACTCTGTTATAAGATTAGACTTTTTTTCTCGGGGAAAATTTTTGGAGTAAGATGAATCTTAAAATTCCATGAATTTTAAAATAAGAGTTTTATACATGTGAAATGTAAAAAAACTTAATTTCCGTTCGAGCTAAAATATATTCTGCTGTTTATATAACGAGAAATGTCTAGACAAATCAGAGTTGGTCGAAAGATAATTTGCATTTAAAATGATTATAAAGAGAATCCTAGATAGCTAAATTCTCTTTTCTCATAATAAAAACATTTGTGTTTAATTTTTTTATATTAAGTTTTATGTGTTGTGAAAGCCTATCTTTTAGAAAACATTACTTTCATACCTTAATTATTTGTTTGACTGCGTGTTTTTCATCACATGAAGATTTCAGAAAAAAAAGGGATAATTTTTTTTCAATCAAAAGGTTTCCTTTTTTTCGCTCAGCCAAGTTTTAATTGAATTTAAGATCTGTGCCATGGGTTTTCAACAATTCAATTGCGCGTCGCACAGCTACAACATTTTTCTTAATTCCTCTTATTTTAACACTGAAATTTATTACAAATCCTACTATTACCCCTCTAATTCCCATGATGGAATACATTCTATAAATTCCGTAGTTAAGAGAATCTGAATTCGTACCAGAAAATTTAATAATGAATTTCACTTGATTTAATGACATAACCTTTCGCTCGAAATGAAAAAAAAATATTGCTATGCTTGACAAATATTTTTGGTGTAAAGGGTATAGCCGGGATTTTAGGAAGATATGCCCTTGTGTCAACCACATCGAGTTCTACATGAATCGATTGTCCGTAAAAAGAAATTCATGTCTACCCAATTTCAAGTTTATATCTCAAGACCACGGGGGGGGGGGGGGGGGGTAATGACCCTAAATGCCTGTTTTGGAAAAGAGCGCACTGTGACGAAACTACCAAGCGGATTTTAATGAAAAAAATAAGGGATGTATAAAACCACCATATGAATATTTGACGATTTTTTCAGATTTTTTTTTACAAAAGACCAAGTTTTCAAACATTTTTCTTGTTTTTAAATGAACACTTTAATTAAAAATCTATTGAAATTTCTGAGTGGCCACCTTAATTTTCTTGCATGAAATACTATGAGATATGGTGCATATTCACTATCAATTTCAGCTTTCTACGTAAGGTGCATATTAAAAAAAGACAAAATCATATTCCGGCAGAAATGGGGGGCGTGTCTCGCACAAATCTCACTAACTAAAAAACTTGGTCTTTTGATAAAAAAAATCTAAAAAATTGTCATATATTCGTATGGTGGTTTCATACATTCCTTATTTTATTCGTTTAAATCCCTTAGTAGTTTTGTCACAATGCGCTCTTTTCCAAAACTGGCATTTACGGTGATTACCCCCAGTGGTCTTGAGATACAAACTTGAAACTGGGGAGAAATGAATTTCTTTTTATGGTCTATCGATTCATGTAGAACTCGATGTGATTGACTTAAGGGCATATTTCACTAAGAAACCCGGCTATACCTTTTGGAATTCATGAATTAGAAAATAGATTAATAAATAGAGAGACCCTCGTTCTTTGTCCTGTTCGCTCATCAGATAAATACAAACGTTTCCCTCTTACAGCGAGGGTGTGGAGAAGTAGGTGAAATTTGTGACAGAGACCTCGAATTAAGTATGTACACATGATGCTAGTGATGGCTATATCTGAGCAATACTGAAGTCTAGATCTGTTATGCCTCATTTCTTGAGAAAAAATAAGACTTTAATTGTGTAGTCCGCTAAGTAAAAGAGGGAAAGTAAAAGGTGATATTAAAAAAATTAAAGTAAACAGACAGCAAGTCAAATATCCTATTCTCTATGGAAAATGTTTGTAAATAGATGTAAATATAATGTAAATACCACACCTAACAAAATGGATGGCTGGTTGGGTAGGGTGTGGTTGGGACTCAACGTGCAACCACCTCCACGGGGTGAGTTTTGGGTCCTTTTGTTATAGCAAAACGAGCGAAGAGTTGCAAAATGAAAATTGCGTAAAATTGGGAATTTTTCGTTTTTTCTTTAATAGTGCGCGAACAGAAAAAAATTATTAACATGTAATTTATTGAGATTATTTAAACCATGAAAAGAGCATAAAAAATAAAAGCGTGTTTATTGTTATACTTTTAATGCACTTTAAAAAGTGCAAAAAAGGCGCGATTTTTGCAGTTTTTCATAAAATTTAAGTACGTTGCGCGAACGGAAGATATTAAATGATTTTATTTTTTTTATATACCGTTTTTCTTCTTATTACAATTCGCAACTTTACGGCACTAAAGCGTTTTGAAAATAAAAAAATTCTTTTTCTCGACCCCCCCCCCCCTAATGCACAGCATGTTGCCCGCAGGCCACAATGACTCCACTTTTTTCATGCAGAATAATTTTCCTTTTAATAATGACAGAAATTTTGTTCTTAAATAAAATAAACGTTACTTTCAAATTTTGTGGTTGCAAAAAATTTTCTGGCAAAATGGATGTGCATCACTACCTTAAAGGATCAGAGAACCATTTATTAATTTGATAAATGTAGCTGAAACTCTTGCGCTCTATGACGTACGCGGTGTACGTTATTATATTTTGGTCATTTCCGACAATGACGTTCAAAAATTAAACGAGAGTCTAACCGTAACGTCCTGATATCTGGCTGATTTTTTTATTAGACATTTCGAATTCTCACCAGAAATTTCTAATTCTTATTTTTTCTTCACAAGATGATCGAATTCCATAACTAAAGTAAAAAAAAAAATGAAACACCAATTAATTTTTGGGATGAGAACTAAAAATTTGCAAGAAAACAAATATGAGAAATACGACAACACAAGTAGTTACTGAAATATATCCGCTAACAGCTCTAGAACGCTAGAGATTAAAATAAAATGCTTGAACATGAGAATAAGTACATTATAGTACGCAACAAACAATTAATACGAAAGAAAGATCATTTCAATTCAGTTAAAAATGACCAATGATTTTTTTATTTAAAATAATTATCTTTATTTATTCAAAATAAATATTTAAACATATTTATGCATATATATATATATATATATATTATAAGCAAATAAGATATAATAAAAGTGGCATAATTACTGAAAAAATGCTACTTTTCAAAGAAAAATCCTTCATTTTCAGGACAATAAATCTGTGTGTAAATTAAAAATATCCCATATGTAGCACAAAATAATGATCATCGTTTTAAACTCTGTAATTATTTCTTTATTTAAATATCTTGCTCTGGAAAGAGAGTACGCTTATTAGTAACAAACTTTTCAAAAACTGGATAATGAAGCTGTTTCAGCAATGTACAAAAAATAATTTTCGTCCTTAAGTATAATTTTGTATAGCTTCCTTTTGATATGCTTTTCATTGTTTACCCATTTTACTCTTGCTGAAATCACATATCTACAATTTTAAGAAGCCAATAAATACCAATTGTTATAGAAAGCTGTCAAACGATTTTTTTTATCATAGAATTTACTCTCAGCTGACTGTTCTTAAGAACGGCAAACAGTAATGGATAGTATCTAATTATTTTTAATACATATATGGCATCTTGAAATAAAAATGTTAGATGTAAATATTTTTTATGAAAGCTTTTTACAGATAATTTAATATCAGATATTCAAAGGGGGAAAAATGCGTTTTCTAAATACTATAAAGCAATTGAGTATATACTTAGGAGTACGGTAAAGTTTCAATTAAAGTACCTTGTCAAAACAAAATTACATGTATTTGAAAACGTTTGTAAAATATATATACGACCAAATGCATTTTTTAAAAACAGTGGTGCGTATAGATATACAAAAAATAAATGAAAATTTACAATACCCCCCACAAATATACATATATCTTTGTACAGTGGTGAATATCTAGTGGTCTTTAACCTCTTCAGACTTGATGTATCCTGTAGGAAACACCACTTCACAATTTTTTCACTTTTATAAATAATGTTAAAGAAAAAGAAAAAGAAAAAATAGTGTAAATGGAGCCCAACAAGTAACGAACTAAACAAAATAGCAATTTGTTTCTTGTTGCAATTTTTTAGCGAGCTACGTGTTATATAACAATGACTTGCAGCAGAAATATACGAAACGTACAAAAATGAAAATTTATATATTTTTACTGACCATCTGTAGAGTTTATTAGTAATACAAAATTATTAAATATATATTTAATTTATGTTTTGCAATGTTTTTCAAATGTAAAAAGTTAAATAAGATAAAAAAAAAAGTCCTAAGAAATTGCCAAAAAATGTACTTTTTGTGTTCTATTTTATAATCGAACTTTATGTACAAAACATAAATAAAGAATATTTTCGCTATTCAGGCTTTCTTAATTTTCAGTTTGTTCACATAAATCCATAACAGAAGTTTAAAAAGTGCACAAATAAATCCTGGGGTCAGAAGAGGTTATAAACATTAAATTTGACAGCTACGTCCAAATTTTTATTGTAAATAAAAGCTTTTATTCACGTATTTAATAGAAGGAAATTTTTATTCTAAAATTCTAGTACCAGTATGGTATTTAGGGCATAAGTAATTAAAATATAACCATCGACATTCAAAGGGTTATTATAATTTTTTTTTTTTATAATCAGATAAAATCTTTCAGACAAAACATATATTTTATTTTACGAATCAAAATGATCACATAGATTGGTCACAATTGAATATCCATGTTAATTTTTTATTTCTTAATTTTCAGAATATCTTTTAAACACATTTTATCTTAAATGTACAGTGGCGGTCAAAAGTTTCCGGCCAGCAAAAATTTTTTCAGTTAATTTGTAAATATACCCATATGAAGAGGAATCTCAAAGCGATACTTATACATTTTATTGACATATTAGTTAGGAACTTACTTATACAGGGTGTTTCGCTACCAGACCGACAAACTTTGAGGGATGATAGTAGACACGAAGACAAACATTGTTAAATAGGAAACCATGGGGCGCAAACGTCTTCTGTAGGAGTTAGGGGCCGTTAAAATTTAAGGTCCAAAATTTCAAACGATGATAAAAAACGGAAAAAAGGGGTCGATTCGTTTGCGGTTTTCACTAAAATTATTCTTTAAATCACGATTTTTTTAGACATTTTTTTTTAAAAGTTGCGTTCAAAAATTGTCGATAGAGGGCGCTTTAGACTTTAGAGTAACGAACAACTACTTTTTACCGTTATTTTGTGCATGTGGTTCAAATTATTCTAAAGTTTAGACTTTAACTTAAATTTTAAGCCCATAATCGGAAACATTGAGATCGATTAACTAGCGAAAATTTAACTGTGAACAGAGGGGAAAATTTTAAATGCTCATAAATATTGGACAAACAAATCGATCTTGTTGCGGTTTGCGTGTAAGTCATTCCCTTGGTAATTATTTTATTCAAAATGACGTACAGCATTGGTGTCCCCATTTTTTGATAGAGGGCGCTTTCGACACATCTCCTAAATTTCAATGGCATTACTCCTAGGTGTTTAACTACCAGACCAACATACTAACAGGACGTGTTAGGGATGCAAAGCGACTCGGAATCACATAGGAATGTAACGTTGAAAATGTCTTTTTAGCGAGTTGAGGTTAAAAGAAGCAGGGAAAAAGCAACAGAAACATGTAGTGAAACAGTAACACGTTAATGTGGAAGAAAACAATTTAGTTAAGGGTTTTACTACAAAAGGTGTCCGAAATTACGACCAGAAGTAGTCGGGCATGCTTGACAGCAGCGATGCATGCAATTCCTCTCACTTTGAAAAATTCTTGGCATCTCGGACAGCTTTCTGGCAGCTACAGAAATTCGAGCTGAGAGAGAGGTCTTCCACTGACTGTACGGGAGTTCCATACATTCAACTTTTCATTTGAATGCCCAGCAGAAGAAGTCCATACAGATTCAGATTCAGATTGAGCCAGGTGGGGGTGGGCTACCAATTGGTTTGAGTTCAACCAGCCCCACCCAGCAACGTTCATTTAAAAAAATACAAAAAAATTATACACTAATAAAATAAAGGTAGGTAAAAAAAAGTAATTGATATAATGAAGTAGGTGCGACGATCTGGCAGACCAACGAACCGGGCCACCACTACTTATCCACCGCTGTCCATAAGTTATGTTGGGCTGTCTGCGAACATCATTGGTAAAATGTGGAGGAGCTCCATCGTGCTATAGAGTGGTGCAACGAAAGAGGAACATGTGCTTTTACCAGAAGTTCCATCAGAATGTGTTGTAGAATTATCAAGTTGCTTTTTTCTCTGCTTCTTTTAACCCTAACTCGTAAAAAAGGCATTTTCGACGTTACATTATAATATGATTCCGAGTCACCTTTGCATCCCTAACACTCCCTGGAAGTATCTTGGTCTGGTAGTAAAACATACAGGAGTAATGCCATTGAAATTTCGGAGATGTGTCGAAAGCGCCCTCTATCAAAAAATGGGGACACCAATGCTGTACGTCATTTTGAATAAAATAATTACCAAGGGAATGACTTACACGCAAACCGCAACAAAATCGATTTATTTGTCCAATATTTATGAGCATTTAAAATTTCCTCCTCTGTTCACAGTTAAATTTTCGCTAGTTAACCGATCCCAATGTTTCCGATTATGGGCTTAAAATTTAAGTTAAAGTCTAAACTTTAGAATAATTTCAATCACATGCACAAAATAAAGGTAAAAAGTAGTTGTTCGTTACTCTAAAGTGTAAAGCGCCCTCTATCGACAATTTTTGAACGTAACTTAAAAAAAAAAAAATTCTAAAAAAATCGCGACTTAAAGAATAATTTTAGTGAAAACCGCAAACGAATCGACCCTTTTTCCGTTTTTTATCATCGTTTGAAATTTTGGGCCTTAAATTTTAATGGCCCCTAACTCCTACAGAAGACGTTTGTGCCCCATGGTTTCCTATTTAATAATGTTTGTCTTCGTGTCTACTATCATCCATCAAAGTTTGTCGGTCTGGTAGCGAAACACCCTGTAAAAGAACGTGCAAATATCAATAAATTTAATTGACAAAATTAAGTATAAAAGAAAACTGCATGTTCTCAAAAGTTTCCGGCCACTTTTCATTCTTTAGTTTTTTTCTATCCGTGAAGTGTTTTTTGGTTGTGTTTATAAATGAATCAACGTTTATAGCATAGTTTGAATTCAAATTTGAAAAGTTCAACAATTATTGTTCATAAATGAGTGATTAGTTTGTTGCTAAAAGGCCAATCTTCCTGATATATTGTGGCTAAGTTATCGATCGGTAAAATCGACTGTAAACGATATTTAAAAATTAAGTAAAGATGGCCATGGCTTTCAGGATTTTCAGAGGTCCAGGAGAGCCTGTAAAATTGCTATTCCTGTGGACAGAATTACCAGGAGAAAAACCATTGATAATCCGCATGAAAATTCCATTGCAATATACTGCGATTTAAGGAATGAAAATATTGCTGAGTTTGTCTATCGTGTTATGATGCTGACGTAATACAGAACTTTATGGAAGAGTCAGTGTTAAAAATTTCTCAGAGGTAAAAAAAATACCGACGTACCCTACTTTTATTTTCCAAGGAACACAAAGTCTGGTCAACTGAAAACTGGACAAAAGTTCTATTTTTCTATTAATCGAATTCAAAACATTTTTGGAAGTGATGGCAAACACAATGTCGGATGACCTAACAACAAAAGATGTCATTCGACCTATGTCATAGATGCCAACATCTCTTAATTATTCCGGAATCTGATCTAAAATGAACATGTTTTCAAGCGGAAAATTTATTTAACCAAAAATTTCAAAATTAAATTGACAATGTACCTCATGGAACGAACACGCACTTTCTCATATACTTTTTCCGGTTTGAGTATGCTAATTTTGGATCAGACTCCGGAATAATTAAGATGTGTTGGCATCTATGCCTATGTTATTCCTACAATGAAGCATGGCGGAGGATACGTTATGCCGTGGGGAGTATTTTCTTCCAAAAGTGTCGGTCCGTTATCTGAAATCCACAGCCAAGTAAATGATATAATGTATAAGTATATCTAGCAAGACCATTTTCTGCCTTATTAGAGAAAAAAATTTGGTCGCAACTATTTTTCTTAACATGATAACGACATAAATAATGTATGCAAGCCTCGATAAGCAATGGTTTTGACACAAAAAATTTCGTTTTTGAAATGGTCAGCCCAAACGTCCAACATGAATCCAATAGAAAATCTTTGGAAAGAAGTTGGCAAAGGTCTGCGGAACTATAAATATTCCAACTCAGCCGAAATTTCTCCAAAATTGCAAGAAATGTGGAAAAAACGTACCATAGACGATCTTTAACCGTTGATTGTATGAATGTCACGTTGCTGCGCCGTAGTACTTATTATTAAAGCTAATAAAATAGTAATACGATAAAATACTAATTGTAAATATCGTTTATCACTGTAATTTTCTATTACAATACCACGTTTTTAAAACTTGTGAAGGTGGCCGGAAACTTTTGAGAACATGCGTTTTCCTTTATACTTAATTTTTTCAATTAAATTTATTGATATTTACATGTTCTTCTATAAGTAAGTTTAAATATTCTATAAGTAAGTATTATGTCAATAAAATGTATAAGTATTACTTTGAGATTCCGCTTCATATGGGTATACTTACAAATAAATTGAAAAATTTTTGCTGGCCGGAAACATTTGACCGCCACTGTAAATTTTTCTTTTAGTAAATTTTCTTGCCTTTTTCTGTCCATAGATGCATTCTGTTAGAATCTATATCTTTGAATCTATCTTCTATACTGAAGAAAATCCCATATTATATTCTGTGAAGACATATGTTTAGACCGTTGTAATATTTTTTTGAAATATTTCATACTAATCATTCAAAAAATGAGTTTAAATTTCAAAAACGAAATATCAAAAAATTATTAATATTCACATTAAGACTTATTTTCGTGTGTGAACAATCGCTTCGTGGTTAATTTTGGGGATTGTCTGCAACACCTTTTAGCATGGGTAACCAACAGAAATTTCAAATATTAATCACCGCCTGAATTAATCACGAAGTTTCTTTTAGTATAGAAAACAACATTTTCTCTTCGAAAACTCTTAAAGCTTAGCGGGCTATACGATGTACACTTCTATTTTAGGGGATTAAACAAACACCAATATATACTGATAAAATAAGGAATTAAAAGAGTATAATAGGATCCTTGAATTTTAGTACCATAAATAATAAATGGTATGGTTCACCTAATTTATTTAACGAATTTGTATTGTTTTTAATGAAATAAAGAGATAATTACTATTTGGAAATGGGGTAACTGAATTCAAAGACCGAACAAAAACTATTAGTGTAACAATAAATAAATCCCTATACCTGAATGGCATTTATATAAGCAGTGTTGCCAAGTCAGCAGAAAGTTTTATTCAGAAATCCCTGATTATAATTTTGACATTATTATTATGACATTTCGTAATAAGCTAAAGCAAAAACTTACTACCCGAAAGTTCTGATTATAATAATAATTATAATAAAAGTTTAGTTACAACGCTGAATACAATTGAACTAAAATCTTTTGAAGCAGAAAGTGACTGGAAAAAATATTTTAATATATACAAATAATTTAATACGCCTACTTTTCGGTGTAGATCATTTATGATAAAATTCCACCAAAAATATAATAATATTTTTAATCATATTTCTTTTCCGAGAATATGAGTGCTATTTTAGTAATAGGAGTCTTCTATACATTGAAAAATGAACTATATTATTTTTTTCGCATGCAAACACCCTATTTTCAAAATTCATTTGCACTATTTGGATATTAAGTGCTTTGAAAATTATATTGTCTTTTCATGATTTTAGAAGTCAAAATTTGGGGATATTAATGTTAACTTCACGTGACTATCTTTAGTTTACATATATATAATTTAGTGTATTCCAATCAGCAGTTCATTGAATGTAATTAAACATATTCTAAGTATTATTTTTTTACTTAAAAACATAATTTATTTATGAAAATTATTTATAAATAATTATTAAAAATAATAAATTATGATTTTTACAAATTTTATATTGTAGGGTTCATACACTTCAAGGACTTTCAAGAACCTTTTATCAGAATTTTCTTAAAGTAACATTTTCCTTATTAAATGGGGGGGGGGGGGATCCTCTCTCGTATAAGCTATAACGAACAAAACTTTACAAAATGTCTGGTACTAAAGTACCTAAAATCCCCCGAATTGCCTTATGCGTACGACTTCTGATATAAACAAAATTAATTTTCTTTAACGCTTTAGAGGGCGGTGTTCACAAAAAAGACACCTAATTTCATGGGTATTTACACCAATAATATCTAATTAAAATTTTCCTTTTATAAAGAACAGGAAAATCAGCAATTTTCTGTTTCCTAATAGATTTGTCTGTTAATTCTGGTGTCAGTCCATAATTTCCTCATTTTACAATACAGAATTACTCCGCGTTGGAAAAGGTTAAATCTTTCCGGCACTGTGGTCCCACGCTCGGGACCACCTAAATTTTATTTCAAACTTACAATTAGCACCAATAATATTTAAAAACATTTTGTTTTCAACTTTAAGTTTTAAATAGGAAATTTTTAAATTTCTAAAAATGTCGTTTTTAAATTCCAGTGACAGAAAATTATTTCATCATTTTACGAAAAGAATTGTTCTGTGCCGGAAAGAGTTAAACATCGTCAAAAACACGAGTGTGTATTTTTACATTTCATCCCAATTACTATGTTTATGGATTAAAGTTGCCCAGTTTGGCCTAATTTTTATTTCAAATTTTTAATTTCAAACAAGAACTTTTTTAAGAAGAATTTTTTTATTTTATGTAATCAACAAGAGCATTTCATTACATAAATCTGAAAATATAACTTGATTTTCTAGTGTGTAACTACGTTTTTTTAATAAAAGTGGAGTTCAAACCGATAACTTTGCTCCTGACTTAATTTTCCTTTTCATAGGTCTTAAAGAACAATATTCTGCTAAAAATACCAATTATTGCAATGTTTGTGCAGAATTTCTTGGAAGGAATAAATACGGTGCCAAAAAAAGATTTACTAGCTGAAAAATCGAATTAGTACGATTTGTAATACGTACGTGATCTCTATTTGAAAGAATTTCATTCATATTCCGAAAGAAGACAATGTTTCAAGTGTAAATGCAAGACTTCCCTTCAATACGTTTTTTGAAAACAACTTTTTTCAAAGAAAAATTTTCTCAACAATTACCGTTCAAAATTTTCCTCGAAAGCCATAGATGTTGCGATTGATGCGAAAAACTTTAATGATTTTTTTTCTTCATAAATACAGGTTTAGAAACACATACAGATTTGCAGAACACAATTCTCTTTAAAGTTTGTACGCCTCCTATAATTTTACAGACTAGAATCAACTTCTGCACCAGTATTCTCTTATAGAAAATCTCTCCTTAATATAAGGCGAAATTTTGCCCGTTTTACTCCTTGAGGGGCTATGTAATTTTGATTAAAATTTGTTCCTGAAAATTTTAATTAAATTTTATTTTATAGCATTTTTCGAATAAGTTAGTCTTGCATTTCCTCATTTTGAAATTTTTTTTCGGAAATTCAGGTGGGAATTCGCCATTCCTGAAACATAATTACTTGCCCCCTGAAAGGGTTAACTTAGATTTATTTTTCTAAAAAAAATACTAATAACCAGGGGTGCAAAAATCTAGGCGCCAGCAGGCAGTCTTTCACCACTAAATTTATTTTGTTGTTTTTTGTTTAATACTTCGCGCAAAATTCTTGCAAGAATGCTATTAAATTTTAACCGAAGAAAACTTTTATATTTTAGTGGTGAGAAACTGCCCGCTGGCGCCTAAATTTTTGCACCCCTGCTAATAACTCTCTTGGAAAATTGGCTAAAGCTTATGAATCCTAAAACCACTGAAAACCCTGGTCTAATGGTATCGATCGTGTGATTTTATCGTAAATGGTTTTCGAATAAAGAAATGTGTATCGATTTTTTTATAATAAAAGTACCATTATATTCTTCTATGTCAATTTTTTTAAACTATTAGTAGTCGCAACCTACCAATTTATTTTAACTTAAATAAAAAGCAGAAAATCTATCATTAAAAGTAACTAATTAATGTAAAGCATTTAATTTTGCTTTTCAGTAAACTTTATAATTTCCCATAATTTTCACAAATTTCAATTTTTGTTATAATGTTTTATTTATGTAAACAGCACTTTGGTAATCCTATTCTATTCTTGATTTGTGTTTGTTTTTCTTGACAAAAGCTTTTATCCCCAAACAAAACGTTGGATTTTCCATGAAGCACTAACAACAGTATTATTTTTGCCGGATGTTATTCAACTGGAAAATAAATTATAAGAATCATAAATCATAGCTTATATTAAAATCATAATCACGCGCATGATTCAATTTTCTCTGTCGCTAGGCCTATGGGAGAGTCTTCACGTAAAATTAACCTAACATTGTAATATATTAGAAAAGTCTAACAGATATATCTTTATGTTTTTCCCCCATAAATTCTATTAATTTTTTGCCATAAAAATAATTTATGTATATCAGGTTTTCCAGTTTTGCTTCCATTTTTATTTCGAAATTCATAACGGAAATTTAGAAAAAAAATCCTTACTTTACTTAACAACAAAATTTCTGCTATTAAATAAAAGAATAAATACTATTTTTCTTTTCTGGCACGAATTCGGACTTTCTTAATAAAAATGGAGGCTAAGCTGGCAACCCTAAAGTATATAACTTTTCTGGCAGGTATATTTATAAATTATTACACGTTCCAAGTTTTGGAAGGATGCTTATTTAAAAGTAAGTTGTATTTCCGACAGAAACATTCATCTATTTTCGGGTACTTTAGTACGTGCCGAGAAACATTTGTTTTTGAAAAAAATATTATAAATATACTAAATAAATATATAAATATACTATATAACTATACGAAAGTGTTAACAGTTATGATGTTTCTAAAAGCTTTTGGGAACCACTAATTTTTAATAATAACATTTGCTTTATTAATTGGCAGATATTTTTCTATTGTAGAAGGCATATGTTCTAGTATGGAAAAGGTGGCATTTATTCCCATACTGTTAGATTTTTCTAATGAAAGCGTTACGGCGTTAAATAAACTACAGCGCTTGAGGTATTCAGAATTTTTTTCTGTTTTTACTAAATATATCGCTATTTGGATAGGTTCATCTGTGCTGTTAAGTTCAATAAAAGATAAATACGTCTAAGTGAGTTATAGATTTATGTCTGTTGTTGGAGTATTTTACATGTTTGTGCATTTATTTTTATACTGAAATATCGAACGCATCTCTAAATCATCCCGTAAGTTAAACACAGATGCTTGAAAAATAACTCCAGACTTACATATTGGAATTATTCTTGCAGTCTCAGACTCCGATGTTTTAAAATAACTGGAAAAATATTGATAAACATTCACTGTTAAATTTATATTTAGCACTGCATCTCGTGCAGTAGCCAAGGTGGGGGTCCAGAGACTTTTGTATACGGCTTTTTTAAGAAAATATGTTTTGTCTTCCCGAAAAGCAGAATTTTCTTCGATCAGACTAATAGAAAATAACTTTAAGAAATTGATGGTATCCAGGGAATCTTGAGCCCTGCCCTCCCCATCACCCTTGCTAAGTTAACCCTATTCGGCACAGTGTATACCCTCTCCGGGTTACCTAATTCTAATTCGAAATTTGCAAAAGGCACCAATAATATTTTAATAAATTCTGCTTTTACAATGAAAGCTTAAATTAAGGGGTTCTTAATTTCTAAAAAACTCATTTGTAAATTCTGGTGACAAACGATTATTTCTCACTTTATTAACAGGATTTGTCCATGCCGGAAATTGTTAACGGTTTGAATCTGTATCTGTTATCGAACATATGATTCATTTACTTTTTTTGCGTCCATATTGATTGTAACAAATGACCATTATGTTTTCAGTTGCAGAAGTATTAACAGTGGGCTACTTTCTTTTCATCGGGCCGATCGGAAAGGCGTGTCGTGTCC
Organism: Maratus speculifer; assembly: GCA_964019185.1. NCBI lineage: Eukaryota > Metazoa > Arthropoda > Arachnida > Araneae > Salticidae > Maratus > Maratus speculifer. The sequence goes on from OZ025293.1 coordinate 50,032,675, forward strand.
TGGAAATCAGTTCGTCTCGGAAAATTCTTCCTCTTAGTTATTGCGCATTATATAGCTGAAAAAATTAACGGGCAGAATCTTCCCCTACGAACTGATCTCCCCGACGCTACCCAACATTTTTATTCAGATTTCCTGATTGGCCTCGCTTTTTTAAAACGTAAGATCAGGCTTATTTAATGAAATATTAAACAGAAAGAGGAAAATGTTGCCATTACCAAATATGTGGTTTTAATCAAAAAATCTTATTTTAAAAAAAGAATAGTTCACTGGCAACATGGAAAGAGGGTACATTTAAATCAAGATGAATGCATGTGTACACGCATACACATTAGGGTGGGCCGAAAAAAACTTTTTTTCGATTTTCGATGATGGCGGGTGCGGAAAAGTGGTCATTGGTGGCACTCAGTTCACACACAAAATTTGAGATTTTTTGGACAATTCCTTACCCTGCCGCAAATGGCTTAAAGTTTTGCCAAAATCCTGATTTTTGAATTTTTTTAGCAAAAAAAATTTAAATATTAAATTAAGTTTTTTTATGTTGTATTTAGTTGAAAAGATGCATTTAATGTGCCAAATGTTTAAATAACCTCTAATTATGCATTAGTTTAGTGCTATGTTCTTTAAAAATGTACTTGATTTTAACTTGTTTCGCGTTCCGTATCAACGCGAAACAACGGAGAACTCCTCGCGTGGAAGCAGCTGCACGCCGAGTTTTACTCGCCTATAAAAATCGCTAATTTAAAATACTCATAGCAATTATATAATGCATTATCAGAACTTATTTAAACATTAAATACGTCAAACATGTCTTTCGAAGTATATACATCCAAAATAAATTTTATTTAATATTTTAAAAGTTTTTACGAAAAAGTTCAAAAATCAGCATTTTGGCAAAACTTCAAGCCATTTGCGGCAGGGTAAGGAATTGTCCAAAAAATCTCAAATTTTTTGTGTAAACTGAGTGCCACCAGGGGCCACTTTTCCGCACCCGCCATTATCGAAAATCTTAAAAAAGTTTTTTTCGGCCCACCCTAATACACATTCATACTAAGTAATTTAAAATAGATGTCTCGAGAAACATCTCTGAAATTGCTGGTGATAAAATCATACTTCCAGTTACAAAATATATAAAAAGTCAAATACACCTTTTTAGATATGGCATTTGTTTTCCAGGGACATCTATATATATTAAATTACACAAAATTAAAAATTTTATACGGCAAAACAAAATTAAATGTTTAATAAAATAACAAATTTAATACTTTACATAAAAAATGGTTACATGTATACTGCAAGTTTTATATGAAAAAAAATATATTATAGCATTTTTCAGCCCAATGATAGATGTATTTATTTTTGACACACACAAAAGCACAAAAATTCCTACATGCTTTCGAAAACTTTTCCTTGCAATATGCTAATTTCTTTCATATTCTATTTTTTTCCTGGAATGCCCCGAAGTCCCTGAAAAATATAATTGGATCCCAAGAGCTCCACGGAGTACACTTTGGAACCTCTGCTCTTAAAAGCACTCATTTTATTTTTTCTGAAATAGATTCTAAAATGTCAACTTCAAAAGTTATATTCCCCTTATTAATAACAGAAGTTTAGCGGTTAATTAAGATGATTTTTTTAATGAACAACCCGTTGCCCCCTTAGTATACCACTAAAATATTTACAACAGGTTTGGTTTTTAAAAAATTATTTCATTTTCATTTTAGTTTTTTTTTTTTTTTTTTTTTTTTTTACAAAATGTTTGATATTTAGAACAAATATTTCTCTACTTCACATAAAATTGTAAAAATTAAGAAAAACTAAAACCTATAAATTTACCTCCTTGAGGAAAAAATTGTGCATATACATCTTTAAACGTTGATTCGTTGACAATACCAGTAGGGCAAGCCTGAAAATAGTAATAACATAATCAGCATTGATTAGAAATTACTAGAAATTACTAGAAATTAAAGCAATTCAAACCTATTTAATACAGCAATATAAAATATGATGGGTAAGCAGGGCTTCCAAGGCTGGTTTTTGAAAACCAGTAATTTTTTAGATAGAAATCCATGATAACATAGCTGCTAACTTTTACGCATTTTTCCTACCACAAAATTTTGATAGTATATATTGTCTTATTAAATCTTCGAAATCTTATGATTAACCCTTTGATTACGGGCTTGGGACATATGTCGTCCCAGAGAATATTACTTTAATCTATTAGCACCACTTTTTGAAAACTATTCTATTTCATAGATATATACCAGAATAATTTTAAAAGAAATCTATCACAAAGAATTTTTTCTAAAAATTTTGGTTTGAATAAATTTAAAAATAGCCATCGTTCTAGCCCGTAATCAAAAGGTTAAACAAATGGAAAATCTCTGTACAATTGTAGTGGTAGCGTAAAAGTTAGCAGCTATGTGATAAGTTTTTCAAAACTTTGAAAAAATCCTGCTTCTGGTATGTTTCTGCGAAATATATAAAGAATATTTTCTTTAAATAAATGTGGTGTTCAAAAAGCGGATTAAGTGGGAGCTTTGTAGGTAAGTAAAACTTAACCCTTCGGACTCCGGCGTCTCTTACACAATTTTTTTTTTGGCCAGCACCACTTTTTTTAAAAGAAGTTTCCTTCAAGTACACCATTTCAAAAAATCTCTGATTAAATAAGAAAAAATTTATTTTCCTTTATTACTGATGACAAAAACGAATTTTGCAAGGAAAGATGATGTCTCCGCAGCGTAGAAAACGGAGTGCCAAGGGTTAAAATTTGCTGTTTTGTAAGTATTTGCATATATATATGCGTGAAACAGAGTTTAACCCTTTCCAACACGAGCGTATTCTGTTAGTAAAATGAGAAATTATCGACTGTAACCGTAATTTACAAATGACTTTTCTAGAAATTAAGAATTCCTTAATTTAAGCTTTCATTATCAAAGCAAATATTTGTTAAATTATTATTGGTGCAATTGCAAGTTTGGAATTAAAATTAGGTAACCCGCACGGGGCACACTGTGCCAGAAAGGGTTAAGCAATAATAAATCATGGTAAATATTAAGAAATCTTTGCATAGCTTCTAAAAAGTAGAAAAATTCTGTGAATATGGGAATAATAAAATGGGACACGGATGAATTTACAGAAAGTTTTTTCAAAATTTGCTTCATAAATGTATTAATTGAAGCCTATTTTTCAAATCAGTTTATTTTTTGAACGTATATTGCAGTTCAATAAGCAGTCCGCTAACATAAAATGATTCGAATGTTTTTCAAATTTGATAATAATTAAAAGGTAATTATAATGTATTCAAAATTGATATTTTGACACTAAGAGGTAAAAGCAGTGTTGTTGATTTGGTAAATATTTGGGTCTAACTGTTTTAGAAAAATATTCGTACCTTTTGTTAATTGCAGAATTTTGTGATTAAATAAGAAAACTATTATTAATTGAAAATAGTGGTATTCACTAAATCTACTAAATTAGGGTCTGTGTTGTAGCGGCTAATATGGCAACAATAAAATAGGTCAGGAATGAATTTAAAGAAAATTTTTCTTTTAAAATTGTAATTCATACGTATATTAATTGAATTCTGTTTTTCAAATCAGTTTAATTCTTACTCGTATATTTTGGGTAAGTACTCCTCTTTGAATTTCTTCAAACAGAAACTTGAGCACCAGTATTTTCTCACAGAAAATCTGTCCTTAAAGAAGGCGAAATTTTACACAGAAATTTTAAAATAGATCTCTCTCTCTCTTTCTCTCTGTATATACAGGGTGTCCCAGAAATAATGGGACAAATTTTAAGGGGAGCTCATCAGGAGAATTCAGATTTACATAGCAACGAATGATCGGAAACACTTTCCTGCCGCAGTAATGACGACACAAAACACATGACAGAAAGGACACGAACAGGGAAAGAAAACATGTTTATTATTCTTAGTGCTGCAAAATTACCAGGATAACACTGGAATGTTCTGAAGAACTAGTTATACGCATCGTTGCAGCTGCTGGGGAAGTTCAGGACATTCCTGGTGTTTTCTGTAGAACATTAGATCTTCCATGCACCGGAGATGCGCCTACATGCATTAGGGCCCGGGGTCGTAATTTCAAACACCTACTTTGATAACGATCGATTTTTTTTAATGTTCTTTTTTCTTACTTTTCTACTGTACTACTTATAATAAAGATAGTTTCTCTTCTGATTCCTGTCCTGCCCTTCTTGCGTTTTGTGTCATCACTACCACGCCAAGAAAACATTTCCGACCATGGGTTGCTATGCAAATCTGAATCCTTGTGATGACCTCAGCTTCCCCTTAAAGTTTGTCGCATTATTTCTGGGACACCCTGTATATATGTAAAAAGAGAGAGAGAGCGAGAAAGATACTGGTAAATTTTTATGGGAAAAATCCCTGATCTATACGAACTTTATGTATTGCAGTTCAATGGTAACTAGTGGCAAGTTTAGAATTGGACATTTTTGATATTATAATTGAGCGGAAGAAAATCTTCAGCTGTTATGAAAAAGCATTCTGATCATCACTCAGTATTCATTTGGTACTAATTTTTGAGTACAAGTATTTCTGAATATCAATCTTTACTTATATTATTCACGAGATATTCACAAATTCTTCCACAAACCTTTTCAGAAGTGGTGGGCTGCATTATTTTTTCCCTTAATTTTAATTCTTAAATGTCAATATTGTACAGTTTTTTTCTTTTAGAATTTATGCTAAAGAAAATCTTTTTTTTTTCTTTTCAAATAAATTTCTGCGTAAGTTTTGATGACAGTAAATCTTCTCAACAGTTTAGCAACATAATTGTTAGAGTGAATGGGTTAACCCTTTGCGATGCAGGGCAAATTTCAGTTTCATTGTGAAAATATTGAATGAATGAATGGCGCCTGGATTTGAAAACAAATTCATTTGTAGATACAAAAAAATCTATGTTTCACGCATATAATAAACCTGTTTTTTTTTTAATAATAAATTTTTAAAAATACCACCAGTAAAAACTGAACAGAAAATTTTGTCTTATTTAAGCATCGTGTTGATGGACATATCTTGCCACAAATGGGGTAAAAACTTCTTTTCGTTTTTATTGGTGTCAATTTGCCTGGTAAAACTAAAAGAGTCTTTTTTTTCACCGGTCGTCACAGTATGAAGGAAACGCACGATCTGACAATCGCAAAAGTAAACTTCTACGAGTAAAAATTAAAATATGTTTCTGCCATTATTTATAGCTGTCAATTACATTTAAAATTACATTACATTTAAAATTTAACAAGCCGCCCTATGAAATTAGTATGCATAAATGTAACTGAGCTAAGCAAAATTGCGGTTTTTTCCAGTACACTTTTTTAATTATAGTATTTTATACAGTTTGAACTATTTCCAATCTGTTACAGTAAAGAAAAAAAATGGGATATCAAGACCAATTTTTCGTTTTTTCAGATGATGCGGATAGTTTAAAATAGACGCATGTAGATCATTGCTGCCAATATCTTCCATTCTTTTAACCCGGGAAAGTTTTATAGAAAATTTCACCATAGTGAATTTCCGAAATTTGCCGATTAAATCTGGTGAAAATTTCTATTAAAGTTTTACGGGCCAAACAATTCGAAGAGTTGGCAGCTATGATGTGGACTATCATTTAGTTTATAAACCAATTGAAAATCTATACTAATGAAAAAAAAGTTTCCAGTAGTGCCTAAATCTGTCTGTGACCGCTGGCATAATTTATCGCATATAAAACTCTGAAAAATTAAATTTATTTCAGATAGTCTAATTTAGGTATTTTTTAACACTTTCCAACAAAGTTGAAAAGTGTTTATGCTTTCAGTTTGTCTGGCCGTATGGCTGTCCGGCCGACTGACCGCATTCTAGCTCTCGTAAATATGCTCGGATTGCCATGAAATTTTTGGACGTTATTGTGGTTTATTCTAGCATGAGCCTTATTGCAAATGAAGTTTCTACCATGATTAGTTTATTTACAGGGACAGTCAAAAGTTTTCCATTACATTACGGCCTATAGGGAAAAATCGTTTTAAATGAATTTTTAAAATGTTACACCCTGTCAAATATATTCAAATTTATTAAAACTTTCCAACAAAGTCGAAAAGTGTTTATGCTTTCGGTTTGTCTGGCCGTATGGCTGTCCGGCCGACTGACCGTTTTCTAGCTCTTGTAAATATACTCGGATTGCCATGTAATTTTTGGACGTTATTGAGGTTTATTCTAGCATCAACCCTATTGCAAATGAAGTTTCTACCATGATTAGTTTATTTACAGGGACAGTCAAAATTTTCCCATTACATTACGGCCTATAGGGAAAAATCGTTTCAAATGAATTTTTAAAGAGTTACACCCTGTCAAATATATTCAAATTTAAATACATCTACAAAGTGCACTAAAATATGTATTTTGTAAATGATTCAGTGAAAAGAATTGTTATTATTCATTTACACGGCCACTCAAAAGAATTCCATTACATAATAATAAAGGGAGAGAATGTTTGCGACACATTCTAATTATGGTAAGCGATTTCATGTATAATCAAATTGATATACGTTGCTGAGGCTTAATATGAGTTATTTTTTGCAAATTATGAAGTGAAGGGTATTTACAGAGACACACAAAAGATTTGAAATATGATATTCTATTCGAAGTACTGTATATGATGGATGATGGATGTTGGATGGATGAAATGCAATTTTAACACTTCCCAAGAAAGTTGAAATGAGTTTATGCTTTCAGTTTGTCTGTGTGTTAGTCCGTATAGCCGTCTGTCCGCACTCTAACTCTCGTAAATATACTTGGATCGCCATGAAATTTTTGGACGTTTTTAACATTGACCTTAGCACGAGCTCTTTTGAAAATGAAGTTTCAGCCATTATTAGTTTACTCACTGGGACAGTCAAATTTTTCCATTATATTACGGTCTATGGGGAAAATCGTATCAAATAAATTTTAAACATGTTACACTCGATCAATTATATTCAAAATAGCATACATCTACTACGAAGTGCATTAAAATATGCATTTTTTAAACTATGGAGTGAAAAGCATTCTTATTCATTTACAGGGCGACACAATAGAATTGCAATACACAATAATAAAGAAGGGAATTGTTTGAGACATATTTTAATTATGGTAAAGGATTTCATATATAATCAAATTATATACATCGGTGAGGATTAATATAAGTTATTCCATGCATAATACGAAGTGTACAGCATTTACAGAAAATCTCAAAAGATTTCAAATAATATATTCTATCCGAAGTATTGTATATTATGGATGATGGATGTTGGATGGATGAAATGCATTTTTAACACTTTCCAACAAAATCGAAAAATGTTTATGCTTTCGGCTTGTTTATCCGGCTGTCCGTCTGTCCGTACTCTAACTCTTGCAAATATACTCGGATTGCCATCAAATTTTTAGATGTTATTGATGTTTAGGCTAGCACGAACCCTAGTGAAAAAAAGTTACTACCATGCTTACTTTATTTTCATGATGCGCGGTGATTTCCGCGTTTTGCACGCCAATATTTTGTTAGACAAAATATAATTTTATTTAATCAGAACATTTTTGCGATTTAACAGATCAAGATTTTCTCATAAAATACTACTGAGCAAAAACGCGGAAATCTCATTTCTACAAAACGCCAACATCCGCAAACTTTTTATAAATAGCTTTCGTCTCCTTATTTATTCTCAGACTTCCTTTCACTAAATAATAATTCGGATAATTTTTGTGAAATATTAGTGTCATTTAAACTTCTGTGAATATGGTTTCGCCGACTTCGACATGTAACTTTCGGATATTCATAACTTAAATGATTTTCAGTAGATCATTTCTATTGCATTTTATGCTGAAACACTTGATCAATTTCGTAATTTTCTTTTTATCAAACAATTTGAAACAGGGTTCGCACGGGTCAGTCATTTTTCTAGGACAATTAACAGCATTCTTGTTTGTAGAAAGAGAAATCTCTGTTAAACGGGTAAAATGTAGTTTTATTTTCTTTTAGACCTTTCAGGCGTGCCGTTTGCGGTATGCAAACGGTTAGAATTAATGCGCAAATTGGCTATTGACCCCAATAATTTTTTAGTATAATTTCGATTTGATAATATACGCGGAAAAAATTTTGGACTATTTTTAAACAAATGTATTCCTAAATTGGGGCGTGAACTAAATGTTTGAACATCTTTGGAGCCAAAGGGCATAGCCGGATGAGCATCGGAAACATTGCTTTCAATCAAATTTCTTGATTTTTTTCCCGGGTGTATCTGCATATCTCACAATGTATTTCCCCTATTATCAGCTTATAAATATTAATATTTTAAGAGATAAATATGTTTTTTCGATTTTTTAAAAAACCTCATTTTCTCAAAAACTACTGTACCGAGTTACATGTGATTTATTGAGTTTATATAGACATTAAAGATGCATAACTGGTAAGTTTTGTATAATTTTCTGATTATAAAAAGTGTGTGAAAAAGCGATTACAAATTTTTAAACGATAAAAATCATATGTTATAGTTGTCGGAAAATTACCATTTTCTAGTAAAAAACTCCTTATATGTGCCCATATATTATATATAAAATCTGTTAGTTTGTATTGGGTACTACATATAAATATTTACAAAACTATGTATAAAAAAATTTAAAATTCATTTAAAGGCGTTAATTTGGGCGGAGCTACGCAACTTTGAAATCCGAAGAATCTTTGGAACAATGTCAGTAGAAAATGTGTCAACTGATGTATTTTAGATTTCATTAATAGTATAGGTCATAATTTTCAACTCAATCCATATTATTTCGATATCGAAAACTGATGGTTACTATCGAAGACAATATTCTGAAAAATATTTTCAATTGGAAAACAACACTCTTCGATATCTAAATGTTACGACAGTTACTATAATGATTTTTATTCGAACATTCTCACCACATTTAATGAAGGGTAATATGAGTAAGTAGTTCAGTTTTTTTCTTCACAACGCAAATCAAATATTAATATTGAATTGTTAGAATTGGTAATTCGATTCTCTTTTAATTCGGCGATATCATTAGGATTGGGTGGTATTAGACAATTTTTTATTTAAGATGTATGCTAATATCTTTTTTTTTCTAATAGCAGATTTCTAAAGCTATTTAATCCGAAGATAATTATTACGAAGGGTTCAAAATGTGACTTAAAAGAAAAAAAAAGAAAGCTGACAGCACTGGATGATGTTTGGTATTGAAAAATATATTTCTACAATTTTGAACCGTTTTATGTTTGATGAGATAAAAAATGCTTTTTAAAAATAAATATAGTGCAAAAAAGCAGTGGAAAAATTAACAGAAGATAAAATATTGTAAAGACACAGCTAACTTTATGCGAATATATTATAATCTTATATGTAAATACATAGTCGGTTTCAGTGCTTTAGGCCTCACTGTCCAGAACAGTGACTTTTATGAAGAAAAAAAAACAGCTGACACTTGATAATGTATTACATTATTTTATACATAAAAATTAAAAAAAAATTTCTGTAACCACGAGTTTTTTTCAAGAAACTTCCTTAACAATCACATTTCGAATTATCATTCTTAGATAACATCATAAGAAATAGAAATCATTCACTACATTAAATTTGTTTCTGATAACGGCGGTTAATTATTACTTAGACATAAACGTTTAACATGATGGTAATCAGGGCCATCGCTCGGTTAAAAAGCGTGAAACTTCTAACTATAATTTTTCTTTACAAAAACGGATGAAAGACATTTTAATTTAAATTGCCTGTGATCACTGTTGTTACATTTCGATATCGAAGAATGTAGTTAGTTTCTATGACAGAAATATTCTTCCTAGTTTTTGTATGTGACACCAACAAAAAATTTTGTTATCGAAACAGAATCGTCAGCGTTGAGAATGATGCTCATGCGTTCATTAAAATTTAAAATACACCAATTCTGCAAGTATACATTCCAAAGATTCTTCAGATTTCAAAGTTGCGTAGCTCTGCCGAAAGTAACGCCTTTAAATGAATTTTAATTAATTTTATACATACTTTTGTAAATATCTATATGTAGTACCCAACGCAAACTTACAGCTTTTATATATAATATATGGGCACATATGAGGAATATTTTACTAGAAAATGATAATTTTCCTACATCAATAAGATATGATTTTTATCTTTCAAAAATTTTTAATCGCTTTTTCACACACTTTTTATAATCAGAAAATTATCCAAAACTTACCAGTTATGCATATTTAATGTCTATATAAACTCAATAAATCACATGTAATTCGGTACAGTAGTTTTTGAGAAAATGAGGTTTTTAAAAAATCGAAAAAACAGTTTTATCTCATAAAATATCAATATTTATAAGCTAATAATAGGGGAAATAGATTGTCAGATATGTAGATACACCTGGCCAAAAAATCATGAAATTTGATTGAAAGGCATATTTTCAATGCTTATCCGGTTATGCCCTTTCTTTGCAAGTGAAAGGGTTAAGCAAATAATTTTTTAATGAAAATATTCTGTTGCAAAAGAATTTCCTGTTCTGCAAAATTCAAGAATGTTTACGAACCTCAAAGAAAGCATTTCTGCCACTTCCGCGCACACCCCTCTAAACAATATACAAACAAAGAAAGGAATTTAAAAACTGCTTTTTTGGGATAATAAAATTCTTTTGAATGTAAACAATAAAATATCAAATATTTGACGCCAAAGCATCAATAATTCTGTTAATTTTAAAAATCTTCATAAGACTTGAGTGAAAATTTTTATGGTAAATCTGAGGTTTCCACCAGGAGCACCGTTTGAAAGCCCCTGAATCTAGATAAAAAATTAAATGTGTTAATATTTAAATCCCATTTAATAAGTTTTGCAAATATGCAGTAATGCTTATGCCATACTTACCAACTTCGGACATAGCTTCCGTGAAATGTGAATTAATTTAAATATGTTAAACTAGTTTTTTTTTATTATTATTTACTGGAAACTAAGTAGATAATGATATGTTTAAAATACTTTCTTGTTAGAAACTTGTTTAACCTGATTTAAATTAGCTCACGTTTTTGGTGGTTATGTCCAAAAATTACAAGTATGTTACGCTACTTTGAATTTTATCCCTTTTACACTTGAGAGGTGTATCTCAGATCCCACTACTGGTTTACCAATTTCTCCACCAATTTCAATTTAAAAACTTTTAATTCACATCAGGGTTTCTAGAAGAAAAATATTAACTTACGTCATCGCGAAATGTCGGTCTTTAAATTAAGAAAGAAATAAAATACAGAATATCTGGTGTGAATGTAAAATTTCAGATTCTAAAAAGAGATCAGATCGTGCAACTCATCTCCTCTAGTGTTGCCGGGTGTCCCACACAAATTGGGGTTCCAAAAGCCCTGGATGCAAATATTTAATGGAAATTTTCTTCATCTTATCTAACACCAGAACCATCTACAATTAAAAAAGATGAAATAAGCTGTAAATAATTAGTGGTGTCCAGAGTATTTGATCCCTGATTTAAGTGGAACACAAAGCTACACTAATGGTGAGTGAGATTTACCTGTCGAGTGCAAAGGGTTAAGTCAAATCTACAAATTAATCTAACATCTCTTATGTTTAAGAAACGCATATCTGCAATCTCATTCAGAATTACTTATAATTTCCACCAATATCTATGATATCTAACAGATCTAAATGATATCTTTTGTAGCAAAGAAAGGCCATATTACAACCAGAAAAATTATTTTTTAAAATGTGCTTTCTAGCTTTATGTTGGATATATCTTATCATTTAATAAGGAACCTTTCCGATGTTACACTTGTATATTTGAACGTAATGCGTAGATGCCAACTTCTCATTAACCATTAATGACGGTTTGTACAATAATGTACCAGAAAAGTTTTAACCTAATTTCTGTTTATACCAGTTAATTTGAATGGAAACATATTCTTTGAATGGTGATTAAACTTCTTGATGAAGTCAAATGAAAATTTCTATTTAAATAAAACTGGTGTCAAATGCAAATTTTTGATCTTAAAGAGAAAAGAAATTCCGGCTTTAATGGGTTAATATTCCGGAGTCTTATCCAGTACAAACATGTTTAATATCGGAGAGTGTATACAAAGAAAAGAGTCCTCTTAACAGTATTTAGCAGTTATCTTTAAAAAAAATTTATTAAATAAAATATACGGTTGGAGTCATGCTTGTCTGAGATCAGACTACGGAATAATTAAAAGGTAATGGCATCTATGTCAGTGACGGTGGCAGTGTTGTCAGTAGGCTCCTTTTTTAAATTCAGATTACTTGATTTACACCACTCCAATAAAATAGCAAAATTCTACTTGTTTTCGACCTAATTAATATGCCATTAAATAAGACGGATTTTAATCTTTGTAAAACGTTGTACCAATCAAGAAATCTCATTTTTAAAAAAGTAGCCAGTTGGCAACATTGGTTGCAACATTGGTACCTATTTAAAATTCAAATTTCTTGATTGACACCATTTTTCTGAAATGGTAAAATTCCCGTTGTTTTCACCTTAATTTATCATTAATACGGCAAATTTTACGATTCGAAAAAAGTTGTGTCTATCAAAAAAAAAAAAAAAAAAAAATCTGAATTTAAAATAAGTAACCCAAATGTCACACCGGGCAGTGATGCACTTTTAAGAAAATTATCAGGTAATTAGTTTAAATACATATTGACAGCAAATGGCAAGGAGCTTTCCAGTACGTAAGTAGACACTAAAATAATAATAAGAATAATAAGAATAAGAATAATAACTTCTATATATTTCTGCACACACACACTTATTTTCATAAAGCGTTATCTCATTTTTAAATCCTATACTTTGGAATAAATTTCTGATACTAAGTTAGTTGAAAAATCATCATGCGAAGTTCTGTAAATCAAATGAAAGATAATATTATCCCGTCAAAGTTTGGAGTCCACTTACATACTAGATAAATGTCAAGTACAGACAAATGATAATATAAAAAAGAAACCTAATTTATATATATAGGAGAAATAAAATGATTCCCCAAGAATAAATAAAAGTTTTGATAGTTTATGATAAACTTTTGAATAAATTGAATACTTTTTTTGTGAAATGACACTAAAATGCTTTTTTTATCACTCATTACTGGGACTCACTATTAATACAAAAATAAATAAATAAATAAATTCAGAAAGCCTTTGATATAAAGGATTCTCGACAGTTCAAAAGGTAAAATTCCAGCAATGAAAGAAATGAAACTTAACTTTCTTCACTGAATTGGGATTTTATTGATTATTTTCTATCTTTTTTCTGAGAAAATAAGATTTATCAATGATCACCAGTGATTATCTTTTATTTAGACAGATAGAAAAATTTGATATCGTCCAAAAAATATATTTTTGTCCTGATATTTTTACATATAGTTTGCAATAATTAAAAGTGGTTTATTATTATTATTATTTAAGATATACTGTTCGCAATTTTTGCTTTTTTTAATAGTAGGTTTCTGTGGCTATTTTATTTGGAGATCACAATTAGGAAAAAAGTTTGAAATTATTACAGAAAACGAAATCCAAACCAGACAACACTAGATAATGTTTTGTATTTAAAAATACGCTTCTTTCACTTTGTGCCGTTTAATTTTTCGCAAAATAAAATTGCTTTTATAAACAAATAAATATTAATCTAAAAAATAATAAAACAAACATCCAGATATTAAAATGGGCTGTAAAGACATACCTAAATTTTTGAAAATATATTTTAATCACATATGCAAATACATTATAGGGTTCGGTACTGCAGGCTTCGCTTTCAAAAAGTGACCTTTATGAGGAAAAAATTCGGTCGCGTTTTATATATGGAAACTGTCATTACCCTGTAATTTTAGTCTGTACTTACATCTGCGGTGTCAAATTACACAAATTTCTAATAAAAATCTACCTGAAATATAACTAATTGGAAATAGTTTTGCACAAAGTTAAGAAAAACTCTTCGACTTGTTCAAATTTGCAACTAAATTGCATCTTTTGCTTTACTTTCACTGAGGGTGTTCAACTGTAGCCAGTCTGATACCACTAAAATATTACTGAAGTAACTATTTTGTCTAATCATCGAATCTTTGCAATTCAATAAATAGATTATACCTTTAAAAATTTCGTGGAATCCGGCGGGCCACAGATTGATACCAATGCAGTTATGAATAAAAAGGTGAAGACGTATAGTGTATTGTCTAACAGTTGGGAGTGAAATAACTGAGGAAGGTGTCGCAAAATGGCTACTGTTTTTATTAATCAGATTACCGTTAATCGACAGAAAAATAGGCTCAGATAGAACAGAAATAGTCCTCTTTAACGTCGAACTGGATTCAGGCCAGAACAGTTTGCTTGCTTCGTTACTAAAAGCTTCTGTTTTCACTAATTTCTAACTGTAAATTTATCTCTATTGATTGTCAGATATTACTCGATTAAGAAAGGCAATTATTTTAACCCATTAGTGCTTAGCGTCCCTTTTTAGGGACGCTTCAAAAGGTACATGTAGCACTGTTTTTGACACCGGTAAAAAAGAGCAGTTATCTTTATTTTATTTAATTAAAACATTTTCGTAATTAATGAACTAAACTTAATTCTTTTAAAAATAGTGGTGCCAACCGAATAAAATTTGCGCAAAAGGTGGTGGGCACGAATGGGTTAATATGGAAAATGTTGTGTCCAGCCCTTATTATTTTATGTTGTCAAAAAAAAGTAACAGTTAAGGGGTTAAAACAAACATTCTTTCAAAACGGATATCAATTTGAGGTGCATATACATAGAGTGCTTATTATTATTATTAATATTATTTCATATTTTAGAGCATTTTAATTAAAAATGTGCCTTGTCTTATTACCTGATTTAAAAAAATGAAAAATTCGCTATACAGAATTACCGTTATTAAAAGACAAAATATCAATTAATAATGTCCTTAAAACTTCCAAACCGTTTCTAATAACCATTTACGAAAACTATTTTTATAATCTATATTATTTCAATATCGAGTTCACAATTTGTGGAAAAAAAAATTGGTGAAAATGTTGTTAAGTGGCTTCAAGTTAAGTGTTTCAGGTTTATGCGATTACGAATTTATATACTCAGCTAAAAATGAACTACAATGAAACTGCAAAGAAAATGCATTCGGAAAACTGGAATGATTTGGCATAAATCCCTGAGTTTTTTTTGAAGTCGATATAACTACAAATTTACAGCCGTGAATGTGTAGCTGATAACTAAAACATTTACTGCAGTGAATTTATAGTTGATAAGCAACGAAAATAAAAAAAATCTACTTTGGTGGCACCCTTTATTGAACTTGTCAAACAACATTCCAAAAGACGCACATTTAGACGCTAGAACCGGTTGGATTCAATCCGGTGACCCCAAGCACAGAAAACACATGCTTTGTCCACTTGACCACACAGACCTATTGGTCTGGGAGGTAATAAGGGTATTTTAAGAGGTAATAAGGGGAGCCATTTCGAGTGAATAGTTGACTGAAAAGTTGGAGGTTTTAATTGCTTTTATTTTATTATTTATTTATTGTAAATTCCTTATGCGCGTGTATTTAAAAGTCAATTTAACATTTAAATGAATGAAATAAATACAGTAAAACCTCTAAATAACGGACACCTTGGGAGCGCAGAAATTGTTCGCTATACGGAGGTGCCCGCTATTGGGAAAACCTCAGAGATAGAAGAATTGCTAATGATGCTTAATGTTTCATTAGTCGATTTTAAAATATCCTAAAACCTCTATTATATGATTAACCAGAAATTAAAATAATTTTTAAAGCAATAAAACTGAAAAAAAATGTGCATACCTTTATCCTTCGTTTATTACTTTCTTACAAAAAAAATTGTTACAAAAGTTTGCTTTTACTTTTCCAATGTGAAGTTTTAACTCTGTTTGTTTACTGTACTTTTCTGCTTCTTAAAAGCATACAATCTCAAATCATCCGAGGGAATGGGAAGAGGGAGGGATGGAGGGCGGGTTGTGATCACAGACAAATGTAGGGGTAGAAAAGATTTTCTCCAGCTCACCCCCACATTTATCTGTGATTAGAAAATTTTTGACACATTGCCCTGATAAATTTAGAGGATTTTTTATCTTTTTTCTCGTTAAAAAGTAATTTTTCCTTCTTTTTTGCCAAAATTACTGTCCGCTATTCGGAATGCCCGTTATTCAGAGGTTAAACATACAAAATTTTAAGTTTTTGGAGTGGGAATTTAAAAACTGTCCGTTAAATGGAGGTGTCCGCTATTCGGGAGTGTCCGTTATGGAGGTTTTACTGTATCTTAGCGAATTAGTTAAAGCAAATGAATTGTTTTTTTTTTTTTTTTTTTTTTTTTTTTTTTTTTTTCATATAAATATAAGAAACAGTAAATATTCAATAAAATAATTTCATTCTTGTTCAAATATTATTTGTTCAATTTATAAAATTTTCTTAATATGAATTACAATGCAATGACATTCGTTGCGTTAATTTATAAAACATATTTATAATGTGGGAACACTTACCTTTATAAATAATAGGTAGGTAATTAATAACTTTTTATTACAATAAAAATTCTTTCTATATATTTTGATGATCTAAGGTTGAACATATTTTTTATTATTATGTTACAATAATAATTTGTTACTTAGAAATATTTTTTAATTTAAGAATAATATTGAAATATTTTTTTCTTTCGGTAGTTAATTTTTTAATAGTGGATATTTCTGAATCTTTCTTAATAATTTAAGAATATTTAAGTGAATATTATATAAGTGAATATTATATAAATAAGTGAATTTTAGAGGATTTTCTGTTAATACAATTTTTTAGGAATTATAATATAATTAAATGTGTTAATTTAAGAAATATCTATTTGTAAAACAGAAAAACTAATTTTAATAACAAAAAATAGGTTGGTGATTAATCTCTTTAACAAGAATAAATATTCATTTTATGTCATTTGATGATTTAATGTAGCATATATTTTTAATGTTTATGTACACTTATTATTTGTTAACCCTTTGGGGACGAGCGACACCTATACATTCCGTAAAAAGGCTTGCGTAATTTTTGCCTTAGTTAACCCTTTCCAGTTGGGATTAATTATGTTTGCAAAATGATGAAATGATAGATTTGCATTAGATTTTACAAATGAGTTTAATAGATATTAAAAACGTGCTTATTTTCACGTACCTTAAAAAAGTAATTATTTGTTTCAATATTAATGGTGTCAGTACGTTTTAAGTTAGGTGTCGTTTTTTATGGACACCTTTGGCTAAAGGTTTAAAGGCTAAATATCTATTTGCCTTTATTGGTTGCAGATTTTCTGGGTGTCAGTGAGATTTTACGGTTTCATTATATTGCGAGAGCATAAAAAAGCTTCACGTTATTGTCAGGTAAATGTCAGGTAATTTTATTTCCTCCAGTTCAAACTTCCGCAAGTATATTTGAATATACTTTTTCGCAATAGACTTTTTTTATTTAAAAGCTTTGTAAATGAATAATTTCTATTATAAATAAAACATAATGTTCTACTTGTTTTTAGTTATGCAAAGTAGTCCGAGCATAGATCAGATCCAGATGTAAGAATCAATAATCGCAATCTTGTAGCTACGTAATTAGTCTCTTCATTCGAAAATCAATAAACAATATACCATCTGTCTCCTCCGCCTTACTGACAGTTCCATTACTTCTTTACGAATATACATGTTATTTTTAAATAGAGGTTATCTGCATCCTAAAACGTGCACTAGTTTTAATTTTTCAAATTTTGACATTCACTTTTGACACAATATTTCATTTCTTCGTCTAAAATCATTCCGTAAAAATATATCTCGAAAACTAATGTTAAGCTTGTATGATACTCATATTATAAGTAAAAAATGCAAAGTATACTTTGCAAAATTAAAATAATTTGTTTAAATTCAAAAAGTTAAATGTGAATGTATTAAATATTTTTATAATTCAAAACTGTAAATTTGAATCGAAAACATTTTTGGAACAGTGATGAAGTAGCACAGCAGTTGCATGCTTGCCTCCTCTAATTTATATAATAAATTTTACCTTAAAAATATCACAAATTTTCTCTTGAAATAAGACGAATAATACTTTTTTTAATTTAGTGGTGTCAATTTATTATCTCTTGTGCCATTCTTCCAATACTCATGGACTATAATTGTGTCGTTTCATTGAACCTCATAAAAAATAAGCATTTCAATCATATGATGTTTTGAGAAGATAAGAATTTGTCACGATTATTTAATATTAGCATCTTATAACTTTGTAGTCTTAAAACAGCATGAAAATATAGAAAAAGTTATTACAAAATGCTTCTTTTTGAATTGGTTTGATTCCAATAAGCTCAAATATGAAGTAAAAAATTAGAGTACGAATTGAATATTTCCAAATGAGCGAAAAAATGCCCAGGCCGGGAATCGAACCCGGATACTTAGCTTACAAGGCATATGCTTTACCTGTTAAGCTAACCGGGTGATAACCGGCTGGGATTTTTCGCTCAGATAACCTTATTGGCCGTAACATCTGGTCTGTCATTTAGACAGCTCGGCAGAATAAGCCGCAGGTAATGGAACTCCATAGAACGATGGATACGTAGATATGCTATTATTTTAACACAATCGAACGGATTGATAAAGTTATCATACGAATTGAATATTTCCAACTGAGCGAAAAAATGCCCAGGCCAACACTCGAACCCGGATACTTGGCTTACAAGGCCAATTTTTTCGCTCAGTTGGAAATATGCAATTCGTGTGATAACATTACCAATCAGTTCGATTGTGTTGAAATCATTGTGCGCGCGGCAGCGCGCTACAATAATATGATTGAGCGATGGTGCACACGGATTTTTCAATTTTTCTTTTTGCAATAACTAACTAAATACTTATCCAATTTTGATGATTTTTTTTTTAAATGTTCGTCTGACCAAGACGCACAACATAGCACAAAAATTATTTTTTTTAATGGCATACTGTAGGTGTACTGTAGAGTATTCTGAAAATATGACAAAAATTTTGTGTCCCAGCACTTTTCTCGAAAACTACTAAAGATAAAAACTTAATTTTTTTTTTAAACAAAAGACAAACTTTTTATCCCGAGGTAGTCATCGAGAAAACGTTATTTCGCTGGGCGGTTTTTCTGAAATTGCGTATTTTCCAAACTTGGTCATAAATGGGTATATCTAACGTTCTATTGCAGATAGAATGTTGCGGTAAAGTTTATTTTAAAGATTTTGCGATGCTAATTAATCCTGCAAAAATTCATAGCTTTACGTTAAACAGTTTTTTTACAAGATGAAATAAAAGAATGGCAGTCATCAATCTAAGGTACTTCTGATCATCGGAGAGAAAAACCAGTTACACCATTCGATTAAGCATAAAAAAATACAGAATGCTTTTTTTTTCTCTTATTTTTAACTTAATTTTTTAACGAATTATGAATTTTTTTGAAATTTTTGACATGCTGATTTTTGTCATTTTTTAACACTAGAACGCCCGGATGGAGTCGATTCGACTCCAATCATCCTTATATATATTATAAATGTGAAAGTGTGTCCGAAAATTGGAATGAACTTGGCTTCAAAACGGATGGATTAATGTCTTTGAATTTTTGTATATAGTTAGATTATTGGTCTGAAATGAACATAGGCTAATTTTTATTTATTTTATTCAAATATTTTTCTTAATAATTCAACATTTCACTATTTTTCATACAGAATAAATTGAAAAAAATTTTATAATATTTAATCATCTTTCTTTTTTCGTTGCCAAAAAATAAAAAAACCGGAATAATTATTTCTCTTCTGTAATTAATTTTCAACTGAAAGATTTTCACGTAATAAAAGAAAATGAAATAAATAAATGGATCCTATTCTGTTTTCGGTTCGAGGTTAAAAACCGCGATTTTAGCAATTGTGACGTCAGAGGAATACTGTTTTTCGTCTTGTATCACGTAGACGATTATATAAAATTTCTTTTACACTTTGAAGACTTCACAAGAATATAACTTCACACTTTACAAGAATATGAATATTTTAGTAGTTTTTCCAGATATTAATCCGTAATAAAAATGAACCTTTTTCTTTCTTTCGGTTCGAGGCTATAAAATTCAACTTTTTACCAATTGTGACGTCACAGGAATACTTTCCATTAAGAATTTTAAAAATATCAATGTAACGTCATATCTGAAACAAAGTATAAGTTTTTAAATTTTCAAAAATTCTGTTTTTTTTTTTCGTTTTACGGAAACTACCCCCTTTTTGACACTTTCTAACATGGTCTAAAAGTGTTTACGACTTCAACCTGTCTGTATACCAGATGCCGAGTGCCTGGGGTCTGCCGTCTGTTTGTCCGTGTTTCAACTTGAGTAAATATAGTGGGATTCATACGAAAATAACATACGTTATTGAAATTTGCTATAGCATGTGCGGCATTGAAAATGAACCAGGTAGCAATTATAGCTGAATCACATGAGCTCTCAAAAGGAGACTTTACATTATAATATACGGCGAAAAAATCATTTGTGGTGTATTTTGATAATGTTACATAATTTTAAATGTAATGAAATTTACATGCATTTTTAAGGTTCACAAGAACATGGTTACTATCGAATATGTTAAGTATAGTACTTATAGTGTGCGTACAGTGAGCTCAAAAGTATTTCAATATATCATAGTCTGTGAAGTAAAACCATTTGCAGCATATTTTAATAATGTTATTTTATTAAGGTTATTTTAATAATATTGAAATTGATATCAGTTTCTGAAGTGCACTAAAACAGGATTTCTGTAGAAAATGGGGTGAAAAGGTTTAACATTCTTTTACAAGATAACAGAAAAAATGTTCGGTAATATAATAGTCTACGGGGAAAAAATATTCCCAGCGTATTTTAATTGCGTTGCACTATTTCAAACATGATGAAATTAATATACTGAGATAATCAATACAATGATAAATACTGAAATTTACTAATATGCTTGCAGTAAAGTATGATTTGCATCACATTTGTTGTTCATTTACAGAGACGCATAAAAGATTTTGGACCTGTGTCCAGATCTCAGATATTGTATCCAAAGTATGGTCTATTAGAAAAGATTGCTGAAGAGCTTTTTCAATTGTAGTATGTATTTTAAGGAAAACTAATGCATCCTGGAGTTCAGCTACGTTTGGTATAATAAGAGATGTTTGTAGAATTTAAATAAAACATGTATCGGACTATACAATAAACTGGATATATGGTCACCTGTGCAATAGCGATTTCCGGAAATATGAATTCAATAATTTGAATCGGGTTTTTTGCTTGAATAATTTAAGCTAAATATGCGGTCGTATAAATATTTGCACGTGATATACAGGACTGTACAAAAGAATTCAAGTACGTTTCTGTCTATTATTAGAAATTGCTAAAGGTGAATTTTAATCTTCGTTATACTTTTTCTAACTAAGCAAAATTTTAACATTGTATTTAGAATATTTACAAGCACATAGATCACATACACAGATGCAGAAAAGAATGGGCCGGCGAAGTTATGTATTATGGAAATGTTGGATATTTTTTTTATTACCTATAGGTTTAACACTTGATTTTTCTTTCTTTGATATGGAATTCTGAAATGCACTACAACATGATTTCTGTTACATTGGGGTGCGTTACAGGTGTTCTATAGTATAAATGGTTGCAATTTCATTTTCGCGATCGTTAATATTATCTAACATATTTTCCATTTATTTGACTGAGTTCTTTAAGTCCCCTATAAAAAAAAAATAATAATAAAAATAAACTACTCCATAGCCTGGTATAAGATATGTGTTATATATATTTTAAATTATTGTTAATGAAATGTTTTGCTTAATTAAAGCGTTTATCTTTTTTTTTATGCTACGTGAACGACGTCACGTGTAACAACTAGTGTAACTAAATTTCAATTCGAACCAGAAAAATTTTCTTGAAATAATTTAAATCTAATCCACGCAAATTTACGTTAAATAAATCAATTAAATAATTTTCAATAAAAATTCTGGTGAGAAATATTATTTTCAAACTTGAGTAGAATTTCCGGACGTTCTAGTGTTAATGAATCATTTACTGAATAATTATGCACGGTGTCTAGCCCTGGTGGCTGTCAAATTTGATTTTTAATTTTAAATTAGGCAATTTTTTGCACCATGCCAAATTTATATTTTATCCATTTTTTTCATTTATTTATATTTTGTTTTTAGCACAATGACATCAATGGCAAAAATGCCTGGCATACCTGACAAATATTGGGGCCCTGTACTTTAAAAAAGTGTATTTATTATAAGTATATACAGTATTTATTCTAATAGAATGCGTCCTCTAATAGAGCGCGTCTTCTAATAAAGTGTGCACCTTGGTGCTGATTGAAAAAATAAATATACGGAAACGATATAGTAGATAAGTAGAAAACGATTACTTAAATGCATTATCGAGGATTCTCATCGATCAAAATAGAGATATTCTATCAAAGCGATGGAGTGGCGATGCAGCAAAAGTTTCAAATTTTGAACAATGTACCACTCCTGTAAACTATAGCGCCAAGGATATGCACACTGTTAAAAATCTGCTGCATTTTGCTGCAACGCACTCCCCTGCTTGTATAGAAAACGGTTACTTGGCCGTGAAATGGCGCTTTTTATTGGTTGGAATAGAGATATTATATACAAGTGGTGGAGGGCGTTGCAGCAAAATGCAGCAGATTTTTAACAGTGCACTGTTAAAAATTTGACCCATTTGTTGCAGAGTCACTCCACAGCTTTTATAGAATGTCTCTTTATGGCCAATGAGAATGCTCCATAACACAGTAAAGCAATAGTTTCCTATAAAAGCGGTGGAGTACGTTTTTAATAAGTCCGTAATAAATACGGATTAAGAAAAAAAAGAAGCATGGTTTTTGTATCAAACTTTACTTTTGCATAAAAAAAGTTCCTGTTTTTGGCAAAAATAATGGATATTTGAATGAAAAATCTATTCTTTGAAAGGATTTATTATTTTATTCACTTTAGTAAAAAACTGATTTTTTTTTTTTTTTTTCTTTTTGAAAACCACCGTAGAATTTTGGTATAGAAAAACCTGTTTAAAATTTTTTTTTAATTTGTAATACCAGAGTATTAGAGTATGTAGCATTTTTTAATTTCAATACAAATAAGATTTTGTTTTCCATATATAAAATACAAAACAAGTTGTGCAGTATCCCTATGGAATATGGAAAAATAGAAGGACTAGTGAAAAATGCTCCAAGGAGCAGTGCAAAAGCAGAATATGATTTTAATTGAGCATTAAAAAGTAATGGACAAGTGCTTCTGTTAATTACTGAGCATGAGGAAGGATAAGGGATCCCTTCTTGGCTACAACTCACTTCAATGCCAACTTTGAAAAAATCATATTTGCGCTTTTTCCGTGAAAACAAATCAGTCGCAGTTACTATAAAAATGTATAGTGTAAAGACGTAACCAGTAAAGATGCAGCTTAATTAGACATAAATGTAAAGGAAGGCGACATAATGCCAGATACCTAGTTCCTGCAGGTATCACATTCATGCACTGCCACCAAGCATACCCTAAGTGTATAATTGCACAGAAAATTGATTTGTAGTATAGTGCAGAGTGAACAGTGCAGTTAACATCAGAGATGTAGTACAGGCTATACGCCGTACACCTTCTGGACTTTTTAATAGAACACCATATACCCTCTGTTTTTCAAGAAAGCTTATAGTATACACATTCTAGAATATCCCTCTGCTTAGAGCATATATCTTATGTTATTTTTATGACTACACCCCTGGTTAACATCTAAAGCACGGTGGAAAATTCTACTAAAGAACCGCAAATTTCTTTTATATGGAAAAAGCGCAAATATGATTTTTTCAAAGTTGGCATTGAAGTGAGTTGTAGCCAAGAAGGGATCCCTTATCCTTCCTCATGCTCAGTAATTAACAGAAGCACTTGTCCATTACTTTTTAATGCTCAATTAAAATCATATTCTGCTTTTGCACTGCTCCTTGGAGCATTTTTCACTAGTAATAGTATATCTACGTATCCATCGTTCTATGGAGTTCCATTACTGCGGCTTATTCTGCCGAGCTGTCTAAATGACAGACCAGATGTTATGGCCAATAAGGTTATCTGAGCGAAAATTCCCAGCCGGTTATCACTCGGTTAGCTTAACAAGTAAAGCATTGGCCTTGTAAGCCAAGTATCCGGGTTCAATTCCCGGCCTGGGCATTTTTTCGCTCAATTGGAAATATTCGATTCGTATGATAACTTTATCAATCAGTTCGATTGTGTTAAAATAATAGTATAAAAAATTAGAGATTTGAAAATTCAAAGTTAATGCACTTGTTAAAGTACAGACGGCCTCTATTAAAAAATGTGGCTCAATTTGGGAATTCTATATAATTCCGAGTCCAACAATGCATCTTGCAATTTTCTCTGACTGTTTTGAGATTATGATGCAAGGCTTTTATTTTAGTTGAGGATCGGATATTATTGTGTTAAGAAATTGCAAGTACATTAAAATAAGGCTAGCAATTTGATTTTGAATAAAAAAGAGCGTGTGACTTTCTTGTTTTGGTTCCATTAATTCTGAATAGTAATCTTCACTTCTTTTAGCTCTTTCAGCAGCAAAGTTATTCTGTTGCTGCTTTTTTCATGATTTTTTTTTTAAAGTAAAAATTTCTGTGTTTCCAAATGGAAGACAGTTTGACCAAACTATTTTAAGGATTCTTAAATATGATTTGTTTTTCTGAAAAGCATTTTGAATTAATTTCTTAAAGATATTATTAGGTGTTCAGATGTTAATTTATGTTTCATGAACCCCTTAACACCTTCAACGGTCGCTTCGCTGGTTCATTTTTGAACCTCCCGATTTTTATACCTAAATTCTTTATTTACAACAGAATATTGGAATGTTGAACTGGATTCAAGCAAAAACACTTTGCTTGATTCGTCGCTGAAAGCTTTTTGATACCACTAATTTGTAACGTTAAATTTTTCTTTATTAATTGTCAGATATTTTTCGATTGAATAAAGCAAAGACTTTAGTATGAAGAAAAAAACAGTGTTTGACCCCTATTTTAACCTTTTACACTCCAGAAGTGATTCTTACTGACCAGTGTTGTCTCACATAAACGGGTGCTCCAAATGCTCTGGCTTCCACTATTTTAAACTAATTTTGTTCGTTTTCTCTAACGGCCGAATAATCTGTAACAAAAGACTGCGAAATAAACTGTAAGATTTAGTGGTATCCAAAGCAGAGGTCTGCACGGGTCGGGCCTCGGCCCAAAGCCCGAGCCCGGTCCGGCCCGCGGGCCGGGCTCGGGCCGATTTCCAATAATGGCATTCGGGCCGGGCCAGGCTCGGGCCTTACTTTTGAAGACTCGGGCCGGACCTAGTCACTAATCTTTTCGGGCCGGACTGGGCTCGGGGCTTAATTTTTTTGGTTGGAGTATCGGACCGGGCCTAACTTTTTTTTCCTTACGAAGCCGAGACTGATTCCATTCTTCCTAGTTTTCATGGACCAAAATAATCAGTTCCTATTGAATCTTCCTATATGAAAATCCTTTTCTCGACTTTTTATAAATCAGTAATATTTGGCTTTGTCCAAAAATTTCTGCAAAAAAAGCATGCACTTTTAAGCCGTCATTATTCTACAATTAAACATTAGAATTTATTGTTTTTAAAGAATCGTAGATTACTAGGCGTTTTAAAATAGAATTACACACACACACACACACACACACACACACACACAAAAAAAAAAAAAAAAAGATTATGACGGAATTTTTTTTAAATTGAAAACTGAAAGTTTCTTTTAAAATGTTCATCCATGCAAAATGAATAAAACAATACGGGAGAAAAAAATATATTAAACATTTACATCTGTTAAGAAGGGAATGCATTTTTTTTCGTTCCAAAGCGATTTCGTCTTTGGAAATTTTACCATATATACCGCTTTTTCGATTTTTTGTCTCCATTACAGGGAATATGGATTAATAATACTAGTGATAACTGAAACATTTACATACAACAAACAAAGATTCATTTAAAAGCATAAATATCGCAGCCTACGGCACTTCTGCATAAATGGAGATTATAAACATGGAAAAAAAAAGACTTATAATTTTTTTTAGTCAGAACTCTTCCATAAGATTAAAGATCAATTAGATTACAATGTTCTGTAGAAATTCACTCGAGCCGGGTGCGGGCCTGGAAATTTCGGCCCGTGCAGACCTCTAATCCAAAGCATTTGACGCCCCGATGTATGAGGGACATCTGACAACACTGGTGGTGAGTGAGAGTCACCTCTCGATTGTAAAGAATTAATTTATGACGTCAAAAGAATGTACTAGTTAAGAATTTAAATAGAGCAAAGTATTTCTATCAGAATTATTAGTAATTATGCGGCCTGTGTACCGCATGTTGTGTTTTTAAAGATTATTATGAATGTGCAATAGGTTTACCTGTTTAAATCCTTGATAGATAAGCTTCAATTCATTTTTAGTAAATTTAGTTATCCTACAAAGAGCTTCAATCCTTTGAGGCTTCGATCTGACAAATGTCATCTCAATGTCATCAGATGTATCATCTAGATAAATAAAAAAGAATCGTAATAAGAGTTGTATCATCAATTTATACTGAAATAAGATTTATAAAAGACACATTAGTTTAAAACCACTATACAAATTAATTTCTAAAGAATACTATCAATTTCAATGATTATGTTCGAAAAAAATTACTTCGATTTTCAAAAATTAACTAAAGCGAAGAATACAGACTTACCAGAACCAAATATGTAACAGGAAACACATAACCAGTATTTAAAAATTATAACAATTATAAAGATTTTTTTAACATTGTTTTATACAATAGGGTTTTCTGGATCATTGAATTTTAGTATCATTATTTCCTAATTGTAACATTAACCTTTATTTAACCGTAGAATTATATGTATGTTTATAAGACTAATATCACTATTCATGAAAAGAATTCGATCAGAAACTCAACATTAACACTTCTAGAATAGCCATTTCTAAAGGCATTTCAACCCTTCACTGCGCGATTTTTTCTATTGTTGTGAAAAAAAATGTTTGAAATCTATATATCGGTCTAGTAATGAGAAAAATAATTAAAAAAATAATTTTCAAATTTTCAGCTAAAATTTGATATTTTATGCCGTGTGCCATGCATACACAACTAGGCTTTTTTTAATACTGTATTGCTATATTGTGCAGCTAAACGGGCTTTAATTAATTAATTTTATCTGCTTAACACTTTGCAATTTGTTTTAGACTAATATTTTTAAGTATTGAGTAAAATCAATAAAAGTAAATTTGACTTAAAAGCATGGTCGATTTTTTTATTCTTTCCGAGGGATAAATTCTTAATTTCGTGTCAAAGAGTGCGCCAGATGGGCTACTTTTTTTTAATTCAGATTCTTCATCGGCGCCACTTTTTAGAAATGATAAAATGAGGCTTATTTTATGTCATATTAATTAAGATTAAAAGAAAGGGAATTTTATCGTTTCAAAAAAGTGGTGTCAATCAAGAAATTTGAATTTACAAAAAAAGTAGCCCACTTGCAGCACTGGTGCCAAATGTAGTGATCTCACATGAATAAAGTAAGTGTTATTCCATTCTTTGGATTGTTCTTTATCAATTACAATGATCATATTGGCCAAATTTATGACTCATATTGAGAATTATTGTGTTTTTAGGTATGTGCCATATATGACCCATGGTGCAGTGAAGGGTTAATTTTAAAAATCTGTAACATCGTATAGTATTTCGCGCCCTATTTTTTCAAGAATTTTACGAGTATACAAAACAAAGCTTACGACTAAATTACTTGAATATCATAAAATGAAACTTCTTATAAGGAAATTTTACGTGACAAACTACCTAAGTGGTTAAAACGTAAATTTCCATTATAAGTTTATTTAACCATTAAATTTAAATTTCGTTTCATATATAAACGCCACCACTTTAAATTCAATGAAAGAAAAGGGCATATAAGTGCAAAATATTTTACGAACAAATATGTTAAGGTTAAAGAATAAATTGGTAGCTAAAAGTATATTTCAATTGCTAATTTTGTAAAACTATTTTATAAAGCATTATATAAGATATTTATTTGAGGATGATATTATTTATTTAGTAAAGATTTACTAACAAATGTGCTCACATTTTTAGTTAGTAAATTTGCGTTCGCTGAAATTTTAATCATCAATAAATTTGATAAATTTAATTTTGAGAATAATATCTAGAAATTATTGGATAATCGTAATAGGACATTTATGAGAAAATTTCTGAGATAAACCAAGGGTTTGTATGCATCAAGGGATTCAAAGGATTTTAGATGATTAGTATGAAAAATTTCGTAGAGTACTAGTCACTTTATCGGAAGATAGATTTTTTTTTCATTAAATAAGTCAAACATTACATAATGAAAATTCTGGTAAAAGGTCCTTGAAGTGTACGAACCTTGTAAACTAACAGTGATGCCAGCTTGCAATTTAAAAAAAAATTAAATTGCTGGATTGCCCCAACATTTTTGAAGTAATATTCCCCCAATTTTCGAACTATTTGATCTGTCTTTAAATAAGAAGTACATTTCTATTTCAGAGTTCTGGTAGCAATCAAGCAATCTGGATTGAAAATAAAAATTGGACTAGCATCACTGTCATCTTATGTGATAATTTTTTTCTTAAAACTGGAACCCTGCCATGTAAGCCAGCTTACATGGTCACTTTGTACCACTATTTCTATACAGATATCTGGTTTCATTGAAGCACAGAATTTATGACACACGCACAACTATCAGCCGGTTTACTCACTCAATTTCGGAGATAAGTAACCCTTTCTAAAATACTGGTAAAAAACTCCAGTTAAAACTCCACGCTCACGTGTGGTTTTCGCAAAAAATGCACAAAAGCATAGTGAGAAAAAGAGAATAATTCTCATAAAGAAAAATATTATTACCAGAATAGTTACGTTCAACATAGAGAGCCAATATTCTAACTGTTCGATATGCGCTGTATAATGCCATTTAAGGTATGATATGACGAAATTGCCTCATAAATTTTCTTCAGTGCTGCACAGATTGCTATATACATGCGGATGGTTGTTCCATTCTTTTAAAGATGTCGCAATGAATATTTAAAAATCCTAGTTGTATTGCCAACTATGGTTCGTTACTTTACCAATTAATCATTTAACTGGATAGTCACTAATTTGCAGCAAAAATATTTATTCTACAGAAAAATCTTCATAACTAAGAAAGTTTTTACTATAAGTGCATTTTTGAAATAATTATTCCTATTACACTCTGTACTCTACTGAAAACAATGTTAGATAAAATGTATTTTATTACATGCATTTTGTTTTCATAAATCACGAAAGAGAAAAAGAATTCTTTGTTTAACAATGGGAATGTGAAAAAAAATTTGTTTCAATATAAGCATTTTATATTATAAATTTAAATAACGAATATTTTATAAAACTGATAATTGATAAAATTCAAAAATAGGAATGATATAATACGCATAACTCAACAACATCGGAATTTTCTAATGTTTTTTTTCCTTATTGATTCTCAGAAAATTATTACAATTTCTGAGATTAATCAGAGGAAATTTCTAAAACGTTTGTTGCCCATCGTGATTCGCTGAATTTCTCACCGGGCCAGAATCCCAATGCGCACTGGAACTAAAGAACGTAAACAAAACCAGGGCTGCGAGAGGCGACTACTTTTTAATTCTATATCGCCCAACGTTTTCGAAACAATAATCTCTTTGACAGTATTTGCAAGAGAAATATACTTCAAAATGCATTTCTTTTGATCCTTTCCGGCGGAGGTAAAACCTGTTAGTAAAATGAGAAATTATCGAGTGACACCGGAATTCACAAACGAATTTTTTAGATATTTTGAATTCCTTAATTTAAGCTTTTATCGTAAAAGCAAAATTTTTCTAAAATATTATTGGTGCCGCTTGCAAGTTTGGAATTAAAATTAAGTATCCCAGATCGGGCACAGTGTGCCGGAAAGAGTTAAATAGTGGTGCAACAGAATAGAAAATTAGTTGCCTGTGGCACTAGATATCGAGGTTCGTTATCGAAGTAGTATAATGCAATAAGTTATCCTAAAAATGAATTAATAAAAAGTGTAATATAATGTGTATTTTTTAGTATTTTTATGTTGTATATCCTATATTTATATTTCCGTGCCTATTCCATGAACTTCCTTTTAAATATCCAACTCAAAATCCAATTTAAGAAAAAGAGTGTTACCCACAGTTAGGTGACGGTTCCTCGCGGAATCATACCCGATACCAGAGATGGGTAACGCGGCTATGGGAGCGTTAATCTGAATAAAGAGTGCTACGCAAAATTTTATTCTCCAAAAAAGGATGCCATACTACTTGCATATTCAAAAATAGATGAGCACCTTGAGAAGAAAGAAGAGCTCGTGAAGAAGAGCTTTTATCTCTTTAGAAATAAATTTGTTTTTAATTTTTGGTGTCGATGAATCATTTTAGCATTTTAAGAATAGAAGTGCTTTGCCTTTTAAAGGGTTAACTCCTAAAGTATTCGAGCGATATACACATAAAAATATTGGTCGTATAGTACTAATTTAAGATCATATGGGTCAGACAGTTTAAAAAGTTTAAGAATCAAAGTTTTTTTGTTCTCCGAAAAATTGTACTTTTCAGCTAAAACTCCATCAACTCCAAAAGTACTCAATCGATTTTGATTTAAAAAATATTTTATCGGTTGAGTATAAGTATAAGATCATATGTGGCAGAATATATATATATATATCTATATATATATATATATATTAAATTGCCATTACTCTAAATTGAGTTATGTTCAAACTGAAAAGGTTTTAGTCATAGAAAAAACAATGTCTGCTACAAGGCTTGAGCATAATCCGGTAAATATGGATTCTAAATTTCATCAAAATTTATGGCGCTGTTCCCCAGGAAATGGGTCATAAACGTCGCATATTTACCATAGGATTGCATCTAATCTTGTCTTCCCATAACCTTTCAGACACATAAAAATTCTGTTCGTAAAATGATAAAATGCTTGACTGACACCGGAATTTACAAACAACTTTTTAGAAATTCTAAACTTGTTTCTTTAAACTTTTATTGTAATTTTTTTTTTATATATTCTTTGTACTGATTGAAAGTTTGGAATTAAAATTAGGTGATCATGGGGGATGAGGGATTAGTGCGCCGTAAAGGGTTAATATAACGATACAAGTTTAGTTTGCAGTTATGAATATCAACTATTGTAAATATTTGAGCTCCAGATATCTGAAATTCTTTTACAATGAAGTTGATAAATTCATGGAAAAAATAAATTATTATTTTATTATTATTATTATTTGCAAATTTAAATTTATAATTAATAATTTTACTAACCATTTCCCTAGTACGGGCAACGTTTTTTTTTGCCAATTATGATTTGCCCGTACCATGTATTGGCATCCATACTCCAGTCATAATTTATTAGTCTCACCAGTAAAATTTTATTGGAAATTTGCATTACATAATCCGAGCATTTTTCTGATTCAATTAGGCAAAAATTTCTCTTTTGAAAAATTGGTGCTAAAAGATTAAAAATTCTGTAAAAGATCTGAAAAAATAGACAATATTTGAAAGTTTGTTTTCCAAAATATTGATCAGTTAAAGGGACAGTGGACCTTTATTTGAGCAAAATTGTCTATAGAAAAATCGTCGCAAAAGTTCTATTTCTGTGGTATAATAGTACCAAAACAGTTTTTTCTTATTAAAATATCATTTACCGGGTGTCCCAAAAATTACTGATGGATTTTAAAATTCAATAACTTGCAAACGGTGACAGCTATTTAAAACATTTTTGCAGGAGGATTATGTATAATGTCAGGAGTTTCTTTACCGTAATTTTTTATTTTAGTTCGCATCTCAAACAATAGGTGGCGCTGACGGCGATTGAAGTCCAGGTCAACGCTTCACTCAGCACTGATCACATTTAAACTTTCAGGTGTGAATTTGGAATATCAAATTAAAATTCAGCTCTATATCATAACGTACACTACGTACGTCATTTTCGGAAATAACCACGGTTCCCTAAAGTCTAGTATTGAGCGCTCACACAAAAATGGCGGATGTCAATGGCAGATTATTTTCAGCGCGTGTAGGGCCCCTTGAATATTCGTGCCAACAATATTTAAAAACTTTTTCCGCTTTATATATATTTTTTAGATTATACTAATCAAAGAAATCTTTTATAAAATACTGGTGCCTAAATTTAAGGGACCGTACATACATTTAAAAAAAATCCAGCTTCGGCAGCCACTATTTTGCATCAATGTTCAGGCCTAGTCTTCTGGGGGCGATGGAAATAACCAAAATAGCATGACGTCCGCTGCGTACGCCATAAAGCGCAAGAGATTAAGCTATACTTATCAAGTTAATGAATTCTCTGCTCACTAAAGGGAATGCATTTTTTTGCTATGAATGCGAATTAAAATTATCATCACCGTGTCTGACCGCTGGAATTCATGTCGGGAAATAGAAAGATAGATCTCCTGTTATGCAGGGTGATTCTAAATTCATGGTACAAATTTTAACGGTTGGTGAAGGGCACTGTAACAATCATTTATTGTGTAGGAATATATGGTCGCAAGTTATCCGCTGATGTGCGAATACTAGGGGAACAATTTTGTCATCTTACTTCATTTCAAATTTTCTCATACATCTCAGAAAATTCGTATAATATTCTTATTTTTGTTTGAGACAGGCTTTTCATGACTACTTAAAGAAAAAATTCTTTGAAATTTTCCGTCTTAAAATCAAAAATTTTGAATTAAAAAAAACTCAATTATGGCGTAGTACTGAAGTTTCAACTAATTCAGTATTCCCACTCAGTCCGTTTTTTTAATACAATTTTTAATAAGAAAAATCTTGTTTATACATTTCGTAGATAGTTGCACAGAACAATTTTTTTCCTTTAGTTTTTTCCAGAAACCTATGACGATTTTTTCTCAGAAATAATACTGATTTTCAAAAAACGTAGCAATGGGAGCCCTACTAGTTATGTCAAAAAATGTGATTTCTGGTTTTTAGAACAAGAGTGATATTTAGTTTACAATAAAATTTATTTCGTTACCTTTGGCACGTTTTAGAGTGTAGCTAACTCAGATACAAAAAAAATGGTACTATAAAACATACAATGAATAAAATCGTGAAACAATACAGTTAAAAATAAATAATAGAAGTACAGATACAATGTAGCACAGATACTGAGCTCTCATTGGATAAGATTTTTTATATCAAAAGATTTTAAAGAAAAGCATTCTTTATTATTTTCGTAGAAACTTAACTTCGATGGGAGTTTTTGTTAGAAGGGTTCAGTTACCTATAATGAATTGTCTTCTTAAAAAATACTAATTTCAAAAAACGGACCATTCGGAGCTCTGCATATATTGTGTAATATTCATTATTTGCGAGAGAAGTAACTGAGAGGTAGGCACAATGTGGCAGCTGTTTTTACATGGGATCCACAGATTCTTAGCTCCACCGAGGCGAAATTCCACAGATAAATTTGAATAGAAAAATTAACCTTATTTAAATGCAAAGTTATTTTTTCCCATATATGGTAAAAATTTCTATTCATTTTGATCCAACATTATAATTTCTTTCAGTGGCAAGAGGTTTTTAAGTTGTTATAATATGGTGGAGGGGTGGAGGCCGGACTACCACCGGGCTAAATTTCCAACAGTAAAAATAAATAACTCTTTTTTGCCATTAATATGAATTAAAATCTACATGTATAAGACACAAAAGATTTCTATTCAAATTTACTGGTTGAATTTTCTCCCGGTGGTAATTAGCCCTAGCAAAACCAGTTACAGATGAAACTTCACCATTTCGAACATAGTTCAATTTTTCTTTATTTATAATTCCATGGAAGTAATCAATGCGTGACATATTTTCACTCATTTTTATACCAGATATACGAATTAAAATAATATGTTTGAATAAAATATTGTTCTTCCTCTTCGTGTTCGAAGCAATTTTATGAGTACGATAACCAGATATTTTAAAAATATCTGAATACCATACGCATCTTCAGTGTATCAAAAATTAACTTTGCTTTGTAATAGCACTGAAACTTCCCCGATAATTCCATTGTTCGTAAATTTAAAAGTATTTGTACATCAAGTTTAGTAATCTTAGATAATCTTTACAGACGCCGTCATGAGGCCGAAATATAAGCATGAAGAATGATAAATTTTATATTCATTTAATGATCCCGTTTGCGATTACCATTCTGACAGTTTAAAATGAATTTATGGAACTTGGATAATTAAGAGAGATTCTAGTTTCTAAGGTAATCGATTAACTGAATGAAGAAAATTTTTTTTATGTCCTGTCTTTAGCACAAATACGGCGTTCGATGTGATGGCCAGTATTCATCTTTATAGAATATTTAACTCCAAGATAACTGTGACAAAATATTGCTCTAAAATAAAATATTCATCTCTATGCATGGATAATTTCAGTCTAAGTATTTTCGTAAAATTATGATTCGACGTTAATTTTGTTGAAAAATATAATTTACTTTGAATTAAAACTTCAATAATTATTTTAATTGACTATTACATGCATCTTTTACAATGGATGAAAAAGGATTTAACTTTCATTATTATTAAAATTTTAATTGGTTTACAAAATTATAAATATTTCTACATGAAGTTAAAAAATCTTAGACCATATTTTGATATTGTACTAAAGCCATATTAAGGTTATCTGAGGATCAAGAACGATGAACTTTGTATTCACTTAATCATTTCGATGCATAATATTTGTTACACAATATCCACTGAAATTTTGAAATGTATCTAAGGGACGGTCTTAATTTCTGAGGGCTTTTTGGTTTCCAAGGAAACAGAACAATTGGATTGGAAGGAAAAATGATTTTTTCCTTCTTTAGCACAAATACGACTGACGAAGTGATGACCAATGTTCCTCTTTACAAAAGAATTATCTCAAAGCTATTTGGGATCAAAAAGCCACAGCAATGTAATTTTTTTCAATTTATTGTACGTAAAAAGGAGAATCAGTTAAGTGGTTAAGAAAGTTCTAGTAGCAGGTATGTGAAAATACTTGAAGCATACTAACCCTAAATATAACATTGTTCTTTAACTACTTCCCTGGTTTGCTCGTACGTCATAAGAGCAACGTGTTTTTGCCAATTTCCTGTACCATGTACGGGGAAGTGATTTCAAATCATGATTTATTATCCCCACCAATAAATTTTTATTGAAAATTTTACATTATTTAATCCAAGCATTTTTTTTTTTTTTTTTTTTTTTTCTAATTCAATTAGGCAAAAAAATATATTCTGTTTTAAAAAACCGGTGATAAAAGATAAAAATTCTGTACAAGACACAAAAACATAGGCATTATTTAAAAGTTTTTTCTCAAAATAGTTGATCATTTAAGTGGTTAACCCTTCAATGGTCGCATTAATTTACGATTTAAAAATTAAAATTCATTAATCCCGCCAGTTAAAAAAAATATATATAGATTCATCTTATTTAATGAAAAGTAAAACGATACCATAATAAAACCAATGACACTATTTTATAAAACTGGTGGCAATCAAACAATTCTGAATAAAAGCCGCGAAGCTTGCAGCTCGGGCTGCAAGCTGAAAGCATCAAGCTGAAAGCTGAAAGCGTCTCGGGCGCGACGATTAAGTGGTTAATAGTTAAATATTAAATGCATCTTAAAAATAAAACCATGGATGATTTTTTTTTTGCGTATTTGTACACAAGTATTTTCTCTAATAACATACTGGTCTTAAAAACATGGAAAAATCATCCCTAAATGAACGAAAATTTGTTTTCTATTTGAAACATTACTAATTTTTTTTAGTTCTCCCATCTATATTAATAAAAGAACAAAACGCTCTGTCTGTTTGCGTGCGTGTGTGTCTGCGATGGCTAGCAAAACCTACAGCACGTACGAGGCTGAAATTTTTTTTGAGAGTAGCCCCAAATCTCTCCTGATGCACTTGAGCTTCAGAATTTCGAAATTCCAATTATTAACTGAGTAATTAATTAAAATCGAGAGGTCACTCTCATAAAAAAATCATCTTTTTCCCAATTTTCCCCTTTTGTTTGTTTACGGTTGGTTGGTTGTATAAAATTTTCGCAGAAGTAATTAAGAAAGCTTAAGACAGAATTAAAGAAACCAATTTGAGATTTTGACATTTCAAAAGTGATTGTTTTTTCCAAAGACCTTTAAAATTCATAGACTGGCAAAATGAAAGATTAACATAAGATTTTTAAACACAGCTGTTTAACGCCAGATCGATGGTACTTCTTACATTAGAATGTATGTGTGGTTAGCTATGTTGCAGTAAATATAGGTATATACGAGGCTTTTTTAGCAGTTTTTTAAATCATCGATTAAATTTGAATGCATTTTATTTAATTTAAAATTTTATTATGACTTTAATTTGTTTTTAAAACAAAAATGAAATGGCTGTTTGACGTACAATTGTTCGAATCGACAGACGATTCATACACAATAATAAATTATCAAATAGCAAAGTAAATTATATATCAAAAATAGTCATTAAAAGAATACTAGCAAAACATAATGTTTAAGCGTGTTAACACATAACCCGATCCCAGCCCGAAAAAAACAGACCATACCCCGATCCAAGCATTAAAAAAATTCCATGAGCATAAACCCGACCCGAACCTAAAATGCCATTTGAAAAAACTATGGATTTGATATCTGACCCGAACCAAATCTGAATCCCACAAAAATATTCAAATGAACCATAACCCAATCCGAACAAGGAAAATTAATGTTCGTGTATATGCAACCCGAACGAACCTAAAAATTTTCTTTGAAAAAACCCGAAAAATAACAAGGACGAAATCTGAAATCGATAAAAAATATTCCAAAGAATTATAACCCGATAAGAGCAAGACAAATTAATTTCCGTGACCATAAACCCGACTCGAACCTAAAAAATTCTATTTGAAAAGAAAAACTGAAATTTTATGCAAACTACATCTGAATCCGATCAAAATATTCAAAAGAACCATAACCGAATTCGAATAAGAGAAAATAATTTCCGTGGACATGAACCCGATCCGAACCTAAAAATTCCATTTGAAAAAAATACCTGAGATTTGAATAGAACCAAATATGAACCTGACAAAAATATTCCAAAGAACCATACCCGGATTCGAAGAAGACAAAAAATTTGAATGAACATGAACCCAATCTGAGCTAAAAATTTCTTTGTAAAAATCTCGAAATTTGAACTGAACTAAAACAGAACCTAACAAAAATATCCCAGAGAAGCATATCCTAATTCGAACAATACAGAATAATTTCCGTGGATGCGCAACCCAACCTGAACCTAAAAATTCCATTAAAAAACCCGAAATCTGAATTGAACGAAATCTGAACCCGACAAAAATATTCCAAAGATCCAAAACCGGATCCGAGCAAAACGAAATAATTTCCCTTTACCTGAATCCGACACGAACCTTAAAAATCAATTTGAAAAAATACCTGAAATCTCAATCTACCCAAATCTGAAACCGACGAAAATATTCCAAAGAACTATAATCAGATCCAAACAAGGCAATATAATTTCCATAGACATGAACCCAATCCGAACCAAAAAATCTGTTTAAAAAAATCCGTAAATTTGAACCAAACCTAATTTGACTCTGACAAAAATATTCCAGTGAAGTATAACCTCATTGGAACTAGGTAAAATAATTTCCATGGAAGTACAACCCGACCCGAACCTAAAAATCCCATTTGAAAAAAAAAAAAAACAAAAAAAAAACACGAAATCTGAATTGAACCGAATATAAACTCAACAAAAATATTCCAAACAGCCATAACCGGATCCGAAGAAGGCAAAATAATTTTCATGGGCATGAATCCAATCCGAACCTAAAATTCGGATGTTCTACAAAACATAATGCACCCCGTGACGGTGGAAAGTGAAACTAAGTAGTACTTTGTAGCGCGTGATGGTTAAGATATTTTGTTTATAGTTTGTGTTAAGTTAGAACTTGGTTACGGTTAGGTTGCAATTACGTTCTGGTGAGTCTTAGGTTATATTTAACTTCCGGTTAGGTTACAATTAGGTCACGGTTAAGTTACAGTTAGGGTAAGGTTACGTTGCGGTTAGTTTATGGTTAGATTATGAGTAGGTTATGATACGGTGACGGCCAGGTTACATTTATGGTATATTTAAGTTACAGTTAGGTTACTGTTAAGGTACAGCTATAGGTTAAGCCAAGTTATGATTACGATACAATTAGGTTACGGTTAGGATTTTGTTCACAGAATGAACATTATGCATATTTGATTAAAAATATAAACTTATTTTTGTAAAATGACTCTGAAAATATAATACTGTATGCTAACCTTTTAGCTAATCATCGGGTATCGATTTCATTCACTGTACATTCGGAATTAAGAGTGATATAATTAGTTTGAAATGCAAAATATTTTGCTTAAGCTATCTATGTGAAAAAATTATTTAGTTAAGTGACTTAACCGTAATTTTTAAGGACAAATACCAACACGCAATCGTTGGACACAGATTCCCTCCCGCGTTTCCCATTGCAGTCATTTTGTGTATTTTTGCAGCTAAATATTAGTTTTTTGGTTTTTTTTAACCGATTTTTAACACGGTCAGGGACCATGTATTTAATATAATGTATTTACACATATTTTGAGGTAAAGATAAAATCATAGAAATTTCAAGTTCGTTTAACATTATTATTACGGACTCGGGCAACGCCGGGCGGGTCAGCTTATAAATTTAAAAGTATTTTTACATCAAGTTTAAAAATCGTCGGTTGAATGCATTACTGTTTGTTTGAAGATATTACTGGAATCATTCCATGGTAATAGGAGCGCTAATCTTTATATTCGTCTAATTTTTTGGTTTAATATTATCATGCTGATTTGAAATATATTTAAGGCAAATGCTTAATTTTCCATATCTTTGGTTTCCAAGGAAACCGAACAACTGATACAAGGAAAATTATTTTTTACTCTTTTTTAGGTGCGTTCGTAATTATGTAAATACGTAGCACCTATTGTTGTCGCTCAGTCCGTCCGTCTGTCTGTCCGTCTGTCTGTCTGTCTGTCCGCATATAACAACGCAAAAACTACCCAACCGAATCGTTTGAAATTTAAAATACATAATTATTACATACTTTTGTCGAGTCATTTCAAATTTTATGAAAATCGGATGCATAGATCAATTACAGGGGCAATCAAAAGTATTCCGTTACATTACGGTCAATGGGGAAAAAAGTTTCAAATGCATTTTAATCGTTTGAAATTTAAAATACATAGTTATTACATAATTTTGCCGAGTTATATCAAATTTTTTGATAATCGGGTTCATAGATCAATTACAGGGGCAATCAAAAGTATTCAATTACATTATAGCAATGGGGAAAAAGTTTCAAATGTATTTTATACGTTTGAAATTTAAAATACATAGTTATTACATAATTTTGTCGAGTTGTTTCAAATTTTATGAAAATCGGATGCATAGATCAATTACAGGGACAATCAAAAGTATTCCGTTACATTACGGTCAATGGGGGAAAATGTTTCATATGCATTTTAATGGTGTTGCACTCATTCGAATTTAATAAAATTTATATGCAATTATAAAGTACATATTATAATATACATTTTACATAATTTGTGATGCAAAGAACATTTGTTATTGATATTTACAAGGCCACACAAAAGTATTCCATTACATAATGGTATAGGGAGAACATTGTTTGATGAGCGTTTTATTTGTAATTCACTATTTACAATTTTATGAGAATGATATATATATGAGAGTAATATTTTTAAAACTTCGTTATCGTACGAACGCACCTCGTTTGTTACGCTTCGCGTGCAATTTCCAACTTGTTTAACCAGAAATACGGCTGAGAAAGTGGTGCTCGTCATTTTTTCTCTGCAAAAGAATTATCTTAAAACTGTTAATCATAAAAAAGCCATTATAAAAGTAAATTTACATTGTTATGCTAAGACTATATTAGAGAGAGATTCTACTGATAGTTTGAAATGTATCCAAGATAATTCAATTTTTGTGAACTTTCAGTTTCCAAGGAAACCGAACAATTGGATGAAGAAAACAGATTTTTTTCTTCTTTTGCAAAAGTGGGGTTGACTAAATGATGTCCGGCATCTCTCTTTTTAAAAAGAAATCTCTAAAAATAGGAATCTTCAACATTTTGGACCAACAGTCTTTTTCCACCATAGATTCAGAAAAGTAATCTTCGGTTCATTTAACGTCAAAGATTGTGTCATTAAATATGGAGTTTTTTCTATTATAAAATAGAAAGTTTGTAGCTGTAGACCCATTTTATATAGGTATTCGTGATTAAAAAGTTGTAGTTTTAAAACAAAATCTAAAGCTGTAAAACGTAATCTATAGCTCTAAAATAAGTTTACATTGCTATGTTTGGTGCATTTGAGAATAAATGAAGGGTGTTTCGTGAAAGAATGTCAAAACGTTAAGAGTTGATATAACACATCCAAAAAAAAAAATTTTCATCAAAGAATTCATGGACGGAATTAAAATGCAAAAATGTGCTAGAGGGTGCAAAAAGCAGGGGACATTTTAGACTTTTTTTTAATTTTGAAATTTTTCATTCATACTATAAATTCTGTATACAGTTATTTTCTTTATAAAATTACAGATGTTTCGTGATTACCTAAAGTAAAAATTCTTTCAGAATTTCTGATGTGAATTTGAGGCTTTTAAATTTAAAGTAGAGTCCAAAATGGAAACCCAGATCGAAAGTGATGCCATTGTACGAGGCAAAAACACGCAAAGAACAATTAAGTGATAAAAACAAATAAGGTACCTGTACACAATGTGGACACCCTAAGGAAAATTAACTTTTTTCACCCCCGTGTACATGTGATAGGATTCCCAAAATATATGAGCACTATCACTGAATATTGAATATCATTATTAAAATTAGCGACATTGTAATTATTCTTGTTTAATTTAAATGATTAAAACAAAGAATGTTTACAAATATCCATATAAGGAACCACCTGTCCATATTATGGACAGGTCGCTCCTTATTGACACAGGGTGTATGGAAGAGCCACTCTTCTATGGAATTTTTGAGAAAAGGGCATAAAAATAATATATCTTAAAGTATTGCGGGGCAAGGTAGGGCACAATAAATATCTTCAAAACATGCACTTTAGATCGAGGATTCATTTTTAGTTGTGGCTCTTTTGAGACCGATGCAAAGCTACTCAGTTACAACCACGATTTCTTATGAAGACAGGATTCATAGTGTGAAGTCAAATAGTCTGAAACAGCCTTTATCTGGTAGATTAATTTTTAGGTTGGAACTTTTTTTGTTTGGATAGAAAATTGTAAATAATATTTCACGTGCCATATCTATGAAATTTCTTAATATTTTTGAAAGAATATATTTCATGCACTATATATTAGGTTGTGCCATTTTTAATGAAAAATTATTCATGCGATTTTTGAAAAATGTGAGATTTTAATGACGTATATATGTGCCATGGTGTTCAACAACATTTCTTCATTCCAAAGTGCAGGGATCCCACTCAATCAGTTTTTATAACACCACATTTTTTCATTAAAATATTGTTTATAAATTTCGTAGAACCTTACTTGGAAACGCATTTATCTTAAAATTATTGCGAAAACTTAAGATGATATTTTTTCGAAAAAAAGTTTTCTTCAAAAAACGAACCAGTGATAGCCATGGATAAATTGCATCTGCAAGTAAACGTTTATGACGTCAGATACCAGAAAAGTGATAGAAATCGTAGAAATAGTGATGTCACAGAATCTCTTTATTTCATTTTAGCTGTCTCAGTTGTAAAGCACAATTGTTCAAAAGGGATTTCAAAGTACTACAAGACACGATGTACTGGATTTTATGTCCTGGAGAATTATAGGAATACTTGCAGAAATAAATGTATCTGTAGCTGCTGCAGTAACATATAGTGAAATTTGATTGATGTGGAATTCATCACAATAAACGGTAAATATTAGACAGTGCTCAATACCATGTACAATGTACATGACAGAAACTGATGACTAACACCTTAACTGTGTAATTCTTTTCCGTTCAATAAATTGAAAATAGCGGATTCACACCACCATTATTTAAATAAAATATTCGTAAAATTTAGTCTAAACATTTCCGCCTTTCAATAGTATGAAAATTTTCTTAAAAATAATAGTGGTGTCAAAAAGCTTTAAGTAACGAAGCGTGCAAAGAGTTCCTGCCCGAAGTCAGTTCGTTCAACGCAGTTAAGGGGCTAAAGATGACAGTTGGCAGATGGCTGTACCTGAAGACGA
The DNA here is from genome assembly GCA_964019185.1 of Maratus speculifer. Classification (NCBI taxonomy): domain Eukaryota; kingdom Metazoa; phylum Arthropoda; class Arachnida; order Araneae; family Salticidae; genus Maratus; species Maratus speculifer. The sequence continues at coordinate 50,075,179 of OZ025293.1, forward strand.
CAGTAAGTTAATGCAAATAAAAAACGCTACTCAGTTACAATCACGATTTCTTTTGAAGACAGGACTCAGAGTGTGAAGTCCAGTCTGGTAAAGGCTTTATCAGGTACGTCAATTCTTAGGTTGGAACTTTTATTGTTTGCATAGAAAATTGTGAAGAATATTTCACGTGCCATACCTATGGAATTTCTTAAAATCATGGAACAATTATCAAGAAGAACTGACAAGTCCAGAGAGTAGGGAGGATGAGGCAGAAAGTATCAGTCAAATGCAAAAAAAAAAAAAAAAAAAAAAAAAAAAAAAAAAAAAAAAAAATCCGGCAGGCAAACTTTTGCGTAACATGGCGATGTCGTGGGGGAATACAATACCTCGTCTGTTAGTTAAATCGGGGCGTTTCATCGCTATTGCTTCCTCCAATTCGTTGAGTTGCGAGCAATATTTTTTATAGTGTATGTGCCGCCCCGGTAATACTAATGGAACTTTTACAAAAATTGAACTGAAACATACTTAAAATCATGGAACAATTATCAAGAAGAACTGATATAGCCTGAAAATTGTGAAGCTTCAACTGTAACCGCTTTCGCAGGATTTGATAAATTCAGAACAAACACCCACCAGTAAATTTTAATAGAAGTTTCCACTTTACTTAAACGGATTAGCAATGCAAAAGTCCGGTCGTAAATGGTGACAAAAGAAGCTTTTTTTTTTTTTTTTTTTTTTTTTTTTTTTTTTAAATACTGGTTGAAGTTTTTTTATGGTTGTCAGTTCCTGCGTTTCCGACATATTGTGACAACTTAGACAACCGCCTGTTTGTGTCAATAAAATATTTCTAACACCTGGGCAAACTCCAACCGATAAAAAGAAATAGAAATTTTAACAATATTTGTAAGAGAAATATTTCTAAAAGAAAGCCTCTAAATTAAGGCTAAATTTTCTATTTAAAATTTACTGGTAAATGTTACTGCGGCCACAATAAGAAACCGCTGTTCTGATATAAAATATCAGCCGCCTTCCTGTGACAATATTTTCAGTTACTTCATTCGCAACTGATAGACAACAATTTCCATTAGTAAATTTATGCATTTTTTTTTTATTTAAATGCCTCACTAATGGAAAGTTTCAATTAAAAATAATGACAAAAAAATATTAATTTTTACTGTAAGAATTTACTTTGACTGCAAAAGATCCGCATTATAGTGAAGAAAACTTCCAAGAAAACTTCCTGTCAGTGCCAGTGAAAAAATTATAATACCTGGGCAAACTGACACCAATAAAAGGAAATAGAAATATTTTGCCATAATTGTGTGAGAAATTTCCCATTAGTTAAGCACTAAAATGACATGAAATTATTTATTCAAGATTACTGGTAAAAATTCCCACCGGCTATCATCAGAAACTGTTGATCCGGTTAACCTATTCGAGAACGGTATCATAAAATAACACCTAATTTTTATTTTAGAGGCACCAAGAATAATTAATTAAAAATTTCCTTTCATAGCTTACGTGAAAATAAACAAGTTCTCATTTTCGAATAAATTCGTTTATAAATGATGGTGTAAGTTAATTGTTTCAAACAGATTTATTCCGCGCATAAAGGGTTAAAATAAATAGCTGAAATGCATTTTAATTATGATACGAGCGTTTAAGTTTCACTAAATCTATATACAGTATATGGTGTGTATAAATGCTATAGTTGATATATAAGGCTACCCAAAAGAGTGGGCACAGTTGCTGAATATGACTGTAAATTACTTAACCCCTTAATGGTCGCATTAAATTACGGCTTAAAAATTCAAATTCTTTATTGCCACAAACTTTTGAAAAGAAAATATTCTTCTTATTTAATGACAAGTTACATAATACCATAATAAAACCAATTACAATATTTTATAAAACTGGCGGAAATCAAACAATTCTGAATAAAAGAAGTGAAGCTTGCAGCCCGTGAATGTCTCGGGCGCGACGATTAAGTGGTTAAATATGATTCTTAAATAAGTTATTCATTTTTACGTTAAACTGCATTCAATTTAAAAAGAAATGTTTTCAGAATATAGATAAAATGATATACAGGGCCACGCAAAGATTTGGGTTTATGGACGCTTATGAAAGGTAATTTATGAGAATGTGATTTCAGTTGTTTTAAAAGTGTTTCAGTTTAAAATAAATTTTAGCTTAATACTGACGTGTTATAAAGGTACAAGGTAAACTACAGGTCTGAACAAAAGTATTCAAGTATGTTTCCATCTACTAGTATAAATTGCTGAAAAGAAATTTCAAGCTACTGGGCATTAGGGTGAATCGATTTTTAACATTTTTTTTTTTGTTTGTTTCCAAATTCCAAGTTGATGAAAAGTGACTAGTAGACGCCACAACTTACCACACAAATTTTTGGATTTAAAAAAAAATGTTTAAGCCTCCCTCACAAGGCCTAAAGTTTAGAAATGTTACTTAAGAAGTAAATTTCAACAAAACTTTTCAAAAATCCTAAAACACTTTTTTTTAATTGCAAGTTAAAATTCCACTAACAATAAGCATGAAAAACGATAGAAAATGTATTTCGAAAACTTAGCACAACATTTAGGTCCAACATTTAGGTTAAGACCTTAAATTTGTTAATTTTGACGAAACTTTCGTAATTTTTAGTGTAAATGAACCATTTTTTTTCGTTAAAAACACTAGTCTTAAGTGTATTTTTGTTACATTAGGCATAAAATGACACAATATAAATATATATACATACACACACACTCATATATATATATATATACATATATATATTACAAATTTAAAAAATTTTCGCCAAAACTAACCTTTATACTATCTTAATTTTCTTATAATAATGTTCCGTACTTACTTCAAATTATTAAATTAAAATCTTATTTCTAGATCTAATCTGTTAATTTTTATGCAGACGATATAAATTCTTAATTTGCATTAAAAAACATTATTTCAGTATGCGTAAATTTAAAAAGATGGCTCTAAATTAAAAATATTCTTAATTAAACTTTATTTCTTAATATTCCAAATAAAACTGATTTCTTCTATGCTTTTATCAACCCTTTTTAAGAAAGTCTTATTAAATTTATTCCAAAACCATACCTTTCAAAAAATATCATTATTTTATTTTATCTATTTATTTATTTTTCCTCCGTCAACCTTTGATAGTGTGCATATTAATAAATTCATTTCTTTTCTTTTTCTCTTAAAATTAATCATTTATAAAAATCGTCTGCCTAAGAAATTCTGAGTCGATTATAAATTGGTTAAATAATATTTTTTTTTTAAATAAATCTGTGCAAAATAGTCTCGTAGCTGGACAAGAATTCTGTTTACATAAAAGAATGATGGTTTGAGGTTACAGAATGTTCTAGAATTTTCTTTTTAGATTTAAGAGGGGAAGCCTCGAGCTGAGAAGGAGGATTCTTGGGTTTTTTCCTTCGATGAGTACGGCTCGCTGAAATAATGACGGAATGTTTCGGTAAAAGACAGTTTGCAAAAGGAGCTTTTCCCTTTCTCATGACTACGGATTAAATAAATGAACTTACAACAGCCAATGAGTAATTTATTAGATCTTCTATATCTATTTATTTATTTTCCTCGGTGGCCATGACTTCTGTGCGATGAAAGGGAAACCCGACGTTGATGTCTCTGGCTCCTAACTTCTAAATCGTCACATATATATATACAGGGTGTTTCGCTACCAGACCGACAAACTTTGAGGGGTGATAGTAGACATGAAGACAAACATTATTAAATAGGAAACTATGGGGCGCAAACGTCTTCCGTAGGAGCTAGGGGCCATTAAAGTTTAAGGTCCAAAACTCCAAACAATTATAAAAAACGGAAAAAAGGGTGGATTCGTTTGCGGTTTTCGCTAAAATCATTCTCTACATCACGATTTGCTTGTATAAAAAATTTTAAAGGTTGTGTTCAAAAATTGTCGATAGAGGGCGCTTTAGATTTTAGAGTAACAAACAACTACTTTTTACCCTTATTTTGTGCACGGAGTTGAAATTATTCTAAAGTTTAGACTTTAACTTAAATTTTAAGCCCAAAATCGGAAACATTGTTATCGGGTAACTAGCGAAAATTGAACCGTGAACAGAGGAGGGGATTTTGAATGCTCATAAACATTGGACAAACTAATCGATTTTGTTGCGGTTTGCGTGTAAGTCATTCCTTTGGTAATTATTTTATTCAAAATGACTTACAGCTCTTGTGTCTCCATTTTTTTATAGAGGGCGCTTCGACACATCTCCGACATTTCAATGGCATTACTCCTGGGTTTTTTTCTGCCAAACCAACATACTTCCAGGAAGTGTTAGGGATGCGAAGCGACTCGGAATCACATAGGAATGTAACGTTGAAAATGTCTTTTTAGCGAGTTCTGGTTAAAAGCAGAGAAAAAAGCAACAGAAACAGTTAGTGAAACAGATACACGTTAATGTGACAGAAAACAATTTAGTTAAGGGTTTTACTACAAAAGGTTTCCGAAATTATGACCAGAAGTAATCAGGCATGCTTGACAGCAGCGTCGCATGCAATTTCTCACACTTTCAAAGATTCCTGGCATCTCGGATAGCTTTCTGGCAGCTACAGAAATTCGAGCTGAGAGGTCTTCCACTGACGGTACGGGAGTCTCATATATTCAACTTTTCCTTTGACCCCAGCAGAAGAAGTCCATATAGATTCAAATTCAGATTGAGCCAGGTGCGGGGGGGGGATACCAATTGGTTTTGAGCTCAACTAGCCCCAGCCAGCATGGTTATTTAAAAAAATACATAATAATTATACAGTAATAAAATAAAAGTAGGTTACAAAAATTGATATAATGAAGTAGGCACTACGATCTGGTAGGCCAACGAACCGGGCCACTATTACCTATCCACCGCTGTCCATATGTTACGTTGAGGTGTCTGCGAACATCGTTGGTAAAATGTGGAGGAAGCCCATCATGCTACAGAGTGGCGCAGCGAAAGATGAATATGTGCTTTTACCAGAAGTTCCGACAGAACGTGTTGTAGAAATATCAAGTTGCTTTTTTATCTGCTTCTTTTAACCCTAACTCGTAAAAAAGGCATTTTCGACGTTACATTATAATATGATTCCGAGTCGCCTTTGCATCCCTAACACTTCCTGGAAGTATGTTGGTCTGGTAGTAAAACATACAGGAGTAATGCCATTGAAATGTCGGAGATGTGTCGGAAGCGCCCTCTACCAAAAAATGGGGACACCGATGCTGTACATCATTTTGAATAAAATAATTACCAAGGGAATGACCTACACGCAAACTGCAACAAAATCGATTACTTTGTCAAATGTTTATGAGCGTTCAAAATCCCCTCCTCTGGTCACGGTTCAATTTTTGCTAGTCACCCGATAACAATGTTTCCGATTTTGGGCTTAAAATTTAAGTTAAAGTCTAAACTTTAGAATAATTTCAATCCCGTGCACGTGTAAGGATAAAAAGTAGTTGTTTGTTACTCTAAAGTCTAAAGCGCCCTCTATCGACAATTTTTGAACATAACCTTTCAAAATTTTACAAGCAAATCGTGATGTAGAGAATTATTTTAGCGAAAACCGCAAACGAATCCACCCTTTTTCCGTTTTTTATAATTGTTTGAAGTTGTGGACCTTAAACTTTAATGGCCCCTAGCTCCTACGGAAGACGTTTGCGCCCCATGGTTTCCTATTTAATAATTTTTGTCTTTATGTCTACTATCATCCCTCAAAGTTTGTCGGTCTGGTAGCGAAGCACCCTGTATATATATATATACAGGGTGTTTCTAAATTCATGGTCCAAACTTTAAGGGGTGATAGTACACATCAAGACAAACAATATTTAAATAGGAAACCAAGGGTCCCAAATCTTCCGAAGCAGATAGGCGCCATTAAAGTTTAGGGTCCAAAAATTCAAATGATTATGAAAAACAGAAAAATTGGTCGATTCGTTTGCGGTTTTCTCTAAAATTATTCTTTATGTCAGTATTGTCTTGAAAATAAATTATAAAGATAAATTTCAAAAAATGACGATAGATGGCGCTTTAGACTTTAGAGTAACGAAAAACTATTTTTTACCGTTATTTTTTATATCTCATTAAAGGTTTCGTAAGCTTAGACTTAAATTTAAATTTTGAGCTCAAAATCTGAATAGTTGGAAGCAGTTAAGTAGCACAAACTTAACTGTGTTCAGAGGGTTTTAAATTCAAATGATTATAAAAAACGGAAAAATTGGTCGATTGATTTGCGGTTTTCACTAAAACTATTCTTTATGTCGGTATTTTATTGAAAATGAATTATAAAGATAAATTTCAAAAAATGCCGATAGAGGGCGCTTTAGACTTTGGAGTAATGTACAACTATATTTTACCATTATTTTTCGCATCTCATAAAATTTTTTTAGAAGCTTAGACATAAACTTAAATTTCGAGATGAAAATCTGAATCGTTGGGAGTGGTTAAGTAGCGCAAACTGAACTGTGTTCAATGGGGGTGGGGAGGTTCAAATTTCAAATGATTATAAAAAACGGAAAAATTGTTCGATTCGTTTGCCGTTTTCGCTAAAACTATTCTTTATGTCAATATTTCCTTGAAAATAAATTTTATAGATTAATTTAAAAAAAATACCGTTAGAGGGCGCCTTAAAATTTGGAATAACCAACAACTATTTTTAACCGTTATTTTTTGTATCTAATTAAATGCTTGTAAAAGTTCAAACTTAAATTTTGAGCTCAAAATCTGCATCGTTTTGAGTAATTAAGTGTGGAAATTTGAAATGTGTTCGAGGGGTGGGGACGGTAACATTTTAACTCCTGAACACTGTTCAGTTTCCGCTTCTTAACCCCTCCATCGATTTAGAATTTGAGCTCAAAATTTAAATCTAAGCATTTGCAAGCATTTAATTAGATACAAAAAATAACGCTTAAAAATAGTTGTTGGTTACTCTAAAGTTTAAGGCGCCCTCTATCGGTATTTTTTGAAATTAATCTTTAAAATTTATTTTCAAGGAAATATTGACATAAAGAATAGTTTTAGCGACGAATCGACCAATTTTTCCGTTTTTTAAAATAATTTGAAATTTGAACCTCCCCACCCCCATTGAACACAGTTCAGTTTGCTCTAGTTAACCACTCCCAACGATTCAGATTTTCATCTCAAAATTTAAGTTTATGTCTAAGCTTCTAAGAAAATTTTATAAGATGCGAAAAATAACGGTAAAATATAGTTGTACGTTACTCCAAAGTCTAAAGCGCCCTCTATCTGCATTTTTTGAAATTTATCTTTATAATTCATTTTCAACAAAATACCGACATAAAGAATAGTTTTAGTGAAAACCGCAAATCAATCGACCAATTTTTCAGTTTTTTATAATCATTTGAATTTAAAACCCTCTGAACACAGTTAAGTTTGTGCTACTTAACTGCTTCCAACTATTTATATTTTGAGCTCAAAATTTAAGTTTAAGTCTAAGCTTACGAAACCTTTAATGAGATGCAAAAAATAACGGTAAAAAAATAGTTGTTCGTTACTCTAAAGTCTAAAGCGCCCTCTATCGTCATTTTTTGAAATTTATCTTTAGAATTTATTTTCAAAACAATACTGACATAAAGAATAATTTTAGTGAAAACCGCAAACGAATCGACCAATTTTTCTGTTTTTCATAATCATTTGAATTTTTGGACCCTAAACTTTAATGGCGCCTATCTCCTTCGGAAGACTTTGGAACCCTTGGTTTCCTATTTAAATATTGTTTGTCTTGATGTGTACTATCACCCCTTAAAGTTTGGACCATGAATTTAGAAACACCCTGTATATATATATATATGTATATATACATTTATATATACATAGTACATAAATCATATATAAATTCTGTATACCTTAAAAAAGATAGTTTAACGATGTAAATTGTTTGATAAAAGGTGTTGAAATAAACTCTATCGTTATTTGTGATTACTATTGTTTATTACAAATGCATAAAATATTATAACGTGGAATAAAATGTAGTATATAAGTACAAAATGTTGCTGATGTATTTTCATAGAACATGAGCGAAGTTGGCCCATCAAGAGCAACCATATTTTTTCTAAATGGTAATTCATTCAAATGTAGTAGGCAGATAACTGCCTGCAGCGGCTGTTGAATTTTATTTTCGAATAAGGTGATAACTCCATTTGAAGTGTCTGTGTTTGCTGCCGTACCATCACAACCAATAGCTTTTAGTTTTTTAAAATCGACAGTTTTTCTTCACAATACTTTGCAAGTGATGTAACTATTTTCTTTCCTGTTCCATTTATGGGAGTTACATGACCGAAATACTTGGATCCAGGCTCTTCAACAATAGATATGTGTTCTTCCATTAAAGGTTTTCGGACACTTTTACCAGCTACAATTTCTTTTGTTATAGTTTCATCTTTATGACCATCAATCTAAATGGCTAACAGATCGGAAGTTCGAGTTGAGCTTAGTTCTTTACGAGACTTTAGTCTTTCATGTGCTACTTTTCATTTGTCGATTACTGCTTCTTGGTTCTCCACAGAAACGACATTTATGTCTCGCAAAAGTGCAGTAGCTAACTGAGCTTCAGCTCTACTAGAAATGCCCCTGCGGTCACAAGCTAGTAAAAACAAAGACAAGCGTTGTGGCAGTTCTTGTTTTACTTCTACACTTGAAATACTTTTTTGACTCGTATCAAGTTCATTTATTTCAAAATCACCATCTTGACATGATGTGTGAGACATTGAGTCATCTGTACTATCACCAGAATCAATATTATCATCAGATTTTAAGTTTTCATCCTCAGTCTTTTTTACAACTACCCGCATTGAAGCTTTGACCTAGATTTTCTTTCTAATCGCTTTTTAACCTTTTTAGTCTCGTTTTTGTCACACTCTGCAATTGACATCAATCTATGACCACGTTGGCAGAGCAAAAACTCGTGTTCTAGTGCCGGGACTTTTTTGTCAATAGAGCAAATACTGTTGCTGAGGTCACATTTGAAAGTACAAATATCAAACAATGCAGTTTAAGAGCGCACTATAGTCACAGAAAAATTACTCAAAAAGACCCGGATGACCATGTAAAGTCTATGGGAGCATTCTTTTCGAATATCTCGCTGCAATTTTAATATTTTTGCATGATTTTTTTGCACAAGATAGCTGAGGGCAATCCACAACCGGGCTAGTTTTTACTTTTTCGATTTTGGTTATATATTTTTTATATTACGATAGTTTCAGTTTCAGAACCGGTTTAAACCGGTTTCGAAAGTTAAAGTAATTTTTTAAAGAAAATCTGAAACAAAAATTGAAAAAGTAAAAACTAGCCCGGTTCTGGATTGCCCTCAGCTATCTTGTGCAAAAAAATCATGCAAAAATATTAAAATTTGAGCGAGATATTAGAAAAGAACGCTCCCATAGACTTTACATGGTCATCCGGGTCTTTTTGAGTAATATTTCTGTGACTATTGTGGGCTCTTAAGTTTTTGACTGAAAACTAGTTACTGCATCTTTGTAGGAGTTAGGATATTTTCTTTTAGGCCCTGAACACTTTTTAATTTTCTCAAGCTGCCCATGCAGTTTTAAAACCATAAATATTGTGATTTTAGTGCCACAAACAGGAATTGAAGCTCTTTTCCATATTTCCTCAACTTTTAAAACAACTCTTAAAGCAATTACCTTCTTTGCAGGCTGACGTATTCCTTCTTTTTTCATTTCAATGCGTACCCACTCAAAATACTTCAAAACATCTATCTTGGTTGGAAGAACATTAAACTCACTCACATCAATAGGTTGCCCGATAACCGGCCTGTCGGTAGTTTATCTAGTTAGATGCGGTTTTTTACTCATAATGAACAACACTCACTCAATTGATTCTTACAACAGGACTATCGCACTAAAACACAACCGTAATGCTGGCTCGCGGGCAGACGACTACTGATAAATCTGCGCGGTGATTCATAGGTGTCGCGTCACCGCTGTTCACAGTGTGGCCTTCCCCCTTCCCCCCATTGCTTCAAGTTCACGCTTGAAGTATTGAAATGTGATTGATTATTTGACTTATTTCAACAATTCCAATCAAGCCCATCGAGGCTTTAGTTATATTTAATTTTTAAACCAGTAACAACTCAAATATCAAAGCACTTTAAAATGTTCAAAAATTGGCTGAAATTTACGACTTTTAGGACTTGTGCGGAAGACCCATGTGTTGTGCTAAGTTTTTGAAATACATTTGCTACCGTTTTTTGTGCTTATTGTTAGTATAATTTTAACTTGCAAATTACAAAAAAAGTGTTTTAGGTTTTTTTTTAAATTTTTCTAAAAATTTACTTTTTAAGTAAAATTTCTAAACTTTAGGCCTTGTGCGGGAGACCTAAACATTTTTTTAAAAATCTAAAATTTTTTGTGGTAAGTTGTGGTGTCTAGTAGCAACTTTTTATCAACTTGGAATTTGGAAACAAAAAAAAAAGTTGAAAATCGATACACCCTACTGGGCATATTCTTGCTAACTAAATTTTCCCATTATATAGTATGTATATCAACTGACAGATCAAATAAAGGTCTGTTCAAAAGTTCTCGAATACATATTTGGCTCTATACCCTTATTTTCCTAAATGATGAATTTTTTTTTACAGATTTAATAAAGTGTTAGAAAGTGTTTCATAATCGATGCTTAACGCATGATTTTTCTTACTTTTTCATTTCTCGATTCATATTGCACTGATTCATTTTTACGTTAATCGTTTTATCTATGTTTACACACCCCTTGTTTCGATATTTACTAGTAGTACAATCAGAATGTTTATAAAGTGTTCTCCTTATTAGAAAATATTTTTAAGCTTCTGTTATTGAATACTGTAGAAAATTAATTTTAGTTCTATAAAAACTTCGACAGTAAACGCACGTTGAGAAACAATAACTCCAAATTCCAGCAGATTCAAATAAAAAAAATTCTTTTGTAACATTTGAAAACAATACTTCTAAAGATAGAGCCCCTCCGTCCCCCCTCTAAATCACACGTACAATTAAATCTTTCTACATCACCACCAAACCAAGAATTACTGATTTCACATTTAACATCAGCGAAACTTTCGGCGATAAATCACGATAGTTATAGCCACGGGTAATGGGTGACCGTTAAATTGAAATGCATGGTTAACCACTAAAAAGTTTCCTTTGACACAAGAAACTAAAAATACGGACTGTCCTCCGTCTGCTTTGTATCATCAAAAAATGTGTACCAATTAATGAAACAAAAATTACAGTTAAGAAAAAGTTGTATCCAAAAACTTTTAGCAACGCAGTAAGCAGACTCTTTTTGCTCGAGTGGCATTTGAGGAAAACTGCGAAGGGGTAAAATTTAAATGTAAATGTTAAGAGTATCAATGATTATTAGCATAGCTGTCTACTCTTTCGATTTTTTGGAAAGATAAATATTAATTTTAAATTCTCTATTAAGTTCCTGGAAAAACTAAACAGAAATTTTTGACGTATTTAATCCTCAAATTACGCCGATTTGAAATGATAAAATTTTCTATAAAGTTTTTTCGGGCCGAAAAAGCGGGAGATGTTAGCAGCTATGTAATAGGCATCTACTAGAACGTACAAAAAAAAAAATATTTGGTGGCCGCAGATAGCTTGAAACTAAATTTGGTGATTATTTAACAAAAACTTATATATATTATACAGCAAATAAAATTAAACAACTTTGTTGGCGATAGATGACTTTAAAAATATAAAACAATGCATGGTGTCCATAAAAGAACTACGGAGTTTTAAAAAATCATTATGAGTTGACGGTATGAGTTAGATCAGGTTAGTTAATTTTGAAAGAATTAGTATCATAAAATTTCATTCACAACAGTTTAAGTATTTTTTTTAATACTAGGAGCGCTGTGCATCACTGACCTTGAAGTAACGTTGCTGACGCTCATTCTAAGCATTACGTTTCAAGTATGGAATCCTAAAAATAAAATAATACATACATTGATGAAGATATAGCAGATAAGATAGGTCATACAAAAACAGATTTTCTCTTTTCTTAACCCCTTCGCGACGAGAGCATTTTGCTTAATTTTTAATCATCTACCAAATGCATATCAAAACAGAAAATTTTCTGTTAATAAAGCAGGAAAATACTCCGATTGCATAAGGTAAATTTTACAATAAAAAGTATCTGGTGAGAATAATGAGAGTTTCTGAGCATCTAAAGAGGCACGTATACCAGTCACTTGTCTTTAAGAGGTTAACCTTACCTTTGTTTATCCGGTTTAACAACGGACAAAACCATTCATCAGTGTTTACGTGCGTTTAACCTTTTTTCGGCGCTGAGCACTTTAATTGCTATAATGTTAAAATGACTGACAAGGAAGGTCTCCATACGGGCATACTCAGAAAAATCTGAAAAAATTACAGAATGTTCTTCTCATATAGTTATATATGTTTATAAAAAAAAAATTTCGGCGGAAATTTCTTATAACGTCCGTAAAAAAATAATAAAAATTTCATTTATTTGGCGATTTATCTCCGGTTGGCGAAAAAACGAAAATTTGAAAAATACGCTTTTACGCTTCGAATACTTTTTAAAGAAAAAACTTTCTATGCTCAATTTATTTAAATAAGTTTAGTTTAAGTAATTTTAGTTTTGCATTTTTACTTTACTTTAAGTGTAATTTTGTCATATACGTTTATATGTACTTACAACAAAATGAAATTAATATATTTTATCATTTAAAACACAATTTAAATTGATTAAAATTGTTCCAAATTGAAAAATACACTGTTAAAAATCTGCTGCATTTTGTTGCAACGCACTCCCTTGCTTGTATAGAAAACGGTTACTTGGCCGTGAAATGGAGCTTTCTCATTGGTTGGAATAGAGATATTATATACAAGCGATGGAGTGCGTTGCAACAAAATGCAGCAGATTTTTAACAGTGAATGACACGGTCAATTCAGCGTGCTATGGAGCATTCTCATTGGTCAGAAGAGAGATATTCTATAAAAGTAGTGGAATGACGTTGCAGTAAATGCTGCAGATTTTTAACAGTGAAGTCAATTAAAATCAATTTTCAGATTCGTTAAAATCGTCTGCTTTTGGCGAGGAAATGTACCTCTCGCCAAATCCCGCGTCGCTTTTAGCTTTTCACGCCAATTATTCCAAACTATTTTATTTTTTTACATATCTAATAATGTAATTCCGCCGCTAATTTTTACTGATCCTTCATTACCTACATGAGTAGTTTAATTCGTATTTTTTTCAAAAAAAATCTGAGTATGCCCCCAATGGAGACCTTCCTTGTGAGTGACACTGAAATTTACATACAAATTTATTAGTTAATAAGAAAACACTATTTTTCCCATACGACATAAATGGAAAACATTTACATAAGAATTATGGTTCTATTGAGGCATTTCGGAATCATATTTGGTGTTCCACGTACGGGTACAACTGAAGCACAAATGATTAAAAAGAGGGGTGCAAAAATTTAGGCGCCAGCAGTCAGTCTCTCACCACTAAATTTATTTCGTTTTTTTCGTCTAATATATTATGCAAAGTACTTGTTAAAAAGCTATTAAATTTTCAGCAATGAAAAATTTTAAATTTTAGAGATGAGAGACTACCCGCTGGTGCCTAGAACTTTGCACCCTGGTAAAAGAAACAGGAAGTGGTGAATCTGACTCCATTTTACTTTTTTTTTTGGGGGGGGGGGACATGTAAAGAATTTTATTTACACTGAGAAAATTTAAAATGTAAACCATCTCAGGCAAACTCATCACTCTAAACGTGTTGTGCATGACATGGGAAGAAGTTAAATACCGCTCATATGTGTGCCGTGCCACAAGCACACATTGAAATCTACAAAACTGTAAAAATCTTGTTACACTCACCTTCAAGTACGTATATACACTATATTGCCATTGATTATGGGACACTTGCGATTTTAGACATTTTACTAAATATCTAGAAAAATGCATGAGGAATCATCTCGAAACTCTTAGTGTATACATATAATAGTATAAGTCATACATCTGCGTGAAGATTTTTTCCCGAAACTCCAAAGGGGACCGTCAACAAATTAAAAAAGAATGAATATCTTTTGAATAACCCTGTCAAAACTAATGTAGCAAAAGCGCTCAAACTCTAGATTGTGATTGAATGCCTTATTGTGATAAGCCTTGTCCATTTTTATGCAAATAGCATGCATACTCGCAGAGTAATTAAGGTTTATATAAAAATGATCCCAAATTTTTCCACGTTTTTTCCTTATAATTTTCAGAGTTCTTAATATAAAATATTATTTTTTTCAGAAAATATGACAAACAACATTGCACACAGTACCCTGTAATCAGAATTAAAAAATAATGAAAATTGTATAAAAAATGAGTTGGTTTACTAAATAATTTTTTACTGCGCATGCGTCAACAATATCAAAATTTCATTTGCATATTATGTTAGCTAAATGTATAGAGCAACATTTGTGGAAGTCACAAAATCATAACTTGAAAATTCTGACAATAATCGTCAATTGAATAAGTCGAAAATCCGTTATTCTCAAAATGAAGCAAAAACAAGAGGGGTTGTATCCATATATTCATTGATTAGTGTCAATATAGAATACACAATATGGGATGTACTACTGCATTTGGATAAAATCCCTCATTTTTTTGCTTCATTTTGGAAACAACGGATTTTGTCCTTTTGCTATAGACGATTACTTTCAGAATTTTCAAGCTATGATTTTGAGACTTTTACAAAAGTTGCTCTATACATTTAGCTAACATAATATGCAAATGAAATTTTGATATCTTTGACGCATGCGCAGTAAAAAATTATATAGTAAACCTACTCATTTTTCATACAATTTTTATTATTTTTTAATTCTGATTACAGGGTACTGTGTGCAATGTTGTTTGTCATATTTTCTGAAAACAATATTATTTTATATTAAGAACTCTGAAAATTATAAGGGAAAAACTTGGAAAAAATTGGGATCATTTTTATAAAAACCTTAATTACTCTGCGAGTGTGCATGCTATTTGCATAAAAATGAACACAGTGTATTACAATGAGGCATTCAATCATAATCTAGAGTTTGAGCGCTTTTGCTAAATTAGTTTTGACAGGATTATTCAAAAGATATTCAATCTTTTTTAATTTGTTGACGGTCCCCTATGGCGTTTCGGTAAAAATTCTTTACGGAGATGTATGACGTATACTATTATATTTATACACTAAGAGTTTCGAGATGATTCCTCATGTATTTTTCTAGATATTTAGTAAAATGTCTAAAATCGCAAGTGTCCCATAATCAATGGCAATATAGTGTATACTGCTGGCCACACAAAATGCAATACGGTGTGCAAGTATGGATCACGCGTTTTTGATGGTGGAAGATCAGGAGAACAAGCAGGCCAAGGAAGCAATTAAATTGATGTGTATAGAAGAACTCTTGAGCATTGCGTGACAAGTGTGATCGCGCGTTATCTTCTGAGATATAACTGATGGCAAGCACTGAATGTATTGGAGGACCCACGGGTTCGAACACCTCAGATATGTAGCGCTGGCTGTTCAGTGTACCATCAATGAGCACTAGAGAAGTGCGGCAGTGAAATCTAATTCCACCTTAAACCATGATATTGGGTGCAAGATTAGTGTGACGATGCATAACGCAACAGTTCAGCAGCCTCTCACCCCAATGTCTCCAAATTCGAATCCGACCATCTAGATGTTGTAGACAGAAGCGTAAATCGTCAATAAACACAACGTCATCCCATTTTGTTGTCCATGTCCGCGTCCCTCACAACGTTGGTGGCACAAACATCTGTGGTTTGCAGTTAAAGGTAAACGGAGCAATGGACGCCTTGGGGACATTCCATTATGCTGCAAATGGCGTCGTATGGTACGAATGGACACCGAATGATGCGTAGCAGATTGAATCTGTTGTATTATTGTTTATGATGTGGCTGCGCGTACCATCACTGCCATGCGCACAAACCGCCTGTCATCACACGCAGTGGTGAAACGACGTCGGTGGGATCGACCCCGTTGGTTCGTCGTTCCCTCCTGCATCCAACGCTTACAGATCCGCATCATAGTCGATTGGTTTCGTCCAATACGTTAACCGATTTCCCTAAAGGATAATCCGCAATCCCTGTAGGCTTCTATTTCTCCGCGGTCGAATTCAGAAAGTTAGTCAAAAGACGTTTAATGTTTTCCACGACGTATAGGTAAACAGCTTATGCCAAAAAATCTTCCGAAAAAACAATTGTCGTGCTTCAAATAGTCAATCTGTTATCCCGTTATATTGACCGTGCGGGTGGCGCTATGGTCGCCCGTGATATGCGTCTGCACTGCAATGCTAATGATTTGCATATTTCATCGCCACAAAAACATCATGAAAATTTCACATGATTTGCGTGCTTCCTTCAGGGTGTTGCATTTTGTGTGGCCAGCAGTATATAACATTAACCTAATTTTAAGATTGAATTAAAAGATTTTGGTTCAAAAATTCGGAGTTCTTTTATGGGTTCCCTGTACATCTTTATTTTACATACAATCACTAAGATAATGAAAATTCTCTCTAAATTTTCGACAAGACGTTAACTTAAAAATTAATCGTCTGGGATAAAATTTGAGTCAGCGGATGATAAGGAGTGAAAAGGATATTAATAGTAGTAGATGTGAATTAAAGTCTTTTCTTTTCATATTTTTAATCTTAGAAATGAGTAAGAATAGGTTTTATGGGTACATTTAAAGGAATACGTCAAATAGAAATAGTTTAATTTAGCAGCAAGATATTCAATTGATGAAAAAAGGCGATTTTTTTGGAAAATTTACATTTTTTTTTTTTGACTTTATAAACTAACAATAAAAAGAAATATACATGATACCAAATAATATCACAGAACTGACGAGTGTTGCTAAATCGACGCATTTTTGAATAAAAGTACCTTTTAGAATTTTTAGAAAATAATTGGTCTGTTATTTAATGACAGACACTCCTTAATTATACAAAATAAAAACGTCTGTTACAGAGCCGCCAAGTCTCCGATGTTTGCATACCATTATTTTTTGTAGGTAACTAACTGACAAGTCCAACATTGCCCGTGACCGTGATAAATTACCCTTAAATTAACCTCAAATATGTATGATTTAACATCTTAAGACTCCATTATACCCGAATTTATATTTTAAAATGAAAAAAAAAAAATGAATTGAAAATACATGCAATTTGATATTTTGTTTCTGCGTAGTTTGAATTTTGGAGTCTATGCGCACGGAAAGCTGGTGAAACTGCGACGAAACAGCCAGGATTTTGTTGTTTTTGTCAAAATTTTGCAAAAATATTTATACCCATTAGAATGCTTCAAAATTTCGTAGGTGAAATAAATCTGATATTAATGAATTGTTCTAAAAAGACTGTGTTAAATTACGGATGTTTTGTTGCTTCTAACATCGAAAATTATATCGTTTCCGAGAGACGCAAAGAGACCTGAATTCGCCGGTTAGTTTAAAAGGTTAAAATTTCAATTTTTTAAAGTTTTCTTCCATCAATTAGACGAAAGTTTTATCTTTAACCCTTTGAGGGGCAAAGCAATTGTATTCTTAAAATGATGAAATGACTGATTGACACCAGAATTTAAAAACAAATTTATTTCAAAATAGAAAAAAAAAATCTTTTCTTCACTTATTTTATATAAATAAATTTTTATTTCAAATTTTTGGTGTCAATGTAGCATTTTGCAATTAAAATTATGTGGGATATATTTTATACCACCACCCTCCAAGGGGTTAAGTACATATTTTTAGTTCGTCTTTATCGGAAAAATTGCGCTCTGGACGGGTGAAATCGCGACGAAATGTTTAATTCGTAACGGATTTTTGCGGATATCGTCAAAATTTTCACGCATCTTATTTTGTAAAACAATATTTACACATGTCGGAACGTTTCAAAATTTTTGTAGGTGATGTAAATTCGGTCTATTGAGATGCTGTAAAAAGACAGCGTTGAAATACAGACGTTTTGTTACTTTTAGCGTAGCAAAAAATATGGTTTCCGTGAGGCGCGAAGTGAGTTGAGTCAAATGGTATATTTGAAGAATTAAAATTCATATTTTTAAAAATCGATTGCATCATGAATTAGAAAAATATTTTAGATTTAAGAATTATTTTTGATTTTTCCATACTTCTAAAATTGCGCTTTAAAGGGGCGAAAATGCTACGAAACTTTTTTTTAACGAATTTTTTAGAAATTTTGATACATTTTATTTTGTTGAAATATTTCTCCTGTGTGAACGTTTTAAAATTTTTGTAGGTGACGTAAATCTGTTCTATTTAGATGCTAAAAAAATTGTATTAAATTACAGATTTTAAAAGTAATACCTTAGCTTTTGCGGTTTTAACATTCGCAAGTTTTTATTATTAAAGCCGAAAAAAAGAAATTTTACCTTTTCAAAAAAGTGAAGTCTGAAATTTTAAAAAATAGTCCAATGTAATGCAAAACTAAGTTTTAAGGGCATGTGGAAAAACTAGACAAGTAAAACGAAGCAGTTTTTGAAAAATATTTAACATCATGTATTTCACTTAAATATAGAGGTAGAAATAAAAAATGTTTACAGTAAATATGCACATTATAGGTTTAAAGCTACCGAACGATCTGAACTGCGTCAAGCTTACCATTATTAAATTATTAGCTAACCATTTGCATTGGATAAACTCGAACCTGAATCCTGTAAACTTAAATCAGGTAAACTTTCGTCATCTGAATCTGAATCTAATATGTCAAATTGAATAGAATTTCATTTTTCAAATGCTTCTTATAATTTGTTAATAATATTTTTTTAATCAAAAGTATTTAATTGGCTTAAAATTATTTTACTAAAAAACGTTGAAAATTCTAAAAATTCTTTGAAAATATTTTTCATTAGTGTAATCAGTTTTTCACTCAGGCTTATAATGTTAGATATTTTTAGAGAAATATGTTAGTTACACAATTCTGAGACTTTTCAACTGATTACCGAAAATATCATTTTAGAAAAATGTACCAAAGGGCATTTCCATGCGAACTTGTTTGTCTGTTACATACTATGATTTTTGGCTACCAGTATATGAAAGTGAGAAAATGAGACTTAGTTTATCGAAGATATATCATCAATTGAATAAGGCGAAGCAAACTTTTCGAAAACAACGGTGGCCAACAAGCACAGCGATTTTCAGTTGTGTAACAGACTAACAAATTCGCATGGAAATGCCCCAAAGCATAAAAAATAGAAATTCATTTTGAAAAAAAAAGGGGTAATATATAGATATATATACACCCGCAGTGCTTAAAAAATATTATTTTCAAATCTTCCAGTACCATAATACATTGGATACATAATCATTTAGCATCATAATCTTTTAGTTCTATTTTTAGGCCAATAATTATAATCTCAAAAATTTGAAACATCTTATGTTCCATGTGTCCCTAAATAAAATATGCACCAAATTTGCAAAATTCATCAGTTGAATATCCGTTAACTTGTTCATTATCAGTGTGTTTGGTTTGAATAATTTTTATGTAATTTCGTAATTATATAAATAAGTAGCACTTATAGTCGTCATTCAGTCCGTCCGTGTGTCTGTCTTTCCGTCTGTCCGTCCTCCCGTTTGTCCGTCTGTCTGTCTGTCTGTCCGTCTGCATATAACAATGCAAACACTACCAAACCGAATCATTTGAAATTTAAAATATACAACTGTTACATAATTCTGTAGCATCATTTCAAATTTTATGAAAATCGGATGCATAGTTCAGTTACAGGGATAGTTAAAATTATTCCATTCATTACAGCTGATGGGTAATTACAGTTTGAAGTGTTTTCGAACTTATGAAATTGATATGCATTAATGAATAATAAATAATGAATAATAAAATACACGTTTCGTAGACTATGCGATAAAAAAATATTTATTATTAAATTATAGGGCCACACAAAAGAGTACCGTTACATAATGGTACAAGGGAAACATCGCTTGATATGTAATTTAAATATGTTAAAGTAATTAACATATACTGAAATTGTTATATGTTGAAGCGGGTTGCTATAAATCACTGCTTGTATAACATAAGGTGCATAGTATTTACAAGAACGCATGAAAGATTTCGGTTAGTATACTGTATTCGAAGTACTGTACGTTCGAAACGTTTGTTGGAAGTGCATTTTTGTTGGTGATATAAGTTTTTAAGCTTAACTAAAATATTACCTTGTATGTATTACCTTATAATACTTTCTATTATTAAAGAAATAATTTGTTCAGGGCTGCCACATGCGACTATTTTTATATTCTGTTAGTACCTGTCTTTTTCTAATATAAATTTTGAAATAGATTTTTCTTGCAAATGTTGGCCAAGTGTTTAATAAGGATTTTTGTTTAAAGAAAGTGGGGCCAGTTAGAATTAAAAAATAGTCGCCTGTGGCAGCCATGCTCCTCAGTACCGTATATCAGTTTCATAAAATGTTGAAAAGTTTAATACAATTAAAAGGCGCACTAAACAATGATTTCCATATACCATTATGAAATGAAATACTTTTGTATTGCGCTGTAAATCAAAAACAAACATTCTTTGCACCACAGATTGTACAGAATGTATATCATAGTGTATACATCATAGATGCGTATTAGTTTTATTATGTTAGAAAGAATGTATACTATTAAAATGCATTTGATGCTTTTTTCCAATTGACCGTAATTTATCAGAATCCTTTTGATAGTAAATCCTTTTGATAATTAAACTATGCATCGAGTTTTCATAAAATTTGAAATGACTCAACAAAATTGCGCAATAATTATATATTTTAAATTTCAAACGATTCGGTTGGGTAATTTTTGCGTTGTTATAGACAGACGGACAGAATGACAACTATAGGTGCTATGTATTTACATAATTACGAACGCACCTAAAAAGAGGACCGGATTGCCCCCCTGCTGTTCGAACCTCAACGCGTCATTTGCGCTCATAGATTCCTACATAATAAATGATTATTACAGTGTCCTGCACCAACCTCTAAAATCTGTTGAATTCAATTGTCATGAATTTAGAACTACCCTACTATATGAATGCCGAAATTTTATTTTAAATCCCCTGAATATCCTGATGTGTACGAACCCTGAATTAAATTTATATATCTGTACGAGAAATAGAAAATAAGTAATATGCATGATAATATTTAGATTATATCTAATTTTTACAAAAAGAGGATTCCATGATAAATTTGAATATGAAAATATAGATACACCTTCATTAAAATATTTATTGCGAAAAATAAGTAACATCTTGAACAAAACGACTGAAATGTAAACGATTACTCGCACCGCTTTAAAAATTAGTGCATTAAAGAAAATAATAATCGAAACTCTTCGTGATATTCTAAAATTTGCAATAAAGTTCACTGCTTTTTCTATTCTAAGAATAAATTCAAATGAAACAAAGTAAAAGAAAAGAAAAAATATATTTCTAATAAATCATAATTGGCCATTTTTCGTGAATTATCTGTACTTATAAACAGCAACAACAACAACAACAAAAATCAATTACTATTCATTCTACATGAAAAAATTGATGCAAAAATAAAAATCTTTCAGACATATTTTCAGCAAAATATTTCATTTTGTTAAAAAAGAAAAATCTTTTTTATTTTAACAAGTATTAAGATGCATTAGTGTTCGTGTTTTCTCTATAACGGTAGGTACATTTTATTTTTTTAATTTGTTAATTATTAACTGTGTGCTTAAGGATTCATTTCTACGGAAAAAAAAACAGAATTTTAAAAGAAAGTGAATTTTTATTTTAGAACATGCTTAAAGCGTATTGAAATCTAGGATTTTTTAAGCATTTAATATGCGCTTCGAGGAGCTGCTAAGAACGTCGAATCATACCAGAGGTGCTACTTGACGTCACGTTACCATAGTAACCATCCCTTGTTTCCTTACCAGGTTAAGAAAGCTATTTACTCAAAACTGATCGTCATAACTCTTATGACATTCGCTTGATTGTCTAGCTCTTAAAAGAAGATATGTTCGTAATCAAAAATAAGTAGGACTGATTTATAACTTGCAAAGATTAACATGGTAAAAGTGCTTCCTTAAGTCGAAAACACAAATTTAATAACTTCCTAATTACTGACAATATTTATATATAAGGAATTTTAAGTATTTATTTTGTTCTACATGTTCGATTTTTTACATGTTTCCCTGTTGTTTGCTTTTTAAATAATAAGAATATTTAAAAGATATTTTTTTCATAGTTATAAAAATACTTCTCTCTAGCACTACGCAAATATTCCAAAACTTTTTGGTGTTATTAAAGTTAGAGATTAATTTCTTTCTTTTTATTACAGAGATATAGTCGCAAACTTAGAAGATGCGTGGTTAATATATATTAACCCGTCAGCACACGCGCTACGATAAAATCTACCAAAATTACATTGTGAAGCCAATCTAAAAATTTGACGGGTTAAGGAATCAGAACAACTATAACATTAGAAAGACGGAAGTTTTTATTCAAGTTTCATAATGATATTTAATATCGAAATTTTTATTTATAACTGCTTAAGTTATTTAATGAATTCATTTTTCCTTTGTTTATTTTATTTATTTATTTATTTATTTACAAAGAAATTTCTGGTTCAAATCAAAGTATTTTCATTTGATAGGGGCTAAAATGACCACTCATCGTCATTCCAATGCTAAAACGTAATTTTCGATCAAAATATCGATGTTTTATTTTTGCAAAAATACTAAAACGACTTTTTTATCTATCAAATGCTGCTTAAATTGTGTTTGTATCTTAATTAGAGAAAAAGTTACAGCTGTTTAAAATTACAACTGTTATAGCTTTTGAAATGTGTTTAAAAGTGCTTTTTCTCAAAATGAAGTTTTTACAGAGACGTAATCAGGGCGGGTGCATCAAAGCAGTAATATTTTAAGGTTTTCTGCCCCTCGATTCATAGCAGAAAATTTTCTGCTTAGATAATGTAAACAGAACTTTCAAAAATTATCGGTGAACCCAACGTGTACGTGGTGACGAAACTGTTTCAAGATTTTTATTATACGCAAAACATACTAAAACAAACTAGTTGGATGTGCCAATCCCAAAACTTTCTTCTATCTCATACGTACATTTAATATTTCAAAATTTAGTTACACATGTTAAAGCCGTTAATATTATTAATTCAATACTTATACCAACTATAAGTTGTATCTTAAATTTCTGCTTCTGTCAATTAATCGGAATAAAAGCGAGTTTCCTTACCTGCACGAGCCGATGAACAGTAGAATGATATTCAGTTTTTTTTTTTTTTTCAAATTCAATCAGGATCTACTCGCAAAACTCCAAAAAATTAATACACAAAAAAATTAGTTTAGTTCTATGCATAACATCAAACACTTTTAAATGGTAAAATAATAAAAATGGCACAGACATCGCGATTATAGCACCTCCTTCCGGAAGATTTTTTCAAATTCAAGGTGGGTCTGCTGACCATAATCAAACACTTATACAAAAAATTTCATTCAATTCTATGCATAACTTCATACACTTTTCTGTGATAAAAAATTGAAAATGGCTCAAAAATCGCTATTGGGTCGGTGGATTTTTTTCAAATTCAGAAAAGACAAACTAGCCATACTCCAAAACATACACAATAAATTTCGTTCAATTCGATGCATAACTTCGTACACTTTTTGTCGGTACAATATTAAAAATGGCACAAAAATCGCTATTGCAGCGCTCCCTTCCGACGGATTTTTTTAAAATTCAGAAAAGACAAACTAGCCATAGCCATGCACTTACACAAAAAAATTTCGTTCAATTCTAAGCAAGACTTCATACACTTTTAGTCGATACAATATTGAAAATGGCACAAAAATTCTTATTGCAGTGCCCTCTTCCGGGGGAAAATTTCGAAACTGAAGGAGAACCTGCTTGCCATAGCCAAAAACATTCACAAAATTTGGTTCAATTCTATGCATATCTTTATACACTTTTTGATGGTAGAATGGCTACATACCGTCACACACACAGACATACACAACACACAGACATACAAACACACAGACATACGGACAGACAGACATTTTGTAAAAACATGTTTTTAAGAATTTCTGACCACTAAAACGTGTAAATCCGTCGAAAACCGGAAGTCGGAAAAATTTCAAGATAGAATAAAGTAAAAATTATAAATGAAATGCCCCGAAATTTTCTGTATTTCTTTTACAAATGTCTTTTGAGGGAATAGGCTACACTCATGATAATATATTAAATACTTTTATATCTACACTGGTATAAGTGAAAAATTAAAGTCAAGTTTTGAGATTTTTTTATTACATTAGGGCATTTCCATGTGAACTTGTTTGTCTGTTACATACTATGATTTTTGGCTACCAGTATATGAAAGTGAGAAAATGAGACTTAGTTTATCGAAGATATATCATCAATTGAATAAGGCGAAGCAAACTTTTCGAAAATAACGGTGGCCAACAAGCACAGCGATTTTCAGTTGTGTAACAGACTAACAAATTCGCATGGAAATGCCCATTAGCTTTTTAACTGCCATATGTCTGCGATAGAGATGCGATTATAATGTGCGTAGTCTAGGGAAAGTTATTCTTTTTATTATGCAATTTACAAAATGTCAGTACATTTTTGAGTTATCACGTTTTGCGGAAATGACAATATTAGACATAATAATAATTGTGACTATTTTTCTCTAAAAAAATTATTTCTGAGTAACTGCCAATTTTTTTTCAAAGATTTAGCCACGTAACTGATCAATATGTTTGGAAAAAACTTCAAATAATGCCTATTTTTCATGGCTTTTCAGAATTATTAATCTTTTATCGGCGGTTTTTTAAAAGAGAAATTTTTGCTTAATTGAGTCATAAAAATTCTTGGATTAAATAATTCAAAATTTACAATAAAAAATTTACTACTGAGAATAATAAGTCACGATTAGAATATGGATGCCAATACATGGTGCGGACAAATGATGAGTGGCAAAAACACGTTCCCACAGTGGTCCCAAATTGCGATTATGTGGCCAAAAATCAAAAAATCGAAGTTTCGTATTTCGAAATGAAATAAATTCCACAGTTTTGAGAAATATCTGAAGATTTATATTCTTTAATATTTTTGTTTTATATGCTTTCATGAATTTGCAGTGCTTATCTGAAGTTGGGAGTTTTGAGCGTTTTCTACTGTCGCGTGATTTTCAGTCAAATTCGTCACTTTCATACCCTAATTAAGACCTTTTCAGATAGTTGAAAGTTATTTTCTTTCCTTTTTCTGAAACAACATTAAATTATATATTTAATTTGATTTTCGGTTGCAAAAATCTCAAAAATTTAAAAAAGTTGATACACATTTTAAAAATGCATAGTTTTAAGGGATTTTCGTACATAAAAAGTGATATATAAAAAAAACTCCTCCGAACATATTGGAGATTTTGCTACAAAATGTAGAATGAACCTTCTAAAATAATATCCCAAGATATCTATTGCGACTTTTTGCGATTTTGTGAGAAACAATACTTTGAAGTTGGACATTAGATATCGCCCATATTTGTCCAAAACCAGTAATCGGGTTGAAGGTCTGTGAAATTTCCGCACTGACATAAAATTGTGAGTGTTTATAAAATGCAAGATTCCAATTAATATAACACAGTCAACTTATTTTTTTAATTCTAGGGGGGGGGGTATAAATATGTAAATTTATTTATCTTATTACTATTATTATTGTTATTATTATTATTATTATTATTAGGTTACAATTTTTCTTTTACTTTTTCCGTTTATATCAAAAATAATATTAAAATTTGAAGCACACATTTAGATTTCAGTTTATATATATATATATATATATATATATATATATATACAGGGTGATTCCGAATTTTTTTTACAATAAAAGAGGGGTGATAGTACACATCAAGACAAACAATACTAAATAGGAGACCAAGGGTCCAAAACGTTTTCCTAAGGAAATAGCCGCCATTAAAGTTTAGGGACCAAAATTTCAAATAAACATAAAAAACGGAAAAATCGGTCGATTGATTTGCGGTTTTCACTAAAATTATTCTTTATGTCGGCATTTTCTTGAAATTAAATTATAAAGATAAATTTCAAAAAATGCCGATAGAGGGCGCTTTAGACTTTGGAGTAACGAACAACTATTTTTTGCCGGTATTTTTTGCATCTCATTAAATGTTTTCGTAAGTTTACACTCAAACTTAAATTTTAAGCTCAAAATCTGTAGTTGGGAGTGGTTAAGTAACACAAACTGAGCTGTGTTCAGAGAGTTCAAATTTCAAATGATTAAAAAAAAAACGGAAAAATTGGTCGATTAATTTGCGGTTTTCACTAAAACTATTCTTGATTTAGGTATTTTCGAGAAAATAAATTATAAAGATAAATTTCAAAAAATGCCGATAGAGGGCACTTTAGACTTTAGAGTAACGAACAACTATTTTTTGCCGTTATTGTTTACATCTCTTTAAATGATTTAGGAAGGTTAGACTTAAACTTAAATTTTAAGCTGAAAATCTGAATAGTAGGGAGTGGTTAAGCAGCACAAAGTGAACTGTGTTCAAGGAGGAGGGGGAGATTCAAATTTAAAGTAATTATAGAAAATGGAAAAATTGGTCGATTCGTTGGCGGTTTAAAATAAACTATTCTTTAAGTCAGTATCTTCTTGAAAATAATTTTTAAAGATAAATCAAGGGCGCCTTAAACTTCAGAGGAACCAACAATTCATTTTAACCATTATTTTTTGGTTCTAATTAAATGCTTGCAAAAGCATTTTAAATGTTCTCGGAAGCTTAGATTTAAACTTAAATTTTGAGCTCAAATCCTGAATCATTATGAGGAGTTAAGAAGCGCAAACTGAAGTGCGTTCAGGCGTTAAAATTTAACCCTCTTTCCTCCTCGAGCACAATTCAATTTTTCGCTACTTAAACACTCCCAACGATTCAGAATTTCAGCCCAAAATTTAAGTCTATGCATTTGAAAGCATTTAATGAGATAAAAAAAAAACAGTTAAAAACAGTTGTACGCTACTCCAAAGTCTAAGGCGCCCTCTATCGGCATTTTGTGAAATTTATCTTTAAAAATTATTTCCAAGAAAACACTGATTGATCAAGAAAACTGCTGATTTAAAAATTAGTTTTAGCAAAAACCACAAACGAATCGACCAATTTTTCCTTTTTTTGCAATTATTTAAAATTTGAACCCTCTGAACACAGCTAAGTTTGTCTACTTAACCACTCCCAGCTATTCAGATTTTGAGCTCAAAATTTAAGTTCAAGTCTAAGCTTACGAAAGCATTTAAAAAGATGGAAAAAATAACGCCAAAAAAGAGTGTTTCGTTACTCCAAAGTCTAAAGCGCCCTCTATCGGCATTTCTTGAAATTTATCTTTATAATTTATTTTCCCGAAAATACCTAAATCAAGAATAGTTTTAGTGAAAACCGCAAATTAATCGACCAATTTTTCCGTTTTTTTTTAATCATTTGAAATTTGAACTCTCTGAACACAGCTCAGTTTGTGTTACTTAACCACTCCCAACTACAGATTTTCAGCTTAAAATTTAAGTTTGAGTGTAAACTTACGAAAACATTTAATGAGATGCAAAAAATACCGGCAAAAAATAGTTTTTCGTTACTCCAAAGTCTAAAGCGCCCTCTATCGGCATTTTTTGAAATTTATCTTTATAATTTAATTTCAAGAAAATGCCGACATAAAGAATAATTTTAGTGAAAACCGCAAATCAATCGACCGATTTTTCCGTTTTTTATGTTTATTTGAAATTTTGGTCCCTAAACTTTAATGGCGGCTATTTCCTTAGGAAAACGTTTTGGACCCTTGGTCTCCTATTTAGTATTGTTTGTCTTGATGTGTACTATCACCCCTCTTTTATTGTAAAAAAAATTCGGAATCACCCTGTATATATATATATATATATATATATAATATACACATACATACATACATATACATATATACACACTATTTCTACCAACATGCATGTAAGGAACTTCAGTCAGCTGGAAAAAAAAAGCATTCAATGTTTTAAGTTTCTGGATTTTTTTTAAGTTATATTTTGTCTACTTACAAATAAATGTTTTAAGTGTATTTTTTAATTTTCACGCATTTTCATATAAATCTATTGTTACATTTTTAAATAAAGGTTTTTTTCCAATTTATTACATGAGTATAACTTTATTATATTAATTTGTATGCACCCTTAAATTTGAATGAATACCTTAATGTAAACTCTTACTTATATGTATTTTATACTTATGTATATTTATTTTGTTTAAACTAAGAAACGATCTCGTAATATTAGTTAAATAAAATGTATACTTCACCCTCTGCACTTTTACTATTCTAGAGAAATGTCTCGACCTTAAACGCGATATGTGTGTTGTACAAGTACATCCCCCATATTGAATAGTCATTGAGCTCCCTTCATTTGACACTCCCACTATCCCTCTCTCATGTTCATTCGTCCCCCACCCCCCCTCAAAGCTAAATAGTTTCAAAAAGTGGTAATATTCTTAATCATTTTCATAAGTATGGATTTTTTAAGAAAAAAGTTATATGAAACATTTTGAACTACAAAGGTGTTTCAATACATTTAAATGCATTGCTTGTATAAGAATTGTAGTATTTCCATAAGGGTATTTTTGGCTAATTAATCTG
The DNA here is from genome assembly GCA_964019185.1 of Maratus speculifer. Classification (NCBI taxonomy): domain Eukaryota; kingdom Metazoa; phylum Arthropoda; class Arachnida; order Araneae; family Salticidae; genus Maratus; species Maratus speculifer. Next base: position 50,103,909 of record OZ025293.1, read on the forward strand.
AATATTTTTGTAAATTGATTACAAAAAAAAGTTAAAACTACCGATATATTTAATCAGTTTTAATGAAAATTTATCTAAATTTCTCATTATTATAATTTAAAAATCCAATATATCTTATGATAATGAAGAAGATAATTATTAGGCTAAAGCAATTTTGTTTGTAAAAATTAAAAAAAAAAAAATGGGGACACTAGAAATTTTATAAGGGTGAGGGGAAAAAAGCGAGAAATTTGAAATATGCTAAAAATTTAGATAAATAATTATTTATTTAATATTAACAAAATAAAGTGACGAAGACAGATTCTTCAATTTTTTTGGAATTTCAAAATTATTATTCTTTGTGTGTTAGAGAGGTGAAAAAAAATTGAGTGGAGGGGAGAGGGAATCGAAAATTTTAGAAGTGATCTAATTAATGATTTCTATGATTTATTATTAATTCATATTAAATTGATGTTGAAAACTTAAAAAAAAATGATTTTTTTTGCTATAGGGTCAGATGGAAAAATGGGCGATTTCACATGTGTTAATGGGAAAAAGGGTGGGGGATCGGGGTTGGCAAAATTTAGCTGATTGATTTTTTTATGTATTTCGTTGATTTCTTGCAATCTTTTGTTTTTATTCTGCAATAACATTAAAAAGAAAAAAAAAGATTTTAAACTATACATTTTCAATGAGGGGGGGGGGGGAGAAGTTGAGTGGGCTATAAATTTCCGGGAATATTGAATCAGATGATTTGTCTTGAAAAAGATTAAATAATCTCAAAAATTGGAAACTTTCATTCCCGTGGAAAAAAAAAACCTCGTAAAATATAGAAAATTTAAATCGAACAAAACCTTTCCCCGTCTTTTGTTCTCCCCCCCATCTCCTCCCTCGGAACCCCAACTACATTTGTTTGAAATTCCAAATGTAATATCATATAGTTTGTTATAAAAGGAAAAATGAATCATTTACGACCACTAGGAAAGCCAGAAATGATTTTTGGCCACTAAATTGCGATTTGGGACCACTGTGCGCCGTAACTTAAAATATATATATATATTAATATGAGCTCGAAATGTAATTATGCTATTTATATGAAGTATATACAGTCATATACATTTGTACACTATATACATTAATAAAAGAAAAATTTTATTCTAAAATTTTGTGCCAATCTCGTATTTATGGATAAAATTTAAATGGTTCAACAAAAGCCACCACCCCTCAAAGAGTTAAAATATTTTATTAAAATAGTTTCTATCGGATGATTTCTTGAGAAGACATAGATTAAAATTCGCATATTTTTTTCAATCAAATTCGATGAAAATTCAATCAAATGTGAATAAACGTTTCACTATTTCGAACAGATCTGAACCAAACAATTTATAAAGACGGTGTTAATGGAAGTTTGTATATTTCTTAACAGAGGTGGCGAAATACATCATTTTGCTTGCCAGTGGTGAGTGGATTTTCTGGCAAGGCGCGTGTATTTTTAGTTTTTTAAAAACTGTAGGCATTAGAGACATTATCAGAGACAGTTTTTCAATCTAGATATTTTAACTTTCCATATTATTACTGTTTAAATATGGTACTAAGATTTATCTTACATTAAGCTTACCTCTGTTGCATATGTTTCTTAATTTTATAAGAAAAAAAATTACGAAAATGTACTGTAGAATAGTAATTTCGTGTGTGATTTTGTCGTAACTGTTTTCAACTGTGTGAGTCTTGCATCTTGCAGACTGGTAAAATAAATTCTTGGCAGGTAAGTTTTTTGAAAAATTCCCCACACCTGTTTCTTAAAAATAAAGGTTTTTTTTTTTTTTTTTTTTTTTTTTTTTTTTTTTTTTTTTTTTTTTTTTCATGAGTACTTATAGTGTAAGACTCATGCTACGATCTTTGGTAACCAGTATTTTAGAACGGGAAAATGTGACTTCGTTATCGGATCTCATTAATTCAATAAGAAACTTTTCGAAAATAACGGTGCCTAAGAAGCATAGCAGTTATCAGCCATGTAACTTACGCTACAAAAACCCATGGAACTAGCCATAGATGATTCTCAAAGCACTGTTTGTAAATAACATTAACTAGTATGGGAAGTTGATTGTTACTACCGTTGAATACGATTGTTTTTAGCAAAATTAAGTTCCATTTTCTTCAAGACTGTAGTTTAATTAATTACTTCCACCAGAATTACAAGAAGAATTTAATTCAGAATATTTAAAACTTTTCGAAAGCATAGTATTCTCCATATTTCATCGCAAAAAAAATGATTAAATAAAGCAACGTTTCCTAGTCGGAGAAAGTGATATTGAAGTGAATGTTTCCATTTGTAAAATTAAATTTAAAGGAATTTTTAATTTGTAAGAGGTCATAGAATAATACATTTTAGGCAGAGAGATTTAACCTCTTCGCTACTGGCGATTATTACAGTATTTTTAATTATTACTGAATTATTTCTTCTCTCGTTTGACTTCAGAGCGATATTTTTGTTTTATTTTCCTTAGCTCGAATCTTAGAATTCGAAACATATTATTCTTATATCGAAATTTCATTTATATTTGAGTATCATTAATAAAATGGGACAAATCTGATGTACCCATTTGGGTACTCAGGGACTGAAGAGGTTAAAAGATTATTTCAACTCCTAATTGTCACAGAAGGAAACCAAATTAGCCTTTCGAATAGAAAACATGTTTTCTTTTCATTTAGGTTTTAACCTTTTGAGCTCTGGGGTGTAAATTGCTTCAAAATTCCAAATGTCACATTGGCACCAGTATTTTTCAAAAAAAAAAAAAAAAGATTAACGATAAACAGGGGAAAAAAAATGCATTAAATCTTTTTCAAATAAATTTGGTCAAATTTTCTGGTGCCATTGTGACATTTCGGAATTAAAATTATGTGGTAGAAAATTCTACCATCAGAGCTCAAGGGGTGAAAAAATAGGTGGAGACATGTAACCGTCTTACAATAGGGCATTTCCATGCGAACTTGTTTGTCTGTTACATGCTATGATTTTTGGCTACCAGTATTTGAAAGTGAGAAAATGAGACTTAGTTTATCGAAGATATATCATCAATTGAATAAGGCGAAGCAAACTTTTCGAAAATAACGGTGGCCAACAAGCGTAGCGATTTTCAGTTGTGTAACAGACTAACAAATTCACATGGAAATGCCCAATAGCATTTTCAAGCATTAATTGTTGTAAAAGCCTAGAACTTAGCTTTTCTTTGATTTTCTTAAGTTTAAAGTATTAAAATCAGTAAAGATGCTACGCTTTCTTTCGAAGACCCGGGGCACCTTCTCAAACATATCAGGTGTATCTCAAACACATTGGTTGCCACAGCAGTTTTTTCTAGAAAGTCTTCTTCCGATGAAATAAGTATTTCATAAGTTTTAGTCATAAAAGTTTTGTCATAAGCCCTTTCAAAAATCCGATATGTAAAAAAGTACTGGAGACAAATCAGAAGATCGAGGTGGTCATGCGATTGGTCCACCTAGACCAATCAAACACCTGAAAAATGTGGGCTGCAGATGCGTTCTGACATAATGTGGTGTGTTTTAACTAGAAATGTTTTCTCTTAAGGGATTTACAGCTCACATAAAGATGCCTCAATTTGCTGAGCTTGTGTTTTCATGGAAACGCTTTCTAGTGGACCCAGATGGAGTTCGCACCACTTCATGTTTCCATGAGATTTTTTATTATTTTGGCATGATGTCTTTGTCCTTCATTTTGGCAACGTTTGTGTGGTCGGGGGAATTGCTTTCCCATGCTCTCATCCCAATATCAGAAAATTTGTTACATCCTTTTTTATTTTAGATTTCTCGAAGAGAATAAATTTTACGATGTTTTTCAAAATTAACAAAAAAGAAAATTTAATTAGTTAAGTGTCAAAATCGAGGGAAGGGCAGTGGACCCCACCCCACACACGCGCGCGCACACATTCTCCTCTTTTTCCACGATTTGAGCTTACAAACACAAGTGCGGTTACTAAGTGTGCACAACTTGCCTTCCTTCCCTGTCAGGTATAACTTCCAGTTATTATAAAAATTACTTATGCTTTCAAAAATCAGATAAAACTGTTTAATTCTTATTAATTTATTTATTATTCTCGTATGTGCAGCTACCTTTCCAACTCCATGAACCAGAAGCATTAATACTTCTCACCTCATATCCTTTGAGCTGTTGTTTACATGTGACTGGACCGCGAGCCGGCGAAATAAATTACCGATATCACGTCTCGCATCGTTTGTTACTTTTACTATCTTTCGTTAAAATCATAACTTTCATACCAAAGTTAATTTTTTACAAATATCTCTGTGAAATATACGCCTATGGATTCGCAGGGAATTGAAAATCTTTCCGAATCAGACAGATTTCTGTCTTGCAAAGAGTCCGTCTTACGGAGAGTTTGCTGTATGCTTGAAAATAAAAGATAAAAACCGAATTATCTTGTAAAAAGAAATGTAAACAACTTCAAAGAGCTCTAAAAACTGGAAAGGGGCTCTGCAAATATAACTTTATCGTTTTAGGGGGAGAGGGCTCTGCTGAATGATATCGTAAGATATCTCTAGGGGAAGGAAGAGGTTTGTCTTTTGATATCAGTATCATTTTTCATTCAACATTGATAACAGTACCTAACAAAACATAATATTACAGAATCTTGCTTTGGATTTAAAATTTTAAAATAGTTAGCGGTTAAATGAAAATTTAACATTACTCATTAATGTATGGTTGTTGTTGTAATAACTATCACACATTTTTAATTTAATTTTTGATCTTAATTTATATATTGATATTGATTTAATCGTTGTTATTAATTTAATTTGTGAACATTTCACATTTACTGCTTGCTTAGATTGTTTTTCAAAACAAATGGAAATTCTTATGAAAAGTAAACCCCCCCCTCGTAAATTATAAGTGTTTTGTGAGTTAAAAAAATCTACAAACAAAATGTTTGAAATACTGTTGAGTGAAGGGGCCATCCGAAAGCCCGGGAGCTCTAAGTTTGAGACGTGAGATGGGAATCGCAAATTTTATTTTCTCTTTTGCAGATTCTTTTTCTTCAAATCTTTATTTTGCTTCACGTCATGTTTAGTTTTTTATTACTTAATACAAAAAGTTAAGATTATCATTAATAAATATAAAAAAGGCTAAAACACTACAGGTAAGTGACTGTTTGATTAATTAATGCTTCAACTGTAAAAATATTTCATCTGCAGATTATTTTTTGGGTCTGGAATGTCTGTCGCAAATACTTGGAGGATTTTTTGCTACTGGGTCGGACAGTAATTCTTAAAAAAGGTTGCACTGTTCTCAAAATGAACACTTTTGTAGCTTGTTAAGTATTTTGAACTGGTTTGTATAACATTCTCTTTTACCTGTAGAATATTGTAATATTTTCATGTGATTGATTGAATGATGCAATTTTTAGCCTGATCGACTAACGAATTTTGTGATTTTTGCAAAAGAAAAACAAATGGTTGCTGAGAAAACAAAATGTATCCCCTTGGTCAGAAAATTCTCTGACTGAACATTCATCTTGGATGACGAATCATATTTCATGCTCATTCACTCCACTTTTAACTATAAAAGGTGGCTATTTTACATCTGATTTCTGCATGCCACAACCTATCATCATTTTTTTAGATTCGTTTGTAGTTATGTAAATACGTAGCACCTATTGTTGTCGTTCAGTCCGTCCGTCTGTCCGTCCGTCCGTCTGTCTGTCCGTCCGCATATAACAACGCAAAAACTACCCAACCGAATCGTTTGAAATTTAAAATATATAATTATTACATAATTTTGTCGAGTCATTTAAAATTTTATGAAAATCGGATGCATAGATCAATTGCAGGGACAATCAAAAGGATTCCGTTACATTACGGTCAACGGGGAAAAAAGTTTCAAATGCATTTTAATCGTTTGAAATTTTAAATACATAATTATTACATAATTTTGTCCAGTTATTTCAAATTTTATTAAAATCGGATGGATAGTTCAATTACAGGGACAATCAAAAGTATTCCGTTACATTACGGTTAATGGGGAAAAATGTTTCAAATGCATTTTAATGGTGTTACATTTATTCCAACGTAATAAAATTGATATGCATCTATAAAGTACATATTATAATATACATTTTGCATAATCTGTGGTGCAAAGAATATTTGTTATTGATTTACAAAGCCACACAAAAGTATTCCATTGCATAATGGTATAGGGAGAACATTGTTTGGTGCGCATTTTAATTGTAATATTTTGCAATTTTATGAGATTGATATATGAGAGTGATATTTTTAAAACTTCGTTATCGTAAGAACGCACCTCATTTGCTACGCTTCACGTGCAATTTACAACTTGTTTTTACTAAAGTAAAATTCAAAAGCAGGATCCTCATTTAGAAAGAAAGGCTTAAGTCATCCGGAAGTCTAGGTTCACTGTCAATGGACATCGACATATAAATAAGTGCATTTTCCATCATCAATTTTTTGATTTAGTTTTTTTTTCTTTTTGGCTTATTTTCCTTACAAAAGGATTCTTAGTATCTTTTGGTTATTCAAGCGCCAGTGTTCTATATAATACATATATGTATGTATATGAGTGATTCTAAAATAGAGGTCCCTTTTGGAATTTTTTTCCATTAAAAATAAAGTAAAAAAAATCATTTGAGAGGATTGTATGCATCTTCAAGACTAGAAATTGAATATCAGCAGCACTCTTTAAAAATATTATTTATATAACACTTAGAAACCCAGTAACAGAAACAGTGGGGCATAGTAGCGCCCGCTTCAGATTATTTTAAGCCTTGCACATTAATACATCAGCTTAAATGCTGGGCTTACAGAATAGTTGAAATTTACTTTAAGTCAGTATATTTATGATATTTGTTATATTCTTTAATTATTTTTCTTTATAAATGCAAATTTTGCTTATTTTGTGGGTTTCTGTCATTTTTGTGATAGTAAGCTTAGTTTAACATTGTTAGATTACGTACAAATTTTAATTTGCTGCAAGCTCATGCAAAAAATTTTGCGGGAATTCTGATATCTGCCCCCGTACGTCATTTTGACGTCACAGGAGAAGGGAGTAAATATCCAGTGCTGCAGAATTTCACTTTCGACGAGAGCCTGATATCTACCCCCTGTATATATACCCCCATATCAGAAAGGAGCAGATATCTAATACAGAGCATTTTGTATTTGTCGAGAGCTGGATGCAACGCAAGTAAAAACTATAAAAACAGTCTGCAGAACTTAAGGACAAAAGACGGGGTATCTTTCTCCCCCCCCCCCCAGGAACCACAAATGTCCCTCCTGGAGAAATGCGTCTGAATTCAACACTTCTTTCCAGTCTCTTGCATTACATGCAATCAAACCTCCGAAGTATTTGTGTTTAACATAAAAGGAAAGTACTTTTAAAAATAAGTTCATTTTATCCTCAACATTTTTAACACCAACATGCAGTGTTCGAAGAGGACAGAAAATCCACTTCCGGTATTATGTTTTTCTTTTTCTTTCGCGCTTCATTGGTGAAATATGCGTTTTTTCGTGATCTTTTGACAAAATTTGTAGTTTTTTCGCGATGTTTTGACGAAATTTGCCGTTTTTTCAAGGTCTTTTTATGAAGTTTGTTGCTTTTCCAGGATCTTTTGACGAAATTTGTTGTTTTTTCACAATTTTTTGACAAAGCTTTTTATGCATACTTGGAAAAATTTGCATTTTTTCGTAATTTTTTGACGAAATTATTCTTCTTCTCGCAATCTTTTGCCTAAATTTGTCGCCATACAATTATTGACCCTTCTCGTAATCTTTTGATGAAATATGCCTTTTTTGCAAACTGTTTAGAAAATTTGCTAAGTTTTTTTTTTGGGGGGGGGGGAATCTTTTGTCGAAATTTACTATTTTTTAGATCTTTTTAAAAAATTACCATTTTTACGTGATTCTTTGACGAAATTTCGTTTCTTTTCATGATACTTGGACAAAATTTGCATTTTTTTGCGATCTTTTTAAAAAATTGCCATTTTTACGTGATCATTTGACGAAATTTTGTTTTTTTTCATGATACTTGGACAAAATTTGCATTTTTTGCGATCTTTTGACAAAATCGCAATTTTCTCATAATACCTAGACAAAATTTGTCATTTTCACACAATTTTTTGATGAAATTTATTGTTTTCTCACGATTTTTTTCAGAAATTTGCCATTTTTCGCTATCGGTAAAATTTGTGGGCTTTTTAGGGATTTCTTTTCGAAATTTGTCTTTTTTTGCGATTTTTTGACAAACTTTGCGTTTTTTCTTGATCCGCTGACGAAATTTGCGTTTTACCTGAGATCTATGGCAAAATTGGCGATTTTTCTACAAATGATTGATGGACTTGTTTTCTTTTTTTGAGACCATTTGTCGAAATTCACGATACATTTTATGTCCGAATTTTCGGGAAAATGATTACCTTAATTTTTTCGGAATCGTTCCTGATTTATAGTTTAATGTGTGTCTGAGTTTGATCAATGAGATGTAGTGCGGATCATATTATAATGGCACATGGCAAATAATTTCTCGCAATTTTTTTTCTTTTTTCTAAATTTTTACAGTTAAAAAATCGACTGCAGAAGCTCTGAAGATTCTGCGACGTGCGCCGCAGCGTTGTGCAGATTCTGCGCCCAGGGTTGTGACATATGAGCAAGTATGATATTGCTATCTGGTATCAATAAATATTTTTTTAAGTTTCCAGTGAGAGAAAAGTACTTGTTATAAAAAACTAATTTTAATGGTATTTTAATAAAGAAGCAAAAAATACCTCAGGTTATTTAAAGTACAGTAGTTTAGATTTTATAAGTCTTTATTGATGTTTATTTTTAAATTTCTGAATTGTACACCTTTTAACCCTGGAGAACGCGCGCTTACTCTCACCAATAAAATCAAATTAAAACAATCGCTTTATTTAGATGGAAACAATTCTTACAAATTTTGCGATACAATAATTTGAAGATTACTTAAAAAAATTAGTGGTTGCAATTGTAAAAAACTATACGTACTCTGGGTCTTTTAGGCCCTGCGCGCGTCCTCCCGTGTTAAATACAGTAGGCTCCCTCAAATCCGCAACTCTCTAAAATCTGCGCATAATTTAAAGATGTAAACAATGAAATATTCAATTCAGATATAGGAACAAAATTTTAACTTTATATCAATTTCATATATTTTAATTTCTATATGTTATTTAATATTACTGAATTCATAAAGGAAGAGTAAATTTATTTCTGATATTGCTGACATATCGACATCACTGATAATCACAATCTTTTTTGGTTATGAACCCCTTAACTGGTTTGCCCAGTTCGGAGATCGGGCAAGACGAATTTGCTTATTGCATTATGTAAAGCTTTTTGACACCACAATTATTTTAAAGAAAATTTTCATACTATTGAAAGGCGGAAATGTTTAGACTAAATTTTACGAATATTTTATTTAAATAATAGTGGTGTTAATCCGCTATTTTCAATTTATTGAAAGGAAAAGAATTAACCAGTTAAGGGGTTAATAGGTTTTTAATTTTATGTTCTACTTCTTTTTCTTTCTTTTTCACATGATGTAGTCTAATACCTGAGTAAATATTTCTCAAAACGGAGTTGTTGATTCACATAGGCTTAACCACTAACATATGTACGGGCAAGAAGAGCTTGCTTGATCCATGACTTAAAGCTTTTTGATACCAAACAATTTTGAAAATACAATTTCATACTGTTTAATAGCAGAAGTATTTAGATTAAATACAACGAATATTTTAGATTAAAAAAAGTGTGTTAATCCCATTTTTTAATTTATTTTGCGTAAGAAACAGAATCAATTAAGTGGTTATTACTTGAAATCAGATATTATTTATTTTACGTTGCTGCTGTAATTTTTTACTGAAAATAAACTTTATTAAAATCATTTATAGTACGATTTTAAATGCCTATGTATGCAAATTTTATACTGTATAACATATAAAAATAAACTAAATATCTAAAATATAAAATTTATTTTGTTTGCGAATGTAATCCAGATTAAAATCCAATTTTTAAAATGTCAATGAAAAAAAATTCGTTAATAACGTTTTCAAAAGAGGTTCCCTTAAATTAAAAAAAAAATAATAACAGATCTTTTTAACAAATAATGCTAATCTTGCTAAGATCAATTGAGAAAACATTATTCAGCTTGTAGTCAGAAGACCATTAATTTAAGGCTTAGTCTGTTTGCCCAAAGGGATTTCATAATATTAGAAGATGGCGTAGGAAAAGGATTTCTAGCAAATATGCCGAGAGCTTTGAATCTTCAGAGACTCTTTATCAATCCTTAATGGGAAAAATTGCCTTAAATGAATTGATTATTCTGATTATTTGCAATGTTATCTTTATTAAGTATTACTCGAAACTTATGTTTAATAAGAAAAACAGGTATGTAACCTTCTTAAAATAATATTTTCAAGCATTAATACCTGGATTAAAATTTAGCTTTTCTTTAGTTGTGTGAAATTTAAAAGATTAAAATCAGTTTTTTTCAGTTTCTTTTTTCTTTTTCTATGTATATATATATACATGTATGTATATATAAATTAAAGGATTATTAGTTTTTATATACTACTTAAAATGCATTCATACTATATAATGCGTGTATTAAATAGGAATAATTAGAGCCAAAGATTGAACATGAAAAATGTAACTTATTGTTGTGTCCTTCTTGTCCTTCTTGTTTTTTATGAAATAAAATATTTGTTCATAATATTGCTGTTAAATACATCTGTTGTATGACGAAATATAGGTACAGGTTTGCATGGATATATAAGCACAAAATTGGTAATTATTGGAATAAGTAAAGATAAATTAGATAACATGCTTTTGTGTTGTTTTGACTTCTAAACAAAATAATAAATAAAATAATTCTAAGCTATTTTTTTGCCGGTTTGAAGTATCGTAATTTCGTGCGCATACGCCGCTCTTCAGCTAACTCAATTTCCTACCAGAATTTATTCAAAATAAAGTATGATTTACTGTGCTTCCCTTCAAAATAAAGCCACCGTGATTTTGTACCGTAACTGGACACGAAACAATCCCATGAGAACGAAACAAGTATATTAAGGAAGTCTACGTAGTAATGTATATTTACATGGAGTAATTAACTTCATGCCCCATTTGGCTAGGAAAAAAATGAATGTGTAAATAAAAAGGGGGCAAAACGTGAAACTACGCCATTTCTGTTAATAGTCAATATATCTGCCATGTTTTTTATGACTAGAAATACACGTCGTGGCATACCATTTACGAATCTCGGAAATACAATAGGATCAACATTATCCCAAGCCTCAATGTTGGCAGCCTTCAGTTCTGCCACAGAATTGAACTATTAACCATTGGCATTTAAAGCTCTACTGAGGATACCCCATATATTTTTGGGGGGATTGAACTGAAGGTGATATCGATCTCGCAGGCGATTTCGTGACATGTCCCCCATTATCCAAAAACCATTCCTAGGAGGATTTAGCAAAGTTTATGATGGACTATTTGTTGCAAGAAAATAAAACTTAGGCCACTCTCTTCAATCGGCAATAAATTGATTTCTGATTATTCTTGGTAATCAGCAGCCTAGATACGGTCTGAATAAAAAAGCAGGTTACATTTATCTCTATAGCCAAAACTTCCTGACACTACTAATGAGTCTCCACCATTCTGTCTTTTGGTAAAAACTTCCTTTCCTTTCCTCATGTCATGCCAAAGGAAAGCAAGGCTGTGTGGCTGATTTTTTTTCATCGGCGAATCTAAGAAGATATCATTTGGATGATAATTGCCCCCATCGACTCTGTTTCGCTTGTGGATAGCTTTCAACATGAGCTGGTAGGTTTAGGCTTATAATTGGTGTTTGGAGGATTTGACTTGGTGGTAATCTTAACCTGGCCATTCACTTAGAACACATGCAGGCTATCAATTACCAAGAAATGCTATAAACCTGTTTACAGTCATTTGCAGAGAGAATGGCAGCGTAAGTTCTATTTTCCAGCCAAAAAATGGCTCTTAATCATTGCCCAATCTTTCTAGGAATGGATTTTGGACAATTGGGTGCATGTTAAGGATTGGCCTAACCTGTAGTCTTATCTCAATATTCTTGAGAATGTGTCGAATATCCTCAGTAGACCTGTATATGTCAATGGCATATAGTTTAAGCTTACAACGGAACCTATATGAAAACATAACAGACATACTCTCGGATAAACAAAAATTAAAACAGCAATATGAAAATTATAATATATTGAACGAAAAATATTCGTTCATAAGGTATACATTCAAATTACCTCAGCTTCTCGGTAGAAGAATGGTATTCTCGGATGGTCGAATTATACCTCCCTGTGCTTAGGGGTTTTACCTGGCCATAAGCCCAAAGCTGGTCCTCCGTGCTGACGCCTACTTTCTACTAGTCTATGACAAATTTGAAAGACGCCATCATTGAAGTCTGGGATAATATTGATGCACCTATCTTTTAGAGATTAGTAAATGGTATGCCACATCGTATATTCAATGTCATATATACACATGTTGGATATATTAGCTATTTACAGTAACGACTTTTTGTCGGCGGAAGATTTTCCTCCTCCCCCCCCCGTCTTTTTTAAACATTCATTTTTTGCTGCACAGTTAAGACAGGGATTGAGTTAATCCTTATAAATATGTTTTTGTATGATAACTTTATTATATTTGGTTTGTTCCCATTGGTTTGTTTGACTTCTTTTTTTACAATAAAATTTCTCGTTTTCAAAAGACTTGACTAAGCTGCGGAGTATACGCGGAGCCGCACCAATGCCTGAGAGGTTCTGCCTTCAAAACTGGTAGACGTAAGGTACTGGGTTCGAAACTAATCTCGTCCGTCGGCCTAATCTTTCGGAGTTTTCGTAGTTTTCTTCGAACCTTGAATAAATATGGGTTAAGTTTTTTTAGAAAGACCCCCTTGGAGGGAACTCTCCCAAGGTCCTAAATTCATCGTGCGGATATCCAGCCGTCATAAATAACACCAACACCGCGTATACGCATAATACGCGTTTATGCATAACTTCTTTGCGTCAAATTATCTATTTACATGCATTTCACTTAGTTTGGATAATTTAGCGCAAAGAAACCCTTTACATAAATAATGCTTACAATTTTGAATAACGTAACACAAATGATAAATCAGTTTATTGAGATAATTGCATTCCAATGCATAGTATAGATTCAATGAAAATTATATATTTAACAACGAAATGTAAATTTAAAACAGTTTTTTAGATGTGTAAATATATTTTACCAAATCAAAATGAAAAAAAAAATGAATTTTAAAACAAACTTTTTAAAGGCACATAAAGGCGTCACTTAAATTTTATGTCATATATTTTAAAACACATATTTTGAATTTATGGGAGATGTGTGTGAAAAAGTATAGGTGAATAAAGTTGTATATATCTTTTCATGTTGAAAATAACTTTTGCACATGCTATTATAAATAGAAAAAAAATAAAATGATTAATGAAATACTACCAAAATGCATTTTTCAATTAATAGCATGGCGCCACTCAAAATTTGATATCATTATTTTTAAAATTCATGTTCAAAATTCTTAGAGCCATAAAATAAACAGCTGCGTCAAAACTTTTAATCCATTAAGGGTTTTTGTATTGATACCATTACTTTTTTTAATTTAGTGATCATTGGATTAGTAGAATATACATTTATGAGATTTAATGCAGAATTTAAGAAGATGAAATCGAAAAATTAATGTTTTCTTTACATTTTTTGAATAAGAAATATCATGTATTTGTCAGATTTTAATCCCAAAACAGATGTAATTAAAAAGAAAAGAAAAGGATGCTACTCTGAAGCAATTGCAACAAAAATTTTCCTTATTTATTAATCTAAATACAACTTTACTTTTATTTCTATTTCATATCCTAAGTTACCAACTTTATGACACATTTTTGAATTCATTTTATTCGGAAAAATTGTCAAGTATTTTAATGCAGAAATTGCACAATCGAAAAATTTGTTCCATTATTTGGTAAAAGCTTTTTCAGAAAAAAAGATTTTCCAGAAAATGTTCTGAAAGTTAGCGTTTTGAACCACATTTCTAGTCCGCGAATGTAATAATATAATAAATTTAATTTTTCTATATTTCTTACTTTTGAAACTTATCCTTAAAATAAATATGAGTTAATCTTTTCTTTTTCAACACATATATAGGGGGAACTGGGGGACATTGATACAGCTTTTTTCAAAAAAAAATTTTGATGTCTAGAAAGCAGAAATTTTAAGTTATTTTTTTATGTGATGTCAGCAAAACCTGTGTAGTGTGTTATAAAAATGTACAATCGTTGTTTTATGTATTATTTTTGCATGTAATTTTTAAAACATCTAAAAAAGTAATTTGTATCAATGTGCCCCATCCCCGGGGCAGATTGATACACTTTGACTTCCGGGGAAAATGGAGATAAAATAACACCATTCCATATTTTTCATAGAAAAATAGTTAGCAAACCATTTTATATATATTTATAGACATTAAAATCGCACACAATTTATTTGTAAGCGATATTAAAGCAATCAAAATGAAATGTATAATGACCTGATGTTCTGGCTATTCCTTGTATGTTTGTTGGCTGTGGTAACTTTGTCATACCTGGCACTTTAACCCCAGAATTATCTTCTTTCTTAGGAAAGGTGAAAGAATTATCAGGTTTTCTGTTTATAAATCGGTTTACAAACAGAAAATAAAAGATAATTATACTAAAAATTATGATTATAATATAATTATCCTGTACTGTTTTGCAGCTTGTTTCTCTTACTTAACATTTCTCATGTCGATAATACTTTTTCTCTGGAGAATCGATATAAATTTGAGATTTGCCAGGCTGCCGTCCATTTCTTTTGTTAATTCTACTAGCACTAGATATTGTGTAATTCTGTACGTCTTCTGCTTGCAAAAATTCTATAAAATGTCCTAATATAAAGAAAATAGAGCTATTTCACTTCAATAAAAACTGATAATAGAAATTTTTGACGAAAAATGGTTGAATTAAGGAGTTTATGGTAAAAAAAAAGGTAATGAAAAAATGAACTAGAAAAGGATTTAGGTTGTATCAATGTGCCCCGACAAAGACTGTATTAATGTGCCCCATACAGCCATTTTGAATAAAATGAGTGGCAAATCCAACACTTTATAATTTATCTAACAATAAAGAATGAGGAACTGATAAAAAGTAGCTTTACTTGCCAGGGAGGGTATTCTTTTGGGTTGAAAATACTGGAACAGTTGTATAATACCATTTCAATTGTACAACTCAAATTTACTTTTGACCTACAAAAACAATTAATCACCCATCCCATTTCATCAAACTATTGAATCATTCCAAAACTTTCTGTATGTAGTTAATTTCACTAGTATCACCTTTTGGAGCTGTTGTGAAACTTCCTGCAATGACCCTGTGTGCTGTACAGGGGGTGTATCAATGTGCCCCAGTTGCCCCTATATATAAATTAAAGATAAAAAAAAATTACATCATATTCTGAAAATGTACATTGATATGGATACTGAAAGTAAAATTCGAAGTTCCTGATCCATAAGTATGAAGCGAAGATGTTAACAAAGTAATTAATTTAAAATTTGAAATTTATTTAAGATCTAAATGCATAAAAATTGATTATTTAGAGCTATAAATATTAGTTTATTTCAATTTTTATTTATTTTTTAATTATGTATTTTAGTTCATTTTATATTTGCTTTAAAGATACAAAACAAAAAAGGCTTTACTTCAGAAAACAAATATAACATTCTTTATATAACATAATTAGAAACATTTGTATCCTAAACATAAAATATAAATATAAAATACCAAAAACGTGTATGTTATAAAGCTTAATTTTTTTAATAGCGATATCATTTGGCACGGATGGGACATGCCCCATCCCTCCTGAGTCACAGTGTCCTGTCCTTACCTTAGAGCAACATTTAAATAATTAGTTTTTTTTTTCAGCAAGCATAGGATTTTTATATTTAACTTAACAGTTTATTTATAAAAGGCATATTGTTGAATTTACAAAATACTAAAAACAATTAAGTTAGCAACAAAAATGAGATTGAAAATGTACATTGAACATTCGAGTAATTCTTATTTTTAGGTATTGTAAAATGGCTTTTTTAAGTCACAAACTAATAGTTGCAACTATAAAAAAACTTATAAGCAACAAGTATAAGACAATGATTATTCCATGTGGTGGAAAAGTCATAAATTAAAAATAAAACATATTTTAAGAATTATTGCAGATGTCCCATCCCGTAAGGGTGTATTTCGATTCAAACTCCATATTTTCCGATTTATTTTTAAATTCATTTTTGCTCTTATATGCATCAAACTGGCAAATTGTCTTATTTAGTAAGTACACAAGGTGCCGTGACTGTCGATTCTTTGCTAAATGCGGAAAATATTGCAAAAAAGCAATCAAAAATGGCATTTTGAACTGATTTTTCCGAAGCGGGAGGCCTGTGAACGAAAAATGTGTCATACTGAAAATATAATTTTTCATAAATCAAATTCTAATGATTGGAGTATAAAATGACATCACACGGCACCTTGTACATCTCTTCAAAAATCCTCTCAGCAGGTTTCATGTTTCTACTTTTAAAAATGTGTCTGAAATTGTATCGGAAAATTTCGAGCTGTCGAAGGTGGGAAAGCGTTTTTTCGAATACACTCTTAATACTCTTCCCTAGTCACAAATTAGCACCTCATTTCTAGATGGATCCCTATGGAAAGACGAAAAGTGAGAAAGTTCAGTTATTAATTGGGGTGATGTGCAGAAGTGGAGATATATTTTTACAGAATTCATTATTTTTGCATATTATTTTATAAGAACTTACTAAAATATTCTTTTAAATTCAATTTTTAATGCCATATAATAATTGGAATCAAAAGGCTATATTTAAAAAAATAATTTTGTACTTTTTATTTATTTTTTATGTTTTTAAATCACAGCATAATGTTTTTGTATTAATGTTTATATTTGAATTATTATTATTATTATTATCAAAAAATAACTTTGTATATTTCATTTATATTTTAAATCATTACAAAATATGATTCTAGCATAAATATTGGAACACATATACTTCTTTTCTCACGCATATATTTCTTTGAACAGAAATTATGCATTAGATTATTTCGTTTGTTAATAGGAATTGATAAAAAGAAATATCATCTGCAACAAAGTTCCTCGCTCTGATCCAAATCTTCGGATCATATTGCTAGAAGGTACACGATACTTCCGCACTCAGTTTTCTTTTTAAAATATTTTTAAAAATTAAAATGACTTTTTTTAACAGATTTTTTTAAATAAAATCTTCAATCTCTCTCTCTCTCTCTCTCTCTCTCTTTTTTAAGCTATTGCATAGCTTTTATCGCGAGCTTTGAGCGCGGCCACCGAATCCAAAAATTCCGTAACGCGAAAAATCCTAACACATCCGTAACGAAAAAACCTAGCACTCGGCTAACGTCGTTTCAGCTCGGCAGACTTCGGCACCTGCCGAGCTGAAACGACGTTAGCCGGAGTGTTTTTCTATCTTCTTTAGACAAAATATTTTAGTTCAATAGTAAATAGCAGTTGCTGGTGAATAGCTGTACGGGTAAAATTTGAGTATAAAGTTTTTAAATATGAATAAACAAAGTGCATTTATTAATGAAGAAAGTGGTGAAAAAATAGTGAAAGAAAATAAGTGAGTACTCTATATACATACATTTTGTTATTATCACAAATGCGGTATTTTAAGCTATTGTATAGCTTTTATCCCGGGCTTTGAGCGTGGTGACCGAAACTAGAAATTCCGTAACGAGAAAACCTAACACTTCCGTAACGAGGAAAACCTAACACTCCGGCTAACGTCGTTTGCATATAACTCGCGATCTAATTTTCGTAGGGCGGCCAAATTTTGTTTGGTAATTTATTATGATACAGTGTTAAATTTTGGTGACAGGAGACCCTCCCCCCCCACGGTGAGGGTCGAAAAATTTTAAATGCTTATAACTCGCGATCTAATTTTCGTAGCGCGGCCAAATTTCGTTTGGTAATTTACTATGAGACAGTGTTAATTTTTGGTGACAAGAAACCTCCCCCCCACGGAGAGGGTCGAAAAATTTAAAATACTTATAATTCGCGATCTAATTTTCGTAGCGCGGCCAAATTTTGTTTGGTAATTTATTATGAGACAGTGTTACTTTTGGTGACAGGAGACCCCCCCCCCCTCCACGGTGAGGGTCGAAAATTTTAAAATGCTTATAACTCACGATCTAATTTTCACAGAGCGGCCAAATTCTGTTTGGTAATTTATTATGAGACAGTGTTGATTTTTGGTGACAGGAGACCCCCTATGGTGAGGGTCGAAAAATTTAAAATGCTTATAACTCGCGATCTAATTTTCGTAGCGCGGCCAAATTTTGTTTGGTACTTTATTATGAGACAGTGTTGATTTTTGGTGACAAGAGACCGCCTACGGGAGGGTCGAAAAATTTAAAATGCTTATAACTCGTGATCTAATTTTCGTAGCGCGGCCAAATTTTGTTCAGTTATATAGTATGAGGCAGTGTTAATTTTTGGTGACAGGAGACCCCTACGGTAAGGGTCGAAAAATTAAAAATGCTTATAACTCGCGATCTAATTTTCGTAGCGCGGCCAAATTTTGTTTGGTAATTTATCATGAGACAGTGTTTCTTTTGGTGACAGGAGACCCCCCCCCCCCCCACGGTAACGGTCGAAAAATTTAAAATGCTTATAACTCGCGATCTAATTTTCGTAGCGCGGCCAAATTTTGTTTGGTAATTTATTTTGAGACAGTGTTTGTTTTGGTGACAGGAGACCCCCCATGGTGAGGGTCGAAAAATTTAAAATGCTTATAACTCGCGATCTAATTTTCGTAGCGCTTCCAAATTTTGTTTGGTAATTTATTAAACTATTGCATAGCTTTTATCACGGGATTTGAGCGCGGCGACCGAATCTAGAAATCCCGTAACTAGAAAAAAAACCTAACATTTCGGCTAACGTCGTTTCAGTTCGGCAGACTTGGGCACGGTATCCTTCGGCAGACATTGACGCAGTATTTTTCAGATATTTAGAGGATATCAAGTCTCAAACTTATGTTTCTTATTTCAGTTACCATAAACCTATTGTTTCAATGATAAAAATTCCTGATTAACCTACATGTATTGTACGATAATAAAAATATTTTAAACGATATTAACTTCTCATTTATTCAATAAAAGACAAAAAAAATTGTTTTCTTATCGGTCATCACGCTCAAAAAGTGTAAATTGAATTAATATCAAAGACAAAGAAAAAACTTGAATTAATATCAAAGACAAAAAAAACTGCATAAATAAAAAATATATAAATAATTATATTTGCATAAGTTGATAAAAAATGCTATGCAATAGCTTTAACGCGGCAGTCCCCGAGTGCCACATGTATTTTTTTTTTTTTTTTTGAATTTATTTTTTACAATTTAAAAAAGTGACTTATGAATAATTATAATAATTGTACAATGATTTTTAAAAATTTTAATTACTAAAATGATTTTTTAAACTAAATTAAAATTTAAAACATACAAACTTTGTATTTGTTCATTTAAATTATTCTTTGCAATTGAAAAAAAATGTTTATTCAAATTGTAAATCATGTTTGTTATTGTTGTGAATGCTCAACGATTATAAAAAATATTTTTAAATTACAATGCTTTTTTTTATTTTATTAAAGGGATTTTTCCAATTTAATTTTTAAAACTAAAATATTTGCATTTTTTTTAATCAAACATTTTCTTCTACAATTTAAATGATAATAGAAAAATTAAAATTTCTAACATTTTCAATCTTCTGCCATTTTGCACTTACAGTCTATCGACAACAACATGCGTACAATGCGTCACAGAGATATTGGCAGTAAGATCGAAAATAAATTTCGCCTAGAAAAAAATTTGAAAACAAATCTCAATTCTGGCAATGCATGATTCAACTTCAGCAAGGGAGCCATCTAAGAATGAAATGCAACAACGAATGACTGCAATCAAAATTCAAAACTGCCTCTCACACAAAGCTTTAGTGCTGCCATTTATTGGCTTTAAGACCTACTAAGTATTTCCTTGTTTACTATCATTTCATTTGAAAAAAAAATCTATATGGAATTTTGACATAATATCTGTGGGAAAAAAAGGCTTAAACTACATTTTACTACTAAAGTTTAGTTTCAACTTTTCAAATTCTTGAAAAATTACATTTTTTTTCCAGTACATTGAATGTTAATGACATGCAATTTAGAATAGAAATTATGAAGTTTTTGGATTACGTAATAAAAAATTAAACTGTGCTACTGGACACAATCATATTTTCCCCCCAACAAAATCTAAAAACAGTGTCATTTATAATGTCGCATACTTTCGCATTCATATTTTTTATTTTTGTACATTATTGATGAATGTGGTCCCAAAATCGATGGTTGTCAGCTAAAATTTTGTATCTGAAAATTGGTACGCTTGAAGTTCTAATCTAAGTGCCGACAAAATCCATAAATTTATGCTTCGTTAGACGCATTCATAATAAAATATTTGATTTTGTAAAAGTTAGTATTCATTTCATTTTATAATTTATAATAAATGTCCATTTTAATAATAAAAAATATAGCTTACTTAAATTTAATTTTAAAATTGAATTATTGAAATTTATTTAAAGTGAAGTTTTATTTCATTTAAATCAGTTGTAATTGTAATGTAATTTTATTTAACTTATTACAATTTTTTTAATTAAAATTTCATTTAATGGTCTCATTGACAATAAAAAAATACAAAGGAACGGATAATAAAAGTCATCTTTATTTTATCAACTGATTTAAAAAGGATCAAAACAAAAATAAAACGCAATGCCTCGAACGGGGCAGAACACGCGATGTTCAGATCTCAATCCCAACGACATACCAATTGAGCAAGCAGTAGTTCGCAGTTGTACGCAGTAGTGTGAGGTAACTAAAGATAAAAGGTAACTAAAGAAAAAAGAAACACGCGTATGAATAGAGTAAATGGTTTATCGAGCATTTGCATTGAGATTCCCATAGAAATGCGAAAAATATAGTCCAATTTTTCAAGACCAATATATAACAAACAAGAGTTTTCCTTGAAACTAGGCATGTCTTATTCACTCTATCTTAAACAGATTCATATTATATATAAGTTTTAATAAAATCGCCCAGGCCGTTTTCTAGATTTCATTATCAGGGACAAACCACATCGATTTCGGTTTAAAAATGGGTATCGAGATCTTAAAAGATAAAGAACGTAGAAATGTAAAAAATTCTAAATAGAATTAGACTGCAGATATAAGACTGTTTTTAAAAAATCAGAACAATGTGAGCTATATTTGCTGAGTTATTAAAAGGCGGCTTTCGCATTTCCTTTGATCTCAAACTAGCTGTATATATGAGTTCCGCCCTTCGACAATTCTACGATACGATTTTAGGCTTAAGGCTGCGTCACAGGAATACTACCGTCTTCCATGATAAAAAGCTCGGGTAAATTCGTACCAGAATTAAATACTGCCAGTGAATTCAACGAGTGGATTACTTTTTACTACTTTTTCGAATTAGTAATTTTTTTCTTTTTATTACGCAATTGCAATAAATGATGATAATTATTCGGAAATAATGGCGACACGCAGGTATGGCACGCTCATTTCTGAAAAAAGAATGATATAAAAAGGGAAAGATAATCCTGAAATAAAAACATCATGAAAAGCATTAATTATAATTAGGATAAAGCATAAGGTAAATATATCTCATAGTATTTTCAATTAATAAAAATGTAATGTAATAAAATGTATAAAATTTTCTAAAGAAAATAAAACTATATTTTTTAAATTGTTGCAATAATTTTAAAATTTTAAGGTTTCTTTCATGCGTAATTTATTTCTATACGGTAAAACCCGTAAATTGCATGCGTATTGAATTAGTACAAAGAATTTAGGTTGTAGAAGAAAAGAAAAGAACTAGTAATGTAGCATTCATCATCATGAACTAAGAAGTTAATAATTTCCTTCTCTAACTGTACTGAAAATAATAGCGCTCTAGTTACTATTCATAATAAAAAGAGATACAGCTCATATTCAAAATATTAGAATAATTACTTTTTTTTAGAAATTGAAAATATCGTTTGGTAATTTAATGTCTTTTAATGAAAATATGCAAACGATATTTTTATTAAGAACTTATTGTTGATTAAACTTACTTGTTATCTTAAATTTAATATCATTTTTCAAAAGATTAATTGCAAAAAAAATTATTTTGAAAAGTCAAAATATTAGAATATTTATTCAAGTGGTTCAAAATATTAGAATATTTCACATTAATTCTCCTTTAATTATTACCAATTCTTAACTGGTGGCATCATTGATTAAATTCAGACTATTTTATTTAAAATCAGCATTCTTTTTTGCAGTTTGTTTCTTTTTCGTCTTAAAATGGGCCGTGTGAGTGATATTCCTGAATCTACTAAACTTCGTATGGTTGATTTGTATCGGCACGGTAAAAATCAATGTTTTATAGAGAATTATTTACATTGTTCGCAATCGAGCGTTAGTAAAATACTAACACAATATTCAAAAATTGGAAAATTTCAAAATAATCGCCGAAATGGTGGCCGAAAACCAAAAACATCTGCTAGAGATGACAGGAAACTGAAGCGTATAGTTAAGAAAAACCGTTTTAAAAGTGTGCGATTCTTGCACCGAAAATGGAAAGAAGAAGGAGTTGAAGTTTCTACATCGACAACATTAAGACGTCTCCATAAATTTAAATTTGAATCTCGTGTACCGAAAACAAAACCTCTCATGACTGCAAGACAAAAGCGTATAAGATTGAATTGGTGTAAATCAAGACGTTTATGGAGCAATGAAGATTGGAAAAATATATTATTTAGTGATGAAAGTATGTTTTGTGTTTCATATGGTAATCAAGGTATTCGAGTTTGGAGAATGAAGCAAGAAGCATTTGATAAAGAATGCCTTAAACGTTCCGTAAAATTTGCTGCTAGTGTCATGGTTTGGGGTTGTATGAGTGCAGAAGGACCTGGAAAGTTATGCATCGTCTACGAAAAGGTTAACTCTCTGATATATCAAGAAATTTTAGAATATTACATGATTCCATCATGAGAAGATTTATTTGAAGATGATTTCATCTTTCAACAAGATTTAGCGTCCCCGCATACCTCGGTGTCAACTAAGAATTGGTTCCGCCAACGCATTATTAAGGTACTTCCTTGGCCACCAAATTCACCAGATCTTAATCCCATCGAAAACTTATGGTGTATAATGAAGAAAAAACTTCAAGAAAATCCTCCTTCAAGTAAAACTGAGTTAGTGGCACGTATAAAGTCTATTTGGGCTAATATTGATAGAAATGTTTGTAAACACCTTGTATATAGTATGCAAGATCGATTGTACGCTGTTATGAAAGCTAAAGGGGATGCTACAAAATATTAACTACCATTTACTTCATATTCATAAGGTAATATTGTTGCGTAAAATAAAATATTCTAATATTTTGAACCAATCTAAATTTTATTCTAATATTCTGGTGTGTTTAAGGAAGCTGTATACCTAATTTATTGTGCTGTATTTTATATTTTATTAATGTTAAAATCTTATCTAAACATTCCAGATTTAATTTATAAGAAATTTAATTGCATTTACTTAGTATAAAAAATAAATAAATGACAAATAATTTTTTCTTATTACTTTTTCTCAATTATTCTAATATTTTGAATATGAGCTGTATTTAAGATTAAAAAATTAGCAATAATTGCAGAAAAGTCAAAAAGTGGTGCAAATCGCATTCTTTAAAAACAAAACTTCTTAAAAACACGATAAAAGTTAATTGAAACTGCGACCTTTGAGAAAATAAATCCTTTGTCTAAAAAGGAAAGCCAGTATTTCTAGAATGAAGAAATTTCATAATTGGGCATTTTAAAAGTTTCAACAGATTAAAAATTGGCATAAAATTTAACTTTTAATAAATAAATTCGGTTCATAAACATATCTATATTTAAATAAAAATATTCGCCTTATGTAATCTAAGGTGTCTGCTGATAAAAAAAAAATCCAATAATCTTTAAAATGTGTGGTATTTAACACTAATTACTAAAATAAAAGAACATGAGTGTAAAAGAAGAATTCGCCAGTGAAGTGTTAAAATGAATTAAATGCTTCAAATCAAAACACTATTGGAACTGCTTGAACTAATACTTAACTTTGAGAACCTCTTGAAATTTCGATAACATTCGGTTACGTTAAAAATGCCGCTTCAAAATGCTGCATGCTATCATAATGGTCAGAAATGATCGCAACTCTAATGAAATCTAGAAGCTTTTTATTTTTTATTTACCACAGTAGAATTCTTAGGTGGTTGTAACTGCCAGACTTGACACAGATCTCATGGTCACAGTCGGAAATATGTATAATACGAAGCAAAGAAACTAACAAAATATCTGTTCTCACAAAAATCAATTTTTTGAAATCAATTTTACCACTTTGTTTTTAGTATTGGAAAATACTATAAAAGCAGAATTAATGCCAGCTTATAGCATTTTCTTCTTTAAAAGACAGGATTATTCCCTTAAAGAAAACAGCAGCAGATTCAAATGTCTAGGCATAAATGGTAGTAGGCTTGTCGGAGAGAGAAAAAAACAGCCTATACGGGCAATAGGGGTAAATTTAGAACATATAAACGTGTGATAAACTGTTTTTAATAGGAATAAGGCAATTCGTTAGAGGCAAAATGACATTGGAAAAGTTTTTAGTAAGGTAAAGATCAACGTCGTCTTTATCTGTTTGCAGCTTAAGGCCTTTTATGTTTTATAAGTTGTAGATTTTTATTCGCTTTTGCCTATAGAAAAGGGATTTAAATCCTTCCTGTCTAGCTTATTTTTACTTTTATGGTGTTTTTAAGAAGTAATTCTGTACTTTAATAAGTGTCGAAAGATAGTTTATAACTATGCAAAATGCATTGATTCATAACAAAAAAAAGTAAATTTATCATTCAGGAATGCATTGTGGTGCAAAATTACGCAAAAATTATGCAAAATATGTTATGCAAAAATGCATATAAAAATATAACTACTTACGCTTAAATCCGGAGCAAGCTCGGTCAATAAATGTCAGAATTCTGTTACAAATATTCACAATTGAATAACCCGCCCCCATGAGGTCGCCTTGGCAGTAACTTGATATATTTGTTAACGGATTATTTATAATTACGAATAATAAATTAAGTCAGGACTGTAAAAAAATGATAAATCGATAGTATCAGGAATCTGTCCTAGTACAAAATATATATTTCAAAACAAGAAAACGCAAATAAAATAAAACACATATAGAATTATCTTTACTTACGCGTCCGTCCGGACCAAGCTCTTCGAATAAACCTCAGTACTCGCTGATAAATACTGTAAATTGATACACCAGCACCCATGAGGTCGTCTTCGAAGTAACTTGATATATTTGTCAAGTCATCAGATCCGATCGAAATCTGATCCTCATACAAGTAATTCTCTTCCAGCATTTAGATTTTCAGATCTAACTTCTATAATAATATTTAAAGTCTATAAAGATGCTTGTTTTGTTATTTTAAAGGATTTTGATTGGTAAATGTGCAAAAGCACCAAAAATATGGATCTTGTTGAGGAAGGCTTTCACAAACTAGATCTTCAATTCAGGCTATCAAAACAGAGCATTATCCAAACCAAAGATATATTTCTCATTACGATCCTTCGGAAGAACAGTATGTTTATTCTTAATATTAAGCTCGATCTGTGGCAAAAATATTTTTCAGCATGGTAATACTCTTCATTATTGCCTAATTTTGAATCTTTAAATTCTACTCATACTCTTTCTACTATTAATAGGCACTCAAATTCGTTGAATAGTTTACATCATCCAAATTTATGACGTTTTGTGATCTATCACAGTCTCAAGTATATCGTAAAGAGTATTACGAAATTTCATCGATTTTCGTAGTTTTAATCTCCTCAGATTCATTCAAATTTTTTGCTGTTACCTGTATTAGAGATAACTGCCTATAGAAAAGCAAATTTTTAAACGTTGTCTTCTTTCATTCAAATTAGTCATTACCATGTATTCCTGAAAATAAAAATGAAAGATTATTAAAATTTTAAACTGATACGTCTTTATAAATGCAAAAATTTTACAGAATATTGCATACAATAACAAGAATTTTAAATCACAATTTGCAAAACAAATGAAAATACCATGTCTACTATTTATTCATCCTATACTATGACAAAGGCTGACAATGATAATTTGAATAATTTCACCATTTTTAGCATCATTCACAATATTTTCTATTTAAAGTAATACAGTCAATTAGAATAACTTTGCACCAATTTATGAAACTTCAATCAATTTTTCCATTATGGAATGTTGACGAATTTTTTCCAATTAACTGCCAAACTCACACAAGGGTTGCTATCAACATTTTGAGACCAAAACTTTGCCGTTAACTTAAGGGTCATTCCATGTCAATTCAACCAGACCTTGTAACCCGACCCACAGGGATTTTGATGAAACTTTGTGTGCACACTAATTTTATCATGAAATGATTCCATCAGAAATTTTTCCTTTTTAGACCTCATAGTTTGTGAGATATGGGGGGTCCAATTCTTAGGGTTTTCTCAAATCGCATATTTCTGAGTCTGTATTTTGAGATTTCAGTTCCATCTTCAAAAAATTGTTTCTCTGGATCTAAAACGTGAATCATCTTAAAAATATCACTGTAAGAATATAAAAAGATGCTGATTTTAATAAAAAAAATATTAAAAAATTTTACTTGTAATATTTAGGGTAAAAAAAAATTAGCCAAAGTTGAGAGTTATGGTTATTTTTCCAAATTTTTGTGACTTCACCAAAAAGGCTGTATACAAAAAGGCAAATTAAATTTCCAATTTCTTTTTCTTTTAAATAAAAGTTTATTCTTTGGGCTTTCTATCTATGAAATAAAAATGATGTGTTTCGCATGGCCTATTCAAAAATTTTGGGTACTTTCCAATTAGCCGGATGCATGTTTTATTTTTACATATTACATATGCAAACAAAAAGGCAAATGAAATTTCCAATTTCTTTTTGTTTTAAATAAAAGATTTGTGAAATAAAAATGATGTCTTTCGCATGGCTTATGAAAAAATTTTGGGTACTTTCCACTTAGCCGGTTGCATGTTTTATTTTTACATATTACATATGCAAACAAAAAGGCAAATGAAATTTCCAATTTCTTTTTGTTTTAAATAAAAGTTTACACTTTGGGCTTTCTATCTGTGAAATAAAAATGATGTGTTTCACATGGCTTATGCAAAAATTTTGGGTACTTTCCAATTAGCTGGATGCGTGTTTTATTTTTACATATGTACATATGTATAGATCAATATAAATGCAGATGTGTTATACATGTATATATGTATGTATATATACAGTATATTGATATATATATGTATAACACTGGTGCCCGTCTAACCGAAAAGTACCAAATTTTCCCTTGTTTTGAGAATCTGCACCAATTAAGAGGAAAAAAATCTGACTAAGTTTAGCTGTGGTACTTAAATAATTACTGGAATTTCTATGAGTTACTGAATTTAATGTTATTTGATGCATGTTTTTTTTAATTTGCAAAGTAAAATTTAGGCTTTGTTTTTTTCTGATTAAAAAAAATCTGACTGTAATATGTTTCCCCATTAAATTTAGTGAATGGTCCATATATTTCATTTAGTTATTTAATAATGGGCATTTTTTGCTAATCTAAAGAATCTCTTACTTTTATTTTCAATAATTAAACTCGAAACAGATTTTTGTACAGTATAAAATAGATACTTTTTTCTCCTCACATTTCCATTCTTTCTTTCGGATGCTTATATATTAATTATTTGTGTTTAAAAAATGCTCAAACCTTGTATTTCCTGTCCTTGGTTAATTTTAAAATATTTATATTGGCAAGTTTAAATACACAAATATTTAACAGAACTTAAATTTGTTTCTATAGTCTGAAAGATTTAATTGCACCTGCCTTGCATAAACACCTTCTGATAAAGGCAGGGTAATGTTCGGTAGTATGAAAGCAGATGTTTTGAAATCAATTTAATAAAATTATTGTCATTCTGTTGTTTTTTATCATAGAAGAATGATCTAACTTTTACTGTGCTACTAAAAATATAATCTGGTTGTTACATACTTTATAGTTTATGATATGTATAAATATTTTTTTGCTTTATTGTTTTAACATGGAGCCGGATATTAAACCGTCTACTACTCTTCAGTCTTGCTGTATTGTAATATTAACTGGCTTAGAATGTCACAAAACTAGCTATAGAAATAAAAGAGAAGTAGATTACATTGATAATCTCTGATTCAGAAAAATAACTTTTATTAGTTAGGACTATTGCATTTATAAAACAAAAATTAAGTGAAAAGCGTTTGATTAATACATGTGAGCATCACAGAATTTCGCTCTTAATGAAATATGAATTATATAAATGTGGAGGTCCATTTAAGCGGCATAAAAAGCAAGTGAAAAAAGCAATTAGGGCAGTTAATAGAGATTTATATACGGCTGAAAAATTAAACCAAAGTTGAAAGTTATGATTATTTTTCCAAATTTTGTGACTTTATGAAAAAGTCTCTACACAAAAAGGCAAATAAAATTTCCAATTTGTTTTTGTATCAAATAACATTAAATTCAGTAACTCATAGAAACTCCAGTAATTATTTAAGTACCACAGCTAAACTTAGTCAGATTTTTTTCCCCTTAATTAGTGCAGATTTTCAAAACAAGGTAAAATTTGGTACTTTTCGGTTAGACGGGCACCAGTGTTATACATATATATATCAATATACTGTATATATACATACATATGTACATGTATAATACATCTGTATTTATATAGATCTATACATATGTACATATGTAAAAATAAAACACGCATCCGGCTAATTGGAAAGTACCCAAAATTTTTGTATAAGCCATGTGAAAGACATCATTTTTATTTCATAGATAGAAAGCCCAAAGTGTAAACTTTTATTTAAAATAAAAAGAAATGGGAAATTTCATTTGCTTTTTTGTGTGCATATGTAATATATAAAAATAAAGCACTTATCCGGCTAATTGGAAAATACCCAAAATTTTTGCATAAGCCATGCGAAACACATCATTTTTATTTCATAGATAGAAAGCCCAGAGTGTAAACTTTTATTTAAAACAAAAAGAAATTGGAAATTTAATTTGCCTTTTTGTGTACAGCCTTTTTCGTGAAGTCTCAAAAATTTGGAAAAATAACCATAACTCTCAACTTTGACTGAGTTTTTTCATTCTAAATATTACAAGTAAAATTTTTAAATATTTTTTGTTAAAATCTGCATTTTTTTATCTTCTTACAGTGATATTTTTAGGATGATTCATGTTTTAGATCCAGAGAAACAATTTTTTGAAGATGGAACTGCAATCTCAGAATACAGACTAAGAAATGTGAGATTTGAGAAACCCCCAAGAATTGGACCCCCCATATCTCACAAACCATGAGGTCTAGGGAGGAAAAATTTCTGATGGAATCATTTCATGATAGAATTAGTGTGTACACAAAGTTTCATCCAAATCCCTGTCGGTCGGGTTACAAATGGGGGAAAAATTGTTTGAATTGATATGGAATGACCCTTAAGTGATGTAGAAAATTTATTCTTTTTGTTCGCTCTTGGCCCAAAGTTTCCCCGATATGTCGAAATTACCCTGATTGACTATATATTTGTTTTCCTTTTCGATATGTATTTATTTTTTTCCAAATTCCTACATGTCCAAGGTACGCTCACTTCAAGGTCACTGTACCAGAATTTTTGCAAAGTAATATTTGCCTTATTTAATGAAAGCAAAGTCTTTCTTCACGTATCGTAACCAGAACTATATGAAATTACTGTTACTAAATTATCTAAAATCGCCTGAATTCCCTGATTCGTATAACCCAGTTGTCATCTGAATTGAATCGATCATTTCAAAAACCATATAAGGCTGATTCCGTGAAAACTTGCCATGTCTGTCACACACAACGATTTTTGGCTACCAGTATTTTAAAACGTAAAAATGTGACTAATATTATCGGAGATATCTCATCAGTTGGATAGGGCGAAGGAAACTTTTCGCAAAAAACGGTGGCAAACAAGTATAGAGATTTTTAGCTGTGTGACAGACATGACAAATTTTCATGGAATTAACCATAAGTCACAGAATCAGAACTTTTAATAATTAAAAAAAAATCACAAACATATGAATTTTCATGGATTTTGTGGGGCTCATTATAGAGTTTGAACTTCAATAATTGTACATATCGAATGATTTTTTTTAAATTCATGAATAATAAAATTAATAATAACAGAAACATTGTTACTGACTTATGCTGTGTTATCAAGAAATGAGGTTAGAGGATATTTCATTTGAACAAAACTGATTCATATTTGTACAAAACATATTAATCGTTAATTAACACATTAATTAATTATTCTAAAATTAATGAAGTTGACACTTATACGGAAACATTTTTATGTTTTTATAAAATTTTCTTGCGTAATCATACTTTTCATTATTCATAATTTAATTATCTTTAACAAATGAAGTTGTCCAGCTAAACATGTTCTGATAAAATGGCACATGCTCTTCCAGAATGCTATTCTAAACTATTAACACTTTCGATAATAGGCTGTGACTGACGGAAGGGGAACAGGAGTTTAAAGTTTTTTTTTCATAAGTTAAATAAATCTTTAACGATCCGTCAATAAATTCCTCAGCTATGAATTACCTTCTTTATGAGAAGGTCACTGACTTACTTCGTTTAAATAATGAATGAAAGTTTAAAGATACAGTTTAAAAAGTAAGGAAGACACTAACTTACATGGTTATTATTCATATGATAGCTTTACCTTTAAGAAAGCATTTGCGGCAAAAAAAAGTATATTCAGAAAAATCTTGACTTACGTGGTTTTTGAAATGCCTGATTCAATTATAACCATAGCTGCCAACTTTTACGCATTTTTGCTATCACTAAAATTGTACAGAGGTTTACCATTTGTTTAATCATAAGATAGCGACAATTAAATAAGAAAATATTTACTATAGCATTTTTGAGGTCGGAGAAATGCGTAAAAGTTGGCAGCTATGATTATAACATAAAAAGTTCACCCAAAATCACATAATTGTTGAACTTAATTTTTTTTTTTTTAAATAGTTTTATATTTTGTATAAAATCGCCAAGTAACAGAATACGCATTGTTTAAAAAATTATTATATAAATAATTTCAATAAGTTCAACAGTACATTAGAAATTTAAAGAAATTCATTCATATCATGTTTCATTTTTAAATTTATAATAAAGGTTGTGCCAATTGATGCTCTAAAACTATAGTTTATTGAAATGAAACTAATAGATGCTTCTAATAATCGTGATTTATGCTTTTTTGGGACAAATTAAGTATGTTGAAAATGTTAATGCTCAATGTCTTTCAAATCTTAAACGATTTGCACTACTTAAAAGATTCATTAATAAAAAATAAATAAGATCAAGACATTATGGTAGACTCACAATAAGCGAAAAAATTGGGTAGAAATACGAAGTGAAGGGAATTCACAAAATTACGTATATATTGATACTATAAACTCAAACACTATTATCATTCAATTAATTTTTATATTCATAAAACATGCTATAAGTACGTATTAGAAAAAATTACTAATTTTGCATAGCATAAATTGAAAACGTAAGGTTTCTGTATCTGTATAACTAAAGAATATTAAGACAATGCTAGACATTTTTTCACATATAAGTTAATGTTTGTTTTATAAAAATATAACGCCTGTATTACGATCAATATAAAAAAAATCTGAGTACTGCAAAAACAAAAGTATATTGGTAATAACTTGGCAATACAGCTAAAAACTTTACAGCAATACAGCTAACAGAATTTGCAATAAATCACAGAATTTGATCCCAAAATTTGTCAAAGGAAATTTTGTTTGAATAAACAAAAAAAAAAAAACAAAAAAAAAATATTGTTAATGTTTTTTTCCTTGGTTTTTTTTTTTTTTTCAATTTTTTTTTTGTCTGCAATTGTCATCCGAAATGCATAATAACATAGTAATAACGCCATTAATCGGTCTCAATTTTAAAAGTTTTTTATCCAAAAATTGTGTTAATCCTTTATAGTTATATAAATCAATTAAACAAAATTACGTGAGAGAGTTATGACAACTGCACACCAATTTAAATTTTGCAAAAAAAAAAAAAAAAAAAAAAAAAAAAAAGGTTGGAATAACACACTGAAAATACAAGACTTCAGTAAGACTCAAATAAAATTGATGAAATAGCGTTAAAATTTTATAAGATTGTTAACAATATTTTGTTTTGCCAGAGCAACAAAATGATTTTTTACTTTAACTAAAAAAGTCGCTCAAAACAATCAAACTGTACTCATCAAAATTTGTTTTGTAGTTTTAATCAATTCCTTTTTTTCTGGGTGTGAAATTTTCTATTAAATTTTAGTGGTGAGAAAAATCCGTTTGCAGAAATATTGCTGGTACAAATTTCCAATATTCAATATACAGGGTGGTCATAAAAAAACTTTGCCGATATATGGAGCTCTAGCGGACAGTCTGTTCAACCGATCGAGGTGAAATTTCAGATATAGCTATTCAGCGGTATGAGCTCGAGATTCTGTGGACGGCAAGAAAATGGCGCTCACGATTACGGTTATAGTTACTGAAACTCGAAATTTTACAACGGCAACATCCATTTTTTTTTCATCGCAAAACGCTCAGCGCATGCGAAAACCCTAAAGAGCATTGGAACCATACGTGTATCGCAAGAAACGGACACGTTATGCACGCACAAAAATCTGTTCTGCGAATTCCCCCCTCCCTCCATAAAACAACACGATGGAGACGCACGGAGGAAATTTGCATATGTCACAGAGTCAGTACACTAATCTCTGATTGCAAAACAGATAGGAGAAAAGGAAACTTTTTTATTACACATTTCCCACATGGGTGCAATCACAGACAATTACGCATGGCATGGTGGCGACTGTGGACAATACAGACCAAAGTTACATCGCATGAGGGATATTTGCAATCTCACGTTTGATAGAATCTTTCAAATCCGGCAAAGTTTGCGGATTGCACATGCACACTCTAGATAAAAGATATCCCCAAAACCTGAAATTCATAGGAGTGAAGTCGAGGGATCGCGGCATTGACGTTACCAGTTAAGGTGAAATGTGCCTCGTCCGTTCATAATATGCGAAAAGGCCGATCGTTATCTGCATCATATAGGATAAGAAATTCTTTAAAAAGTCTATATGTTGTTGATGGTCTCTCACTTCCAACATCTGAGCGCGCTGGTACCGGTAAGGAAACATGCGGATTAAAGAGCGCATTGACTTTAAGACCACTGATTTCGGTATATCAAAAACACGAGATGCACCTTTTGTAGTTTGCATGCGTCTTCTGGTCACTATGTGACGCACTTCCATAACAGTATCCTCAGGAACAGTTGGTCTTTCGAATCGCGGACTATCACAGGTGCAGCCAGTTTCTTTGAATAGCATTACTAAATCTCGAAGAGCTTGTGAAATGCATAGGCCACGTATTTGGCGATGGTTTCGACGGTAAACGCGCTAGGTTTTCGAGCATTCATCTCATTTTGATAATAGTTTTACCAACTCACCACTAACGAAGTCATTTTGTTGGCCTCTGTGACCTCCGACTGAAGAACTAACATTCCCACCCCACTTTTTATCCGTTTTCTACCTTGACTATCTGGCAAACGACGTTCCGTGATTGGTATATTGTCTCTGTCATATTCAAATTTTCATATTCAAATTCATTCGTGCGCGTTGGTCGTGTTTTTTTTTTTTTTTTTTTTTTTTTTTTTTTTTTTTTTTTGGGGGGGGGGGGCGTTCGTAGAGCTGATTTTGTGCGAGCATAACGCGTCCGTTTAAAAAGTAGCCCACTGGCAACACTGTTTTAATACAGAAATTGTTATTTTATTTAATTGGAACATTTGCGCGATTTTTATGAACGTCATTTTCTCTAAGGTAATAGTGGTATGCAAAAAGCCGGAGACTTGGCAGCTCTAAACAATATTTTGAGGCGTCGCATTATGTAGGGAAAATTTCACTGTTACTACCACTATTTTGAAAATAACATCGTCATCGTTTCTTTTTCATAGCATATGTTAAATAAAATGTTCATGAAGATTACTGATAAAAGGTTCTGGTAGAACCGGTAATTTTTTTTCCTTCGTAATATGATCCCGGTAGTTTTGATATTCTTATTTCCGACATTTTGGACAAATATTAAGAGGCTTTTTTTATTAAATCTTTTTCGTTAGAATAGGTTATTACTTACTCGCTAACAATAGAGATAGTTCATAAAAAGCCTTCACCGTGCTTTTCATTTCGTCATTTCTCTTCTTGAACAAGGATTGTTGGCTGGATAAAATTTATTTTATTGATAAATTCCATTCTCAAAAGTGATTCAATAGGATTTTGGCTATCTTAATCAGTTTACAATTGTATAAAGTTCGTACTCATCATGGAATTAAAGAGGAATTTAGGTGTTTTAGTAAAATACATGCTCGTTATAGCTGAAGATAGATTTTTTTCATTAAATAAGGCAAACATCATTTTACAAAAATTCTGATAGTGTTTTTGAAAGACCCTAAAATTGACGAACTCTGTTGTGTAAAATGTCGGTCTACATTAATTTTTTTCGCGACTGCTACATAAGTTCCACATATCGAACAAACACATTTGGAAGTATTTTGATTCGTAAACAAAAATTTTTTTCCCAAACAGTTTCTAAATCACGAAATGCAATATACTTTTCATATTCTTTTTTCAACGTCGAAGATTTATTCATGGACACAGTGAAAATAACAGTTTTAAAATAAATGCACTGTTAAATATTTGCAGCATTCTGTCCAGTCATTTGATCATTTTATGAAAAAAAACGGTTTCATAATCATAATTTAACAATATTTTGACCATAAATTGTAAAATAATATGGCCAGAATAGTATAAAATGACTGTTATAAAACTGTTTTTTTAAACGTTCAAACCACATATCAGAATGCTGCAAATTTCTAACAGTGTACCTTCGACGCTAGAATCTAAAAAGTTTTAAAGAAGCATAAATGCCTTGCTGGGCAGTTCTACTTGCTTCCAGCTAAAGTACTGTTACCCATTTTTGCATGGAGAAAAATGGATTTTACCGTTTGCCGTTCATTGACTCATGAGTATGGAAGGAGTCTCGTCATCTGATCAAGGCTCTAAATTATGAGACCATCTTGCGAAGCCATTTACAGTTCAAACAACAGGATGTACCATTAATTAACAGGCGAAACAAAGTATGCTCAATGACAAGCAAGTACTGCAGAAATGATAGCATGCGTAGCAAAGAAATCAGGTTTATTGCCGCTACGCGGCAATTAGGCGGTCGGCCGCCCCGATACCAGGTATCTAACCCGTTAAGCTGAGATAACTCGGCAGGTAGGGGCCTGGCCATCGGTTAGAAAGAAAGAAAGAGTATGGAAGGAGTACAGTGAAATGAAAACGGAATGATAAAGGATGTGGAATGAACACCAATCTAGAATCTACCAGGTTTAATTGATAACTTATACCAGTAACTTGGATGTTTACCAACACATCATGCTGTAGTTAAACCATAGTGGGAGGTGAGGTAGAAGCTCTGGATAGCACTATTTAAAAAAATATATTTTGCAATTGATCTAACTGAACAATTGTTATCTATAAAAGAAGACAAAACAACTTTGTAATATTTGTGGTATCAAAGCATCAGGACCCCCACTATGGCCACATCACTATTGCCATATCGTAGAAAACAGAACTCTCGCCATGTTTTTGCACAAAATCATTTAGCTAAATGAAATTTTATTAAAAAATTAGTAAATAAATAAACATTATTTCATTACACAAAAGTCAACATGTCTTTCTATCAAGATAGTTATTCATGCCCTAATATACGAAAACGTTAATGTCTTACAGTTAAAGGATACGTTATTTCTCATTATTCTCCCTTCATTGATATGCAGTAAAATTATAAATAATAATGGGAATTTATGTACTCCTTTTGTAATTTTCAGGTATTTTCATCTTTCGATGTGAGATCAAATTAATACTAATTTCATTATGAATACAGCACTGATTGTCTCTAAGGCTAATTTTCTTACATTTGCATGAAAATCAATGAAAAGATTTTTATTAACCGCAAAGAAAACTGATAGTCACTAGAATCCGTTAAGTATGCATACATTTAAATTAATAGTTTTTCCAGGTTTTACCATGCGTATTTCTTTTGCAGAATAAAATCTAAAGTAAGCCGTAAAGCGCAGATAAATAAAATAGTCTTTATTCGGAAAGTAATATACTGTTTCTGGTAACAAGAATGAATGTATTAGAAACATCTTTTGAAGCGAAAAAGCAAAAAAATTTTGCAGAAGAAGGGGAACGGTATGGATAATAATAAAAAATGTTTAAATATTCGTCTTCTAAAATCCCAGATGTCTGAGTTTAAATAAGGTGAAAAATTCTTTTAACATACATAGGAATTCAATCCCCCTAACCCTTAATGCCACTCAAACCTTTAAAGTATGTGCCTACCTTTGGAAGACTTTTTTTTGAAAAATATGAAATCTTTTGCACACACATGTGTTTTTAGTTAAAGAAATTCAAATACATTTTTAATGGAATTTTAATTAACGTTGCAAATTTAAGCCAAATTTTAGCAAAGAATGACGTTTTTGCCAAAAGATATACAATGAAACCTTTTCAATATTCTCCAGTAGTTGATACGCCTCTAGTAGTCGAAAAAATTTTTTAAATATGCACCCTAAATTTGCACCCTTTCCAGTTCAAATGAATTTTATACGTTTCACAAGACATAATATTTTTATTTAGAATGTTGGTCACCTGTTGTCATACAGTTTTTAGCTGCCTTGTGTAAGAGAAGCCATGTTATGATTTTTAATTTGAAATTTTAAAATTTTAGTTTTTTATTGGTTAGAGATAATTTTAAGGTAAGTTAAAACTATCTTCTTCCATATTGCTTATTCCAACTAATATTTTTTTTTATAAAAATTTATGTTAATCACAGCTCAAGAATGATATTTTAAATATGAATTTTTTTAGATTTTCCATTAATTTTTTTAGGAGTTAAAATTTGACTAATCAACTTCTGGTCTTATTTAATAAGCAAATTCCAGAACTGATCCGTTATTGGTTTCGAAGACTCTGGATATTGAACAATGTATCAACTCCTGGCTAAAAACATGCGTAGCCATTAGTTGATCATTTTTTAATTTCTTTGTTTACGAAGCCATTATTGCTTATGTTTAGAATTCGAGCATGTCGTCATCAAGTATGGAGGAAAATATTTTCCAGGGAAAACATTGCAAATGGAAGGAGTAGAAGCAACGGTGGCTACCATGGTGGCATGTGGGCGCATATACTATAGAAGTAGTCTTTTTAGCTTTCTTCTATCTTTACAAGAATAAATTTTTGGATTCATAAAAAAAATTTGCTTCCTGTATTCGATGGATTTATAGATTTTAGAAGGTCCTGAACACGATTTGATGATTTTTAGAAAATGTCTGTCAGTGAGTCTGTCACTCCATCACCATATGTCTCTGTGACTCGGTATGTGACTTAAATTTTGTGGCATCAAAATATCAAAACTAAAGCAAAAACTAAAGCTATATCAAAACTAAAGCATGGAATTTTACAAAACATTAGATTTAGTTAGACTTTGATATAAACTGGACCTGATGAGATTTGGTATACATCATTCAATAGGTGGCATTGTTATTCTGCACTATTCATGATTTCCACAATAGCTCTACCTCAAGAACTAATGCGCGGTTTTTCATAAACCTTTAGATTCAGTTAGTCCTTCATATAACTGGGTGATGATTACTTTGTGGTATAAATCGAATAACAGGTGGCGCTCTTATGCTGAATTGTTCATGATTATTGCAATAGCTCAATCTCCAGAATAAATGCACGAATTTTCATCAAACTTCGCATTCTGCTACCTGATATAGATTAGTATAGCTTAATTTTTTGGTGTAAATAGCCCTCTAGGTGGCGTGGTTATTCTGCATTTTTCATATTTCGGTATAGCTGTGTCTAAAAAATTAATGCAAGAATTTTCATCAACTTTCAGATTCAGATAGACCTTGATAAAAATTTGACCTGATTTGTTTTTGATGTACATTACCCAAAATGTTGTGCTATTAAGTAGAATAAAATTATACAAATAACTACTTAAAAGGTGTTGTAAAAATATGGATATTATTTATTTATTTTACCTGAGATCTTTCGAATTCCCACGCTTTCGTTATCAAAGGAACATAAAAGAAGATAATTGATTAGAAATAGGAAACATCAAAACAAAACAAAAACAATAAAACAGTCCGCGTGTATAAACAGTCACGATGAATTTATCGAAACACCAAGGATGTACCACAGTGTAGGAATATTATATGAAATGACGTCATTACATCAATTCATCGAAACATCCTTGGTGTTTCGATTAATTCATCGTGACTTTATACACGCGGACTGTTTTTTGTTTTTGTTTTGTTTTGATGTTTTCTATTTCTAATCAATTATCTTCTTTTATGTTCCTTTGATATTGAATGCGTGGGCATTCGAAACATCTCAGGTAAAATAAATAAATAATATCTGTATTTTTACAACACCTTTTAAGTAGTTATTTGTATAATTTGATTTAATAACAAGGTGTAAATTTCCATCAAAGACACTTGAATATTAAGTAGAATTTTTTAATACTTCCGCACTACGTCTATCTCAGAAACAAATGCACAGAATTTAATCAAACTATAGATTCAGTTAGAAGCTAATATATGTTGTTGCAGACTAGATTTTAGTGTAAATAACCTAACCGATGGCACTGCTATGCTGGATTTTCAGGAAGTACTAATATGTATGCGCAGTAGCGGCTCGTCAGGGAGTGCTGCATCCGATTTTTCACACCACTAAAATTTAACAGAATCTTTCATATTACTTATTCGACAAACTTTGTTGATTAAATAAAACTGAAATAACCATACAATTTTAGTGGTGTGAATGAATTGATGCATCACCCCCTGACCAGCCACTACTGTGTATGCGATTGAAGAAAGTATTGAGCTTGCCACATCCGACTAGTTTATAAGTGCAAGGTTCGCACACTCCTTGGAATTTCCAAGGACTCTGGCACCACTATTAAAAATAAGAAAATTTACGTTTAATTTTTAAACCGCAACATTCGCAATCCCCATCTTCATTCACAGATTTTACGATATTTTTCTGCAGTGAAACACTGAAAATATTCTTAACATTTTGTAATAAAACTGTGCGAACCCTGTAAGTGAGATCAAGTTATTTCCTACTTAAAACACACAAAAAACAGTAGAACAAGAAATATTTTTTCTGTACCTGAATAAGCGTTTCAATATTGCTAAATAGTTTTAAGCAAATTGCATTTTTTTTTTTTTTTACTTTTATTCGTTTCTTTAAAATGTGTTTATTATTCTCAAATTGTTTAATTTTTACTTTCTTCTACCTTTACAAGAAGAAAGTATTAGATTTATGAAAATTATCGACTTCCGGTTTTCGACGGATTTATACATTTTAGAAGGTCCAGAACAAGATTTGATAGTTTTTAGAAAATGTCTGCCTGTGAGTCTGTCTGTCACTCTGTCACACATTCACTCTGAGAGTCTGCACGTGACAAAAATTTCGTGGGCGCTGTATCTCAAGAACGAATGCATGGAATTTTACAAAACTTTAAATTCTGTTATTTTTGATATAAACTACAGCTGATAAGTTTTTGTGTGTGTATCTCTCAACAGGTAGAGCTGTATGTTGCATTATTTACAATTTTCACAATGGCTGTCTCATGAACTAATGCACTGATTTTCATAAAATTTCAGATTAAGATTGTACATGGTTTGATATAATTTAGTGTCGATTACTTTCTGATGCAAATCGCTCAAGAGGTGGCGCTGCTGTGATGCATTATTCATGATTATAATAGATCGCAATAGATCTATTTTAAGAGCTAATGCTCGAACTTTCCTCAAACTTCCGATTCACACAGTTTCTTATACGTATTAGTGTTGTTTAGCTTTTGGTATAAATCACCCAACAGATGACGCTGTTTGCTGCATTTTTCACGATTTCACAATAGCTTTAACGGAAGAACTAATGCATGGATTTCATCAAATTTCATATAGAGTTATTATCCGATAAGCATTGAAACTAATTAGTTCTTGTTGTGCCACAGAGAACATGTGGCGATGTTATGCAGGATTTTTAAAGATTTTTTAAATGGATCTATCTCAGAAAATGATGCATAAGTTTTCAAGAAACTTCAGATTCAGTTAGAAGTTGACATAAGTTGTTGCTGACTAGATTTTTGTGCAAATCACCTAGCCATGGTACTGCTATGATCAATTTTTCAGGAAGCATTAACATGTATGCTATAGATAAACGTTTTGGGATTGCCGCATCTGACTCTTTTCTATTTGCATTGAAAACGAGTTGGTAGTGGCAATCTTAAAACTTTCTTATATCGCATACATGTTAATACTTGCAGCATAGCGGTGCCGCCGGTTGGGTGATTTACACCAAAATCTTGTCAACAACATCTTATGTTAGCTTCTAATTGAATTTGAAGTTTGAAGAAAATCCGTGCATTAGATTCTGAGATAGAGCTAATGCGGAAATATTAAAAAAATGTATAATAGCACCATTTGTTGGGTAATGTACACCA
This sequence comes from Maratus speculifer, assembly GCA_964019185.1. Lineage (NCBI taxonomy): Eukaryota > Metazoa > Arthropoda > Arachnida > Araneae > Salticidae > Maratus > Maratus speculifer. Next base: position 50,144,862 of record OZ025293.1, read on the forward strand.
AAAACAAATCAGGACAAAATTTTACAAGCGCTATCTAGATCTGAAGTTTGATGGAAACCTATGCATTAGTGCTTTTAATACAGCTATTACAAAATGTGAAAAATACAGCAATACTGCGCCACCTGTTTAAGCGATCGACACCAAAAACTAATCTATGTCAGGGACTAACTGAATCTGAAGATTGGTGAAATTTCGTGCACCTGTTTTTGAGATAAAGGAATTGCAATAATCATGAATAATGCAGCATAGCAGAACCACATGTGGATTGATTTACCGCAAAAAGTAATCAGCTCCAAATTATATCAAGGACTAACTGAATCTAAAGTTTTATGAAACTCCTTACATTGGTTCTTGAGAGAGAGCTATTGTGAAAATCGTGAATAACGCAGAATAACAGCGCCATCTGTTGAGTGATATACACTAAATATTAATCACCTCCAGTTTATATTAAAGTCTAACTGAATCTAAAGTTTCGTGAAATTCCGTGCTTTATTTTTTGAGATAGAGTGACTAGAAAATTTTTGTCACATACAGAGTGATAGACTCACAGATAGAAATTTTCTAAAAATCATCAAATCGTGTTGAGAACATTCTAAAACGCATAAATTAATCGAAAACCGGAAGTCCAAATTTTTCACGAATCCAGTAATTTTTATGCAAAAATAGAAAAAAGTAAAAGGATCAAAATGACCGGTGATCAACTATTGGAATGAAATTGATCAAAAAATCTGGATTCGCCTTATCAACTACTAGGGAAATGGTAATTGAAAAAACTGATTTGTTTATAATTTTGTTACTAATTCTTATAAAATATTAAAATGCATGAGAGATATCTTAAAATAACTTTCAAATCGATTTAAAGTTAGATTCTCGGTTCTTCCTATGATGAGTGTAGTTTCTTAGCTACCAAAGCTCTACCAATTGTGCTATGCTGGACAATCCCTACGAACACAGTTCACTTCACACACAGAACCGCTGTGTCCACCATTGCCTAGATAGCTCCCTTTGTACAGAGTTAGCAGATTGAGCCAAATTTCTGAACTCAAATCCAGGTACTGCGCTCTTTTTTACTCCCGTTGGGAAAATTACATGCAATATGATTTCTTTGTGAATCAGAATGATTGAGTTCTAATCATGTTCTAATCATGTCTAATCGTGTTATCCTTATCAAAGAAGCAAAAATAATACTATTAATTATTCTGGAAAATTATTTCTCATTCAAATCTCAAATGCATCCGGTTTACGTTCTTAAAAATGTCTTAAAATTAAATACTATCATTAAAAAAAGAGAATACAATGATTTTTAGATCGCAATCTTTACTTTAGCTAATTTAATTACTTACAAATGAATGCATAATTAATACATTTTTTAGCCAATTAATTTTCATTTGTGTATTCAACATTACAATGCTCTTTCGACAATACAATTAGAGGTAATGATAAGTTTTATATAAAACAAACAATACATGAAAATATTTAATGATTATTAATGAATAAGTATGTAGACAAATCCATGAATACAATCCATACTAATTATTATCCAAAAATGATTTGTAAAAACCTTAAATATAGTAGCTTTAACCAGTCTTGAAAGTCGGCTACCTTTTTTTAATTTAAACTTCTTGATTGGCACCATTTTTTAATGGTAAAATTCGCCTTATTTAATGGCATATTAATTAAGGCGAAAACAGGGGAAAATTTACCTTTTCAGAAAAGTGTAAATCTTAATTCTAATCAAGAAATCTTAATTTTAAATAATTACCCCACTGGCAACAGTGGCTTTAACCCTCTCAGGGGCAAGTCACTTCTATTCGTAAAACACCAGAAATTAAAAAGAATTTTATTCTAAAGTAAGCAAAGTTTTGTTTCTTTTGTTCACGAATTTGAGAAATTGATCACTCGCCGGGCACCCACCAAATTTGTAGGGCTCCCAAATGGTACGCGAACTGAACATCAATATTTTTTACAAAAAATTGCATGATAGCTTACTTCAGAATTTGAGCTAAAATTGACTTCCAAAGGGGGTTTCTTGGCAATTTGCAAGAAAATTTTAAAAGGGAAATTTCTCTAAGAAAATTCTGATGTTCGGTTGACGGACCATTTGGGAGCCCTGAATTTGGCATAGGTGTTTTATCCCTGGTGGAAAATCTCCTCAACCAACCATACAACAAAAAGATGAAATTTAAAAGTATAATACACTATATTGCCATTGATTATTGGACACTTGCGATTTTAGACATTTTACTAAATATCTAGAAATATACATGAGGAATCATCTCGAAACTCTTAGTGTATAAATATAATAGTATATGCCATACATCGCCGTGAATATTTTTTACCGAAACTCCATAGGGGACCGTCAACAAATTAAAAAAGAATGAATATCTTTTGAATAACCCTGTCAAAACTAATGTAGCAAAAGCGCTCAAACTCTAGATTATGATTGAATGCCTTATTGTAATACGCCTTGTTCATTTTTATGCAAATAGCATGCATACTCGCAGAGTAATTAAGGTTTTTATAAAAATGGTCCCAAATTTTTCCAAGTTTTTTTCCTCATAATTTTCAGAGTTCTTAATATAAAATAATATTTTTTTCAGAAAATATGACAAACAACATTGCACACAGTACCTTGTAATCAGAATTAAAAAATAATGAAAATTTTGTAAAAAATGAGTAGGTTTACCAAATAATTTTTTACTGCGCATGCGTCAACGATATCAAAATTTCATTTGCACATTATGTTAGTTAAATGTATAGAGCAACTTTTCTGAAAGTCACAAAATCATAACTTGAAAATTCTGAAAATAATCGTCAATTGAATTAGTTGAAAATCCGTTATTCTCAAAATGAAGCAAAAACAAGAGGGGTTGTATCCATATATTCATTGATTAGTGTCAATATAGAATACACAATACGGGATGTACTACTACAATTGGATAAAATCCCTCATTTTTTTTGCTTCATTTTGGAAACAACGGATTATGTCCTTTTTCTATAGACGATTACTTTCAGAATTTTCAAACTATGATTTTGAGACTTTTACACAAGTTGCTCTATACATTTAGCTAACATAATATGCAAATGAAATTTTGATATCTTTAACGCATGCGCAGTAAAAAAATATTTAGTAAACCTACTCATTTTTCATACAATTTTTATTATTTTTTAATTCTGATTACAGGGTACTGTCTGCAATGTTGTTTGTCTTATTTTCTGAAAAAAATATTATTTTATATTAAGAATTCTGAAAATTATAAGGAAAAAACTTGGAAAAATTTGGGACCATTTTTATAAAAACCTTAATTACTCTGCGAGTATGCATGCTATTTGCATAAAAATGAACACAGTGTATTACAATAAGGCATTCAATCATAATCTAGAGTTTCAGCACTTTTGCTACATTAATTTGGACAGGGTTATTCAAAAGATATTCATTCTTTTTTAATTTCTTGACGGTCCCCTATGGAGTTTAGGTAAAAAATCTTCACGGCGATGTATGGCGTATACAATTATGTTTATACACTAAGAGTTTCGAGATGATTCCTCATGTATTTTTCTAGATATTTAGTAAAATGTCTAAAATCGCAAGTGTCCAATAATCAATGGCAATATAGTGTATTTGGTAAAATGATATAATTAAAATAGAGTATATAAGTCTAACATTTCACACTGAATGTGTTATAGAGTCAATTCAGCACGGTGTCATCACAGTTCAAAATACTGTCAAAACTTATACTGTATAAACGAAAAATTATTATTTAAATCATTGTAGATTCCACACAACTTTTTATAATTTGACTTCAATTTGTTCACGTACTTAATAAAAAGGAAATGTTCATTCCAACATTCCATTGCTAATGTGGCATTTAGGAATAAAAAACAGGTGGTCCAAAAATGAACAACCGCTCTTAAAGTGGTTAAACCTTTGAACTCGGGTGGAAGAATTTTTTCTCATTTAATTTTAATCTCCAAATATCACATTTACTCCGGAATATCCTGGGAGCCCTGTGTTGTGTACAGGATTGCCAGTTAGACTTCCAATATTAATTCACAATTTCCAAATCATACAGGAAATTTAAACAAAATACTTTATGTGATAGCTAAACGTCTCTCCTTAAAAAAATATAAAATACATATCCTTATTTTTAGTATAAACAGTAAATTTCTCATTAAAACTGGAGGTCAAATTGGCAACCTTGTTGGGGTAAATCTCAAAAGTTGCAGTCAGTACTGCTAGTTTTCGAAATGTCACATTCGTGATGGCCTTAAAATTTGAAAAAAAATCTGTACATTATGCAATTACAGAATTTCTGTCAGTAAGTTAAGCAAAATGTACTTCTTTTTTAATTTCAGGCTCGAATTTGGATTTTGAGAATATAAATGGAAGCTAAACATGTAACACTCGTTTCACTGTTCTAGGAATAGTGGTTGTGAAATACAAATAGACAAACAGATTTCGATATGATACATAATTATTCATGCTAGTTCTATTATCGTAAAATAAATTTTGTTTGTAGTACTTTTTCTGTTGTATTCATAATATAACCAAGGTTCGCACACTCCTTGGAATTTCCAAGGACTCTGGCACCACTATTAAAAATAAGAAAATTTACGTTTAATTTTTAAACCGCAACATTCGCAATCCCCATCTTCATTCACAGATTTTACGATATTTTTCTGCAGTGAAACACTTTGAAAATATTCTTAACATTTTGTGGTAAAAATGTGCGAACCCTGTATAACGTTTTACGCTGTACAATGCATACTAAAATAAGTTACTTTACGTAAACACATTGAATTTATGAAAAGTTTTTAAAGTTATTTAAAAAATAGTCAATAGAGATTTGCAAAATTGAAAAGAAACTCTTTAAGTAAATATCTTTCACTCTTTAAACTTTGAATAAAAATAAAACCCTTTTAAACAAAATTGAAAGACCTATATAATACATAAATTTACATTATATGTTATATGACCATTGAGAGTGGATTTACATTATGTGTTATTCGACCTTTAAGGTTGGATTTCTCCTTTGGGCTACAATAATAACTGAACAATTCGCTATTAAATAATATTATAGATAATACGAATACACAGACAATGTTTTTCACATTGAATCTTAGGAATGCATTAAAATAAATATTGAAAATAAAAACTATCATCGCTTTCATTTCCGCAACCTATTTTTGGCTACGTTTTCAATATATTTCGAAATGCCTCCCTAAATTTGTACAGTATTTGTATTATTTAAAAAATAGTCAATAGAGATTTGCAAAATTGAAAAGAAACTCTTTAAGTAAATATCTTTCACTCTTTAAACTTTGAATAAAAATAAAACCCTTTTAAACAAAATTGAAAGACCTATATAATACATAAATTTACATTATATGTTATATGACCATTGAGAGTGGATTTACATTATGTGTTATTCGACCTTTACGGTTGGATTTCTCCTTTGGGCTACAATAATAACTGAACAATTCGCTATTAAATAATATTATAGATAATACGAATACACAGAGAATGTTTTTCACATTGAATCTTAGGAATGCATTAAAATAAATATTGAAAATAAAAACTATCATCGCTTTCATTTCCGCAACCTATTTTTGGCTAAGTTTTCAATATATTTCGAAATGCCTCCCTAAATTTGTACAGAGTGGTTAGTTATTAACGTCAGGTGTTCAGAGCCCTCTAGCAACTAAAGTTTCGGGCGAAACATAACCAAATTTGATCAGCATACATAGTAGACCATGGGATTTCGAATTCTTAAGAAAAATAAAGAAAATAAAAATTTTAAAAAATCGCCACTAGGACCAACTTTAGCTAAAATGCGACTAAAATGCATTTAATTTGCATAGAATAAGCAATTTTGGCGCACCAAAAGTGTATTAGTGTAAATGTTGAATGATTAAATGGCAAAAAATACAGTACAGATCAATTTTATACTGCTGGAATACTCCCCGAGCGCTGATGGTACCTGCACATTTTTCATCTCTTGTTCGACAATAGCAGTTACAACTTCGTCAACTTGTTATTGACTAGTCACTTTGCGTCCTAGGCCTTGTTGCCGCATAGTTTCAATTCGATCAATCATCTTTTGTAAATTTGTTATGCTCATCGATTCTTTTGGCAAATCCTGTAATCGGTAAAATCCAGGACGAGCATCATTGCAATTCTCGTTCTGTTTATAACACAGCTTGACTAGCAAAGTATGGTGGGAGTTGATAATAATGAGAATTCTCCCAGCCTTTCCTTTTATACGCATGATTGCTATACACAACTGATTTTATGCAAATTAATGCATTTTAGTCGGTAAACAACGCTAAAATTGCCCCTAGTGGCGATTTTTATTTTAATTTTTTTAAGAACTCGAAACCCCATGGTCTACTATGTATGCTGATCAAATTTAGTTATGTTTTGACCAAAAATTTACTTGCTAGAGGGCTCTAAACACCGGACGTTAATAACTAACCACCCTTTATTATTGACATAGGTATCTATCAACCCTCTGGAACACAAACCGCCCGAGACCGCCCGAAATATTTTGAGATATCTAATTTCGTATATTTTAATTCCCACCAGAAAATTAAAACAGCAATCTTTGCTTTAATTAATGACAGAACATTCCATATTTAAATAAAACGAAATCAGCCATTAAATTTTTCTGGTGTAAAATCAGATTTTCTGAGCTACATAATTTCTAGAACGTATACTATCACTGGAATTAAAAGGTTAACACTTGTAACTCCATTAAGGGTCATTATGACCCCTGCCAAATTGAAAAAAGCCGATTCGAACCAGAAATTTCTTGATGAGATTTGTTAAAACAAAGCAGCACAAAAATTGGCAAATTAAATAAGTCAAATAATTTTAAATAAAAATTCTTTTGCCAAATACTTTTTACAAAACTTTAATAAAATAACCGGCAGATCTAGAGTTAATTAAAATATTAAGTGTCTGCATATAGATCATAGATGCAACTTTTGAGAATAATCCAAATATTTCAGTTTATCGTGTAACAAATTGTATTCCTTCCTAGACACAATAAACACATGTTATTTATCAAGTATTTTTGCAATGGTTTAAAAAAAAAACCTTGAATAGTAATTTTCATGACAAAACTGAAAATACGCTGTTTATCTAAATCGCTTTTATTTTTTTTCAAAACTTGAGCTGGAAATAACTCTCGTTTTCGAACGATACAAGATTGAAACTTGAATGAAGCGTACGATGCATTAAGCTTTTGCAATGTCGCTTACTTTATGCTTTCCGTTTCAATAATGACTAAACAATTCTCTTGAAAAATAATATTATTGAAAGTAAAGAATTCAGGAGTCGTACTTGTCCGAAATTTTTAGACCAGAAAATTCTTCGGTACCAGTATTTTCTTATAGAAAATCTATTCCTAAATAAGGTGAAATTTCGTGCGCTTAATGTTAATTTATTTTTCAAATTAAAAAATGCTGATTTTTCTAAACTGTACGACCCCCTGGGAATGCATAGAAAATATCTTTGTTGTTATTCGTCGGGGATACATTAAATTAAAACTTGAAAAAAAAAAACTCGTATCTCCCTACTTTTCCATAGATTTTTTAATTCATTCTTACTTTTAACAGCTTCCCTAATTTATTGTACGTCATACGAGCAAAGGGATTTTGGTAATTATGATTAGCCGTAACACGTACGGGTATCCATATTACAATCATATTTCATTATTTTCACAAGTAAATTTTCCATTATTTAAAAAATAGCTTCCGGTGGCAGCCCTGAATTTAAGAAATTTCTGGTATAAAAACACATAATGTCCCCGAAGCGTATGTACTCTATAAAACAGTAAACCTTCAACTGTAACCGCTTTTGCAGAGATTTCATTACCACCAATAAATTTATGTAAAATTTTTATAATTTATTTTCAGCCCTATTAATCGAAACTTTCAATCAACAATAATGGCAAAAGCTGATTTTCTTTAAGTTTTTTTAGTTGCAGTAGATCCACCATATTGTAGCAACCAAGGCAAGTTCCTGTCAGTGTCAATGAAAAGATTATAATATCTGGGCAAACCGACACCAATAATTTTTTTGAACATATTTGAGAAAGAGACTTCTCATCTATAAGGCGTTTTACGACGAAATTTTGTATTTAAGTTTACTAGTGGTAGTTTTCACTGACTTTAATCCGATCATGTTGATCAGATTAAAAACAGCAATTAATAGTTCCAAGGGCCTGATAAGTGCCAATGTAAACTTATACAAGTATAAATTTCAGAAATTTTTGCTTGTTTTACGAGAGACCATTTTGCTCATATATTTAAATAAATCGAAAACTTTTATTAAAAGTTTCTGATTAATGTATTTCGTGACGGTAATCACATTCCCTGACTTTAACAGAAGGATTGTTTTGATTGTCGCAATATCGTGTTCCACACGGCTTGACAACCACCCAAGTAAAGGGTATAGGCGAGTTTCATAGTAAAATATGCCCTTGAGTCAACCACATCGAGTCCTACATGGTTCGATAGCCCATAAAAGGAAATTCATTTCCCCCCAAGTTTTAAGTTTGTATCTCAAGATTATGGGGGCTAATGACGATAAAAGCCTCTTTTGGAAAAATGCGCATTGTGACGAAACTACTAGGCAAATTTCAACGAAAAAAATAAAGGATGTAAAAAACCACCATACGAATGTTTGACAATTCTTTCCGATTTTTTTAAGTTTTCTAACATTTTTCCTGTTTTTAAATGAACATTTTAATTAAAAATAAACTGAAATTTCTGAGTGACCACCTTAATTTTTTTACATGAAATACTATGAGACATGATGCATATTCACTATCAATTTCAACTTTCTACGTATAGTGCATCATATTAAAAAAAAAGGCAAAATCATATTCCTGCGGAATGTGGGGCGTGTCTCGGACAAATTTCACGCCTTCTTTTCAAATCTCACATATTAATTCACACGGTATTTTTAAAAGAAGGCGTGAAATTTGTCCGAGACACGCCCCACATTGCCGCCGGAATATGATTTTGCCCTTTTTTTAATATGATGCACCATACGTAGAAAGTTGAAATTGATAGCGTATATGCATCATGTGTCATAGTATTTCATGCAAAAAAATTAAGGTGGTCACTCACAAATTTCAGTTTATTTTTAATTAAAATGTACATTTAAAAACAGGAAAAATGTTAGAAAACTTGTTCTTTTGTTTAAAAAAATCTGAAAAAAATTGTCAAACATTCGCATGGGGTTTTTTTACATCCCTTATTTTTTTCATATAAATCAGTTTATTAGTTTCGCCACAATGCTCTCTTTTCCAAAACCGGCATTTAGGGCCATTACCCCCCCCCCCCCATGGCCTTGATATACAAACTTAAAACTGGGGAGAAATGAATTTCTTTTTATGGGCTATTGATCCATATAGGACTCGATGTGGTTGACTCAAGGGCATATTTTACTAGGAAACTCGGCTATACCCTTTCCACTAGTAAGAATGAATGGATACTTTTGTCTTATTAGGACAGCATGGTTTTGCAGGAATGAGATGTTTAAAGAAGGAAGAATTGTCTATTCAAATTCACTGGTGGAAATTCGCCCGGCAGCATTTAGGTCGTAGGGTTGTAGTTTCAGTTGAAGTGCTACCTTTTGATTCCTCATACGAATGAAGAGGATGTTTCAAGAACAAAAACCCAATAACATTTGTTCTTGCTAATTAATTGTTTCTTTTTAAAATATAATTTGAATTCAATGTCACAGAAACAAAATATTTTTTTTTTGAAAAAATTAAAGCTCTAGAATCTCAAAAAATAAAATTTTGAGCAGTAAGCCACTGTTTTGCACGATGTGGATTGTACCATTGTCCTGTTGAAGACTCCGCTCAGAACATCTGAGATATCACCAACTGAAAATAGATGTCGCTCTAAATACATTAATTAAAAAGCATGTTTGGCTATTAAAACGAATCGCTTCTGAAACTATCTCAGACTTACTTTTTGTCATCCACTAACTAAAGTTCGAATCTAGATCATTTGTCTCTACCATGACTTTATCAATGTAATCCACAATGACCACGCAGGCACAGAAAGTTGTACCTAAAAATAATAATCATTCAAAGACTGAAATAGTATTTTTTTAGCATGGATTTTTTATAGTCTGTGACGAAAGTTGCGGATGACGAGGCAACTGCAGCCGTATCAGAAACTAAATTGCTAAATTGGCGACAAATGTGCAAATAAAATTAAAAGAATCAGAACTGTTTACTGCTTCCTGTTTTGAAAATTATAAAGAATTTATTCAGGGTTCGCACAATTTTACCACTAAATTTTTACAGTGTTTTCAATGTAGTTCTTTGTAGAAAAAAAAAAGGCGAAAGTTGAGAATAAAGGTGGTGGGTTGAATTGCCATTCTTAAAATTTAAATCTAAATTCTCTCATTATTAATAGTGGTGTCAGAGTCCTTAAAAAATATAAGGTGCGTGCGAACCCTGTTACTTATTCCTTTGAAGGGCAACAGTATATTATTTAAAAAACGAAATTTTGCCGCAAATACAACAGGGTAAAAGAAAAATAATTTACTTTTACAGTGGTTTCGAAACTTTTATTTATTTAATATATATATTTATGTATTTGTATTATAAATAAATTCTGGTGACATTCAGTTGATACAAAAGTTTTTAAACTGAATATTTCTCTTCGTAAATGTGTTAATATATGTTTTAAGAGATATTCTGTTTTCAATGAATTTTTTTTTCATATTTTTTTCCATTTATTTCTAAAATTTAACCCTTTGATCTCTGATGGAAGAATTTTCAGCTATTTAATTTTAATCTCCAAATGTCACATTATACCAGAATATTCAACCATATTTAAAGAAAATACTTTAATGCATTTGTGTGTGTGTGTGTATGCATATCTGATGCCGAATCTTTTGTTTACATAATACTGCTTAAAACATTTAAGGATGGGCAAATTTTATTATTGTCTTTTTTTAATATTTCTCTTTTTTTATGTATTCTATAAAATTTAAATATTGCAATTAATATTCATTTCTATAGAAGGTATTCAGATTAGAGAATTTTACGTAAAAGACCTCCCACAGTTTCGATTATGGGCGAATATTTTTATATTCTGTTCTCTCCAATATTTTTAAATACATTTCGTAATATATTTTGCTTACAAATATTCAGAAGGGACGCGTAAGAGATTACCGTTAAATTTTAGAAACCAAAATTTTCTCTTACACAGGGCTGCCATAGGCGACTATCTTTATATTCCTTTGCACCAACATTTTTATGATTTAAATTTTAAAACGTGTTTCGGTTACAAATGTTGGCAAAGTGTTTGTTAAGAATTTTTAGTTAAAGAAAGTGGAGCCAGTAACAATTAAAAAATAGTCGCCGGTGGCAGCCCTATTTGAAGAGTACTGGTGTACAAAAAAAAGGCAATCTCATCCCTGTATTTATTTTGTCAGATGATTAAATTTAAATATTTTTATTATTTAATTTTCAAAGCATTCATTTTAATTACAGGACATTTTTATTTGATAAATATAGAAAATAAATAAAATAAAATAAAAATAGCTTGTAATGTTTCTAAAGATGTTGCATACGTTCAAAATGGGTTTTTAAAAAATACATTAATACTACAACATCGAAAATTTTTATTCAACCTTTATAAAAATATTTTACCCCACCAAAATTACATCAAAAACCATTCAACTTGCTTATTTAACATTGTTCTCTATGGTTTGTATTTAATTTCATTCATAAAGAAAATTTAGATTCATGGTGGCATTTACTCATATGATCGGTGTCGCAATGATACAGCCTGGACGTTCTAGTGTTAACACTAGAACCGTGATGCTACCAGCAACTCCGCGTCATTACACGAAAACTATCCGAATTTTAATCCGTCGCGTCGGCACCACTTTTCTTAAAGAAGACTTTTTTTTGAAGTTTCCTTCAAATATAAAATTTCAAAAATGCTCTGATTAAATAAGGCAAATTTTATTTTTCCTTATTAATGGTGCCCAAAACAAATTTTGCGAGGAAAGATAATGTCGTTTCAGCGGCGAAAATGCAGTTATTCACTTAACTTACTATATTGCCGCAGCGGCGACAACGGAGTGCAAAGGTAAAGGAGTAACAGGGTTACCAGCTTAGCCTCCACTTTTATTTGAAAAAAAAAAACTCGGTTTTACAGAAGAAAAGGCAAAAGATATTTTCAGATTAATCTAATGTCAAACCTTCTTGGGATTACTTAAAGTAAAAATTATCTTTCAAAAGTTTTCCTGTCTGAAATCGAACGTTCGGGATAAAAATGAAGGCCAAACTTTGAGCCCTAAGGAGTACGTTTAATTTAGTAAAAAATAACTCGTATTATAAGAATTGAATAATTCCATCTGAGCGAAAAATTTCCCAGGCCGGGAATCTAACCCAGATACTTGACTTACAAGGCCAATGCTTTACCTGTTAAGCTAACTGGGCAATAGCCGGCTGAGATTTTTCGTATTGGAAGGTAAAGCATTGGCCTTGTAAACCAAGTGTCTGGGTTCGATTCCCGGCCTGTGCAATTTTTCGCTCAGTTTGAATTATTCAATTCGTAAGATAAATTTACCAATCAGTTGATTGTGTTAAAATAATAGTATAATTCGTATTAATTTGAGGAATTTATATTCAGAATAGGAATTTTAAATCTACAATGTTTTTACACAAATTTTAAAAAAAATACATTTAATAGAAATTTTCATGGCAAAATTTAAAAAATCCTATTTATCTTAGTCCCTTTTATATTTCAAGCTTGATCAAAAATATAATATCTTTGAAACCTAAAAAATATCGAATGACCCGTATGATACACACTTTTGCATTTAATGCGATAAAGCTTTTGATAAAGTATCCCACACTCTTGTTTCTTTCGGCTTCAATAATAACAAAACTATTTCACTGATACCCTGATTCACTGATTGATGATTCACTGATTGTTACTGGAAGCCAAGATTATGAATAAAATGTTTTTCTTATTATTCATTGGAGCTACATAATAAAAACATTGGAAATATAGATGATGATTCCTGTTATACGCCACAGCCTATTTCGTTCTAGTTTTTGATGCATTTTAAAATTATATTTTATCTGTGTCGATTACTATTATGATTTTAATTATTTGTGCATTATGTCTCTGTGGCTTTATATTTAGTTACATTTTTAAGGAAAAACAAGTAAACTTTACATACTGTTTCATAAATATATTTTATAAACAAGATAATATTCTCTTATTGAAATTATGAAGCAAAGTATCATTTTTCTCGATATATATATTTTTTCTTTTTTAATAAAACATGCACATAATGTCTTTCTAATAATCTCAGTACAATTAATAAATTTCCGCTTTGAAATGATTCTCCAAATAAAAATAAAACTTCTAAAAAGAAAAGAAATATTTCGTTCCTATTCATATGTTTAACCCTTTGACGGTTAAAGCACTTCTATTCATAAAATACTAAAATGATTGAATGACACCGGAATTTAAAAACAAATTTATTTCATAATATATAAATGTTTTTTTTACGTTCTTTGTAAAATTAAAATTTTCATTTAAAAATTCCGGTGTCAGTATGGCATTTCGCAATTCAAATTACGTGTTATTCTGGGCGCGTATACGCGCTTATAACCACGAAAAGGTTAAAAGAACAATTCAAAGCGATTTTTAAGCATTACAATAAAACAATGATGCTTTATATTAGAAAGCAAATCATAAATAGCCGATAGAATTTCTAATGCAAAGTGAAACAAATATAATAAATATTTAAAGTTGTGTAGGTTCACATAGTAATTTGTTTAGTTGTTTTAACCCCTTAACTGATTTGCCCGAACGCCGTTCGGGCAAGACGAATTTGCTTATTGCATCATTTAAAGCTTTTTGACACCACTATTTTTTTAAGAAAATTTTCATATTATTGAAAGGCAGAAATATTTAGCCTAAATTTTTCGAACATTTTATTTAAATAGCTAGTATATAACCCCTGTCAAAAATGACAGGATGTTAACTAAACATTCAATTTTCGATATAGTTCAACAAATTTAAATGGACAAAACATAAAATGTACAAAAGTTTCTGTGAAATGTTTTATCAATGAATTTATAACACATCACATTCTTAATCATAATGTTACATAAGCAAAATCAAATTGAATTTCACAAATAATTTAACGATTACACTAACGATTAAAATTATGTTATTTTAAGTAATTGTTTAGGTTAATAGTACAATGGTAAGGATGAACCTGTGACCCACGATGGGTTATATAAGTCTGCAAATTTCTTAAATTTATATTTTAAAAAAATTGCAGATTTTGTCATGGATTGCAGAAAAAAAAATCATGAATTTCGACATCTTCTCTCATGGCAAAATTGCAAGTTTTATCGAGCCAGTTAAAAATTATGAATTTTGTTATATAGGTAACCAATACAATAGCTATTTATATAGGAAATTCTTAAGTTGAGAATTTTGTCAGTCACTATTTTAAAAATATTTTAAGTATCATCGATCATGCTCGCAGAAGACATGAATTTTGTCAATTGCATACAGATAAAAAATGTGAATTTCACTTATCATGCACAGAGAAAATATGAATTTCGTTGATCAAGAACATGAAATTTGTGAGATTTGTTGACTGCCTGTAGACAAATTCCAAATGTTATCGATTGAGTGCCAAAAAGTCTTGAAAAACTACCCTCCTTTTGAAATCATGTTTGTGACTTGAAAAAAAAAAAAAAAAAAATTAAAAAAAAGACAGTAAGGGCCATTATGTACATAAGTTGATGAAAAAGAGCCTCTGGATATATAAATTAATTAAAAAGGGCTGCCATGCATTATGCCATGCCAACACTACTATATAAGTTAGTTTTTTACGGTGAAGTTTTGCAGTTATATTTATAAATATAAAAAGTTTTAAATATAAAATACGACAGCATATTCATGCTTATGAATTGTATATAGCTTTTCCATGAATAAATCGAAATTATTGTAAATTTGCATATTGGCAAGCATCTATTTAATAGCAGAAGATAAATTTTAATATCTGTTGAGTAACAAAGCATTCCAGTAATAAAATAAAACTTTGATAAAAAAAAAAGGAAAGATAGCATCCAAAAATTACAGAACTTTCGGTGCAATTAAAGAACTTATTCCATTTGTAATACAATTGCAACAAAACTTTTCTAAAAAAGAATCTCTAGAAAAATTATATTTTTTTGTAAACACACTACTATCTGACAAAGTTTACATTCAACATAATACTGGCTATGAAGAAAAAAATTACCTTTTAGTATAAAGTTCAGCATTAATATTAAACAAAATCAAAATATTAACACATCAAATACAACAGAAAATTCATGCAGCTATACCATAAATAATAACAAATATATTGTAAACTTGATTAATGCAAGTATCTATTTCTCATAGGACATCTTTTCCATAAATAAAGACAAAAATATTTTATATTTGAATATTGGCAAGTATATATTTTTTAATTAATAGTAGAATATAAATTTTAACATTTCTTGAATGGCAAAGTGTTGCAACAATGAAATAATACTATATATTCATAAGATTTGTTGACTGCCTGTGGAAAAATTCCAAATGTTGTCGACTGAGAGCCAAAAAGTCTTGAAAAACTACCCTCCTTTTGAAATCATGTTTGTTATTTGAAAAAAAAAAATGCAGTAAGGGCCATCATGTACATAAGTTGATGAAAAAGAGCCGCTGGATATATAAATTAATTAAAAAGGGCTGCCAAGCTTGTGGTAAGTCAACACTAACTACTATATAAGTTAGTTTTTTATGATGAAGTTTTGCAGTGATATTTATAAATTAAAGAGTTAGCCAAAAAATATGACAGCAAATTCATGCTTATGGGCATTTCCATGCGAATTTGTTAGTCTGTTACACAACTGAAAATCGCTATGCTTGTTGCCCACCGTTTTTTTCGAAAAGTTTGCTTCGCCTTATTCAATTGATGATATATCTTCGATAAACTAAATCTCATTTTCTCACTTTCAAATACTGGTAGCCAAAAATCATAGTATGTAACAGACAAACAAGTTCGCATGGAAATGCCCTTATGAATTGTTTATAGCTTTTCCATCAATAAATCAAAATTATTGTAAATTTGCATATTGACAAGCATCTATTTAATAGCAGAAGATAAATTTTAATATCTCTTGAGTAACAAAGCATTCCAGTAATAAAATAAAACTTTGATTAAAAAACGGAAAAAAAAAGATAACTCATTAAAAATTATAGAACTTTAGGTGCAATTAAAGAACTTATTCCATTTGTAATACAATTGCAACAAATATTTTCTAGAAAAGAATCTCTAGAAACATTATATTTTTTTGTAAACACACTACTATCTGATAAAGTTTACATTTAACATAATACTGGCTATGAAAAAAAAATTACCTTTTAGTATAAAGTTCAGCATTAATATTAACGCAACGTAATATTAACCCATTAACGCCCAGCCTCCTCTTTTGAGGACGGTTACAAAAACAGCAAGAAATTGATTTTCCCACCAGTAAAGAGGAAGATAAATACATACCTTCTTTCACGAGACAGAATCCTCGATAAATTTAGATAAAAGTTAATTTGATTTTAAAAGTGGTGGGAAATACAAAATTTAAATTTTAGCGAAGAAAATAATTCGGGCGTTAATGGGTTAAACAAAATCAAAATATTAACATATCAAATACAACAGAAAATTGCACGCAGCTTTACCATAAATAATAACAAATATACTATAAACTTGATTAATGCAAGTATCTATTTCTCATAAAATATCTTTTCCATAAATAAAGACAAAAATATTTTTAATTTGAATATTGGCAAGTATATATTTTTAAATTACTAGTAGAATATAAATTTTAACATTTCTTGAATGGCAAAGTGTTGCAACAATGAAATAATACTATATATATATAAATTAGGAAAAAAAAGAAAAAGAAAGATAGCTTATCAAAAATAACAGAAATTTAGGTGCAATTAAAACACTTATTCCATTACTAATACAATAGATGCAAAACTTTTTTAGAAAAGAATCTCCAGATTTTTTTTTTTTTTTTTTTTTTTTTTTTTTTTTTTTTTTTTTTTTTGTAAACATTCTATTATCAGTGTTTTCATTTAACATGATATAGGTTAGGAAAAAGAAAAATTATCTTTTAGTGTAAAGATTTTAAAAGTGGTGGGAAATACAAAATTTAAATTTTAGCGAAGAAAATAATTCGGGCGTTAATGGGTTAAACAAAATCAAAATATTAACACATCAAATACAACAGAAAATTGCACGCAGCTTTACCATAAATAATAACAAATATACTATAAACTTGATTAATGCAAGTATCTATTTCTCATAAAATATCTTTTCCATAAATAAAGACAAAAATATTTTTAATTTGAATATTGGCAAGTATATATTTTTAAATTACTAGTAGAATATAAATTTTAACATTTCTTGAATGGCAAAGTATTGCAACAATGAAATAATACTATATATATATATAAATTAGGAAAAAAAAGAAAAAGAAAGATAGCTTATCAAAAATAACAGAAATTTAGGTGCAATTAAAACACTTATTCCATTACTAATACAATAGATGCAAAACTTTTTTAGAAAAGAATCTCTAGAATTTTTTTTTTTGTAAACATTCTATTATCAGTGTTTTCATTTAACATGATATAGGTTAGGAAAAAGAAAAATTATCTTTTAGTGTAAAGTTCAGCAGAAACTTTAAACAAAATTAAAATGTTAGCACATCAAATATGACAAAAATTTGTATGTACCTTTACCTCAAATAATAACAAATATATTGTAAACTTGATTATTGCAAGTATCTGTTTCTCATACAATAGTAGAAGAGAGTTCAATTTAAATGTGTTTTGAATAGCAAAGTTTTCATAATGACGAAATATCAAACAAATAGCAGAACCCTTCAAAAGTCACAAAAATTTAGATGCAATAAAAACACTTTTTTCATTAATAATAGAATACTTACTAACACTGTAGTGCTATTTATTCATACAAATTATTGGCATATGTATTTTTCTTAGAAAAGAATCTCTGGAAAAACTATATTTTTTGTGAACACCCTACTATCAGATAAAAGTTGCCCTTGCAGGTTTGTATTACGGATAAATACTTTTAATTTACTTTGTTCTTTGCATCTTGACAGTCCAACATAAAGTTGACCATGTGAAAAGACCGCCTCCTCTAAATGCAGACCAACACTGTTGAATGTTTGTCCTTGTGATTTATTAATAGCCATTGCAAAAGCAATGATAATAGGAAACTGCCTACGAATAAGTTTAAACGGAAGATTGGTATCACTTGGTGTAAGATCAATTCTTGGTATAAAAACTCTATCATTTTTATTAGCACCAGTTAAGATCTCACAATCCAGAAAATGCTGATGTAGGCCTCGAATGATTAACCTAGTGCCATTGCACAAACCGTTTTTGGGATTCAAGTCCCGTATAAAAGCCAAAAGAGTGTTAAAATTTGTCATAAATCTGAAAATTGGGACATAAAATGTATTGCGAATTCTGACAAATGGTTGCCAAAAAAAAAACAATTTCGCCAATCGTTCAAAGAACAATCGCTAATTTCGTCAAAGGATTTAATCAAAATATTTCAACAAATTTCGGTAAAACCATCACGGAAATAAATTGCATTAAAAATTTCACTAAAAATCCAAAAGTCGTTGCGCGAAATCCAAATAAATTATTTTGAAAAGAGAACAATATTCACTATCGGAGGAAATCTAAAAGTAATTTCTTTAAAAAAATATTTTTAATGAATCATAATGTCTAATGCAGACATATGTCTTAATATTAGGCAATATTGGATTTCGTTTTCAAATTTATTCGTGGCTTGCTTTTCGGAAAATGGGAATATTATATTGGAAAAATGAAATAATATGCATTATATGTTTTATAATAATAAAATATTCCTTTATAAATGTATTTAAAAGTAGATTTTTTTATACTAAAAAATTAAATACTTTAAATGAATACTGAAAGAAACGCAGGAAGTGAGCCTTTTTTTAAAAAATCGCCATTTATTAATTCAACTATTATGCGAGCAATGTCAAATCATCCCTTGTGACTGCTATTATTGGACATCTAGGATGAAATTTCGCAATTTTGTAAGCAGACCTGAAACGATAATTTGTTTATAAATTGTATGTAGAGAATCTTGCTCGGTATTTTAAGTATATTCGTTGACTTCGAAGATTTTCACGATTTTTTTCCCTTAAACGATCCAACGTTGCTTGTGATTGTCGAGCAAGCCATCTCGATTTTTTTTCGCGAGCTAATCGCCGTCTACGTTCAATCGGCGTTTCGTCCTTTTCATCAGGCATTGCTAAAATTATCGTTAAATTACAGAAACAACGATTTACTTGAAAATATATAAACCTACCGCGTGTTCAAAAAGATCAACAAACACACGTGCGTTCTCAAGTACAAATAATTTTGATTGAACGATTCTCAAACGTGATTGATTCACTACATTTTTTGCGAGAAAAATACCACGATCCAGGTTACTTTCGCTGATAGCGAAACGTGACTAACCAATCAGAATTCTGCATTTTAAGAAACAGTGAAAAGTTCTTAAAAATGCATGCTTCTGATTTAGATCTCGATTAATTATTAGCAAAGTGAAATGTAATTTCTGAAAATTTCACATTAACTTTTTGATATGCCGAACATTAACTCGTGTTTATAACAAAGTTCGATTCTTTATATTATTTGCCAATAGATGATTGCAAAAAGAGTTTTTGACAGTTTTAAACAAAATCAAATTATTTAAAGAGTTTAATATGATTTCACAAATATTTTAAGAACAGAATTAGATAATTGACCTGTATTTTTTTTTTAATAAAGCGTTCAAAGAGTCATTCATTTGTTTCAAGATTTGAAAAATCTGAATGGCAACAGAGTTCGTTTGTTTATATCGTAATCTGATGTTTACAATTACTTATTTTTAATTTGGAGCCTAATAGATTATAATTGGATATGATATACATGTTTTATAGAAAAATATGCTGTTTAAACGTTATTTTAAGTAAAAGAAATTATCTTTTAGCTGTCATATGTCTGCATTTGTTTTCCATTAAGCCTAACGTGGCGTATTGCTAGGGTCCATTCACAGATAGGAGTGGCGAATCCTGGAACCGTTCTACACATTTCTCCAGAACGCATTTTATTATAAGTAGATAGTGGTGTGAATCCACTATTTTCCATTTATTGAACAGAAAAGAATTAACCAGTTAAGAGGTTAAGAATTTGACAAACCTAGGGAAGAGATTCCCGCTTTTCTACACACCATTTTTTCGATTTAACAGAAGAACATTTCCTCTGAGAAAATACTGGTATGCAAAAAGGCGGAAATCTCATACCTGCAAACTCTACTTCTTCAGACTTTCAGTATAGATAGCACTAGTTCAAAACAATAATTTTAATATTATTTAATTATACAATTTTTGTCACTAGATATAACGAATGTTTCTATTCGGAAATAGTAGTTCTGAAACTAAAGAATGCAGATCAACCATATCGTAAAACAGAGATTTGTTTTAATTCAGAATATAGGTTATATATTAAAAACTACACTAGTTGTGGCAATCATGCATGGCGTTTTCAACCACTATTTCCAGATAGTAACTTTTGCTCTTTTTAATGTAGAAATTGTTCGTTACGTAAAATGAATGTTAGTTTTCGTAAATAATGGTGAAAAGCGGCTCTCTGCCTTTCAGATTCCCCGCCAATGAACGACCCAAAATGTACAACTTTTTACTGCAAAAAATTATCATGTTTACAATGTATGCCTGCGTAAAATGTCACTTAATGTTAAGAGGAATAATAGGTTAAAAACCAACATTTCTAAATAAGTGTACACTCTATTTAATCACAGAGCAATTAAAAAAAAATTCAAACAAATAAGGCAGTCCAAATTATTCTCAAATGCCCATATTTCGTATTGCTAGTAATCACTGTCATTTCTGCCAGTGGGTTACTTTTATTTAATTTAGATTTTTTGATTGGCTTGAAATGGTGAATTTATGCTGGATTTTGCGTTAAATAGTTTGTCATTATATCAGGAAAATTTTACAATATCAAATAAGTCGTGCTATTCTAGAAATCGAATTTAAAAGATTTGGCCACTGGCAACAGTGATCAGGGCTCCAAATGCTCTGGAAACTACTAATTCCTTACAGTTGAATTGCATAGAATTCTGTCATTGGAGAGGACGAAAAAAATTAGTATATATTATTGTTTTCCAGAACATTTGGGGCCCAGATTTATGCAGGATACTTAGCAACACTACTCGTATTAAACCTGGCACAAAATCGAGGTTTCAGTAGAGATTTAAGATATTTAATCTTTTTACGTTTAGAAAAATTTACCATTCAATTTACTCTTTTATTTCCTCGGAATATAATTTTTAATTTAAAATGACGTTTTGACAAAGTTGCATCCTTATTTGAGATATTGATTCTAGTACAGTAGCGTCTGGTCAGGGGGTGCTGCATCAATTTATTCACACCACTAAAATTGTATGGTTATTTCTGCTTTATTTAATCAACGAAATTTGTCGAAGAAATAAGATGAAAGATTCTGTTAAATTTTAGTGGTGTGAAAAATCGGATGCAGCACTCCCTGACGAGCCGCTACTGTTCTAGTATTATTAAACTTTAGAATAATTCAATGACGCCTTAGTCATCTCTCACTAACAATAATCCATATTCTTTGGTTACTTTAAAATATATCAATATTTTTATATTTTTATGTATGGTTAGGATAACATAAATGACGATATGGAGTTACAATTTTCGAATACCACTTTTCGTAAAAGAGTTATTCCATTTATTTGATAGCAGAATTCTTGGACGAAATAAGGTGAATATTTCTAAGGAAAAATGGTAATCTAACCCATCAATTTTGGCACCTGTTTCATGACATTCGAATATTTACAGAATGTTTTTAAGATGCTTTTATTCCATTAGATGCTATAACAACATCAAATTTATCGCAAAGCTTTTATTGCCTTTATAAAATAATGAAGTGGCCCAAAAATTAACAATTTTTAATACTGGTATTTTCTATTAATTTACGTGTTTATACTAATCAGACATTCCAAACAGATTAAATAATTATAATACATTTAATGTGATTATGTGGTCAGGTCTCCCAAATAGTCTGCAAACTGAACACCAATACTTTTTAACAGAAAATAGCATTTGTGTTAAAACTAACCTACGAAGGCGTTTACTGCTCAGTTTGCAAGACAAATATAAAAGCAAAATCTTTTTCAGAAAATATTGATGTTTAGTTGGCGGACCATTTGAGAGCTATGTGTGGTGTAGTTTACTGGTAAAGGAACCTTTAATCATAGATTTAGGATTACATAAATTATGAATGTAATCAGATTGTATTCAAAAACTTATGATTACAACTTCTTGTTTCTTTCTTCTGTAAAAATATATCACAAAGTGCATTTTGGTACTTTTTTAGTCACTTAGAGTTGTCTTTTTTATAGCATAAATTTCAGGACCGATTGTTTCTCGGAATTCTTAGATTGTAAATAAACTGACGTTTCTTTCTCATTATGACAATATTTCAATAATACATTCCACTCTGTTGGAACAGGATTGACAGTCTACAGGGTGTCCCAAAAGGTCGTTTACAAACTTAATATGCTGGTCTGTCATATCATGATGAACAATATTAAATAGGAAACTAAGGGTCCCAAACGTCTTCCAAAGGAGATATGTGCCATTAAAGTTTAGGGTCCAAAAATTCAAATGATTATAAAAAACAGAAAAATTGGCCGATTCGTTTGCGGTTTTCACTAAAACTATTCTTTACGTCAGTATTTTCTTGAAAATAAATTATAAAGATAAACTTCAAAAAATGTCGATAGAGGGCGCTTTAGACTTTGGAGTAACGATAAACTAGTTTTTACCAGTATTTTTTGCATCTCATTAAATTTTTTTAGAAGCTTAGACATAAACTTAAATTTTGAGCTCACAATCTAAATCGTTGGAAGTGGTTAAGTAGCGCAAACTGGGGGAGGTTCAAATTTCAAATGATTATAAAAAACGGAAAAATTGGTCAATTGATTTGCGATTTTCACTAAAATTATTCTTTATGTCAGTATTATCTTGAAAATAATTTATAAAGATAAATTTCAAAAAATGCCGATAGAGGGCGCTTTAGACTTTGGAGTAACGTACAACTATTTTTTTCCGTTATTTTTTGCATTTCATAATTTTTTTTATAAGCTTAGACATAAACTTAAATTTTGAGATGAAAATCTGAATCGTTGGGAGTGGTAAAGTAACGAAAACTGAACTGTGTTCAATGGGGGTGGGGAGGTTCAAATTTCAAATGATTATAAAAAACGGAAAACTTGGTCGGTTTTCGCTAAAACTATTCTTTATATCAATATTTTCTTGAAAATAAATTTTACAGATATCTTTCAAAAAATTCCGTCAGAGGGCGCCTTAAAATTTATAGTAACCAACAACTATTTTTAACCGTTATTTATTGTATCTAATAAAATGCTTGTAAAAGTTCAAACTTAAATTTTGTACTCAAAATCTGCATCGTTGTGAGTAATCAAGCAGCCAAAAATTGAACTGTGTTCGAGGGGTGGGGAAGGTAACATTTCAACTCCTGAACACAATTCAGTTTGCGCTACTGAACCCCTCCTATCAATTTCGATTTTGAGCACAAAATTTAAGTCTAAAATTTTGCAAGCATTTAATTAGATTAAAAAAAAAAAAAAAAAAAAAAAAAGTTAAAAATAATTATTGGTTATTCTAATGTTTAAGGCGCCCTCTAACGGATTTTTTAAAAATTTATCTTTAAAATTTATTTTCAAGGAAGTATTGACATAAAGAATAATTTTAGCGAAAACCGACCAATTTTTCCGTTTTTTATAATCATTTGAAATTTGAATCTCCCCACCCCCATTGAACACAGTTCAGTTTGCGCTACTTTACCACTCCCAACGATTCAGATTTTCATCTCAAAATTTAAGTTTATGTCTAAGCTTCTAAAAAAATATATGAGATGCAAAAAATAACGGAAAAAAATAGTTGTACGTTACTCCAAAGTCTAAAGCGCCCTCTATCGGCATTTTTTGAATTTTATCTTTTTAAATTATTTTCAAGATAATACTGACATAAAGAATAATTTTAGTGAAAATCGCGAATCAATTGACCAATTTTTTCGTTTTTTATAATCATTTGAAATTTGAACCTCCCCTCGCAATTCAGTTTGCGTCACTTAACCACTTCCAACGATTTAGATTTTGAGCTCAAAATTTAAGTTTATGTCTAAGCTTCTAAAAAAATTTAATGAGATGCAAAAAATAATGGCAAAAACTAGTTTATCGTTACTCCAAAGTCTTAAGCGCCCTCTATCGACATTTTTTGAAATTTATCTTTATAATTTATTTTCAAGAAAATACTGACATAAAGAATAGTTTTATTGAAAACCGCAAACGAATCGACCAATTTTTGTGTTTTTTATAATCATTTGAATTTTTGGACCCTAAACTTTAATGGCGCATATCTCGTTTGGAAGACGTTTGGGACCCTTAGTTTCCGATTTAATATTGTGCATAATGATATGACAGACCATCATGTTAAGTTTGTAAACGACCTTTTGGGACACCCTGTATATGCCTTATATGTCGTTTAGGTTAGTTAAGTTACTTAATAAAAAAGAATTCCCTTCATTTATTGGTAGTGTAATTAAAAATTTTATTTGAAATTCTTCCATTCAAAAATTATATATGATATCTATTTTACTACATGTTACCATAAAAATAAAATTTTGACTAATGAGGTCAACTCAAGAAGCGACCAATCTTTAGAATTTTCAAAGAAACCCACACAACTAATTTGCTTAGAAAATCTCAATTTCTATACTAATAAAAGAACAAAACGCTCTGTCGGTCTGTGTGTGTGTCTGCGATAGCTAGCAAAATCTACGGCACGTACGAAGCTCAAAAATTTTTTGAGAATAGCCCAATATCTCTCCTGATGCACCTGAAGCTCAGAATTTTAATTTTTTGATTAGTTTCATAGATATTAATTCTGAAGCGGAACTCATTCTCTTCAAAAAGTCATTTTTTTAACGTTCGGGGAAAGAAATCGTTTGCACATGCGCACAGACCCTTTTACGCACCTTGACGAAAGAAGAAGCATTTATCGGCGTTTATTTCTGTTTTTGGATCATTTTGTTTAAATCCAAATCAACCAAACTACTCAGCGCAGTTAAACTTAAGAGACATATTTCGAAAGATCATATTTTTAGGTCTCAAATGCAATAATCAGGTCGAAAAAATGTTGCAGTTAACCCTTTGAAAACAAATATTCAAAAATGGTTGTTTTATCCAAAACTATTTTTCTCCCTTTTGTCAATGCCCCTCCAGGGCGTAATTTTTAAGATATAAACAAACCAAAAAATAGATATTAAAGATCAAACTTTCTTCTAATCGATGGTGCATTTGGTTTTAAAATATTTGGATTTTAACCCTTTCAAATACACTGGCAAAAGAAGGTCATTTTGCGACAAATTTATACTCCCTACAGAAAATTCGAAACGTTCGGACCGATAGAAATATTTTTTACAAAATAAAATGTGCGAAAAATTTGATGAAATTAATAAAAACGAATAGTTTTCATTGCGGTTTTGCCTTAGCAAAGCGCAATCCTATAGGTACTGGCAAACAAAAAAACATATTCTTCAAGCTTAAAAACATTCTTATAATCTATGAGGATATTGTTTTTTAAAATATAAGATTTTACCCTTTCAAATACACCGGCAAAAGGATGTCTTTTTACGACTCACGGATAGAATATTTTTTGTACGCTAAAAGTATCTAAGCGTACATATTTCAGCACAATCTTTTAAACGCATCTCAACAGACCAAATTTACACCTTCTTAAAAAATTTGAAACGTTCGGACGAGTAGAAATATTTTTTACAAAATAAAAAGTGCGAAAAATTTGACGAAATCAATAAAAACCAGATCGTTTCATTTCAGTTTTGCCTTTGCAGGGCGCAATTCTATATACGTCCTGACAAACCGAAAATATTTTCTTAAAGCTAAACCATTCTCATATTCTATGTTTCAATTTGTTTTTTAAAAAAATATGAGATTTAACCCGTTCAAATGCACCGACAAACACGAATTACATCCCGGCACACGGAGAATACATTTTTGCTAAGCTAAAAGTATCTAGATATCCGTATTTTAGCACAATCTTTTTAGAGCCTTTCAATAAACCAGATTAACATTACTGTCAAAAACTTTGGAACTTTCGTATGGATGGAATTCTTTTTTTTTTTTGCAAAATAAAATATGCTAATTTTTTTATGAATTCAGTAAAAACCCGAGTGTTCCGTCGCGGTTTCGTTCGCTTTCGGTTCGCACAGTTTCCAAAAAATCAAATTACATAGAGAATAAAATACCAAACAGCATGTGCTTTAAATTCAATAACTTTTCACGATTTTTCCATTAAAAAATATAAATTTTGACAAAATGGTCTTAAAGATATAAAATCATAGAAATTTGAGTTTAATTTAAGGGTCATTTAGAAA
The DNA here is from genome assembly GCA_964019185.1 of Maratus speculifer. Classification (NCBI taxonomy): domain Eukaryota; kingdom Metazoa; phylum Arthropoda; class Arachnida; order Araneae; family Salticidae; genus Maratus; species Maratus speculifer. The sequence goes on from OZ025293.1 coordinate 50,171,538, forward strand.
ACAGATAACACATTTGAAAACTGAATAAGATCACTAGTCCGGGCAACGCCGGGCAGGTCAGCTAGTAATATATAAATCACAGAATTTGCGGCTACCTTCTTTAACTGCCGATTTTTTTTTCTAAGAAATGAATTTAGGCGGAAAATTATATTATTAATTCTGGTAAAAAGTGTTAAAAACATTGTATTTAGAAAAAAATACTAATATCCTTTCTAAGTAAGCATTTTAAATATTTCTCAAAGTATAGTTAAATTCAACTATTTTTGTTAACACAAATAATTTGTAGGTTTAACAATGTTGTAGACATGGTTTGTTGTCGCCGGACTAATTAATCTATTACAGTATCGCTGACCATCCTGGTAACAGCAGAATATCGTTACTATCGTACAGGAAAGTTTGTTGTACTTAATTACGAATTTTCAGAAAATATAATAAAAAGAATATTGCCCAGTTAAACTGATGGCATTGAGCTCACAGGCTACGCATACTAATTGTACATTACAGCCTTGTATTTTCGTTAATTCCGTTCGAAAAAAAAAATTAAGAAGGGGAAACAGCTCTCCCTTTTCTCCTTTTTTATACTTAATCATTGAACCTCCTAAACTATCAAGTACATGCTTTATCATATTAAAAAATCTATATCCAAAATTCAGAGCAAATCGAATATTTCTTGATAAAAACCCATTTAGCATTTATATAATTTAAGAGGAGTTATTCCCCTCTTTTATACTTAACCATTAAACTTCCAAAACTATTCAGAGATTTGAACGAAATCTGACAATTCTGATTGAAAAATCCATTTATGCAAGTTAAGGGGAGGGGCATTAGAACCCCCGTTCCCCCTGTTTATACTTATTCAATGAACACCTGATAACAGCCACGGACTCGCCTCATCAGAATGATCCTATATCTAAATTTTGAACGAAAACTGTTAATTCTGCATGAAAATCCCGTTTATATCAATTAAGGGGGGGCATGAGCCCCCCGTTCCCCCTGTTTATACTTATTCAATGAACACATAATAACAGTCACGGAATCGCCTCATCAGAATGATCCTATATCTAAATTTTGGACAAAAACTGTTAATTCTGCATGAAAAACCCATTTATACCCATTAAGGGGAGGGGCATGAGCCCCCCGTTCCCCCTCTTATACATATCGAATGAACTCCAAAAACTAATCAGGGAAGCGCCTTGTCAGGATATACCTATATACAAAATTTCAAGTGGATCCGATATTTTTATCAGGAGTTATCGCGTTACGCACGAACGCACATACATACAGAACGGACGGGCACATAAGCTCTCAGGCTATGATAGCCTGTGAGCTAAAAAGGCGTATTTTGCTGTGTTGTGCTATTGCGTGGACTGCAGCTTGTACATTTTTACGTTACTGCAAACTCTGTTCAAGAATACTTAGTGTACACAACGTCATAATTTTTTGTGATTTTTAAATCCAACATCTATGAAGATAAATTAATACTAGACAGCTTAAAATGAAAAAAAGGTGATTAATGATATTTATTCCTATTGTTACTTAACCTATAGTACAAACATCATAAAATAGCAATTTTCATAGACTCGGAGAATCAACATAATTTACATTATCGTTACAGCGAAAAAATGCTATAGATCTGAAAAAATAGCTTTATTCAAGATAATCAGTGATAAACATTGCGCATTTTACTTCATTCCTTTGTACTTTTTTAGATATATTTTCAAAATAAGTTTATACTTGTTTAGTTATTATTGTATTTAAAATAAATTCACCCTGGGCTCCCAATTTAAGTCAGAATAATTTCTCTAAATAAGGCAAAACAAAACAACATTTTAATGGGAAGAAAAAAAAAAAAAAAAAAAAAAAAGAAGAAGAAAAAACAGCGTAATTTAAAACTTTCTAATGTAGAATATGCAAAGTAATATCCCCTGTTAGTCAGATTTAAATTTCTTTTCTAAAGTTTACTCAAAAGTTTTATATAAAATTGTTATAAGTCAAAATATGCATCATTAGATACATCACTTTTAAAAAATAGTTTTGAAACAAGTAACAAAATAACCGAATGTATATTTAGAATGTTTTGATTAATTTAGTGAAAAGTGTGTAAGCGTCGTGGGAATAAAAATAAAAGCATCATTTTCTTTTTAGGTGTTTTCGTAATTATATAAATACTTAGCACCCACTGCCTGATTTTCAATGGGTCATAATCCTACTAGTAAAAAAGAAAAAAAATCATCATTCATAGCGAAAATTTTTTTATAAATACGTCGTTTGAATAAGTCGAATATTTCTTTTAAATTTTATTGGTGTAAGTGCGCCTGCCCTGTTGATAATGAATCCCTGGTAGCACCTATAGTCGTCTTATCAGTCCGCCCGTTTGTCTGTCCATCCATCTGTCTATCCGTTCGCTTAAAACAATACAAAAACTATCCAACGGATTCGTTTGAAATTTAAAGTATATAGTTGTTCCATAATTTTGTTGAGTCTTTTCAAATTATTATAAAAATCTTAATTACAATTTAATTAGGACAAACAAAAGTATTCCGTTACATTACGTTCAATGAGAAAAATTGTTTTAAGTGCATTTTAATAATATTACACTCTTTCTAACATAATAAAATTGATATGCATCTATTCTAAAATGTACATTCCGTACAATCTGTGGTGAAAGGAATATTTTTTATTAATTTACAAGGCCAAATAAAAGTATTCTACATGGTGGCGAGTGGTCAGAGAAAAACCACGGTCAAAAAAAGAGGAATTTCCCAGTCTTTTCTTATGGAAAATACTTGTAGTAATATAAAGGGATTAAATATCTCGAATTACTCTTTAACAAAATACTGGTATTTTATACCTATTTTGACTCTGTTTTTCCCTGACCAGACCATTCCATTTACTTGAAAAGTAAAAGTTACTACTCCTTGTTACAAATCACCGTAAAATCAAAACAATTCACAGGACGCATTTCGAGACAGAAATATTAATGACTCGTCATCAGCTGAAATAAACACATGTCCGAAAGAGGATAATGTCAGAAATCAAATTACGCAGTAGTCACTCAGTTTATTTGTGAATTTTGTCTCCTTATGCACATGTTTTTGTTTCAGATGATCAAGACTTGTTAAAATTTCCAGCACAAAATGCGTCCCGTAAATCATTTTAATTTTATGGTGGTGTTTTCCAAAGTTTTATTATTTTAACTGTTACATATTGTGCCAATTTTCAGTACTGTTTCACTATGCATACTCGGGGGTTAAAGTACTGTTTCCCCATACCCGTCGCCGGTTAAGTGGTTAAACCACTAGCGCCCAGTGGAATATTTTTAGAGGCACGAAAACGCTTTTTGCACCTGTGAATATCAAAATAAGTATACACTTTTTTTACGTCAGTTTTTTTTTATAAAATAATTTTAAAATTATTCTTAAAAAAAAAAAAAAAAAAAAAAAAAAAAAAAAAAAAAAAGCAATGAGCAATGGTCAAAATGATTCCCCGCCGTCGTATCTTTCTCATTCTTTCAAAAATGATCAACTAAAAAGTCGAAATTAACAGTTATTTGATGTGAATCCAACAGTGTTTACAAAAGTAGCTTTAGGTTTTCCAGGATTTGTTTTTACTTATTTATTTATTTATTCGAATATTATATAAGTTACTTATATAAAAGCTGCACAAATATTTATGGGTGGTTATACGTCTGTTGAAAATGTAAATCTATCTATACCTCGTTCAGTACGTATGATGTATATTGTATACTTATTTTATATAAATACTTTTATAAATACATCCAAAGTTATTCAGACAATACCATTAAAAGAACCAATGAAACCAGTATTTTTACAATCATATTATTAAAAACAGTTGAAGTTTGAAGAGAAATAGAAAGCAGATTACCTAATTACTAAGAAATATATGGATAAATGGACATTATATAACCAGAGTAGTTCATATATTACCATACAATAAACCAATGAAACCAGTATTTTTACTATCATCTTATTGAAAACAGCTGAAGTTTGAAGTGAAATAGAAGGCAGATTACCAAAATAATGAAAGATAAATGGATAAAAAGGCAGTAGAAGGCTTTTCTATTAAACTACTCTTCAGGGGTGTATAGTTTAACAAAAAAGTAAAAACATCCAACCAGTTTCTGTTATGAGTCGTGCTGAAAGTTAAGAATTCGACTCACAATACACCCGACTGGCTGGAAGCTATACAGATGAAAAATTAGTAGAAAGATACACATAGAAGAAAATAAAATCAATATGACAAAATAACAATAATATAATATTCCATTAAAAAAGGGATATATATACTAAAATATTTACCTTTACCCAAATCCTAGCAAGATTTGTAGTGCAATCAGATACAAACTACATGTGACTTACAGTCAAGGTTATGGTCATAGTATAAATCATATAGATAATAAAATAAAGTTGTAACAATAATTATAAAAATTAGTAAAACGTATATTATACTATATAATTCATAATATATTTAGAAAAAAATAGATGCTACTATTAGAAATATTATATTTTTATTTTTAATCAATTATTAATATTACTATATTAATTATTTAACTAGAATATATTACTACAACTTCTAGCAGAAAATTATTTCAGTGCTGCCATCTATAGGATTGATATATTAATTAAATTATATGCTTATGGTGCTGCCCTCTATTATAGGAAAAAAATAAATTATTTATTAGCTAAGAATTTCCAAGAATAATTTCTATTCTAATATTTTACAAATAATATCTTTAAGACAAATACAATAGACACCCATATCTAATCTCAATAACTTGATCATTTTTAAGTTGTACATATTAGTTTTTAGGTAAACAAACTTTAATACTATGTGTAATTTTTATTATTATTATTATTATTATTATTATTATTATTATTAAATGTATAATAATTAACCATTGCGTATTATCCAGACAACACCGCCTTCATCCGTAATCTATCATCTAACCCACCCAACCATCCTATTATTCATATTTTTTTTTAATTTTTTGTATTTTTTATTTTTTTTGTATTATTTTTATTTTTTATAAATTTTTTTTTATTTAAACATTTTTTTTTTACGCAATGTGTTAATTATTTTTAAGATCATGTAATAACTTATTATATATTAAAGACTATAGGAGTTCTTATCAATAACATCATATGGTGCTGCATAAATTAGCTTGTTAATTTTTGCAATAGTGGTTATTTCTTTGAAAAAATACACGGACAAAACTTTCATTATCGAATATCGGAAATTCACGCCGTATTCATAAAGCCATTCAATAAAATTTCAATAGCTCTCGATTTCATGTTTTCCCACCATTTCTTTCTATTTGAAAATTCTACACCACAGGAAACATTATTTTGGGTTTATTTCTAAAATTTTTCTTCGGAAATGTTTACTAAATCGTTAAGAATTCCAGTAATTTTTATATTCCAAACTAACCTGAGAAAAACATACATCCAGCTTTCTTCGATTTTATAGCAAGATAATATACTTCGCTGGAAGTATAATGTATATTAATGTCACTTATGAAAATAATTTGATATTTGAAATTTATATTTTAATATAAAATTAGAATATTTTTAGACGGTTCTAAAAAAAAATATGTTGGTTCTGCTTTGTTTTGTTCTTATTATTTATTTTTTATTTCGTGTCATAGAAGAATTAGTCTAAGAGCTAGCAATGTCAAAAAACACGTCATTTTAACAAAGTTCATTTTTTTATATGTTCTTCCCTTTTATGGTGTAGTTCGTTTGCGGGCTGTCTGGCAGTCCGGAGACATTGCGTTTACCTGTGGCAGAAGGGGTTGTGCAGGTCAAAAAAATTCAAAATTACGTCATTTTATCAAGGCTCATATTTTTATTTTTGTTCTTTCCCTTAATGGTTTAAAACATTTGAGGGAAAAGAATTTTGACATATTTTTCTACATAATCTGTTGATAAATGAACTACCAAAAATGTTTCAAAAAATAGTAGGTCAAGTAAAATATTACGAGAGTAGTACATTTATCAACAAATTATATAGAAAAATATGTTAAAATTCTTTGGATTGAAAGAGTGGTGCGAGTTGAATTTAAAAATAATCCCAGTTGAATAGGCCGGCAGCAGAAGTCTGTGACGATGGACTTTCAAAGCTGATTTACCGTTAAGATAATTGTTTTAATAAATACGGCAATTATGTTGAGAAGTAGCTGAAGAACGTGTCTTTCATACGTAAGTAATAAAACATGTTTCCTTTCATTAGTTTTTTTTTTTTTTTTTTTTTTTTTTTAATTCATAAACGGAGGTTACTTTCCGAATTGCCCTCGTACAATGGTATGAGATTTCAACTGTTTTGATCATTTATAAATTTATGCATTGAATTATTCTATACATATATACTGGGTGTTTAACAACCAGACCGACAAACTTACAGGAAATGTAGAGGGCATAGAGACGACTCGGAATAATATTACAAGAATAATATTATAAAAAATATTTATTTTTTAAATGCCAGAACTAGTAGAATGTAAATATAGTAGCCAGAGGCAGCCCTGAAAGTATTGTATTAAGTGCAATAAATATCGTATAGCTGCCAGCCTTCCGATTTTCTTCAAGTAAAATAAACAAATTTTATACCAGAAAATTCAATCACATAAAAAGCGACATAAATCTGATAACGTTCACAATTGTGGCAGCTTTATTTTCAATCGCAACTGCTAACTGGCACCCAGAGTATTTTAATACATTCGCTGCCAGTCACGTGCTAGCGCGTGAAATTCTCAATCGTTTACACGGAGGGAGGAGTTATCGGCAGCGAACGTGTTAATATATTTTTTTGTTAATGATGAACTCAAAAACGTTCAGGTATTTATTTACTAAGAGGTTCTTTTTGAAAATTCCTGTCTAAGTCAATCATTTTAGCATTTTACGAAAAGAATTACACAGCGCTAGTGATGCGTTAAATGTGTGATTTTCATAGCTGCCAATTTTTATGCCTTTTTTCTAGAACTATTTTTAATCAGGAATATTTCTCTTATATAATCTTATGTTTTCTTTAATTAAATAACAAAACTTTCCCTGTTAAAAAGTAGTGACAGGAAAAAAACGTAAAATTTGGCAACTATGGATTTCGATATTCGAATGAATTATTCGGATTTGGACAAAAGCATAGTTGACAAATTCACAATTTTTTTAATCAATTTCTACAAAACAAATTGTAGAAAACTAATTTCTTACTTTACTCAGAATTTATTTAGCTACATAGAAGAAAGAAATTCTTATTTATTCAATTTCTGAGGTTAATTGCAGCTTTTGCGCATGCCTTAATCATTCATGATAAAAGCATTCATTATGTTCATCAATACTCCGTGCCTGAAAAAGTTAACAAAATTTATCTTGTTTCTGTGTATTAGACTAAAACAAATCTTAAGTAGGGTAGTCTACGTATCGAAAAAAATAATTTAAGGTAGGATTTTCAAACTGTGGCCCGCAGAATGCCACTAATGGAGTTATGAAAAGTGTTAAGTGTTGGAGAGACATATAGTGTACTGTCTACCATTTGCGAGCGAAGAAACTGAGAAAATTGTCAAAAGATGGCGGCTTTTTCTTTCAGATAGGATCAATAGTTTCTAAGTACAGTGGGGAAAATTGTAAACAGTAAATTTGAAGACAGAAAATTCCCTCTTATTTAAGAGCCTTATTCTTGAAAACTTCTGTCACAAATAGGGTAACAATTTTCTATTTCTTTTTACAAATATAATTTTGTTCAGGTATTATAATCTTTTTCATTGACACTGAAAGTATGTTGCATCTTTGTTACAGTATGGCGGAAATGCATAGTCTAGCTACCACAGAACTAAACTTCCACCAGTATAGATAAATATCGGTTTTTCTTATTATTTTTCACTGACATGTTGCATTGATGTGGTGTCTAAATAACAAGAAATTTTCTGTTTAAATTTACTGGTTGAAGTTTTCCCCTATGGTAATCAATAGCTGGAAAAGTGGATAAAATTGAAGCTTCACTATTTTAAGGAAACTTCAAATCTTCTTAACTAACAATTCCATGATGCCATTATTTTTCAAGAGTAATCATTCATTTATGCAGTCTAAGAATTTCTACGACTAAATAAGCTAAAAATTATTATTAACTCTTTAATGTTCATTGGTTTTCCTACGAAACCACAAAATCTTAATTCCAATAGGTTGCAAAGACACCGGAATTTTAATTTTAAAAAATACATTTTATTATGTATGTGAAAAATCCCTTTTTCTTAGTTACAAAAATATTTCTTCGCAATTACCATTGCCAATCATTTATTTAAACATCTTAGCAATTATAATGCTTCTTCCGTTAAAGGGTTAAAACTAATTATTTTCGGCTGGCCACAGTTTAACAATGTAAAGCTTTTTAAATGTAACTTATAGAAACCTCCGAAGGCAAAATTTTGGACTTTATAACTTGAAACAACGTAAGTTTTCTAAATAACTTTTCTGGTTTAAAAAAATCTTTGTTTGACAGGCATTATTTTATGAAATTACTTTCAATTCTAAGATAAATAACATTTTAAACATTTATGTATTTGTCATTATAGCTGTAAAGCTAATTACTTCAGGAATTAGCTATAGGACAAAAGTAGAAGAATACACCCTGTATATTATGCAAAGAGAAATCAATCTAAATGCGTACCCCCCCTTTTGTATCAAAGTGTAATTTCACTTGAAAAATATAGATTTTATCAGTCAAAGAAAATCATTAATATAGCTATAAAAGGCAATTTTCAAAATCCTATCAGCAATAAAAGACCATTCTTTTAACCATAATATCATTCACAGGAAACATTTGATTTAATAACCAGTGACAGCTTGCTTTCTTGATGTATAAAAGGTTTTATAACAAATAAATACTTAGATATGAAATAAAAATCCCCCTGATGTTATTATGCAAATATATTTTCTAAGTGAAATTTGTCATGGCTTGAGATTCCTGAATTTTTATTCATGAAAATATTTCAAGCGTTTAAATAATGACAGGAAATGAAATACTCTTTCAATTTCAAAAGAACTTTTGAGACTTATTTTTATATGCGCTCTCTCAGTAAATTACTAGTAAAAGCTGTAATAGATGGAAACTATTAAAGCAAATATGCGTGTGATTCAGTTTTTAAAATAGAAACTTGCATTTGATAATCATTAGAATGTGTTCCGTTTTAGATATTTGATATTACTGTATGCTTTACTAAGCGTTTAAACAATTAAAGAGAAACTTTTCATCATTTTGCTATTGATATAATTTTTTAGCGAGATTCTATTTGTATATTGGATTTCTTCAACCTGGTCCCTACAGGCTGCTTTTCTACCACTATTTCCATATGGAAAACTTTGCTTATTTAAGAACACTACTTTCATGCCTACCAAGGGTGGAGATTGTCTTTCGGAATATTTGTGGGTGTGCAGCTTTCAAGGAGAAAAAATTGAAGAACATTAGAAAAAACTCCAAATCTTTGCCTCTAGTAACTACAGGGTTCCTACAAGTACCGCTATTTTCCAGGTAATATATCAGGGTTTTTTGTGAAAAACAAAAACCTTGTTCAAACTTGTCAAATTTTACCAGGTTTAAGGAGTGATTTTCTATAAGATATATATAAGGTAACGAAAAATTTTCTAGTCTGCAAATTCAAGAACCGTACAAACCCTGAGTTGAATGCATCTCTCGATTCTAAAAAAAGGTAAAAAACGATATCGTCGCCACAGAAATAATTTCTTTGTAATTGTTGATCTTTATTCACTTATATTAAGAAACCTACTGCATACAAAAATATGAAAATGGACATTAGTATAGAGAAATGTTTGATAGATAAGCTGGTGTAGAACAGTTTTTAAACCTAGGAAATATTTTAAGAGACACTTAATGTTAAAGTCGGATGAAATAATTCCATTAAAAATATTTGATGGGATCGAAAACTATATGTAGTAATTGAATCACTTTTTATTAGGAAATTCACAACAAAACACGCGGTGTGCACACGCGGTGTGCAAATTGCAATTATTTTTATACATTGACTAATTTTTGAAGAATTTGTTTTTCACATTTCTTTCTTAATTTCCATTATCTCAAGTGATATCGTTTTTTCATATTTTAAAAAGGCTTGTTTTTATACTGATGCCAATTGGTAAAATAGCATTAAGAATTATACTTTCTCTCAATTAAAGAATTATTTACACGTGACTGTTATAAACAGAAGTAGAATATTTTGAATAAGTATATGATCACGTGTTAAATGTAGGAAATAGGGAAAATTACATCATAGGAATTGTATTTACACGTTAATTATGAGAAAATAAGAAAATTTTAAAATAATTTAATTTTTACACGCGAAAAACATTTAATAGGTAAAATTGTAACCTACCAAAATATTAAATATTTTTATATGCAGTCTGATCAGTCGGCCCGTTTTTTAACACCTCTATCTTTCAGTTTCGTATACATTTGCCTGGAAGGTCGTTTTTCTTGCATTAATTCCAGAAACATACCACGAATTATATTCATAAAAATTACTCGTCTTCAAAAAACGAACTAGTGGGAGCGGAGTGTAGAAGATTTTATAAAAGTACCGGGAGAGGATGATTGTGTTTCAATAGTTTTTATTGTAATACGAAGGTTGAAGTTCCGTTAATCTTTTCTGGCGCAGAGCTTTTCCATAGATTAAAAGATTGCACATATATGAATGACACCGAAATTCACGGACAAATTTATTTGAAAAAAAAAAAGCTTTATTTAACTTACATAAAAATGGTAAATACTTGTGCCGAAATTCTTGTGCCATTGTGGCATGGGAACCAAGCAAGTTGATCCATCTAATGGAATACTGAGCCACAAAGTGTTAAATACTAAGAAGAAGGATTTGATCAAGAATTCCAATATTATTTTTTACAAATTACATTTACATTTACATTACATTTGCATTACTGATGTGGTTAAATTGCTTTGGCCTACTACCGTAATTTCGGGTGTATAAGGCGCAGCTCAAACAATTCTTTTTCTACCCAGAATTTTTTAAAAAACAAATATAACTAGTCAGATCGCCGTAAGTATTTGTCTTCAATCACTAAATAAGATTTCTGGGTCCAAAAAGAATTGTTTGATCGGGATGTATGAAATCTTCCCCCATGAAATCTGCCCCCGTCCGCCATTTTGACCTCTACATTAGAAGGGGGTAGATATCCAGCGGTGCAGCATTTCACTTTCTACGAGGGCCTGATATCTGCCCCCAGTATATCTTCCCCCGTCCGCCATTTTGAGCTCTGCATTAGAAGGGGGAAGATATCCAGTGCTGCAGAATTTCACTTTCTATGAGAGCCTGATATCTACCCCCAGTATATCTGCCCCCGTCCGCCATTTTGACCTCTGCATTAGATGGGGGTAGATATCCAGTGTTGCAGCATTTCACTTTCTACGAGGGCCTGATATCTGCCCCCAGTATATCTGCCCCCGTCCGCCATTTTGAGCTCTGCAGTAGAAGGGGGAAGATATCCAGTGCTGCAGAATTTCACTTTCTACGAGAGCCTGATATCTACCCCCAGTATATCTGCCCCCGTACGTCATTTTGATATCACAGTAGAGGGGACATACATGGAGTGCTAGAATATTTTTTAGGTTCATCGAGAACCTAAGAATCCTGGATATATATCCTTTCTGCGTATAGTTTTTATTGTTTCCGCTAATAATCATACGGTTTATTTATCTAGAAATTTGTAGACGACACTTAAAATGTAACTCTAAAATTATATAATATATATGAGGACGTAAACTTCAAAACGCACTTTATCGACATTTTTAAAAATGAATTTTCTGTATGAACCTATTCTATTAATAAATCAGCGTAAAAGAAAAAAACCTATAATTTTACAAAAAAAAAAAATGAAAAAAAGAAAGAAAGAAAGAAAGTTTTAACGTGTGTTTTGGCATTGTAAAATCTTGGTGTTTACAATGAAAACTAATAGTTTTTATGATATTTATTTAAATAGCAAAAATTTTACTTTCTGGAAAAGGCAAAGTTTGAACCTCACGCCCTCTTATATACATGTAATATTTTTAGTACTTTTGTAGATTTTTAGCATTTTCCAACAAAGTTAAAAGAGTGCTTTTGCATTTTGTTTGTTTGTCCGTCTGTCCATGCACTGATTCCCGTAAATACACTCGGATTTTTATACAATTGATAAAACTTATTTAGGTTTATTAAAACATGTTTGTTATTACATACTAAGTATGTACTGTTAATGTTTCAATTTTAGGGACACTTAAAAGAATTGAAGAGTATTTTAATGACATTATGCTATTCCAAATCTTTTGAAACTGGCATAAATTCTTGAATTTCTTTACGATCACGTTAAAATAGAACATTCTTAACATTTTTTATTAATTTACAGGGACACATAAAAGAAATCGGTTACGGTACTCTCTTTGCATAATAATTGCTGGAGTGTACGTTTTAAAATTCGGTATACGCTTTTAAGTTTGATTAGGTTTTTTTTGCGTATTACTCTTTATATTAAATTCTATACCTATTACACGGTCCCAAATAAAAAAATAAAAAAAGTAATAAAAAAATTGCTTCTAAGTTTTAAATACTACTCGAAATGATAATAATAAAAATATACGCTTTTTTCCAACCTATATAATAATTAAAAATGTGGTTTCAATATCTATATTATAAAGACCAAATGTATCTGTGCGTAACGCATACGTCATTTTAAGAATGGCAACACTTTAAAGTTTGAAATGCATTTCCGGTTTTGCAATTTTTCTACTGCAAATTTTTGTATTTCTTAACTGCCCACTTTTCTAATTTTTACACCATCGTATAGGGGGAAAAATGTACTTTTAAATGCGATTTATTTGAATACTGTATCTTAATTTATTTTTGAAACATTAATTTTTTTGTAGTTTGTAATACCGTTTTTCTAAACGTGGCAACAGAAGTACTCCATGCTTATTAAAAGCAAAGGGAAAAAAAACGAAAAAAAAACCAGACTACTGGATTTTTATGTTGCCATTTTTTTATTAAAAGTGAAAAAAAATAATTAAACTACGTTGTGTCAAGAATATTGTCTGTTATAAAACCCAGTGAATGTTTGTTTCTTTTATAAAATGTCATTTATGCTTTAAAAAAGTATATGGATAGTTTAGTATCTGTTTCAGTTAATAGCTATCGAGACTTCAAGTTTTGAATCAAAATGATCAAATTAAATTATCGATTTTCTTTAAAAAGTGAATACAGATATGAAAGGTGTATATTTAAATTTTGATATCATGAAAATGACGTCAGATTTAGGTTTGGAGAAAATATTCTATGTTTGAGTAAAAGTGCAATCAATTCTGCTTTTTTTTCATATTGGAATAGAAGCATTAAAACCTTAATAACTTTATTACAATAAAAGATCTTTATTTTTATTATTTTTTTATTTTTTAGATGTAGAATAAAATTTAATTTTAATAATATATGTAACTGAATTTTATAGAAATAGTATTTTGTTAACTTTAGATTGAATATAATTTCACATAAAGAAGTACTTTACAATTAAATTAATTAAAAAATATAAAATACAAAAACAAGTTATAAAAGGACGTGTATACGGTGAAAAACTTCATAAGCTAAAAATTTCATGTTTTGAGTGAAAAGAATAGCATACAGGCATGGGAATAGCTCCCCCCCCCCCAAAAAAAAAAAACCCACCATACTAACGCCTCAACAAATTATTGTAGAAGAAAGTTGTTGGTACCAAAGGATTGGAAATAAAGTGCACTATTAAATGATGCATATAAAATGTGCTAAGTGGGGGGAGGTGACATGTACATATTAAAACGAACCGAAACTTTTTTTTTTCAACGGCGGTACCCAATTTTAACAAGATATTTCAAATTTTTGGTTTAAATTATGCCTAATATATATATATATATATATATATATATATATATATACATGTATTACCCATTTTAACGAAACATATGTCGTGACTATAGCCGAAAGATATTAAGCGACTAAAATGGTCTTATTGGTAAAAAATAATATACATTAATAGAAGAGACAATCATTCTGTAGCATTCCAATAATTGATAACATAACTTCAATTTAGATGCAGTCTCTAAAATATGCTTGTTTTAAAATAATTAATTTCTTGGAAATTAATTGTACAATAAGAAATTTATGAAAATTTGAATTTAGGCTAATTTAAGGGTGCAAAATCTATTTATGGTGGCAAAATTATTTGTTAAAGGACAAAATTTGAATTTATTTTTATATGAAAATGGCCCCCTAAACGATTTTATATACATCATTTAAAAGTAGACATTATTTTTTATCTTTTGCTAACAGCAACTTTCTACTAAAATAATTTATTGCACAGTTGATAGGGGGTGGTTACCTTTTTCTTCTACGATTGTACGTAAAAGGTTCAAAATATCTCAAAGAAAGGTAATTTTAGCAATTTTTGGAGCGAATTATTATTAGTAGTATTGTTATTTGCATTTGCATATGTTTGTTAAGATTTCTATATTATACTATTTACTTTTGGATTTTCCTTGTTTTCTAAATTTGCATATACAACAATAACGCTTTCAACCATTAACAAAATGAAGTGATAACTGAATGTTCTATATAATAATTCTGAACTATTCTATACAATAGTTCTATATATTCTATATAATAGTTCTGAACTATAGTAGAACTTTCCTATTATGATAAAATATATTAATAGGGTATGTATCTTCACTATTGAATTTTTTTAAATTATTAAAATTTTTAATGATTTATATGAAGTGAAAATTCATGTGAAAGGTTATAGCTGTTTCTGCCCTCTTGAGTTATAAAAAGATACATATATATAGTATGTAATTCATTTTATAATCTGAAATCCTCCTCCTTTTTTTATATAGTTGTATATGAAACTATATTCAGTAATTTAAAGCAACATTTATACAATTTTTTTTTTATGTTATTGATGTTTTAAATCAGCAGCTCTCACTGTTTTATTGATGTTAAAAAATTAAATTTAATCGACGCATTATATAAAATAAATTCTCATTTATTTGAAAAAAAAGGAAAATTCTAAAAAAATATATTCTAAAAAAACAAAATAAAGAGCGAATAAAACAAAACATTTAACATTTAACAATATTCGTTACATTTTGTAAACTTAAAATTTTCGAAATTTAGCTTTTGGTTTTCGCTTTAAATTAACATTGTTAAAAAAAAAAAAAAAAAAAAAAAAAAAAAAAACATTCTTAACAAATTATTTTGCGCTTAACAAAAGAAAAAAAAAGTTCTAACGACAGCTATTTAATTGACACATTAAAAAGAATCAAAATATATAAACACATAAATACTAATGAAAATAATGATAAGTATCAAAATTCAACATTTAACAGACGATAGAGAATATGCAATCCATTTTAAACGTTTATTGAAAGTCTTAGTTCCTTATGTGATTGACAATTTATCTTTAAATGTTACTCACAGATTGTCAGTTTTTAACACATAAAATATTAAATTAAGAATATATTTTGGAAAATATTTTGGCAACAAAAAAGAACATATAATATTCATTTCCTGGGGTGATTTTTAAACCCTAAAACCTATTCCGGGATTCATTTTATGAAAAAGAACTTATATCCAAAATATGAAATACATCTGATAAGTGTGCATAAAAACAATTTAACTAATTTAAGGGGAGGTTATAATCACTCGTCCCTTTTTAATTAGCAAAATAATCCTATATCTAATCAGGGATACACCTTATCATAATGAATCTATAATCCAAAATTTGAAGCAAATCCAATAATTCTGCGTAAAAAGCCATTTATTTAATTTAAGGGGGTGGGGGTTGTATTCGATTCACCTTCTATACTTAGCCATTAAAGTCTTAGAACTATTCAGGTATTCACCTGAAAGTACCTACATTTAAAAGAAATACATCGGGTAATTCTGCATAAAAAACGATTTATCTAATTTGAGGCGAGATAATTGCCCCCCCCTCTTTATTAATAAGCAAAAAAAAAAAATCACATAACTAATCAGAGATATTTCTTATCATAATCAACTTATGTCAAAAATTCCAAACAAATCGGATAATTCTGCATAAAAACCTATTAATTTAATTTAAGAATGATTATTCCCCCGTTCTCCCTCTATGCTAAACCATTAAATTCCCAAATCTCTTTAGGCATTATATACTATATATAAGCCTTATCAGAAAGAACCTATATCCAAAATTTGACACACTTTGGATAATTCTGCATAAAAACCGATTTATCTAATTTAGGGCGGTTAAGTGAATTAAGTGATGAAAAATGAGCCACTGCCCTTCAAGGGTTTAATAAACATCAAATTTGTTACCGAAACATGTTACCGAATTTTGTCAGAATTTATACTTTTAAACGAAAACCTAATCTCTTATCAGGATCTATGCAATATTCGTATTTTTTCTTTATTCTACCTCTACCTGGAAAAAAGGATGGATTCATAAAAATTTTTGAATTTCGATCTTCGTCGGATTTACACGTTTTAGGGGGTCAAAGATTCCAAAAAACACGTGTTTACGAAATGTCTCTCTGTGACATAAATTTTGTGGACACTCTATCTCAAGAATTTATAAACAGAATTTCACAAAACTTTATATTCAGTTAGTCCCTGAAATACACTTGGTGGTAATTAGTTTTTGGTGTAAAATCGATCAGTAAGTTGCGCTGCTATGTTGCATTTTTTTACGATTTACTCAACAGCTATATCTTGATAACTAATACGCATATTTCCATCAAACTTCCGATTCAGTTAGTCCTTGATATGAACTGATGTTTGTTTACATTTTAGTGTAAATGTTTCAAGAAGTGGCGCTGCTATGCTGTATCTTTCACAATTTTTGCTATCGTTCTGTCTCAAGAATTAAGGGTGTATTCCAAACCAAATTTCTTATATTCCGATTTATTTTTAAATTCCTTTTTGCTCTCAAGTGCATCAAACTGGCAAATTCTATTATTAAGAAAGTACACAATGTGCCGTGCTTATTGAGTTTTTGATAAATGGAGAAAATATTGCAAAAAAAAAAAAAAAAAAAAAAAAAAAAAAAAAAAAAAAAGGCTGTCAAAGATGACGTTTTGAACCGAAGTTTTTGAAGCGGAAGATCTAAAACAGAAAACAAAACAAAAATAAAATAAAATAAAAATAAAAGATCAGAGTGAGAAAATAATTGTTTATAAGTCCAATTCTAATGAATTGAGGGGAAAATTAAATCACACGGCATCTTCAAAAATCATCTTAGCAAATTTCATGTTTCTACTTTTAAAAATGAGTCTGAAAATGTATCAGAAAATTTCGAGCTGTTGAGAGTTGGAACATATTTTTTCGAATCCACCCTTAATGCACGGAATTTAATAAAAGTTTACTTCAGGTAGTCATTCATATATATTGACGCTGACTAGTTTTGGTGTAAATCGCTCAATAGGTGGAGCTGCTATGCTGCATTTTTCACGATTTTTGCAACAACTCCATCTCAGGAACAAATACACGGAATTTAATGAAAATTTATTATCCTGGTAGTCCCTGATATAGATTGATGTTGATTAGTTTTTGGTTCAAATCGCTCAACAGGTGGCGTTGCTCTGCTGCATTTTTACGATTTATACGACAGTTTTATCTCATTAACTAATGCACTAATTTCCGTCGTCGATTCCGTTTGTGATTTTTTTTCTGCGATGTTTAAAAATTGACATCATAAATATTGAAATCAAAAACATAAAAAAAATAAAGGTACCAAAGCAGCATATCTACGTTCAATTATCTCTCTGAAAATGACAATCTATTAAAAAAATAATAATTTTTTGAAACTCACACTTTCGTATTATTTATTTATTTATTTATTTATTTATTTTTGAAATACTTAAAATTTTTCACCCAGAATTTAAAATCTAAATACGAAAAGACAAATCACACACGCGTAAACAAACATTCATCTTTAAGAAGATTTTTTTCAATTTTAAACGATATTGGCATTTAACCTTTCAGGCAAATTCGTTTCCAGACATCTCTTCAGGATTTTTTATAGGTAGATTTCGTAAAGAATACTATACCTATTATATTTCCCCCTATGTTGAAATTTCTGAAAACTTTTTGCAGATCCATGCCCATCATGAGTAATAGAATCCAAAGCCCCCCCCCCCCAGTTTAAAACTTTATATAAATATTTATCTGTTCATATTTATTTATTTATTTATACCGTATATACTAGTGTAAATGTCGAAGAATTTTACACAAAATTTGGGAGTTAAAAATAGGAGTCGGTCGACTTATACACGAGTTAGTAAGATTTTTTTTTCTTTTCACAGGGCTAGTCCTTTTATTGATCTATGTTGGAGAGACAGGTAAAAACGAACAATGATCAGTCCCTGAGATTGACAAAAAAAGCTCAACAAAAATGTCCCTCTAATTCTTCTGCACCCATTCCCGCATGCAATGCTCCTCAACGCAGGATATTAAATTTCAGCATTTGAATCCCCTTTTAAAAAGAGTTCAACGTGAGAATGCTTGTAGACACCTCTTCTAAAAGTCCTACAATACAAAGAAGTTTTGTACATTAGCAGTCTAAGGAACTTTTTACTCTGGTAAATAAGGCTTAAGTAGATTTTTCAAAGATTTTTTTTCTTTTTAAATATCGAATTGATGGGAATGGGTTTCAAAATAATTTAAACTTTTGCGTTTTCACATAATTATGCTTTTTGAAAATATTACACTTAAAAAACTCTGATTAGAAACGCAGAAAAAAGTTATTATTGTTATTACTATTTTATTATTATTATTATTATTATTATTATTATTATTATTATTATTATTATTATTATTATTATATCTTCGATTGCATATCATTTTCAACATAAGTGCTATTGAAGTTTCAATGAGGAAAGCTTTTTTCTTTTAGCGATGAGAGCCGCTGGCGCCTAGATTTTTGCACTTCTGTATATATCCACGTAATTTCTACAATTTTGCATAAATCTCTTGCAACCTCATACATAAAATCAAGGAGAAGAAAATCTCGGTCATGTTCGTTAATGGCCAAAATCAGACCAAGGAGGTTGGAAATGGGGAAGGGATTTGTGAAAACAGAAAAAACCCATAATTTCACAATTGTGATGTACATAAAATCAATTACCGTTATTACTTCTAAGAAAAGTTCTAAAAATTTATCTATGACAGATTTTTGACATCGTTAAAAATGGGCTCAAATATATATATATCAAAATAATGTTTTAACCCTTTCATGGGCAAGGCTTTTCTGCTCAGAAACTGGTCAAATAATTCATTCAAACTGCGATTTTTGAACAAACTGATTTAAAAATAATCGAAAACTTTTCGTTATGCATATTATGCGATCAAAATTGCAGTAAAAATTTACTGCTTCCGTTTGTCAGTTTGAACCTTCAGATTAACCGTTTCCAGACTGCAAAAGACGTCCTTAAAAGGATTAAAATAAAACAAAAAAAATCATATCTTCGTCGGTTTACAAGATATTAAATGCAATTAAATTTATTATAAATCTTCTTAATATTATCTACAACTTTTATATTGACAAGTTGTTCATGGGACCAAGTCTAACAAAAAAAGAATCATAAAGGGAGAGGAGGTTAGAGAAGAAAAGAAGTCACAGTAACATAATTCTGTTTAAAAAGGCGCTTACTGAAAATTGAATTAAAAACTCATCAAAAGCGGCTAGATGAAAATGCGTTTATTTCTAATCTTGATTTCCTTTTTTTAAAAATTAGTAATTAACTTTCAAATATACCTTACGGCTATATTTTGAGGCGGTAGGGGCTTTTTCTAATTATTTGCTTAAATCGTAAATTACGCATGTCAGTATTGCTCTTGATGTGCAGCACTTTTACCACTAAATATCAGCCTTTTTGCATGAAAATTAAACACGGAGTTTGAAATCACCACATTTGTATTTCATAAAATTTTTAAATCGTTTAGACAATAATAAATATCTTTTAAAAAAATTTAAATGTATTTATTGGTAGTCGATAAAAAAGAAAAACAGAAGAATGCTTCTGCAAGCTTTTTATACTAGATTTCCGTTTAAAAATATAAAGTTGTTCAAATTAATGAACGGTTTTATTTCAGGTGTTTTTAAAGCTAATATTTTGATCCCGACTAAAGCTAGGCGAGACACCTACTATTTATATGTTGTTAAGCACCAGTGTATTTATATGTTGTTATTTATTGTTGTTAAGCTTATAAGTTGTTAAGTTGTATGTCTTTGCAAATTAGTTATAGGAAAAAAAAGATTCTTCCACGCATTCATTTTTATCGAGGAAAATAAAAATAGTAATGTAATTGGAAAATGTTTCCTTAAAATTTTATTAGTTTGAGGGAAATATTTCTAGATTTCGAGAAAGAATCGTAAATATTCCAAGCTAAAACATGGTTTTACTTTAAATTTTGAGTCTTGAGCAAATTTTAGCTTTGGATATGAAATTGGAATCCACTCGCTCAAGAATTATTAAAATTATAAATATATAACTTTATATTGCACCCTGAATATTTTTTAACGTTAGTACTAATCATCCTAAAAATATTGCAATTTTTATACATTTTAGCAACATTTTCATTTTAAATATGAGCTTTGACATTAATAACCGAAAAAATTATTTAACTATGATTGCAGCCAAAATTTGTACTGAAAAACAATTTTAAGGACATAAGAGAGATTGCTCGCCAACTAGCAATTGATTATAATCAAAATCTAAGATGCATTATGTTTATGGGGACATATTTCTTAATTCCTTAAATTTGACTAAAATTAGCCGAAATTTTCGTTTACAAATGTATAAAAAGTATTAGGATTGTCAAGCTTGTAAAAAGTTTACCTTTTATATTAACACTGTTTGTAAAGCAGAATTTGATTCGATTAAAGAAGACGGTGCTGATTAAACAAATGACAAACGTTGTTTTCTTAATTAAAAAAGGACTTATTCAATAGTACAGTGATTCAAATAAGCGGCAAATTTCCATATGTTTAATTGTAGGAGGGGGGCCGTATTTTTAGTCTGCCCAGGAGCCCGTGAAACCTGTTACCGGCCGTGCACACTAGAAATTCAAATTGCCACACCTCAGCCATTTTTTAAGATATGAACGAAAGAAAAAAAATCTCCGACCCTTTTTTTATAAAGTTCAAACACATAAAAAACGCTTATTTTTTTCATTTTTTGTACTTCATTTTTATGTTTTAGTTTTTAATGGCCACAGGGCCGGTTAGAGGGGGGGGGGGCACAGTGGGAAACTGCCCAAGGGCAAGGGCACTGGGAACAAGATGGGGCCCGCACCGTATCAAACAACTATAGAGATTACATACTATTACAAATCTGAACTTGCACACATTTTTTAATTATTATTCACAAGTTAACTGGAAAAATGTTTCCCAGAATTGTTGTGAGAATATTTTCACCCAAGACATAGAACCATTGGTAAAAGAATCCCTGCATAAGAACCATTACTAAAAGAATCCCTGCATAGAACATAGAACAAGACAAATATTATCTCTTCTTGTTTTGTACTGAGGTGAGTACTAATCTAAATCTGTCACTTCATTCATCATTCTTTTTACAAACAGCCAGGCACTTCCTGTTTTCCTAAGAAATTCAGAAAGAACCCTTCTTTGACCACGGATTGCCATACCCATGCCTTCAGGACAAAGAGCCTGTGGACTACAACGGGTCTATCTGATACTGGCAGCTAGACCGACTCAATTATGGGACAAACGATGCGACAGTTAGGGCACGGCCCGCGCTAATTGGGGTCTCCTAGGGAGTTCCGATTTACTGATTACCGAATAGGTACGAGAAGTACATGCTTCCCTTAGAAAGTTTTGAAGGGGGCCAAAATTGAGAACACAGGGGGCCCTGAATTTTGCATGGAATTAACTTAATTCTAAAATTTTACCTAATTTCTTTTCAAATTATTAATTATGCATATATGCATATATATATAATTTGTATTATTTAAGTGCTTCGTAAATGCAAATAACAAATTAATTTTTCATGTAAAAGATCAGTTTTTGTACATTATTTTAGATAAATTTTTATTTTACATATTGAATTTTAGAATTGTTAAATTTAGCTTATATGTACAAAAAAAAAAATAGCTATTGCCGTTATTGAAAGAAGTATATCAAAATATTGACACTTTATGTTGTGCATACATTTTTAATTCAATCTTTTCATCCAATTATATTTTTTATATTAGCCCCATGCTAATCTCTTTTAGCATATTTTGCTTGATTGTATTCAATTTTAATGTAAAAAGAAAAAAAAGGGGGGGGGGATATTGATTAATGAAATACATACGAAATCAAGTGAGCCATTCTTTTGAATAATATTTGTAGCAGTGGTGAATTTCCAGGTATCTCGAATGTAAATTCTTTACAAATGAAAGAGGGGCCCCGAAATGACACTGTGCCTCCCATAGCATCAGAGCTTAATCGGGCCCTGCCTTTTTTACAGAGAAATATTGTTTTGAAATACCATTTCCTCTGTACAAAATAACATTTTCCCCATGATTTGTTTTTAAATATTTCTTTTGAGAATTTCTGAAAGTCGAAGTTTGTAAAATTTTCAGAGAGTGTGTAGTTTTGACAATCTCGAAAATAACCATTCACACAAAAAATCACAAACTATCTTATAAAATTGGTTCACTAATTTATTAATGGTTTTTATAATCTTCGATTAACCCTTTATCTACGGACGGTACTTATAAGTCCATTAAAATTATTCATTATAAAATTCTTTTAATACGTCAATTAGTTGTAATACTGTTTAGAATGAGTTACAGATACATTACTTTATTTTGTTCCAAAAGCATTATTAGTTACACAAAACAAATATATTTTTAAAAGTATAATTTCTTTTCCCTTTGTATTTTTTCAGCTTTATTGGCGCTGAGGGAGGGGAATGGGGATTTTTCAATTCGGAAATACAGTCGACTCTCGTTAATTCAAAATCGGATAAATCGAATCTTCACTTAATTCGAACTAAACGTTAAGTTCCGAAATTTTCAATGGCAGAATAATGTTAAAATTTTCAGTTAATTTGAACTCATTTTCTCTTGACATCGTTTAATTCAAACTAACGGGAACTCCAATTTTTCATTTTTCCTTTTTTTAAACTCCAGATCCTTGAAATAACTTGATTTCTTTCATTTTAGTAAAAATTGTTCTGAATTAGTATACACATAATCCCATCCATTTGATATCCGCTTTCTAATTATCCGTATGCAAACCCTGACTATCGCACGGGCACTCGAGTTCTATGCCCTGGGAAGGAAATTTCTGTGGAACACAAAACATTTCCTATTTCATCTAAATTTATATCATAAAAATCATAATTGCGGAACGAAAAGTGATATTAATTCGGTAAAATGACAAAAGTATACATCAATTTATGTTTAAAAGCACGTTTCAATAAATAGTAGAATTTCTTTAATTTTTATTTATGGAATTGTTTTTCAATTTTCGAGGAAACTTTTTTTCGGATAAGTGTATAATGTGTGAAAAAACTACTATCAGTAAATTAACTAATCTACGGGGGCACGAAAATTTGAAAGTGCCCAGGGCATAGAAACTTATTAGTCGGGCCTGTCTGTATGTCTGTAAATGACACATCCACCTCTTCTTCCATATCGATTGTTCCTAATTCCTTAATTGGTTTATGTATTTATGTATTTTAATTTAATATTAAGTCACATTCTAACTTGAACAGATGAAATGAATTTAGAAAATACTATAATTCCTTTGTAAAAGAACTCTTTAGCTCACAGGCTATC
The DNA here is from genome assembly GCA_964019185.1 of Maratus speculifer. Lineage (NCBI taxonomy): Eukaryota > Metazoa > Arthropoda > Arachnida > Araneae > Salticidae > Maratus > Maratus speculifer. The sequence continues at coordinate 50,195,389 of OZ025293.1, forward strand.
ATAGCCTGAGAGCTTATGTGCCCGTCCGTTCTGTATGTATGTGCGTATGTGCGTGTGTGCGTAACGCGATAACTCATGATAAAAATATCGGATCCACTTGAAATTTTGTATGTAGGTATATCCTGACAAGGCGCTTCCCTGATTAGTTTTTGGAGTTCATTCGATATGTATAAGAGGGGGAACGGGGGGCTCATGCCCCCCGTTAGTTGATATAAATGGGATTTTCATGCAGAATTAAGTTTTCGTTCAAAATTTAGATTAGGATCATTCTGATGAGGCGATTCCGTGACTGTTATTAGGTGTTCATTGAATAAGTATAAATAGGGGGACAGGGGTTCTAATGCCCCCCCCCCCCTTAATTTATAGAAATGGGATTTTCAAGCAGAATTAAGTTTTCGTTCAAAATTTAGATTAGGATCATTCTGATGAGGCGATTCCGTGACTGTTATTAGGTGTTCATTGAATAAGTATAAATAGGGGGAACAGGGGTTCTAATGCCCCCCCCCCCCGTTAGTTGATATAAATGGGATTTTCATGCAGAATTAAGTTTTCGTTTAAAATTTAGATTAGGATAATTCTGATAAGGCGATTCCGTGACTGTTATTAGGTGTTCATTGAATAAGTATAAATAGGGGGAACAGGGGCTCTAATGCCCCCCCCCCGTTAGTTGATATAAATGGGATTTTCATGCAGAATTAAGTTTTCGTTCAAAATTTAGATTAGGATCATTCTGATGAGACGATTCCGTGACTGTTATTAGGTGTTCATTGAATAAGTATAAATAGGGGGAACAGGGGTTCTAATCCCCCCCCCCCCGTTAGTTGATATAAATGGGATTTTCATGCAGAATTAAGTTTTCGTTCAAAATTTAGATTAGGATCATTCTGATGAGACGATTCCGTGACTGTTATAAGGTGTTCATTGAATAAGTATAAATAGGGGGAACAGGGGTTCTAATCCCCCCCCCGTTAGTTGATATAAATGGGATTTTCATGCAGAATTAAGTTTTCGTTCAAAATTTAGATTAGGATCATTCTGATAAGGCGATTCCGTGACTGTTATTAGGTGTTTATTGAATAAGTATAAATAGGGGGTACAGGGGCTCTAATCCCCCCCCCCCGGTTAGTTGATATAAATGGGATTTTCATGTAGAATTAAGTTTTCGTTCAAAATTTAGATTAGGATCATTCTGATGAGACGATTCCGTGACTGTTATTAGGTGTTCATTGAATAAGTATAAATAGGGGGAACAGGGGTTCTAATCCCCCCCCCCCCCGTTAGTTGATATAAATGGGATTTTCATGCAGAATTAAGTTTTCGTTCAAAATTTAGATTAGGATCATTCAGATGAGGCGATTCAGTGACTGTTATTAGGTGTTCATTGTATAAGTATAAATAGGGGGAACAGGGGTTCTAATGCCCCCCCCCCTTAATTTATATAAATGGGTTTTTCAAGCAGAATTTTCAGATTTCGTTCAAATCTCTGAATAGTTTTGGAAGTTTAATGGTTAAGTATAAAAGAGGGGGATAACTCCTTTTAAATTATATAAATGCTAAATGGGTTTTTATTAAGAATTATCTAATTTGCTCTGAATTTTGGATATAGATTTTTTATATGATAAAGCATGTCTTTGATAGTATAGGAGGTTCAATGATTAAGTATAAAAAAAGAGGAAAGAAGAGAGCTGTTTCCCTTTCTTAATTTTTTAACGGAATTAACCCTTGAAAATATAAGGCTTTAATGTACAATTAGTATTTGTAGCCTGTGAGCTCAATGCCATCAGTTTAACTGGGCAGTATTCTTTATTTAATTATGTTTTTCTGTCATACTTACCATAATTCGAACATTTCTTATGGTCCCAGTAAGTTCGAATTAACGAGAGCCGACTGTATTTCTACATTTATATTGTAAGAACACCATATTTGTACATTTTATAATTCTACAAAATATGAAGAAAACAATTTAAAATAAAAGATTTGAGTGGGTTATAAATATTGCACAAAATCCCTGTAAATTCAAATTTAATTAATCCTTCTAAATAATTCAATCCTTCTAAAATCCTTCAAAAATTTATTAAATGATTAATAAGGAAAGCGTCTTTTCAATATTGGCGTATATCCAAAAATTGGACCAAAACCGTTAATTCAGTATGAAAAACCCATTTACCTAAATTAAGAGCCTCCGTCTGATCAATGAATCCCCAAAATCAATTCCTTGTCACTTTTTTTCCTGTAACTTTTTTTTCCGTAAACTTTTTTCCGTGTCACTTTTCTCCGCTTTTATAGTTTATGTCACTTTTTTCTGTTTACCTACCAGATGGGGGAAATGGTATCCAGATGAACTAAGTAGCTGCCACTTGTTTCGTCGGTCACTTCGTGATAATTTAAAAGCAATGATCTTATACAGGATGAATGGATATATGTTTATAATAATTGATTTATACTTGAAATGATATAATCACATGCAGAATTTTAAATTTAATTATAGCGAATTGCTAAATGACTAATTTTATAATTCATATTATTAATGAAATAAGATCAGGCAAAGTTAGTTTTAACGCGAAAAAACATCATCACTGAATTGAATCGTGTTTAAAACAGCCATCACTTTAAAATAATCTAAAAATTCGTCGGAAAACAATTGATAAAACTAAATTACAAATACAATCAGTTACAAAAAATCAAACCTGTGGAATTAATATATTAAAGTGTTTTTTAAATATAATAATAAGTTTCTGCATTATGAAATTAATAATTTTAGGAATATATAATTATATTCGATTTATATTTATATCTATTCTAAGGAAACTTTAAATGTTGTTTAGAAAGCTAATATTTGCTCTTCACTGAAATACTGTGTAATCAAAGTTGCGTTCTCTTTAAATTATTTCTGAATGGAAAAATACAATTTAAATCAATGTCCAATGCATAATTTTATTTTGTTTGCTTCTGTCAAGTTATCGGCTGTTTGAAAGTTGTTTTAACTCTAATTAATACATTTTACTCATCATATATATTTTAAACGGAATCAAGAATAATTTTACTTATGGCATTTTCCAAAATATGTTCAATAATGTCAAAACAGCAATGAGAATCCAAGAAAATAATGCGCATGTGCTATCCATCAGTTTTCTTTATTAATATATAAATCAAGTTATTATTATTTTTTAATGAATTGAAGAATGCTATCTATATTTTACATTAATCATAACAACAACCTAAGACTAAATCTTATGGAATGGAGAAAAGTTCAGTTTTAAGTAGGCTTTCTTATCCCTTTATGTCCCGGCGTCACTTTAAAGCACCTTTAAAATAATTTGTTTTAAAATGCATGTAATACTCGATTAGTAGTAATACATTTTAGAATGCGTTCTAAATACTACTTTACTTCATCTTATCTCAAGAGCATAATTGGTTGAACAAACAAAAATATTTTTAAAAGGACGATTTGTTTTTCATTTGCATTTCTCAGTTTTCTTAGCGTTGAAAGATTGTGGGGGGAAATTTTCAATTAAGTATCATTTTATAATTCTAGAGTAAGACCATTATGTTTGTACATTTTGTAATTCAATAAAAATCTAAAAAAGTATTTAAAATAAAAAATTTAAGTGCAGTTATAAATATTGCATAAAATTTCTAAAACACAAATTTAATTAATTAATTTTAACTGTCAAAACTCTTTTAAATTTTATTGAGAGGAACTTTAGTCATGAGAAAAGACCCGCTAGCTTATGCTAATCCAATGGAAAAGATTTATAAAAATATCTCGATTGAATTTCAATATTTTTAATATTTTTCCTTAGATGATCTGTATGCAGGCCGTTTCTTACTTTTTCGATTTTGATTATATGTTTTTTTCTCATGAATATGCTTTCACTTTCGAAACCGGTTCCGAAAATAAAAGTGTTTTCACTAAAATTATCTGTAAATAAAATCGAAAAAATCTCTAATATTCAATGAAAAAAATCATTTAAAAACTTGTAAATTCAAACGAGATATATATTTTTTTAATTTCTTCCACAGGATTAGCATTATCGAACGGGCCTTTTCGCTTGACTGAAGTAGCCTCTTAATTAATTGTGTAGATCTTCTTATGTAGATTCAAAAATTCACAAAAAATGCTTCAGAAGATGAAATTTTCATGAATTCATAATTTGGGAAATACAGGGTTCGGAGGTATACCGCTCTTAATTATTTTCCGGTGATCACGAATATTTTCCATTTAGGAAAACTCCATTTTAAAGAGGTTTCGCTTTAATCGGGTTCCTTTATAGACAGATCCATTTTATCAGTTTTTAAAGTATTTAGTTTGCTTAATTACTGCATTAATAATTGCTAAAAGATGTTAGCCCCCCCCAAAAAAAATTTCGGAGTCCACCCTTGACATGATTCGCTGGTTGGCATATGATTCGCGCCCTGCTCTGAAATTACAGATTTTTTTTCTTTTACGCAGATTTATTAATAGAATAGGTTCATACAGAAAATTCATTTTTAAAAATGTCGATAAAGTGCGTTTTGAAGTTTCCGTCCTCATATATATTATATAATTTTAGAATTACATTTTAAGTGTCGTCTACAAATTTCAAGATAAATAAACCGTATGATTATTAGCGGAAACAATAAACACTATACGCAGAAAGGATATATATCCAGGATTCTTAGGTTCTCGATGAACCTAAAAAATATTCTAGCACTCCATGTATGTCCCCTCTACTGTGATATCAAAATGACGTACGGGGGCAGATATACTGGGGGTAGATATCAGGCTCTCGTAGAAAGTGAAATTCTGCAGCACTGGATATCTTCCCCCTTCTAATGCAGAGCTCAAAATGGCGGGCGGGGGAAGATATACTGGGGGCAGATATCAGGCCCTCGTAGAAAGTGAAATGCTGCAGCACTGGATATCTACCCCCATCTAATGCAGAGGTCAAAATGGCGGACGGGGGCAGATATACTGGGGGTAGATATCAGGCTCTCGTAGAAAGTGAAATTCTGCAGCACTGGATATCTTCCCCCTTCTAATGCAGAGCTCAAAATGGCTGACGGGGGAAGATATACTGGGGGCAGATATCAGGCCCTCGTAGAAAGTGAAATGCTGCAGCGCTGGATATCTACCCCCTTCTAATGTAAAGGTCAAAATGGCGGACGGGGGCAGATATACTGGGGGCAGATTTCAGCATTCCCGTTTGATCTGCGGCTTATACACCCGAAATTACGGTAAGTATGTTGTTCGTTTGAGTGAATAATACATGCTTTATGGAATTGAAAAGCAATTAGGTAGATTTATTTGTAGTTATAAGGGCCCTTAAATAATCAATATTTAAAAAAAAGATATAACTTTCAAATAATGTCTATTTTTTCATGTTTTTTTACAGAATTTTTAATCTTTTATCACCAGGTTTTAAAAACAGAAATTTTTGCCTAATTAAATCAGAAAATACGTCGACCACGCGCAGAAAAACCCTAGTGGGTTTCTCCGGGCTGTGTTCATTTTCCCAACATAATGCAAAATTTACAATAAACTTTACTGGTGATAATAATAATTGTGATCTTAGTATGGTTGCCCTTAATGGTACGGGCAAATCATGATTGGCAAAAACATGTTGCCCGTACGACGTATGGGTAAAACAGGAAAGCGGTTAATAAGTTGTAACATAAAATCCTACATTTTATGAGGGCTCTACATAAAATGATTCCTCGAACTAATACAAATAAAAACTGAATTGAACAGACTTTTTTAAATTGTCAAACAGATTTAAATTGTCCTTTTTTAATTTACCAAACAGGATTTCATTAAAAGTGTGAATTTCATATTTGTTATGCTGCATATAGTCACTGGCTATGACATAACTCATAATTTCTTTTTCTTCCAGGAGATCGCCTTTTGGGATCCAAGCAACAGCAGTATACAAAGAAAACTGTTTGTGAGTCCAATGTGCTGATTGTACCTCATTTTGTGTGACAAAAATAAAGTTTTCGCAAAAATCTATTTGTAACACTCACTTGGCTGGATTTTGTCTAAGCTGTTTAAAATAATTAGATTGTGTTGACTTTCTAATCTGATTGGTTGTGAATAAACCAATCAGATTTGTTTACAACTATGTGCAACAGAGGGGACATTTAGCTCTGTCTCCTCTGTTACATCACCTCTGTTACGCATGTATTAAAAATTTTTTTTTGAATATATTTTCAAAATTATTATATAATATGAATACACAAATGATAATTATTGTAAGCACTTTTTATTAAATTTAGAACTTTTTTACATAATGAATAAAATAAACTTAAAAAAACTGTAACAGAGGGGACAAATAATGATTGTAAATAACGTTATTTTAAAGAAGTAAGAAAAAGTTTGTATATGAAGATTAGTACTGTAAAATTATGATGAGGAACCTTTTAACTTATTAGATAAATGATTAAATATACATAATCACCATATTTTTAATGAACAATTGATCTTTTAAAAAGTCATATTTTTAAAATTATAAATCTAAATCATCAAATACAGTGCGTGTCAAAAGTTTAAGCACAACAGAAAATTTCAAAATAAAATTTTATTCATGAATGAAAGTTAATTTCCTTTTCACATAATCTACAAATTGTAGTTTTAAAAAGATAGTTAACAGATTTATGTTATAAAATTTATCTTAAATAATAAAATTTATCAAAACAACAGAAATGTGTGTGTCAAAAGTTTAAGCACAATAGTTTTTTGTTTTTAGAAGAACAATAATATAAAAAAAAAGTAATACTTGATTATTGCTCCTTTATGCTGAATTACTTTAAATATACGGTCTTCCATAATAAAACATACACTTTTTTCGACTTAAGCCACGATGAACTTGAGTTTGAGGTATGGATCGAAGCATTGTCATGTTCATATAACCATTCTTCTCCCCCCAAAACCTAAGCATAAAAAATCAAATGATTGGCAAGTGTCTCTTGATAGTTTTCAGCGTTTTCACGACCACTGATGAATGCTAGAGATGTCTGACCATTGAAAGAAATAGCCCCCCATACCATTACAGAACTACCATTATGTTATTGGCTAAATACACTCCTAAGTTCTTTGCGGAGATCATGCCAATAGTACTTAAACCCATCAGGGCCATCGAGGTTCCATTTTTTTTCATCACTGCATATCACATTCAGCCAGTTTTCACCAGATGACATATGCTCTTTGGCCCATCGTAATCTAGTTTCTTTATGGTGTTGTTTGAGACACGGTAATCAAGCCATTTTACGGTATTTGATGTATTTGAATTCCAAAACTCTTCTATGAACAGTTTTTTTCGATATTTGTCCTCCAACTGCATGTTTTATTTGCGAAAGGGAGTAATTACCAGTTGAAGCCAAATTTCTGATACGGCTATCTTCGCGCAAACAAGTCACTCGCGGCCTTCCTGAACGAAATTTTCGTTTGAAATTATTACCACGAGCCAAAATTTGATGAATACCTCGTTTTGATCTTTTTAATGTACTTGCAATTTCAGAAACAGACTTAGATTTTGCTCTCATACTCCATATTTTTATCACCTCCTCCTCTGAAAATTCTTTCGACCAAAGCATTTTATACTAACTCGTAAACAACAACTAACAGCTTCTTATACACCCAGAAATTGTTTGCGTGCGCAACCGCTTACGTCAGATTGTAACATTTGCATAAAAACGATTTTGTGCTTAAACTTTTGACACGGTTATTTTTGTTCTATTCTTAAACTCCATGGTTTGAAATAAAATTTAAAAGTTAATTTCAATGAATATGGTGTTAAAATAGATATTATTAACATATACAAGACAAATATTGAAATAAAGTGAATATTTAAAGTTTTATTTGAAAATTGCTATTGTGCTTAAACTTTTGACACGCACTGTACCTTTTGACACGCACTGTACCTATTATTTATCATAAATTTTAAATATAACCATGCACATGGTTCGCACAGCTCCGCCACTAAAACTTAAGAACATTTTCAAAGTATTTCACTGCAGAAAAATATCGCAAAATATGTTAATGAAGGTGGTGGTTTCGATCTTTGTGTTTTAAAAATTAAATCTAAATTTTCTTATTTTTAATAGTGGTACTGTAGTCCTTAAAAAATATAAGGAGTGTGCGAACCTTGATGCATATTTTTAATAAATAACTATTAAATCCATTAACTGTAATAAATTGTTTTTAAAATGACACCAAATACTTGAAGATTACATAAAGTTATAAAATTCACCACTGGTTTCAGTTGGCATGGAATTCCGCGATAACGCTTAACACAAATTAACTCCATCAAAAAAACAATATATAGATTCTGGTAGAAAATTTTTATTTTAAATAACGGCAGTAACTTAGTTGCCAACCTAATATTTTTTTGTTCTTGTAACTTAATGCTTTATCACTAGCAAAACTTCATAGTTTTAATCGAATCTCAAAGATTTAATAAATAAAATTCAGTTCATTTTTTTTTTCAACTACATATAGTAAAAGTATGTTTAAGTATATAACTAGACATTTTAAACAAGCATTTTTTTATTTAATTAAATGGCTAAAAATAACTAATAAATTAAGCACTCTAATCACGTAACAAAAATTACTCTTAATAAAAAGGGCGATTTCTATGGAAATGGCATAATCTACAGGTATAAAATCGTTATTCTTCCCATTCAATATATGCTGCAGTGCATATTTTTTAGAAATGGGATTTTTCCTGTTGATATAATAGCTTAATGTCATGGTGTAAAATTTGAAGGTAAAGAGGAATCTTTGAAAGGATAGCTACAATTAAGACTCCGTGACTTCGTGTACTTTTCTAAGCAAACCATCAGTCTGAATTCTCTAAGACATGCACGCTTCTTGAGAAAACAAACTCGGTTAATAAAATTTCCAAGATATAAAAAACGTGTTTATTTTAACTGATCTAAAGTGGTTGATGCAACAGACAACCACTTATTTATTTAACTTCAGTAAACTATTGATTATCTTTATCAAATACTGTACAGGAAAAGTAAGCAGCAAAAGTCAAAAGTAAACGAAAGGTCGTCCATATAAAGAAGGCTATCTCAAACCGTTATCTATAATATAAATTGGAACTAAAAACATGTCGTTTATTACAAAGAAATTTTATTTTCCTTCACTTTATTTAGTTGTTAAAGATTTAAAATTATCTCTAAATGTATATATAACATTGCAAACCATCTAACGATTTAGTACCCCTATTTTCGAATTATTTACGTCTCATTTATTCTCACATTTCTGTTGTTTAAAAGAACAAATATTTATATTCGGAAAAAATGGTACTCTTTAACCCCTTGAGGACGGGCGATTTGTATATGTGCCACTTTAGTTGCTCAAAGACCTTCATTATTCTCACCAATCATTTTTATAGTAAAATTTACCTTATTTAATCTGAGCATTTTCGCGATTCAAATACAAAAAAAAACTGTTTTGAAATATCGTGGTTTTAAATAAAATATTAAGCCAAGGGTTCTCATCAACAAGAGGTTAATGGAAAAAAAGAACTAATTTTATCAATAAGGTTTAACGTTTGTCGTAAAAAGTATAACTTTTAAAAGTTTAAAATTTTTGCATCAGTATTTCCGAACAATATTTTTTGTCGCAGATTTCTATGGAAGATATTGTAGAAATCTAAGAAGATTATTGCTTGGAAATAGTTGTATTTAAAAATGTGACCACTTAAGAAAGGCCAATTAAATACGACAAATATTCAATTCTAACTAGAATCTAAAAACAATTTTAAAAACCAATTAATAAAATTTACATTGAAAATACTTACATATGCAAGCCAGTCAAACATAAACATGCAAACACCCATATGGTCACGATGTTATCCTAAATAAAACATATACATATCGTTAAATAATGGAATGTATGAAATAAAAAAATAAATTTTCATTACACTTTGATTAATGTGTTTTCTGAAACATTTATTAAGATATCTAAAAATGTATATAAATTAATTATAAATAGTTTTGCATACATAAATTTGCATTAAAACTATATTCAAATACAAAAATATTTAAATAGTTTATATATAAAGTAAAATTTAACTGGCGTTGTTTCTGGTCCGTGGATCCAACAATCACCTTTTGACCCAGAAATTTTATTTCATAATTGAAGTTAAATATTTATCGCAATTTAATAAATTACACGTTTAGAAATAAGATTTCTGGGCCCAGTTATAATTGTTAGATCCGCGGACAAGGCTGCCACAGGCGACTATTTTTTAATTGTAACTGGCACCACTTTCTTTAGATAGAAATTCTTAACAGACACTTTGTCATCTTTTGTAAAAGATGTACACTTCAAAATTTATATTAGAAAAATATTGGTACGAACAGAATATAAAAATAGTCGCTTGTGGCAGCCCTGCATGGAGTATAAGCTGGAAATGACGGAAGCTTCTTGTATTTTAAACATGAAGGTCACGTCTTAACATTCATTACTCTTTCTTTGAAAATGTAAAGTATTTTGTTTTAATACTTTTATGTCTCTAAATGTTTGCTTGAATAAAGAATTTAAAGATTTTCATTATGTTCACAGTGGTGTAACCAGGTAGGGTACCAAATGCCAATAGTATTGTAAGGTTTTCTTTTGCTTGATTCACTACAAAAAAATTTCTGGTAGGATAAAGCAAAGATGACTTTCATAAAATTACTGGGATTCATAGTATTTCGGCACCCATTCTGATTACGCCACAGTACAGTCGAACAAAACAGAGATTCATAAAGCATTTTATCTTTAACATTAGAACGTCCGGAAATTTTACTCATGTTTAGTAATAATATTTCGCACAAGAATTTTGATTCAAAATTATTTAATTGATGTTTTTTTTCTAGTTAAATGTGCGTGATTTAAGTTTAACTTATTTCAAGAAAAAATTTCTGGCTCGAATTAAAATTTAATCATGTTATGGGAATCGAGTCGACTCCTTCCGGGCGTTCTAGTGTTAGTTATAGCAAAGTTCGCACAGTTCTGCTACTAAAATGTAAGAGTATTTTCAAAGAATTTCACTTAAACAAATTATTGTAAAACCTTTGAATGAAGGCGGTGGTTGAAAATTCTATGTTTTTAAAATTAAATATAAATTTTCTTATTTTTAACCTCCCGACTGCCGCTGGCTGATATATCAGTCCGCGGAAATCCTTCTAATAAATGCCAGCGTCGTCTTATTTCACTTCACAAAATCCCTTCCAAAAACGCCGTGAACTGAAAACTGTTGCAGCGAGAAATGTCTCATATAATGCCTCGAACTGATAATTGCACACTTCTTTCTCCCAGTCCTTTTACAAGAGATCAATTGGGGACTTCCGGTCAGGTCTATCAATTCCGAGAAGGCGAGCAGGATCGATCTCGTTAGGAGATAAGGATGTTATCAGGTCAGTTGGTTGTGTAAAAAGAAAGTAATTACGTTCTTTCCTTTACTATGCGATAAAAATTCATCAGAGGAAAAAAAAAAACTGTAAACAAATGTACCATTGCATGTACTAAAAATCATTTTTCTGGACTTTCTGTTTATGGAATATTATTTTTTTAAAGACTTAAAATATTAATTGTATTACATTGCTTCCTGAATATGAGGAATGCATGGGTTTAAACTATTTCATATTTTCTCTTGAAAGCTTTTATTATTTTCTTATCTATTATCAAATACTTGTTAAAGGAAAACTATAATTCAATCATATCAAAGTGGAAGTTTGGTTTCAAATAAAATTAAACTTTCTTTGGCGGAATAAATCGAAAACGAGAAAAATTTCCGTAAAAGGACATGAAAATCTTTCCGATTTACACAGACTGCCGTCTTATACAGATTCCGCCTTACAGAGAATTTACTGTATGTATTATGCTTTAAAATATTATCATTTTTTCCTCACTTTACAAGCAAATCCTATGAGCTTGTTAACAATGTACTTTTACTGAGTAAAAACGAGAATTTTTCAGAAATTATTATTTATATGCCAAAGAATCGAGTAATGTTTTTCAGTTCCTGTAAAATAAAAGTGCGCATTTTAACTTTAATCGATTTCTTTCAGTCGCGCATTTAGAGAGTATACTGTAGTCATTTATAAATAATTATAAATAATTAATATGTATATAGTATATAATTAATATATTAATATAATAAAATAATTAATTTAGTATGATAAAAATATCCCATTCTATATAGTAAAAATAAATAAATTATAATAAATATTAACAACAATGTACTTTTTTTTTCATTAGTAATTATTTTTTCTCAACCATATAATAAATCGATAAAAATTATCATTTCTAGCACTTTTTTGATTTAAGCCATAACTTATTTAATATATTATTGTCATAAGGTACCTCAGACGACCCGCAAAGTATCCCCAAGGGTACGCGTACCCCTGATTGAGAACTGCTGAACTATGAGAATTATATAAATTAGGCATTTATTATTACGTTAGTTTTTATTACTTATTCATCAATTCCTTGTCACTTTTCCCCGTTAATTTTTTTCTTGTCATGTTTTTCCGGTTATATTTTTTCAGCGTCACTCTTTTCCGTTCTTGCTTTTTCGATCACTTTTTTCCGGTATTTTTTTTTTTTTTTCTAGATTTGAAATAATAAATATACAAATCCACATATTGAATAAAATGCTATACAAAAGAATTAGAATAAATACGGACAGCTGAAATCTCATTTTAATATGTTCTTTACATTCTCTAAAATGTTTACCTCTTTCTTATCTTACTATACATTAAAATTTCGGTTAAGCATTCCTGAGGCGTTGGAAAGTGTTTTAAAAAATTATGTTTGACGTATGATTTTTCTACCTTTATACATGTTTTTGAAATAAATTTTTTCGGAAATTATTAAATAGTACAAAAAAAAGAGAGAGAGAGAGAACCATACAAAGAAAATTTTGCTAAAAAAAAAAAAAAAAAAAAAAAAAAAAAAAAAAAAGTTTCTTTTTTCTCACATGTAATTCATGCATAAAATTTCTAAATAATTAAGCCAATTAATTTCAAAATTCTAATAAATGTGATGACGAAATTTCAAGTCAAATGAATTCATTTAAGACCGAAATTTCGAAAATTTTGCTTTAATGATATAACATTTAATGAAATGTGCAATTTTTCCCCCAGCAAATAAAAAAAAATTAAAATCATCTGAATTCACTTAGAAAAACATTACGAAATGAAATTAAATGGTGTATATTTCTCGAATGAATGAATCAAATACAAAAAAAAGTGTCCAAATAATATCCAGGTATTTCACCAATATAGTTGCTTAATTAAAAAATAATTATATATATATATATATATATATATATATATATATTTGCTGTCATCGCGGAACAGATACTCAGAAAGAAACTTTAGACTTTTCGTATGTTCTCACTGATCCTCAATTAACGTTTTGACAACAATATAAATAGTTCAGGATTTGACTCCGGTTGAATTTCTGACTTAAAAGTCATCATTAAATAAATAAATAAATAAATAAAAAGAAATAAATAAATATAAATATAAATTCAACTTATACTACTAGAAACAATTTAAATTTTTACACCTGCATATAGAGAAAAAATAATCTCTGTTTATAATTTTTTATGGATTTTAAACCAAAATTTGTCATGTGCGGCCTGATTACGAAAGATTATCCTATTTTGAATTAATACTAGAACCGCCATTAGGGGTCAAAATGACCCCTGCCAGAACGATAATAGTCGATTCGAACCAGAATTTTCTTCATAAGATATGTTAAGTACATGCAGCACAAAAATAGACTAATTAAATGAGTTGAATAGTTTAAAATAAAAATTCTGGTGCGAAACCCTTTGTATAAAACTTTAGTAAAATACCCGGCTGATTTAGTGTTAAACAATTTACAGTTTAGCACCTATTTTAATTGATAATACATCGCAAAATTAAAATTTTGCTAATAAAAAATTAAATATTAATAATGTATGAATAAATTATAAATTTAACAGACATGTAATAAAACTTAACAAACTGTAACTGTAATAAAACACTTTTGACGATGAAACTATCTTATCAAAAAGGTTGCAGTAACCAGCGAAATATTTCGTAATTTCTTCAACTATTAACTCCTGGCATACGGCTAATACGATAGCATCGTTTAAGAAATTTCAAAACTTTATTTGTAAGCATAATTTATAGTTTTGATATAAGAATATATTTTGGTTTTTAATGAGGAATATAAAAATAATATGCTAAACGTTAAATACGTACTGTTCTTTTTTCTTTAATAACTTTTGCCTATTTTTTTTTTTTTTTCAAATGAACCCCATTACAAGTCATGGGGTTCTTTTGCTTATTATAAAATAAAGGGGGAGGCGGGCAGTTATCTCCCCATCAAAATGAATAAATTGGTTTTTATGCAGAACTATAACAAGAACCAAAAATGTCAAAAAGTGGGAGAAAATTTTTGCTGAAACGTGTTTTTCACATCCATTTTCCTAATTGCCTCACTCAGTTTTTATTCGAATAAGAGGGGAGATTTCGAGAAAGATATTCGATCAAGCCAGGAAAAATAATATTCATCCAATAGGAATAAATTCGGTTCCGAAGAATTGTGTTCGAATAAGCGGATAATTCGATTATCCGTCGATTAAGTGGGGAGGACTGTAACTTCATTCTAACTATTAAATGCAAATAAATGATTCGAATAGCGTATATTATAAGTATTATAAATATGATTTTTCATATGTAACATGTAACACTGTTTTCACATCTTGAAATTTAATTTTTTTTAGGATTTCTGTTTCTTTCTAGTTTTTGTTTTTTTTCTTCAATTAAAAAATAAATAAAAATAAAATCAACTAAAAAATAAAGTTTTTAGTTTATAAAATTTGATTTATATTAAATTTTTATACTAAAAACTGGATATTTTTAATTGATATATTGATATCTTGTTACTTGACTGATCGAGGACATCGGTGCTTCGAGAAAAAAAGTTTTCTGATATATATGGTAATTATAAAAATTTAGTTTTTAAATCGTTAAAAATTATAGGCAATTTTAGTAAAATTCAATGTAAATTGTAAATTTTTGATCAAAAAGTTAGTTCTCCCAGTTATACAGAAAAAGAGCGACTATCAATAGTTAAGAAAATGTTTTATATTTCACTAGAAAACATGTTACAATAGATTTTTTAAAGGTTGATGTTATATAAGGTATTTCCATGAGCACTTGTCGTGTAAGTCACATTTCTAGTAACTGCTAAATTCTTGGCCACCGTTATTTTCGAAAAGTTTGCGTGATCTTATTCAGTTAATGAAATATCTCTTATAAAATAAGTCACATTTTTCTGTTCTAAAATACTGGTATCCAAAATCGTAGTATGTGACTTACACGACATGTGCTCGTGGAATTACCCATAACTGAAAATTTAAGGACCGAGTTTCACTGAATTTTAAAATACTGCTTTGAAAACAAAAAAGAAAACATGAATCTTTTTGTTACTTTTTTACTTGTTATGACGTAGTCTATTTGTACAACTCCAAAAGAGTGTTTTTTTTTTGGATAGCGTATTTAAACTAATAAAATGTGATTACAAATAATTTTAGAATAAAAATTAAATAATTTACAACTGATTTAAGCAGTGTTGCTCCTTTAAATGCTTTAAAAAAATCAAACTTTCAAAAATTTCATCTTCTGATTTTTCCACAGAGAATAACTGAACCGAGATTTTTGTTTCCTTGATTTTATGTATTAGTTTGGAAGAGATTTGTGCAGAATTATGGAAGTTATGTTCATAAAAATATTGTACAGATAAATAAATCGATATATAAAGTTTTAAACTGATAGTTTTGGGTTATAAGGGACATGATCGGCATGGATCTACAAAATTTTTCTGAAATTACAACATAGGGAAGAATGTTATAGATAGTATTCCTGACAAAATCTTTATAAATGTTACACAATAGCCATTACCACAAAGATTCTACCGGTAATGAAGAAAACAAAATATACTAAAATAAGTTTTATTTATTTATGTTTTGTTATTTGTAATCCACAGCATTATAATAAAGAAAAATTAAATAAAAGAGGTATGAATAATATTTTAGACTCAGACGTTTCTTCACTAAAGAATAAAAGAAAGAAGTTTAGAAGTAAAATAGCAACTATTTCTAAATTTGAGGCACTAAATTATTGGGGCTCTGGATAAATGTCTCTCTAACCCGCATGCAGAAAAAGCACATTTCTTTCAACTATCTACGAAATAAAATTCACTTTTTCTGACATATTCCTGAATTCAGTTTCTTGCATAAAAACATCGAAGTGATTGGTGCTCTTGTTCTGAACCAATGAAGTCGAACAATTTTTACCATTTTTCGATACAGTTAGGCATATTTTTAGAAAATGCTGTCATAGTTGGCGTTTTCAATGAAATCTCTGCACCCAATAGTCTGATGAAGCTCATCATAAGAAAACAACCGCTTATAATTCAAGACTTAAATCATTTGTCGAAAAATAAAAATATTCAGTTTAAAAATAAAAACGTAAATCTATAGTCATTTCATTGTTGAAGTTAAAAGACATACTACATCTTACCAAATATACCACAATATAATAAAAACAAGATTCTGTTAAAAAGTCCTCCAGTATATTCCTCTGCAAGATATCCCTTGAGCCAGTTTTCCGTAGCAAATTAAGTGATGCGGACAGAAGGATGCAAAGGAAAAGAAATCATCATTTAAAAAATATTTTTGTTTGTATAACCAATAATACTTTCGAAACAAGATAAATAAAAATGTTTATAACTCATTTTAAGCTGTATTACTACTAATTGATCTATAGTAAATGGATTTTTTAGGCTGTTATTTTAATGGGGTTATGACGCATAAAGGGTGTTTATGTATTATTTTAATTGCCAAGGTTCATATTTTCCATTTCCACCTTCAATAATGTGAATACGAAATATCTTCTACTCCTATATGTATGAATGTTTTTAAAACTGGTATGATAATTGATTGGAAGCAAAAATCTTAATTTTCCTCAGAGATTAGGAATTACAGTAGATTGTAACTTTGATGTAACTTTTTCTTTTACTGTTTTTAAAGTGACAACTCTGCTCTCACTCCCCCCCCCCCCTTTAGAAAAAAACATGCAATACAACACCAAATTTTTTTGTGCATTACGGACGAGCTTTAATATATAGAAACTCGGCACTTTCAAATGTAACTATTGGAAGATGTTTTTGTTAATTTATCTATAAATTAATTGCATCTTTAATTACAAAAGATTGTTATCGCAGAAAGGCATTTTTTTCTTTTTCAGTCCTGATTCAAAGCACCAACTTTGACTGCATTCTCTGAAAAATCTTCTACCGATAAATCGCTGAAAATAATATCTTCTAATATTGTTATTCATTTATCAAACATCATTTTGATATTTTATTCTATAATTCAAACGATGTTTAATAAGATATTGAAATAAAAAAATTTTGGAGATTTTTATTGCGAAAGTTTTAAATATATATATTAAAATTAGATATTTAAAATTTCTTTGATTTTTTAAATGTTGGACAGAAAGCCTATTTTTTTCTGCAACTTTTTCCCTAAAAAAAATAATGAAATGAAATGATTACGCTCGAAACAATAAAAGTCCTTTAAAAAAATTGATATGATAGTTTCATTTAAAAAACTACTTTAGTTACAAATCAGAAAAGACTCGTTCGCTAATGCTAATCCTATGGAAGAAATTTATAAAAATATCCCGGTTCCATTCCAATATTTTTAAATGATTTTTTTTCTTTGCATTATATAGTTGAGATTGACACAATGACTTTTTTTTTTTTTTACTTTTTCAATCTTAATGCTATTATTATTATTATTTTTTTTTTTTTCGGAGATGCTTTTAATTTTGAAATCAGTTCCGAAAATTAAAGTATCCTTATTAAAAATATCTTTAAACGAAATCTAAAAAGTACAAAAGGTGTTTTATTACTAAGTGATTTATTTAATACATGAGCTATTCCATCTCAACACTGTAAAAAATTTGCGCAATGTTCTTAGCATTTACTGTGTAACATTCCTGGGTTTTCTCGGATTATTTCTGCTCATACAAGAATACCGAGAAATCTTGTGTAATACCTTCCATAATCTCGTGTAACTTTTCGGAATAGTTGAGAAAGTGGAAATTACTGATAAACTGTGAAATGTTCCGAATATTTTCTGTGTAACATTCTTTAGTTTTAGTATACTTTTTGAGCTTTTGTGTAACTTTTCGAATTTATTCTAAAATAGAAATCATTGGTAATCTGTGAAAAGTTATATATGTTTTTTGTGTAATATTCCTTATTTTGTGGTTGGTATATTAATTACAGAAAAATCGTTATTTTGCGTGTATGCCATTTTATCATCCCAGCTGAGAAAAGACTAAGAGATCTTGCGCTTTAACAAAATAACACGAAGGTGCGTATACTCTTGTAATTGTGCATTTCAAAGCTTTTATTCAAATTCTGCCCTGTACAGCTCTAGAGATATATTTTACATGTAAAAAAACTAATTTTTTGTGTGTTTATTATTTTGTTCACTTAGTTATAAATCGAGTATGGAAACTAGAGTCACTAATTTTTACCGAAGCTTTAACTACGCATTTAATTGTGATTCTCGAATATTTTTTTCCCAGTTTAGACTCTGGGGACTCTTCTTGGTCTTTATTTCCATATGAACTACTTTTTTGAGTGTGATTCATTTTGTTGCCTCAGTTGAAGAAAAAGACTATGGGATTTAGACCAACTAAATTTGGAATGAAAGTGCGTATGCCTATCTTATTGTTCATTTTGAAGCCTATTTTTTCAAATTCGACCAGTGATCGTTTTACGAAATTATTTTATCAGTGATTGTTTGACGAAATTCTCGATCTTAATACAGCAAATTTTTCTCCAAATATCTGCTATTTCCGATTAGTAACATTTGACTTATTTAATCAGCAGTGCCAGTTTAGAGGATTTTTTTACAATGTCTATCTTTATTTCCGAATAGTAATCTTTCTGTCATAAAATAAAGCGATAATATCTAGGTATAAGCATTCGCGTCGTAAGCAAGATCTTTTGTCCAAGGGATGAAAACTTTATCTTATATTAAATGGAAAATTTTTACATTTGTTGTAAGAGCGATGTTCTGGTGATGTTGGAACTGGAGTAAATTCAGGTATTAATCGGTATCACGTCTTAAGTGGGTTCGACTGTTTCCTAAAACAATAAATCTAGCATAAAAATTATTATAAACAAAGTCAATGCTTAAAGAGGAAAGGGGAGAAGCTCTAGCCAACTATTTTATTTTTCAAAATATTGAGTCTATAACATGAAATTAAAGTAATATCAGTAGAGAAATGTTTAAATTTTGTCCCCCCCCTCTCCCCTCCCTTCTTTGGTATCTGATAGCTACATATGTCTATAGAGGATGAAAAGGTACAATTTTAAGATTTTTACTAGAAAATATTGCTAATTTTGTGGCAAGGTTATTGTGCCTAAATGTGATTCATAAGTACGGTAATCTTTTTTTTTTACTTTAAATCTTAATACAGGATTCCCGAATGCTATACAATAAGGCATTAGATTTTTAATGAAACTGTATGTATTTTTCTGCATTGATGACATTTTCTTAGAGATTCTCGATCAAATAGACATCGTTGATTTTATAGCGCCCAAATGTTTCGTAAGTTTAGCATATTTCCCTAAATTACCTCTCGTATTTTTAACGTTGAAGATCAAATAATCTCACTAACGTAAAGAAACTACGTCTGCTTCATTTAACTGACCAATAAACTGTTAAAAAAAGTGCCCTGTGTGTGGATTAGAATTTAAACAACTACCAGGTAAGTTTGTATGGTATTCTTTATATAGTGCATTAAATGCAAATTTCATGTTTAATTAATCATGTTTAATTAATCATGTTTAATTAAGTTTAATTAATTAAATACCTACTATTTTTGATTAGTAATATTCGTTTAATTTAAGTGTCAGTTTAGAAGTTTTTTTTTTTTTTTACAATGTCCATCACTTTTTCCGACTAGTAATATTTCTGTCATTAAATAAAGCGATTATATTCGGAAATAGTTTGATGTTCATATCAAAAACTTAATATCTAGGTGTATGCATTCGCGTCGTAAGCGAGATCTGTTGTCCGAGGGATGAAAACTTTATCTTATATTAAATGAAAATTTTTTACATTTATTGCAAGAGCGATGTTCTGGTGATATTGGAACTGGAGTAAATTCAGGTATTAATCGGTATCACGTCTTAAGTGGGTTCGACTGTTTCCTAAAACAATAAATCTAGCATAAAAATTATTATAAACAAAGTCAATGCTTAAAGGGGAAAGGGGAGAAGCTCTAGCAACTATTTCTTTTCAAAATATTGAGTCTATAGCGTGGAATTAAAGTAATATCAGTAGAGAAATGTTTAAATTTTGTCCCCCCCCTTCTTCCCTCCCTTCTTTGGAATCTGAAAGCTACATATATCTATAGAGGATAAAAAGGTACAATTTTAAGTCGTTTACTAGAAAATATTCCTAATTTTGTGGCAACGTTATTGTGCCTAAATGTGATTCATAAGTACGGTAATGTTCTTTTGCTTAAAATCTTAATTCATGAATCCCAAATGCTATATAATAAGACATTCGATTTTTAACGAAACAGTAAGCATTTTTCTTTATTGATAACATTTTCTCAGAGATTTTCGATCAAATACACACCGTTCTTTTTATAGCGCCCCCATGTTTCGTAAATTTGTAGAATTTCCCTAAATTACCTCCCGAATGTTGATCTTTAACGATCAAATAATCTCATTCACGTAAAGTAACTATGTCTGTTTCATTTAACTGACCAATAAACTGTTTAAAAAAGGGCTCAGTTTGTGGATTAGAATTTAAATAATTACCAGGTAAGTTTGTATAGTATTCTTTATATAGTGCATTAAATGCAAATTTCATGTTTACTTAAGCTGTCGTAAGTCAATTAATCCTCCATTTAAAAATGTTATTTTACTTAGCACTTAAGTATGTATTTAAGCAATTTAACTTATATGCATAATCAGACTTATATATTAAATAAAAATTCTATGCACATTATCATAAGCTAAAAACTTTCTGTAAATTAAATGAAGGATTACGTGAAAACTAAACAAAATTTTATAGTATCAATTTACAATCTTAATTTTAAGAAAGTCAATATTTCAATTATTGTGCTGAATTTTTTAACATTTTGTCAGGCATACTTTTTTAATGTTATTTTCTTTTTTAAAAATTCTGAATAAATGAAATACTTTACGTGTATGTATGTCTTTATTATACAGATCTGTGCATAATTATTTACAGCAATCTTTCATTTGTATGTTGATGCAAAATATAGATAAAAGTTATCATTGGCCACTGGCCAGTTACTCAGATTTTTAATTATTGACCATTAACAAAGTCACAAATACTTCATACAAAATCATATGACGTGTTCGTACAGTTCTAACTATCAACTTTATAGCTTATTAATATTTTTTAATTTCCATTTGGTAGGATTACACTCAACTGAAAACTGAAATTGTATCTAACAGAAATATATATAAGTAAGAAATTACCGTAGTCAAACTAACAATATTTAAAATGAGCTTGGAAATCCGTATTAACGCGGGTGTGTATTGTGGGGGAGAGGGGTTAATTGACAAGCCCGAAGTTATAGTCTATCAACGTAAACAGGCATCTAAAAGTCTTAGAAAATAATATTAAAATTAAAATTTATTAAATTAAAGCTACATTAGAAAAACTGCTCTGAATCCGCGTTAAAAGGCGGCGTAACATCGAGGATTTCTCAAACTTAATTTCTAAATTTTAATATACTATGTACTCAAACTTAAAATACGCATTATGTCCTTATTGAAATACAAGAGCTCGGAAATGCGCGTTAGCAAGTCTTTCAAAGCCCAACTAAAATCCACGCAAACGAAGGCTTCTAAATCTCGCTTATAAAATAATTTTCAAAATTAAAATTTTTCAATTTAACATAAAGCTGCATAAAGAATAGGAAAAGTACTCGAAACCACATTAACAGGGGTTCGAGTAACACCGAGGATTTCTGTGATTTGATTTAAAATAACAGAAGTTTAATGTTATATAATTCAACAAACTTAAATGCACATTAACTAGTCTATTACAAACAGGAATTCTGGAAATACGCTTCTAAAAAGGCTTCCAAAAGTAACTTAAAAAAAGCATACCGAATTATTTATTACCAAAAGAATTGAGAAGAAACCTGAAAAATAAACTCGTACTTAACATGCAAAAGCTTACTTCCATATTTAAAGCGCAAAATATCACTTTGAATTTAAATCTTATTGTATCTATTGTTATGATTTGCTAAACTTTTTCAGTATCACTCAGTATATCTTAAATCTGACAATTTTTTTAGCATCTTTATTTTGACAGGGTTAGCAAATGCATTTTGAAAATTTCACAACACTACGTTTATAAAACATCGGGACAAATTTTATGAGTGTTTCAAGTAAAAGGGGTGTACGGAGGAAGTTCAAATTTTGCTGCAATTATTATGATAGTTAAAAAATATAATTAAGTATCCGTGAGATTAATCCATCCTCCTGTTGAATATGTACCCAAAATTTGAAACTATTCGAATAATTTTATGCAAGGAAAATGCAATTAAAAAAATGAAAGTGGAGGATTCTATCCCTCCCCCCCCCCAAAAAAAAATATGTGACCTATAAACCCTTGTATTAACACGTTAACTGCTATGTCACTCACCGGTGACTGACATTAAAATTTCCGTTTCAGCCACATCAGTTGCCCGTGACCGACAGCGTAAATTTGTAATATAAAATTAAATATTATATTGTTTTAAGGAATTGCTGAACATTTATTTAAAATTTTCCTTTTAGAGGATAAGGACTTTAAAGGATATAATTAAGTAAGCGGAAAGTTCAGTGTCAGTCATCCGTGACTGACGTGGAATTCAACGTGTTAAAGGTGTAATTTATCCTTCTAATAAAAGGAGACCAAAATTTGAAACTAATTGGTTCTCGACAAGAAAATTCTATGTAAAGCTGAATTAGTTGGAGAGGAAGGGTTTCTTTTACAATTGACCTATACTTGACCTAACATTGTTGATTTGATTAATCTCGCCTAATTTTCTAATAAATTGACACCCAAACTTCAATGAAAATAGATAATTCTAAACAAAAGTTTTTGTTTAAGCCTATTTAAGAGGGAAGGAAGTGCTTATCAGTCACATTATATTTGATCTAGAACCAACCAAAACCCGAAATAATCAGTTTCACCAAATAAGTGGAATTTATTTAGTAAATTTAAGCGAGTTTGCGCAGGAACATGGGTCTTATATAATTCAGATTCATCCAAATTTCGGGTTTAGCTGTTTTTTAGCAGATTTTTCCAATTGACACATTTTAATTTGGACAGGAGTGAGATTCCTGAATTAAGTACATGAAAAGTAAGATTGACTTGGAATTGCGTTCCAAAATCAATTTTGTCATAAATCAATTTAATCATATTGTATAATAAGTCGGAGAAATACATTTAAAAAAAATTCAGTATTAAGCATAAAATTACACGTTCCTGGATTTTTTTTATTTTTTTTAAGCTAAACTACGACACCAGTTTTAAATATTTCATACTGTATAATAGTATGCGTAATTAACTCGGATAAAAATGATCTCTTCGAAATTAACTATCCCCTCCCACCAGCCGTGAAACAACCTTTGAACCAAAAATAGTTATCTACTTTCTTCTAGTGTTTGCAATATCGTTAATTTTGACTGAAAATTATTAACGAATTTTTCTCCTTTCATCCCTGGTGTCGATATATCTTACAACCATCATGTTTTGCGAGTAGCACTCATCAAGTTTGCAGACTCAGGACGGTAAAGTTTATCTCCACGTTTTTTAGTGTTACTCGACGATGGAAATTGCTAATTTTATGCTTAGTGCACGGAGCTAACCAAAAAAGATATGTAAATAAAGAAGCGTAAATGAACTTATATTGTATATCAATATCGAGGACAGTGGAAAACTGAGATCTGCAAAACCCTGTGACGTAGGGGGGCGGGAGGAAGGGGCTTGGAAGTAATTGTGAAAAATAAACATCTTAAACGGTCATAAACGGTTTATCATTTTAGGCTTTTAAGAACGAGTCATTTTGTATTGACTAACGAATGTACATTTTGCGTACTCCCAAACTGATCTGCGCGTAAAAAAATCATACCCGCAAGACGGGTCACGAAACGGGAACCCCATTTTGTTATGAGAAATAGATATATATTCTAGGGGGGCCTTGTGGAAAATTTTGCAGAGGACTCAAAACTATAGTTACACTACTGATTGGAGATTCTACAAAATCAATATATAATTGAGAATAAAATGTTTAAACGATATATAAACCAATTATTATCTAATAAATTCAAATTTTTCAATTAAAATCCAAAATATTGCAATACATTTTTAAAAATGGAACAAATCCCTGTATAATTCATAGATATTCATTCTTGGCCATGCGCAACATGACAACAATACACTTGCAAAAAACCCCTGTTTAAAAGATATATATTGAATATTTTGAAACTTCTTTTATTTTTTGAAAAACATTCTGGGAATATACAAAAGTAGTTGTAGTACTTTTTGTATTGTTATTACAGACTTTTGTAGGACACATATTCAAGAATTCTATATTTCAAGCTAATGCATAATACAAAGTGTTTTTGCAAATGAGAATAACTTTTCCAATAAACATTTTGATTTTTACAGAAACTGAATAAACAATATTGCATCCAATAATTTATGCATAAAAAATAAAACATATAATATAATTTTTGTTTCTTTGTAGCCACCTTGGATAATAATCAAATCTGAATGTAACGATAGCTCATTTACAGAAACAAAAGGAGACTTTGGAACAGCAGAATTAAATTCGAGTACGGAAAGCAGCTCTTTAAATATAAGCAGTCACTTGTATATTAAAGCACCCATGGCGCGAGGATTTTCAAATTCCTTCACATCATTTTTCTTCTGCTCTAACTAAAGTTTTAAATGAAGATTGCTTGCAGTGGACAGAAAAAAGTGAGTTACTGAACCATTTAGCTTTGAGAATCTGCAGATACACAGACAATCCCTCTACAGCTGAACGAAAGCAAGTAGAAGATAAAATTTTAATTGAAGGTGTGGAATTTGTACAGAGTGTAGTTTCGACAATCTCTTTATATTCTTATTATAATATAAAATATTCTCTCAAAGGCACTGGGACTTACGCTTTCATTGAACTAAAATTGTTGAAGTTGAATAATGGTAGTGTAGTTACTCGAAAAGTAGTTACTTTATGTGAAAAATTAAGCAAACTGTGATAAAATTCTAGATTGTAATTTTAACCATAATATCAATAAAGTTTTGTGTATATTATGAAACTTCTGTGAACTTCTATTTTTGACTATATTATTTTTTAATTGCATAATATTCTCGATATCTCAAGTCGAAGGGATTCTAAAAGAGCATTATGTGATAGGTAATTGTTCATATAAGTCATGTACAGGAATTTATAATATCAAATTGAGAAATATATTTTAATTGAAGTATCAGGAAAACACTGCATTAAGATTTTCAATTTTTTAAAAAAAAAGTTATCTTCTTTCGGCAGCTGTTCTTTTTTTCCCTTGTATCTTTTGACATCTGAAATTGAATTTTGTGCTTTAACCAAATGAATGAATCCCTTTAAAGATGCTAATGCTTAAATTACAATTAAAAAGTTATTTTTGAATATAACTTTAAAATCTCTTTCACAAATTTGTGCATATTTTAACTTAACTTGAAATATTGTGTAATTAAACCTTAATGGTTTGGATAATCTTTTAAAATAATTATGTACTGTATAGCACATGCATAAAAAACCGTTTTTTCATTGATTTCTGTGGTATTATGTTAATTATATAAGGAATAGAATTATCAAACGTAATTGATCCAATTTAAATGAAGATAATGGGGTAAGGGGGAGGGGGAAGCGTCGAATGACCACATACTTCCCCCAAAAAAGCAAATATTCAGATACTGAAAAATTTTTTTAGAATGCTTTGGTGGATTAAACATACCATTTTATGCTAAATGACTAATCTGTTGTACTAGCCAAATGACAAGTTGATGTTCTGTTTAAATTATTAAATAATGTGGCAAAATTATCTAAAGGTTATTTTAAAAATACACAATTGCTTTGTACGAGATTTTGCCAAAAATGTATTCTTTGTGTTACATTAACTCTTAATTTACACCTTCAAATTGGTATGTTGAGCTTGATATAAATGTGGAAAAACTTAAGCATGTTTTTTTGTAGATCACAGCACAATATCACTCATTTAGATATTTCTTCTGTTTCTGAAGTATATATTTATCATAATTTATCCTTGCATCAATATTCTAACCAATTTATTTTTGTAAAAGTAATTTTAATATATCCATGATTTAAAAATAGATTTTACTCATAGATATCCTGTATATTTTTTTAGATTTGTGTTATCAACTGAAAAACGAAAGCAACTAATTAGAAATATTTTCAATACAATGTTTAACTTTCAGCTGTGTAATCATCGTTTATATTCTCAACAAAGATTACTAACTCATTAATCTGTATCATGTTCAAGAACTAAACTTAACTCTAACTCTAAGGCATCTTAAAACTCTTTGAATATCATGCTAGAAATTAGAAGTAACTTATTGTAAAAGGGCCTTAACATACTAGATTATCGATTTCTGAACTTTTCAGATTTGCATAATTTTCCAAACAAATTTTTAATAAAGTTCCTGTGAAAATCTATAGCAGAATTGCTGCCACTGGATATCCCGGTGACATTTACCGTATTCCGTGAAATGTTTCAGATCTTTTCACAATGAAGAATCTTAACTAAGATTTTATGCGTAAAGTTCCAGGCTATAAGTTTCAGAGTTTTTCAAAATGAAGGAACATAAATGAATTTTCATGAGTAATGTTCCAGATGATAGGTTTCGGAATATCGGAACCTAACTGAGATCTTATGAGTAACATACCATATTAAAGATTTCGGAAATTTTCAGAAAGGTGGAACCTAACTGAGATTTTATGAGTAGCATTCCAGATTATAGGTTTCAGAGCTTTTCAGAATGGAGGAATTTAACTGAGATTTCACGAGTAATGTTTCAGATTGTAGGTTTCAGAACGGTGGAACCTAACAGAAAATTAATGAGTAACGTTACACATAAAAGGTTTCTAGACTTTTCAGAATGGTGAAACATAACTGATATTTCATGAGTAACATCCCAGATTATAGATTTCTGGACTTTCCTGGCATATGTAAGTTTCCTGGCATTTTTTGGATTAAATTCCTGGGAAAACCTGTGGCAGAATAGCTGCCACATGTTTTCTTAGGAACCTTACGCAAAATTTTTTACAGTGAATTCAGGCAGACAGTACTGATATGCGTCAAGTCACCATCACAGATTTTTTTCAAAAAAATTCAGTAGTTTGAACTAAGTGATTTATAAAATTTCCTAAAAGGATTTTTCCCTAAAAAATTTATTTCTCTGATTACAGCACTTTAAAGTTCATGATAAAATTGGCAGTTTTCAGGAAAAGTGAAAAACGCTTCATTTTGAAATGAACACAATACCAAACATATTCAACATATTCAGTCAATTTATTTTTTATAAACAGTTATTAAACTGAATTTTACTTTGGCATAGTTTTAAAAAATATAGTGACATTTTTACTTAATTAAAAAAATTAGATTTTAAGTACAAAAAATATAATTATTAGTGAATTTAAGATTTTTTTTCAGAATGAAAAAAAATATTTTAAAGCTAAACATTGATGGCAATCTAAAGACCTTTAATGGGAGTTTTACAGCAAATTTTATTTTAACTCTAAGGTGCTTACAACTTTTGTAATTCAATTTTAAATTTTGCAAAATTTTGTAAAATCACTATTTTTGAAATGCAATTTCTCAAAAACACCATTTTTTAAAAATCTGATAATATGCTCAATTCATACCTCATTAGTCTCTAATAAATACCTTACAAGCAAATCGTGTGTTTTTGCTTAGAAAATTTTATATGATTTTTTGAAAATAACATGTTGTGTGTATTTTTCAACAGACCACAAAGTCAAGCTCTTCCTTATTTAAACGAACTTGTAATGTAATTAATATTTCAAACTAAAAAATACATCACTAGTACATAATTATTACTGTTAAATTATAGCTAATCATTTGCTTAAATTTAAAATTGCGTAAAATACAGCCAATAATAAAATTAGTATTGATCATATGTCATTTCATTCCATACTCATGAATGTGTTAAATCCATCTACAGTGTGTAAAAATTTTGTTATATAGTATGGATATAATATATTAATGTGCAAATACATACATAACAGAAGAATTAGGTAGTGAAGGTTTCTTAAATTAACTTCAACTCCTTATCGTTGAAGGTATGAAGTCGCTCAGATTGTCCTATTGTAACAGGTTTTTCTGTTTCTAGAAGCACATTTTCCAATGGTAATGCACATTCATATTTTTTCTTTCCAGATTCTTTTGGCCACTGGAATGCTTTATCTATGGACCATGTTGGATACATGAATGATACTTTAATGTCATTTAGTTCTTGTGATTGATATACCATTGATTTGTCCTATCCACCAATTATTTTCATAAATGCATCCAATGAAATCACCGATTTGGAAACTATGTATTGAATATTGTCTTTTCATTTGGCTGAAGGTTTAAACTTTTGTCAATTCATTTTTACTTGCTCGTTCCATATAATTTTCATTATTTACAATCACCCTATAATGTTTATATCTAATACCAACAATAGATTTTGCATTAGCATATTCTTTCTCATTATTAGTTCTATAGGATTGAATAATATTTCTGTTTGGGTGGACTAGAATGTTATTTTTTAGCAGAGAAGATGGTTCAGCAACAAATGAGACAGAATTTTGGATAGCTTTTATTGGCTCCTTTTGGAGATTAAGTTTTGTTGCATAGTGCTTGTCTCAGTCCCCAATAGCATCACATGCACTTTTAACATGGCCAGTACCTGAAAATATCCTCTACTTCAGTACAATTTTATTTTTGTGCAATTCATAAAACTGATACTTGTTTTTAAAATGTGCTCCAGCTCCATCTGATATATACACAGGTGATTCCAGTGTTTGTAATTGGTACAACTTAAATAATTCTTTTTTTTACTTTTTCTATGTCACAAACAGCATGAGCTGTATCATGAGTTAATCGTCAGAAACTATGATAAAACTCTTTATTTCTTCTCTAAAGTATGCTGTGCAGGTAACTAACGATATCTGAGTATTCTGCCAATGGTAGCTTTGTACTTCATTCGGCAGTATTAGTGAGTAATTTTCAGCAAAGTCAAAATGCATCACAAGCACAGATTTTTTTTAAGGAGTTTGGCTTATTTAATTTTATGAATAAGAATTTTTGAAGATTAGCTTATATTTATCTGCTATAATAATGTGCATATTATTATTTTTTCATTAAAAAATATTATAAATACAAGAAAATAAGAAAAAGCTTGATCTTCTGATTTTCTGAGAAAAAAAAAAAAAAAAACTAATTGGAAAAAAAACTAAACTTGAAAAAAAATCTAATTCAGTTGTAATGTATGTATTTGCATTTTAATATATTATATCCATACTCTATAACAAAATATTTAACACACTGTAGATGAATTTAGCACATTTATGAGTATAAAATGAAATGACATATGATCAATACTAATTTTATTATTGACTGTATTTTACGCAATTTTAAATTTAAGCAAATGATTAGCTATAATTTAACAGTAATAATTATGTACTAGTGATGTATTTTTTAGTTTGAAATATTAATTACATTACAAGTTCGGTTAAATAAGGAAGAGCTTGCCTTTGTGGTCTGTTGAAAAATACACACAACATGTTATTTTCAAAAAATCATATAAAATTTTCTAAGCAAAAACACACGATTTGCTTGTAAGGTATTTATTAGAGACTAATAAGGTATGAATTGAGCCTATTATCAGAATTTTAAAAAAATGGTGTTTTTGAGAAATTGCATTTCAAAAGTAGTGATTTTCAAAATTTTGTATAATTTAAAATTGAATTACAAAAGTTGTAAGCACCTGAGAGTTAAAATAAAATTTGCTGTAAAACTCCCATTAAAGGTCTTTGGATTGCCATCAATGTTTAGCTTTAAAATATTTTTTTTCATTCTGAAAAAAAATCTTAAATTCACCAATAATTATATTTTTTGTACTTAAAATCTAATTTTTTTAATTAAGTAAAAATGTCACTATATTTTTTAAAACTATGCCAAAGTAAAATTCAGTTTAATAACTGTTTATAAAAAATAAATTGACTGAATATGTTGAATATGTTTGGTATTGTGTTCATTTCAAAATGAAGCGTTTTTCAGTTTTCCTGAAAACTGCCAATTTTATCATGAACTTTAAAGTGCTGTAATCAGAGAAATAAATTTTTTAGGGAAAAATCCTTTTAGGAAATTTTATAAATCACTTAGTTCTAACTACTGAATTTTTTTGAAAAAAATCTGTGATGGTGATTTGACATGCCCTGCCTGAGCTGAGATGGAATTACTCACATATAAAATTAAATAAAATAAAAATATTGAAATGCAATCAGAATATCTTGACAAATTTTTTCCATAGGATTTGCATTAGGGAACGAGTCCGCATGTGGGGAGCCTTGACTCATTATTTTCTCAAGATTAAAATCTATCTTTTTTTCAAATTTCTTATGTATTACACTTATGTCACAATTTCATTCTGATAGCTGATTGCACAACGAATAAAATGATACCTGAAACTTTGTTCTAGGTTCAATACTTAAAAAATTGAAAATCGTTTACTAAAAAGTGGGTCAACTAATCCCTTATCCCCTCCCCCTACCTTGCATTATACATATAAGACAAAGATATTTTAATAAATAAGATTGATATATTGATATATTGTAATTTTATAATAATAATAAAAATAATAATTATGTAATATATAAATTACTATATATAATTAAAATTATAAATAATCAAACTATAAATAATATTTTAAAAATAAATATTACAGATATATTCGGAGTTTGTAGATCCCGCTCCCCTCGGTAAACGGAAAAAAAGTGACCGGAAAAAAGTTATCGGAAAAAGTGACATAAACTACAAAAGCGGAAAAAAAGGTGACATGGAAATAAAGTTACCGGAAAAAAGTGATAAAGAAAAAAAGTTACGGGAAAAAAGTGACGAAGAATAGATTTTGGGGATTTATTATTGATTTTGGGAATTTATTATTGATTTTGGGGATTCATTGGTTAAGTATGAAAGGGGGATCGGGGGGGGGGGAGGCTCATAATTTAGGTAAATGGGTTTTTCATGCTAAATTAACTGTTTTGGTTCAATTTTTGGATATCTGTTCACACTGAAAGGAAGCTTGTCTGGTTAGTTTTGGGAAGGGACTATCTCTCCCCCCCCCCTCCCATCTGCCTTAAATTAGATAATTGGGTTTTTACGCAGAATTACCCAACGTGTGTCAAGTTTACATATAAGTTCTTTCTGATAAGACTTATATATAGTTTATAATGCCTGAAGAGATTTGGGAGTTTAATGGTCAAACATAGAGGAGGAACCGGGCAATAACCTCTCTTAAATTAAAGTAATAGCTTTTACCCAAAATTATCCAATTTGCTTCGAATATTGGATATGGGTTCATTATGATAAGACGTATTTCTGATTAGTTATGGGGTTCTTTTGTTAATTAAAAAAGGAGGGTGATTATCCCCCTCCCCTTAAATTAGATAAATTTTTTTTTTATGTACACAAATCCGATATATTTCAAATTATGGATTCAGGTTCTATTTCATGTATTGAATCCCTGAATAATTTTAAGTGTTTAATGGCTAAGTATAGAGGGGGGATAAATTAAATAAATGGCTTTTTACGCAGAATTATGCGATTTGCTTCAAATTTTGGATGTAGATTCATTGTAATAAGGCGTATCCCTGATTAGTTATGGGGTTCTTTTGCTAATTAAAAAGGGGGAACGGGCAATTATCCTTCTCCTTATTATTATTATTATTATTATTATTATTATTATTATTATTATTATTATTATTATTATTATTATTATTATTATTATTATTTTGCAACAATCCAGCGTATTTCAAATTTTGTATATAGGTTCTTTCTGATAAAGTGAATCTCTGAATACTTTTAAGGGTTTAATGGCTAAATATAGAAGGGGAGCTGGGGATAACCCACAACTAATCAGAGATTCACCTTACCATAATGAATCTACATCCAAAATTGAAGCAAATCGGATATTTCTGCCTAAAATGCCATTTAATTAATTTATAGAGGGGGGATATCCTCCATTCCCCCTCTCTATACTTAGCCATTAAGCCCTTAAAACTATTCAGGGTTTCACTTTCTGAGAAAGAACTTATATCCAAAATATGAAATACATCGGTTATGTGTGCATAAAAAACAATTTATCTAATTTAAGGGGTGGGGGTTAATCATCAACCGCCCCCTTTTTAATTAGCAAAAGAACCCCATATCTAATCTGAGATACGCCTTATCATAATGAACCTATAATCCAAAATTTGAAGCAAATTCGATAATTCTGCGTTAAAAGCAATTTATTTAATTTAAGGGGGGTTATATTCCATTCCGCTACTATACTTAACCATTAAACCCTTAAAACTATTCTGGGATTCACCTTATCAGAAAGAACTTGCATTTAAACAGTAAAATACTTCGGATAATTCTGCATAAAAAAAAAGCGAGTTAGCTAAATTGAGGCGAGATAATTCCCCGTCCCCTCCTTTATTAATAAGCAAAAGAACCCATGACTAATCAGAGATATGTCTTATCATAATGAACGTCTACCCAAAATTCCAAACAAATCGGATAATTCTTCGTAAAAAGCTATTGATTTAGTTTAAGAGAGGTTATTCCCCTGTTACTCCTCTATGCTTAACCATTAAACTCTCAAATCTATTCAGGCATTATATATAATATATAAATCTTATCAGAAAGAACCTATATCCAAAATCTGACACGCGCTGGATGATTCTGCACATAAACCCATTTATCTAATTTAGGACGGAAGGGTTAAGGGTAATCGTGCCTTCCCAAAACTAATCAGGCAGATGTCTTTTGAGTGTTAACGTATATCCAAAAATTGAATCATAACAGTTAGTTCAGCATGAAAAACCCATTTACCTAAATTATGAACCTCCCCCGATCCCCCTTTCATACTTAACCAATGAACCCCCAAAATCAATAATAAATCCCCAAAATCAATTCCTTGTCATTCTTTTTCCGGTAACTTTTTTTCTGTGTCACCTTTTTTCAGCTTTTATAATTTATGTTACTTTTTTTTCGATAACTTTTTTCCGGTCACTTTTATACCTAGATTCCCCCCCCCCCCCCCCCCACACACACACACCACACACAAGAACGACGGAGATTAAATAAAGAAATACATTTAAGAATCTAGTGTTTATATTCTAATTCTCCGAAACTTAATTTTTTTTCATTGAAGCAATGACAAGTTTTGAGAACTTTTAAAGATCCCCCCCCCCTCCCAATCATAGTTCAAATACAACAAGGACAGCCAAATTTTGAAAATCATCTCAATCTAGTGTTTATATTCTAAGATTAGCCATGTGTATTATCATCAGTCTTATTTAAATTTGTGATATGTAAAAAAGTGAGCTTTTTCCCGTAATTTTTAGAAAACATCCTAATAAAAAATTATCGTCTAAAGTTGTAGTAGGTTTGGAGTTTCTGGACGCCCCCCCCCCCCCCAGAAACACACACATAGGGGAAACTGGAGCACATTGATACACCCCCTGTACAGCACACAGGGTCATTACAGGAAGTTTCACAACAGCTCCATAAGGTGATACTAGTGAAATTAACTATATACAGAAAGTCTTGGGATGATTCAGTAGTTTGATGAAATGGGACGGGTAATTTATTGTTTTTGTAGGTCAAAAGTAAATTTGAGTTGTAGAATTGAAATGGTATTATACAACTGTTCCAGTATTTTCAACCGAAAAGAATACCCTCCTTGGCAAGTAAAGCTACTCTTTATCAGCTCCTCATTCTTTATTTTTAGATAAATTATGAAGTGTTGAATTTGCGACTCATTTTATTCAAAATGGCTGTATGGGGCACATTGATACAGTCTTTGTCGGGGCACATTGATACAAAAATCCATGTAGATCATAAAAGTGAACTAGAAAAATCCTTTTCTAGTTCACTTTTTCATTACCTTTAATTTTTTTTACCATATACTGCTTAATTCAACCATTTTTCGTCAAAAATTTCTACTATTAGTTTTTATTGAAGTGAAATAGCTCTAATTTCTTTATATTAGAACATTTTATAGTATTTTTGCAAACAGAAGACGTACAAACTTACACAATATCTAGTGCTAGTAGAATTAACAAAAGAAACGGACGGCAGCCTGGCAAATTTCAAATTTATATCGATTCTCTAGAGAAAAAAGTATTATCGACACGAGAAATGTTAAGTAAGAGAAACAAGCTGCAGAACAGTGCAGGATAATTATATTATAAACATAATTTTTAGTATAATTATCCTTAATTTTCTGTTTGTAAACCGACTTATAAACAGAAAACCTGGTAATTCTTTCACCTTTCCTAAGAAAGAAGATAATTCTGGCGTTAAAGTGCCAGCTATGACAAAGTTACCACAGCCAACAAACAGACAAGGAGCAGCCAGAACATCAGGTCATTTACATTTCATTTTGATTGCTTTAATATCGCTTTCAAATAAATTTTCTGCGAGTTTAATGTCTATAAATATATATAAAATGGTTTGCTAACTATTTTTCTATGAAAAATATCCATTGGTGTTATTTTGTCTCCATTTTTCCCAGACGTGTCACAGTGTATCAATTTGCCCCGGGGATGGGGCACATTGATACAAATTACTTTTTTTTGATTTTTTTAAAATTATATGCAAAAATAATATATAAAACAACGATTGTACATTTTTATAACACACTACACATGTTTTGCTGACATCACATAGAAAAATAACTTGACATTTCTGCTTTCTAGACACCAAAAAATTTTTTTGAAAAAAGCTGTATCAATGTCCCCCAGTTCCCCCTACACACAAAAGATCACGTGAGATGGAATCATATATATATATATATATATATACACATACCTAGTGTTTATATTCTAATTCTCCGTACAATATAAAATTTTGTAATTTTGGAAGTAACAGGCTTTGAGATCAATATTAACCTCCTCCCCCCCCGTCTTAGTCCGGAGAGACCAAGGAAACCGAATTTCTGAAATATTATTTCAATGAACTGTTTATATTCTAAGATTATCCATTTGTATTATTATGAGACTTGTTTAAATATGTGATTTTGTAAATAGGTGCGCTTTTTTCCCATGATTCATTGATATGTTAGATTATTATTCTTTTATTATTATTATTAGTTTCATGCATTGATAATCGACATATTATTACGTGTTTTCGAAATTATTGCACAACATAGTGACCACATTAAACGAAAGATTACAAAATATATATTATACAGTAAAAAAAAAGGAAGCTTATTACAATAATTTATAACTGAGATATAAAAATATGAATTTCAACATTTTACTAAAAAAAATTGTTATTATATAAACAGAAAAATTTTCACTTTTGTTTTACAATATATATAATATATGCGGGAAAAGTTTTATTTCCAAGTTGAATTACCTTTTTTCCATATGTGTTATAGAAATGTATTTAAGACAGAAAATAATGAAAGAAAAAATTATAATCCTCATGAAAAAGGTATATTTTTTCATTAATTTAATTCTTTGTTGAAAACAGAGGAATTATTTTTTGAATTTAAAAAGCAGTTTCCGGAGCACTCCTTTTATGTCCTTAAATCAATACTTTAAAATACTCGCATAATTAGTCCTATTATTAATAATAAAAACGATTTCATGTGTCTATTAAAATTTCATAAATTTTAATATTTTTAATTGATAAAACTCTGTATAATTTTTCCATTTTATAACATATATATATTTGCTGACGGAAGAGTTCATTTATTTTTTTTTATTTTTTATATTGGATCTGCTTTTTTTTTTCTTATTGTAACAATATTAGGTAATTTTATTTTATGGATGTTGAATTTTTTTAAATCAATTGTTCAACAATTCTCAACCCAAATAAATGAATTATATATCTGCAAATGATCTTTCAATCGTGAATACAATTATTCTAATTATGCATTAATTTATAATTTTTTAAACTATTCCCAAAACGTATTTATATTTAATGAGTGTGACTAACTTCAGCCACGAAAAATAGGAACAATTATCTAACAACTTTTTCAAAGAAAAAAGGAAGGATCAAAAGAAAGGGGATAGATAACATGTAACATAATTTTTAACTATTGTCATATAATTTCATTTTAAAATATCAGTATGAAACTTTTAAGTAAAATTTGATACACATGAATTAAATAGTATTTCTTTATAGAAAATATAGTATTTTCTTTATAGAAAATTGATGAAAGTAGAATTTGGTTAATAAAAAATTAAATACGTTACATCCGTACACACACAAAATTGTTATGTTAAATTTTCAGTTCAGTTTGAGAGAGAATGAAATTTTATTTACTAAAGGATGGAAGCGAATAAATCAATGTTTCGCATTTTTTGTGAAAGTGAAACTATAGATTATTTCCGATGCATAAAGTAAACGAAAACATATGTTCACAAGCGGTCGTCAAACATACCCACAAGTCTGCTCCCCTCTTTTTTATGAATAGAAAAGAGGGGATCACCTCATCTCCAACTGCGTCACTGCGGGACGTGGGGGGGATAGCAGAAGATGCTGGTGCTGGTCATTATTCAAGATACTTTCCTTTCAACATGGGGTATTTTTTGAAGAAGTCGTTTTTTAGAAACGAGTACAAAATCTGTGAGAAATATCTCGACTCATAGGGCAGTCAGAAGGTTTATAGTGGTGCCAGAGTACTTAAAAAATATAAGGAGTGTGCGAACCCTGTACAGCTACTTGTGAATTTTAGCAATAACAGTTTTATTGAAACTAACCCAATATATGAAGTTCTTATAGCTTTGAAATTATCTCTGAATCTTTGAAATTTGGTTACG
Source organism: Maratus speculifer (assembly GCA_964019185.1). Classification (NCBI taxonomy): domain Eukaryota; kingdom Metazoa; phylum Arthropoda; class Arachnida; order Araneae; family Salticidae; genus Maratus; species Maratus speculifer. The sequence goes on from OZ025293.1 coordinate 50,232,601, forward strand.
TCGCGTCGATTATTGTTACACTACATGGCTATTGATGACCGTCCACTTGCTATTTTAGACATTTAGTTAAATATCTAGAAAAATACATAAGGAATTACCCCGAAACTGTTAGTGTATAAATATAATAGTACAAGTCATACATTTCCGTGAAGTTTTTTCCCGAAACTCCATAGGGAGCCGTCAACAATTTAAAAAAGAATTAATATCTTTTGGATAACCCTGTCAAAACTAATGTAGCAAAAGCGCTCAAACTGTAGATTATCATTAAGTGGCTTATTATAATAAACTGTGTTCATTTTTATGCGAATAGTATGTATATTCGTAGAGAAATAAAGGTTTTTATAAAAATGGTCCCAAATTTTGCCAAGTTTTCTGCTTATAATTTGCAGATTTCTTTCTATAAAGTAACATTCTTTTCTGAAAATATGACATATAATGGTGCACAAAATACTCTGTAATCATAATTAAAATAATAAAAATTGCATGATAAATGAGTAGGGTTACCAAATAATTTTTCACTGCGCATGCGACAACGATATCAAAATTTCCTTTGCATATTGTGTTAGCTAAATGTATAGAGCAACTTTAGTAAAAGTCTCAAAATCATAGCATGAAAATTCTAAAAGTAATCGTCTACAGAATATGCACAAAATCCGTTGTTCCCAAAATGAAGAAAAAAATGAGGGATTTTATCCAAATGGGCATTTCCATGCGAACTTGTTTGTCTGTTACATACTATGATTTTTGGCTACCAGTATTTGAAAGTGAGAAAATGAGACTTAGTTTATCGAAGATATATCATCAATTGAATAAGGCGAAGCAAACTTTTCGAAAATAACGGTGGCCAACAAGCACAGCGATTTTCAGTTGTGTAACAGACTAACAAATTCGCATGGAAATGCCCAAATGTAGTAGTACTTCCCATATTGTGTATTCTATATTGACACTAATCAATGAATATATCGATACAACCCCTCTTGTTTTTGCTCCATTTTTGGGAATACCGGATTTTCAACTTATTCCATTGAGGATTATTTTTAGAGTTTTCAAGCTATGATTTTGCAACTTTCACAAAAGTTGCTCTATGCATTTAGCTAATGTACTATGCAAATGAAATTTTGATATCGTTGACGCTTGAGCAGTGAAAAATTATTTAGTAAACCTACTCATTTTTCATACAATTTCTATTATTTTTTAATTCTGATTACAGGGATTATGTGCAATGTTGTTTGTCATATTTTCAGAAAAGAACATTATTTTATATTCAGAACTTTGCAAATTATAGGCAAAAATCTTGGAAAAATTTGGGACTGATTTTATAAAAATCTTAATTTTTCTACGAGTATACATGCTATTCGAATAAATGAACACAGTTTATTGAAATAAGTCACTTAATCATAATTTACAGTTTGAGCACTTTTGCTACATTAGTTTTGACAGAGTTATACAAAAGATACTCATTCTTTTTTAATTTGTTGACGGGCCCCTATAAAGTTTCGGGAAAAAATCTTCACGGAAATATATGACATGTACTATTATGTTTATACACTTGGAGATTCAGGATAATTCCTCGTGTATTTTTCAAGTTATTTAACAAAATGTCTAAAATCGCAAATGGACGGGCATCAATGGCCATGTAGTGTATAATGGTTACGTTACATTCATAAAATTCAAATACCAAACTAAGACATCAAGAGGATAAAAAATTACCCTAGAACATGGAATCTCAAGCTACATATTTAAAGATTATATACATATAGGATAAATAAATAAATAAATAAATATATATATATATAAAGATATATATATAAAGACATATATAGGGTGTTCTGCCAGTCGTATTCAGTTCGTATTGACGGCAATTACTTTTTGAAGACTGTAGTCTGTTATAATAAAACTTTTAATAGACATTTTCCCTTTAGCGTAAAAGTGATAATATCGAAAAAAACTGATTTTTCCATTATGCGTGCCAGTAGTACGCACTAGGAGCTGCGGATTTGAACCTGCGATTGCTAGTTCATACGGTATCTCCGAAAGCATGAGCATCATAATTTTCAAAACCTTTTCTTGATATTATAACGTTTCACTCAAAATAAGGTACATATTGTAGTATTTTCATAGTAATGTTTTGATTTTATTCAAAATTATTACCGTCAAAACAAATTCAGTTTGGATGAAACACCTTTTTATTGTGACTAAATACGTGGTTTGCGAAACTTATTCTTATGGTAATATTTCTTCCTCTTGACGCTTTCATTACCTCTCTTAATCCTTTCCGGCACGGGCAAAATCTGTAATAAAATGAGAAATTATCGACTGACACCGGAATTCACAAACGAATTTGTTAGATATTTTGAAATCCTTAATTTGAGCTTTTATTGTAAAAGCAAAATTTTAGTAAAATATTACTGGTGCCATTTGCAAGTATGAAATTAAAATTAGGTATCCCAGACCGGGCACAGTATGCCGGAAAGAGTTAATTTGTCGATCGTTGGAACACCCTGTATTTTAGTATGCAGTATTTTAGCCTAGTAAATTTAGAAATTGAACCGTTTCCAAATGACATCTATATTTTCTAACTGAAAATTTTGCCATGTCTAATTTCAGGAATTATAACATTTGAATCAATTTTGTGAACGATAAAAAATCGTTTTGACTAATATACTATATATAATATAGTAGTAATATACTAATATAATATAGTAGTTGATTTTTAAAAGTCAGTCGTTCTAATCTTTTCGTTGTCGTCCATTAAAAGCCACTAGCCACGCGAAGAAACTTGAACGCTAATGCTAAACCTATGGGAGTAGCATTTGCAAAAAAGTGAATCAGTCGTCTTAAAAACAAAAAAAACATTTTCAATGTGGAACGATCCTGATAATAAATTTTTATTCTTTTCATATGTGTTGTAGAACAGAGGCCCCTTAGCCTTAGATTCAACGGATTTTATAAAACGCTTCTTAGTTGTCAAAAAACAGGGAATCTACAATTGTAACACAATTTAAATTGTTACTTTATCTCAAAGTTAATTCTTTGGTTATACCACGGTCGGTACGGTGTCTACTCGATTTTTTCAGGACTCGGGTTCGAAAACGGAATGTGCTGAACATGATTTTATCCCATTTTGTTTTATAAATATATCTGTATGGGTAACTTCATAATCTCAATGTAAATTTAAAATTGTGTACCAATTATAGTTTTTTTTTAACTTTTCAAAACGATTAATTACAAATAAAAAAAATAAATTTGTGAAAATTACTTTTTTATGTGTAACTATGTCCAAAAACAAAAAACATCCCAAAAATGTTTCTTTTTTTAAAAATAATTTTTAAAACGTACTTCATTTATTCTTTATCGATGCAGTGATATTGAAAAATTGTGCCAATCCGTGATTTTAACCCTTTCCGCCACAGACGCATTCTGATCGTAAAATGATGAAATAATTGGCCGCCACTGGAATTTACGAACGCATTTTTTTTAATTAAAACTTATTGGTTTTCACTTTCATAGTAAAAGTAATTTTTTATAATATTTTTGTTGCATAGATAATAATATTCTTCTGAATATTCTTAAGTTTGGAATAATAATTATTTTGTCCCGACATGGGGCCACTATACCGGAAAAGGTTAAAGAAACATTATTTCTTCATTGCTTTTATAACGGAAGTCAAAATTGAGATTAGTGCAATTGTGTTTTTATTGTAAAAAGCATAAATAAATTAAAAATTAGCAGATGAATTAAATTACAACATATTTTTTTGCATATTTAAGATTTTTATATTTGTTTGTTTTCTTATGCTTTCAATTATTTTTGTTTCTGATTTATCATCTTTCTGCATTATTTTTAAATTTTTATTTCATTTGTAAATTATATATTTTATTAAAACTACAGAAGACCACAACAAACTTTGGTTATTTCTTTTTTAATTTGGAACTGTTAAATGATTTCAGTTTGAAATCTTTATCGAGCAAGTGTGTAGCATTATTTACCAATTTAAATTGTATAAGAATGAAAACATACTGTTTGTTCGCAAGATCAACCTGAAGTTTCGGGATGATTCTATGAAAATCAGAAAAATAATGTTATAGAATGCATTAACCCTTTGAAGGGCAAAGTACTTACGTAGCTAAAAGGTTGAAATGACTGATTCACACCAGGATTTATAAACCAATTTACTTGAAACTAAGTAAAAAGCATTTCATCACACACAGCATAAATGGAAAATTTTATTTCAAAATTCTGGTTTCAATGTGTCATTTCTGAATTAAAATTAGGTGGTATATATTATATACCACCTCCCCACAAAGGGTTAACGTATTGTAAAATTTTATTACAGATTCTTTTTTAACAAATAAACCAGCACCTGGAATATTGTCTGTTCGAATAACTGTTAAAGAAGAATTCTTTCGATAGTGAATATGGTATGATTTTGTGACGATTTTTAAGTTGTTGCTAGTCAATAATCGAACCATTTTTTAAAAATCTTTTTTAATGATGAGAAATGTTTAATAATGATTTAAAAATGAAAAATTCTAAATAAAATTTTATAGATGTTAGCTTTATAATTAATGTACGATTTTAGGTAGCTTTCATTACAAAAAGTAAAAAGCTACCTATTGCAGCCGTCCGGAGGAAAGCACTTCCGGAAAATTTTGGTATATTTTCACCGATCATGACCCCCAGACCCCAAAACCACCCTCCGTTCAAATGTTGACACATATATATATATATATATATATATATATCTGATTTTTGTCATGCGATAACTAACGTATTTATGAACCGATTTGAATGAAACTTGGTATGTACATAGTACATACAAATGTCTCGACCGAGTTCGTTGGCCAGCATCATCCACCATTTTGTTTCAAAATGGCGGGCATTTTAAATTAAAAAAAATTTAAAATTTAAAATTCAATGCGAAAAAATTAAAAGTTGAAAAATATTTTTCTTTTACGTGTTAGAACTTAAAACAACGATTCCAGAACACTTTTTATTTTGTCTATATCTTAAAAAATGATTGAGTTATAGCACTTTGAATTTTTCTTATGACTGACATTTTGAAACGATCTGATTTTTGTCACGCGATGACACGCGTATTTATGAACGGACTTGAATGAAACTTAGTATGTACATAGTACATACAAATGTCTCAACCGAGTTCGTTGGCCAGCATCATCCACCATTTTGTTTCAAAATGGCGGGCATTTTAAATTTTTAAATAATTTTTAAATTTAAAATTAATTGCGAAAAAATTAAAAGTTGAAAAATATTTTTCTTTTACGTGTTAGAACCTAAAACAACGATTCCAGAACACTTTTTATTTTGTCTATATCTTAAAAAATGATTGAGTTATAGCACTTTGAATTTTTCTTATGGCTGACATTTTGAAACGATCTGATTTTTGTCACGTGATAACATGCGTATTTATGAATCGATTTGGATGTAACTTGGTGTGTACATAGTATATACTGAGGCCTGAATCAGTTCGATACTCAGTTCCATCCGCCATTTTATTTCAAAATGGCGGCCATTTAAAAAATTTTATAAATTTAAAATTAGGTACAAGAAAGTGAGAAATTGAAAAAGATTTTTCTTTTATGCATTTGACCTTGATACAAAGATTCAGAGCATTTTTTGTTTCTTTTGTATCTTACAAAATGGCTGAGTTATCGCATATATATATTAATCGATTTCAATGTGAGTGTGCATGTGCACCTGAATTAAGATTTCGACCAAGCTCGTAATCAGGTTCTACTAATATAACTTAATTTAAAATAAATAAATAAATATATAAGTATATGAAAGCTACCTCTTCCTCCCGGCACTGCCGGAAGGACTATTAAAATTTCTAATTGAGATTATTAAATTATAATTACAAGTATATTTATAAAACAAAAACTTTAAAATATAACATAGCACGTTTCAGTACCGAACTTGAGTCCTCCGAACACCAAACCAGAATTGTCAAGGCTTTAGCTTTTCGCACACCATTATTATCGTTAAGAAACTTTTTTCCATTTAAATCGCCCAAATGTTTTAAATACATAAAAGAACATTTTATGTATTAAAAATAGTATGTCCAAAAAGCCGGAGACTTGGCAATTATGCCGAATGGACGTCGTACCAACCGAGATCTGACCAACGCAGCAATATTGTTACAAAAATATGTATTTGAATTATTTTATAACATTATGCAACCCCCTCGCCGTTTTTCAAGAACTAAATAGCGTTGTATAATGTCCGTTGAACCTAAGTCTAAGTGGCCTCTACACTAAAACATGCATTTAAAAAAAATCAAAATCTGTAATTAACAAGGTTGGCCTTCTCCTTGTTAGATATAAATAAAAGCTGCATTTATATATTTCAACACTTTCGTGCTAAATAATCCAAGTCAATTACAATTTTTTGGATCTCTTGACCAGTAACTATTTTATATGATACCTCATAAAATTAAACTTTATTTCCCATATATACTTTCAATTAAAATGTTTCTGAAATAATAAATGTACATTTAAAATGTTATTATTATTTTTTAAATAGAAACAACTATTTTTGTCTTCATTGAAAACCATATCCAACAATCATAGTTTTCCTAAATTTTCCTTCCCATTGCTGATGTTATTTCAAAATACATTCTTCGTGGTAGATTGACATCTTCCGCATCTTTTATAAAAATTCATCCCAAAAACAACGTTTTTAACACTGGAGCTTCCGTGAGCAATCATTTTGAAGACTATCTTATGAATATATTTCGGTTCAAATCAGAAATTTGATAAAGAATTAATTTTAAAAGAAGCAAACAAAGAAAAAAAAACGTTAAATAATAAATTTCAACTGTTTTAAATCAAAATTGTTGTGTGAAATATTTTTATAAAACTTGACTCAAATTTCCGATTGTTCTAATGTTAACCCTTCGGACTCCGGTGACTCTTACACAAATTTTATTCGATTAGCACCACTTTTTTAAAAGAAATTTCCTTGAAGTAGCCAAAAATTCTCTAATTAAATAAGGAAAATTTTATTTCCCTTATTACTGGTGCCAAAAACAAATTTTGGAAAAACATGATGTCTCCGTAACGGAGACAAGGGAGTACCAAGAGTAAATACTTGTAGCATTGATTAAATAAAAAAAATATCTATTTCAAAAGTTATAGCTTTAAACACTTTAACATTAGAACGTCCAGCAGGTGTTAACTTAATAAAGGGTCATTCCATGTCAAGTGACCTAAATTTTGGCATGGTTCCCGCTCGACCCCCTTCGATTTTTATGAAATTGATACAGAATATACATGTAGGTATATGATGAACATTTGGAAACTGTTTAGTGCAAAAAGTTGTATAGTTGGAGCACCAGGGGTCCATTTGTACCAATCACTATTTCATGGTTGTAGAAAAAACGGCCAAATCATGAAGTTTGGCATCATATTGCTCATGATAAATGAAACCTTACTTATTGAAAAGAGGTGATGTCGTACAACTTTTTGTGCTAAAAAATGTAATTGCAGTATTAAAAATCACAAATGAAAACTATCGTGATTACTAGGCCTTAAAGTAGGCCGTACGGCCAATCTGGTTGAATTTTACCCTTACTTTAACATGCTGTAACTACTGCAAATATTATTTTAAAAATTTCTCGCTTTACAAACCGATGGTTCACACACGGAGACGGGAGTAGCATCATCCTTCTGTGTTTTCAAAGACAGTGTTGTTATTCATCAGTGGGCTTGCAGGATTGGAGATAACAATTCGGTGTTCCAAGCAGAACTCTTCGCAATCCTGCGGGCTTTGGAATGGATTGTTCTCTATCCTCATACTACTTTTTTTCACCTTTATAGTGACAGCCTTTCAAGCCTACAAGAAATATTCGCCCATAGAACTAAACACCCTTTAGTGCTTAAGATAAAAGTTATCTTAAAAACTCTCGTCCATAGGGTCTCTCTCGGCCATGTCACCGCTCACATCGGCATAGCTGGCAATGAGCTAGCTGACGCACTGGCCAAGGAGGCCACCTCACGTCCAAACATAGATATCCCCCTTCCTGTTCCCCCGTCTCATGTTCGCCACTTCCTCAAAAGAAACATTCTTTCTGACTGGCAACTCTACTGGGATGCCTCAAGCAAAGGCAGGCACACCTATTCCCTTATCCCAAAAGTCTCATACAATCTCTTAGCTTTCTCCCCTCCCACATCAGCATTCCTCTCCGGCCATGGTCCATTCAGAACATACCTAAATTATTTTAAACGCTCAGATACGGACCTCTGTGAGTGTGGGGCCATAGGGTCTCCAGACCACTACTATTTCTTCTGCACACTCACAGAGGCCTGGCACCTTAAGAACCCTTATTCCCGCCCAGATACCTGGCTCACAAATATCTTAACCCGCCCAAAACTACTCCGTCAATTGGCACAAATTTATCACTTCCTTATGGACCTGGCCAATCTTACCACTTAACCGTTCTCTCCTAAGACTGCCCGCTGTCGCGTTAGAGCCTTTGTTGAGCTTTTGGCAGTCGTAGCGCCACTTGTCGCGATGGAGCAGGTCTCCGGCGCGCATACCACTGTGTTGATGTTGTATACAGCCTGTATATTATGTTTTTTTTTTTTTTTTTTTTTTTTTTTTTTTTTTTTGTTGAAGTTATTGTAATGAATCCCCACATGCCGGGGAACATTCCGTATGGGACAAATAGGGTCTACACCGGATCCTAGCGATCTGGTGATCTTGTCCCACTTAGGCATAAATAAATAAATAAATAAACTAATTACCTATGGATATATCGTAAAGCCGCTGTAGTTGTTTTTTGATTGCTTAAATATTAATTAAATTATTGATGTTCAAAATCTAATAAAAAATTAAAATCGTCGATTTTGCCCCATATTCAAAAGCGTATATCTCAAAAGGGACACTTCGGATTTGGTTACAATTAGCACCACTGGAAAGAGCATATCTTAGTGTATAAAAAAAACTTTATTTCATTTTGGGCCTCTTAGATACAGAAGGAAAATAATAAAATTCAAAAACCTGTTGTACGAGATAATCCAGATACATACAAGAAAGGTATAAATTACGACAGGTTCTTTCAACATATTCTGCCCCATTCTTTTTTATTACAACGATTAATGCATATAATAATTATCACTTTTCCTGGTCACAGTTACTTCCCCTTTACCATTATGAGTGATTTGTAACCGCATTGGCAATGAGTTATATCCAATAACCAGGCAAGACTAGCTCCTGGTTCGGTTGCATGTTTAACAAGATTTATACAAAAATATTCCTTTTCTCTTTCAGTTTATGCTTTACATTACTGTTAAAACATTCTGTATTAAGATTTTAGCTCTATGGATTCTCATAATTATGATCAGAGTCAATGCAGCATTGGCTGTGCTGATAATTCTCAGTGCCATTTGACGACTTATTGTGCAGATAAAGGTTTTAAGCTTTTTAAAGAATTTTCCTCTGAAGAACAGGAGTTAATTAATCGCCGAAGTTTATTGCATCTTGAAGAAAATTCTCAGATATGCTTTCATCACGAAACATTGCTTTTGCATATTTTGAAGAAATTTGAGTTTCTTCAGCGAACATACTGTAATCCTTTCACTAAAGACAATTATTGCGTACGAAAATCTTTGCGGTCCATCAATTTAGAAAGTTCTAATCATTTGACAGATTTAACTAAGAGAAATGTCAAACCAGGCCAAAAAATATGTAGATCATGCAGAAAAGAATTCAAAGAAACAAGAACAACATGGTCCTCTTCTTCAAGCGAATTGGAGCAAGATGAAATATGTAACAGAAACGTTGAACAAAAGTCTAACAGCTAATAATTTATCTCCTTTAAAATTTCAACGAACATCAACAAGAGATATTAAAAGCTATGAAAAGTGAAAGATAAATGAAACTGAATATGTGATTTCAAAGAAATTAGTTATTGTTGCTGGTATAGATTCATGTAAATTAAGACAACCTACTACATGCAACCAATGCCTAGACTGTTTAGATTACAAACAGCTAATTAAAAAATTGAAGGAGAAGTTACAGTTGTCAAAACGTCCAGAACAAATACAAATGTTAATAACAATCAGTGGCGCAGCCAGAATTCGGTTCTAGGGTGGTTTTGAGTTTCTAATAAAGGTGATTGCCGGTTATTTGAATCGCCGATTAATAGAATCTGTACTAATTAGAATATTCACTGTATGATAGTTAAATTCAAAGAGCATCTGTGTGGCAGGAAATCATCATTCTTTTAGCATATTCTGCCTCAGAAAAGTAATTTAGTTCAAATAAACATTTTTTACTTAACTAATCCATGTAATATGACCTTTCACAGTTTTAAGTTGAATTTTCGCCATTTAATTGAATTACTTTAGTAAAAGAAATGGGATTCAATAAAGCGACGGATTCCGAAATACGCCAAAACATGTAAATATTATGTTTGGTCTTGATTCATATAAGCGGCAACTATAGCAATCTTTCTTAACTCTGGGAGGGGTTTTATCCCCAAAACCATCCCCTTGGCTGCGCCACTGTTAACAATGGCACCTCAAAGTTGGACAATAAAAAAAGTTATGGAAGAGTTTGAAGTTTCAGAAAGAATGGTAAAAGCAGCGCGAAAATTAAAAAACAGACATCGGGATATTGGCTTTACCTAGAGCAAAGTTTGGTAAAAAGTTGCCAGGAAACATAAAAGAAAGAGTATTAATTTTTTTTCAAGATGAAGAATTTATTCTAATATGTCCAGGAATAAAAGATTTCATTTCTATTCGGATAGATGGAAGGAAAGTTCAGATGCAGAAGCATCTATTACTAAGCAATTTGAAGGAAATTTTTGCAGTCTATGAAGTAGTAATGGACCGGAAATCGGATTCTCCAAATTTTGCGAGTTAAGACCAAAATGGTGTGACTGTCGTTGCATCAAGTTCACGTTCTCAATCTGTGTGTAAAATGCATCAAAATGTGAAGTTGATGCTAGCAAGATGCCCAACTGATGTAGTCCTTATAAGTAATACAGCTTGTGACTTGAATTCTAAAGATTCTATGCTTCATCGCTCGAAGAATGTCCTGCAACAGATGATTTAAAAAAAAATTTTGGAAAGTATTTTCAAAGATAGCGATCCAGAAGACGCCGTTGAATTTAAACAATGGGTTCACACAGATCATGATACGTTAGAAACAAAGCAGATGACAATTGAAGATTTTATTGAAGAATTGGTATTGAAAATCTCAGCACTTTCTACACATCATTACATTTCAAAGCATCAAAGCAAACATCTGAGGATGACCAAAGATACTCTTAAGACAGATGAACTGACCATATTGATGGACTTCGCAGAAAATTACAGCTTTGTAATCCAGGATGCTATTCACGGTTTCCATTGGGAAAAGAGCCAAGCAGCATTGCACCCATTTGTTATCTATTTTAAAGATAATTCGGAAACTAAAAGTGCGAGTTACTGCATAATTATTGATTGTCTCAAACATAAATCAGTTGCTGTACATACATTTTTAATAAAACTAATGGAGCATCTGAAAAAAAGCTTTGACGAAATTACGCATATACATTATTTTAGCGATGGATCTTCTGCGCAATACAAGAATTAAAAAAAAAATTCTGAATCTTTGTTATCACCAAACTGACTTTGGAATTTCTGCAGAGTGGAGCATTTTTGTCTCAAGTCATGGGAAATCACCCTGAGACGGAATGGAGGAAAATTGTAAAATGGTTAGCTGCAAGGGCAAGTCTTCACAGACCAATTAAAGACCAAATTTTAACTTCGACGGATCTATAGTCAGCAATACAATTTACCGAAAGCTGTTGTAATCGCAATCAATAAGAAATTTGACAAACTGAACCAATGAGTAATGTTTTTGATAGATTGAGGGTCAGGAATCAACATAATGGGAGCTTGAAATAATCAAAACATTTAGTCTATATAATAATCTATGGATCTCGTTAGGTACTCGCATTCAAAATTTAAAACATGCAATACCCAACCAGGAGCTAGTCTTGCCTAGTTATAGGATATAACTCATTGGCAGTGCGGTTACAAATCATTCATAACGGAAATGCATTAATAGTTGTAATAAAAAAGAATGGTGCAGAATATGTTGAAAGAACCTGTCGTAATTTATACCTTTCTTGTATGTATCTGGATTATCTCGTACAACAGGTTTTTGAATTTTATTATTTTCCTTCTGTATCTAAGAGGCCCAAAATGAAATAAAGTTTTTTTTTATAAATTAAGACATGCTCTTTCTAGTGGTACTAATTGTAACCAAATCAAAAGTGTCCCTTTTGAGATATACGCTTTTGAATATGGGGCAAAATCGACGATTTTAATTTTTTATTAGATTTTGAACATCAATAATTTAATGAATATTTAAGCAATCAAAAAACAACTACAGCGGCTTTACGATATATCCATAGGTAATTAGTTTGTAAAGCGACAAATTTTTAAAATAATATTTGCAGTAATTACAGCATGTTAAAGTAAGGGTAAAATTCAACCAGATTGGCCATACGGCCTACTTTGAGGCCTAGTAGTCACGATAGTTTTGATTTGTGATTTTTAATACTGCAAATACATTTTTTAGCACAAAAAGTTGTACCAGACCACCTGTTTTCAATAAGTAAGCTTTCATATATCATGAGCAATATGATGCCAAACTTCATGATTTGGCCATTTTTCTACAACCATGAAATAGTGATTGGTACAAACGGACCCCTGGTGCTTCAACTATACAATTTTTTGCACTAAACAGTTTCCAAATGTTCATCATATACCCGCATGTATATTCTGTATCAATTTCATAAAAATCGAAGGGGGTCGAGTGGGAGCCTCTAGGCCAGTTGACATGGAATGACCCTAAATTAAATATTTTAAAATAGAAATGTCGGTGTGAATTGTTTTTAATCAAATTTGAGTTAAATTTCTCGCCGTTTTACTGTTAAGTAAAAAGTTAGTTTTAATGTAAAACTGTCAGACAAGTCACGCCAACACGGATTTGGCGAATGCCCTCTGAGTACTAGGTCTCAGTGCTGACACAAAAATTTCTACTGAAGAAGACAATTTTTTTATAGCTTATGTATGGTCTCTTAAATTTAGTTACCAATATTTCATAAATAATTTGTTTGACTTGCTTAATCTGAGAAAAATAAAGCGGAAAATCTTTAAAAATTTATTTGTATCAAAATTCAAGGAATAGTGCACATGCTCAAAAAAATTCGTTTTTTACTGTAAATAAAAATACTCGCAAAAAAGCAGATTTTTTCCTTTCCTTTTTTTTCAATTAGGAGAGGGGTGTATACTAAATAACATTACAGAATATTTATCGGAATATTTTTTTCTTCTTTCATATTTCCTTATTCGCTTTCGGGAAATCGAAGGAAAAATGCAGCCTTATTTATCCATTAATCGTAGAGTATGAAAGTGTCTCAATCTTCTGCCTGATCTTCTTTGTGGATCATTTATTACGGTTCACATAAGCAGCAATAGATTTACATGAATCATATCACTCACTGAGGCAGGAAATGATGACACATATGGTATAGTGAAGGCTGACAGAGGAGCTCTTCGTCATATTATTTACGAATTTATTGCAAATAATTTTTTTTAATCAAACTAGTCATTGTTGTATTTATAATAGAGGTATGCGCGGGCTGAAATTTCCAGGATCAGGATTGCCTATATCACACATATTATTGCAGTTCATAACCTAATTTGGCCGGCTAAATTTTCTAAAAATATTCACATTTTTCAGAACACCTAATTATCATTTTTTATAGAATATTGCGCACATATTTATGTGAAAATTTTAAAATACGTGAGGGTACGTGGTGGTCGCAAAGTTTAAATTGCATATGAATATTTCTATATTCTATTCGCGCCTATTTTGTTTTTTAAATATACATTTCGCAGTATAATCTCTTGCAAATTTTTTCAAAGCAAATGTAAAAGATTCTGGTTTTATAAAGTTATGCATAATACAGTAAAACCTCTAAATAACGGACACCCTGGGGGTGCGAAAATTGTCCGCTATTCGGAGGTGTCCGCTATTGGGAAAACCCCAGAAATTAAAAACTTGCTAAGAAATGCTTAATGCTTCATTAATTGACTTTTATATGTGATAAAATCTCTATTATATGATTAATCAGAAATTAAAATTATTTTTTGAGCAATAATACTGAAATAAAACTGTGCATACTTTTATCCACAGTTTATTACATTCTTTGGATTAAAAAAAAAAAAAAAAAAAAAAAAAAAAAAAAAAAAAAAAACCCTGTTACGAAAGTTTGTTTTCTTGCGATTTAACTTTGTCAGTAATTTTAATCCTTCTAAACTATTATTTTTTTTAATGCAAAATAACTGTGTAACAGTTCACTGCATTTTGTCGCTTCTTGGAAATTATTGATATTGCAGGAAACTTCTTCAGTTTCAATATCTTTTTCATCATCGCTAAAAGTCAGCTTTTGTCAAAAATTCTGAAGAAGTATAATCGCATACAATAATTGATTCCTCTTCAGTAACTCACTCATCATCAAAATTAATGAAAAATTTGGCAGATTCTTCACTCCTGATACATTTTATTAATTTACTTATTTCGCTTAATTCTTCATTTGTGTCGGAAATGTATGTTTCATATTCTTTTAATATACAGACTGTACTTCTGGAACATAGTCGTACGCTTTCCACTGAGGAAATCGAAATTATAATTTCGATAATATAACTTCGAAATTATAACTGCGTTAATTAATTTTAGGCAGTTCACAAGTGTATTCATAGAATCTAATTTTAAAAGAATTGAGCGTAATAAAAGCTTTCTGTACCAGGATTTAAAATCGTGTATTACACCTTGATCAAGTAGCTGGCATACTGAAGTTCTGTTTGAAGGAAAAAACACAATATTAACGTTGTCGAATTTCAAATGCTTTGTATGAGAACTTGCATTCTCAGTCCACCCGCTACTTTTATCTGTGATCACAAAATTTGTGACACATTATCATGATAAATTTAGAAGCTTTTTACTTTTTTTCCATTTTTTTTCTAGTTAAAAAATATTTTTTCATCCTTTATCGCCAAAATTACTGTCCGCTATTCGGAATGTCCGTTATTCAGAGGTTAAACATTCAAAAAATTAGGTTTTGGGAGTGGGGATTAGAAAACTGTCCGCTAAATAGAGGTGTCCGCTATTCGGGAGTGTCCGTTATGGATGTTTTACTGTAGAATAAAAAAATATTTGCCTGTAATTGAAACTATGTGATACCTTAGGTAGATTCCAGGCCGTAGTTGCCAGTGAAATTATGACAAAAGAGGAGGGGACACATACTGTATTGCCTGGTAGCTGCGAGTGAATAACTGGGAAAGATTATTCCAACATGGCTGCTTTTTTTTTAAATCGAAACCTCGATTTCTGATTACTTGCCGGTGATAACTTACACCAATGAACCTTACATAAATGAACTCGAATAGAAAATTTCGTCTTATTATGCGTCTTATTAATGTGAAATTTCTACTGCCGCCAAAGTTATCTCCCATCAATAAAAATAAATATCAATTTTTTTCATTGTTTTTATTCAAATTTTCAATTTCAGTGGCGCTTGGGTAAGGAGAAAATTTCTACTGAAATTTACTGGTGGAAGATTATCCCGGCGGTCATGAACCCCTGCAAAAACGGTTACATTTGAAATTTTACAATAAAATTTGCCTTATTTAATCGAAACTTTTTATCGATTTAATATGTCAGAAATTTCCGCTTTTGAAAACCGGTGACAAAACATTAAAAATTCCGTAAAAGGCTTCCATTACGAAGGGATTAAAGCTTTTAACTTATCTATTTAGCTACTTTGTGTGATATTCTTGTATAACTCATTTTTTAAACAAATGTTTGTTTCAAATCTAATTATACATGTATGGTAGCAGTCAAATTGACATGTCTTGGCACTTCTAATGAAAAATACGTTGAAAATACTGTAAAAAATTTCCTTATGCGTTCATGATATTTCTTTAATAAAAGGAAAATCAAACAGCGTTCATTTAACTATACTTTCTTCTTTTAGCCTTTTTTGCAGATCCTCCTTTATCATTTCTGTCCCTCTTTGACATCGAATAGTAGTCTGCCATTATATTTACATTGCATCCTGCCTGGTACTTATTCTCCATCTTTTTGATATTCTATTGAAAACACTAACCGTGCCCTTCACTGTAATGTCCCAGATTTACTGGAAAGTAGTTGATATAGGAATAGAGAAAAAACATTTTTACACTCATATTACAGTCCAAATTCTGAAAAGTTTCCCGAATTGCTTCAACAATGTTCTGGCCATTTGTATTTTTCTAATTCGCTATTAAATTTTCAGTAACACATTAGAAGGCACTCCATACGTATTTTTTTTCATTACTTTTTTGGTTTGAGGACCAACGAAAATTCCAGGTTTTTACTTTTTTACGTGATGAAGGAAAATTTCATAGTAAGTTATTTGAAGCAATATCCATCTGGTGGTACCCCTTCACAAATTGCTTTATTAACCCTTCCCGGCACGGTGTGCTGGGGAGAATCAGTGCTATACGGGATACCTAATTTTAATTCTAAGCTTGCAAGAGACACCAATAATATTTTAATAAAACTTCACTTTTACAATTAAAGCTTAAATTAAGTGATTCATAATTTCTCAAAAAGTTGTTTCGAAAATCCGGTGTCAGTCAATAATTTCTCATTTTACTAACAGAATTTGCCCGTGACGGAATGTGTCAATCCTAATTTGATGTATAATGGTGGAAGAAAGGTTTTCCTTTTAGAGTTTACGAGTGTTTCATGCATTACATTTTTAGTCCCTGGAACAAAGTTTTTCCGCTCTATCCAAACTCTCACAATCTAATAAATTTGCTTTGCTCTATTATCCAGTTCACCTAAAAAAGCAAGCCATTTTTGTACACACACTTTGTTGTCATATTATTCCTATAGCTTTTAAGTCATTTGTGTACCTCATACTGAATATTTCTTAACAGTATCTTCATGTTCTCGAATGTCGCTTTTATTTTCTAAAAGTCGTTAGATAAGTTGACAAGTATCCAGAAATACATTTACGTTATGTTTGAATAACACAAAATGCTTGTTATCAACGATAAATCTTCAATATCAAATCGGGTCGATTGAAAACAAACTATACGTGATTGAAAACTATGAACAGTTCTCTAATCAGCATAAAAAATGCATTAAGGGCAGTCATCGGTTTTCAGCCATCTTATATCATGCAGACTAGTGTAATTGTTAAATGATTATGCGCTTAACACTAGAACCGTGGCGATAGGTCATTTAGACCAGTACACAGAGAAAAGATGTCGACATTAACCACATAAGTCTTCTTAAACTAAGTTATATATAAGCTGTGCGAAAATTATTTAAATAAGAAAGCTAAATAGTTTTAAATAAAAATTTTGATGTGAATTGTTTTTATAAAACGTGAGTAAAATTTTCCACGATTCTAGTGTTAAAGGATAGAAGCACCGAACTGACAAATTTTGTTTCAAGATCGGAATGCTTAATTTTAAGAAATTGCTCGATTTGGATCGCGTGTTTTATTCGTTTCAAACTTGAATACATATGGATAATCTTTATAAATTTCAGTGTTGAATAGCACAGATAAAAAAAAGATTATTGTAATTTTGAGATACCTTGAAAGGGATCAGAAGATTCTGCTTTTCATATGTTTTTGACTCCGAAAATACGGAAACTGAAGTTAGTGATAACGACACTGATATTTCTTTACCAGCCCGTCACAGGTCTAAAATACCTTCAAGTGTTCCCAATTAGTCACCTCCACACCTTCAATTCAAACTGGAGCTGGAGGTTAACGTTTCATTTTATGCTAGTTCGTTTGTTCTGCATTACGAAAAACATTTTGCAAATGATGAAATAGTGGATAATATTCTAATTGAACCTAATCGATATGCTGAGCATACCGATACGTTTCCATTGGGAAATGTTGCTTGAGGAAAATGAGTTCAGATAGCAGATCGGAATGGCAACCTGTCTCTTGAAATGAAATTTTATTCTTTCTTGATCTTACTATTGCCAAAAGAACTGTAAAAATGACAGATAAAAGTATATATTGGACTGAACATTGTCTGTTTAGACACCATCTTTCCGCGGTATTAAAACGTATAAAAGATAGAACGAAATAAAAAAATATTTGCATTTTTCAAATAATGAAGCTCACGATCCTCAAAAACATCCCATTTCAAAAATCTCCACAATGAGGACTGTTTGTGAACACCTGAATAATTTGTATAGAAGCACAATTACACTTGAAAGAGATGTCACTGTCGGAGACTTTTATGTTGTGCAAACGACGTTTATCATGGGCGGTAGTACGTACCAATGGAAAAGCGAAATTTGGCATATAATCTTATATGCTGTACGAATCTAGTACTAAGTATGTATATAAAGTCACTTATTATTTATACAATGAAGTTTATTTTGTTCAGCAAAAACTTCGACATGCTCTTGATGCCCTCTCAGGTTATTGTGATACTATTGACGCCGTTACTGAGAAAAGGACGTTGTATAACAATGGAAAATTGTTATACATCGCCAGAGTTATGTGCGTTTTATGCGTTATCTAACAGAAGTTATTAAAACTTTTAGAAGAAAACAGAAAATATATTCAATCAGGACTGCGAGATAGTCATAAAATTAACAAAATTCATGCACTTAGGCAGGGTTCGCACAACTGTACCACTAAATTTTTACTGTATTTTCAATGTATTTTACTACAGAAAAATAATGCGAAATTTGAGAATAAGGGTGGTGGCTAAATAACCGTTCTTAAAATTTGAATCTAAATTTTCTTATTATTAATAGTGGTGCCAGAGTCCTTAAAAAATATAAGGAGTGTGAGAACCATGTTCGGCGAGGAAAAATTATCGCATTGAAATGGAAATGCAAAAATGATGTGGAATGTTACTATTTATTCTAATTTCTGAAATTGCTGAAATTACAACTACAAATAAGAGGCTTAATAGTAGGCCAGAAGCAATTGAATATAAAAAGAGAACTATGTGAGACGTTTATGGAGTAAAGAAATTTATTTCAAGGTACCATGTACCAAAATATGATGGGGAGAAATATTATAAAAGATATTTTTTTCACTTTTGGTTCGAGCCGTTTTCAGTGCTTTTGAAGTTCATAAGAAAGAGGGTGACAGAAAACCTCCTTTAAATTTTAGAATATATTTAGTAGATGTAAGGATTATAATACAGAAGGAAACATATAACATGAAACACATGAAACATATAATACAGAAGGAATTTTCCACAACCGGAGCCGTCCATCGAACAACGCAATATCAAAAAAATTGTTCGCAGCATCAATGTGTATAGTTGCCATTTTTTAGACGTTATACCCTCATACATTACAGAGAATTCAAAATTGCTTCATCTCATGTGAAATTGGAAAGAAAATTATAAAAGAAATTGCAATGACTGTAACGCAAGGCTATGCATTCCAGGTTTCAAAATTTTGCGCACATCGAAAATTTACAAAATTTTGAAAAACATATTGAATGCCGATTTTGAAATGAAATTTGATAAAATTATCGTCTTTGTAGTAATAAAAAATATTAAATTCTGCCTGATCTTTACCTTTATTAAAAGTGAAACCACAAGTTGCAACATTTCATAGAAGTCTTGCTGTTTGTCATATGGGCACAAAAAAAAAAAAATAATAAATAAATAAATATAAGTTAAGTAAAATCATGAGTTTTAAAAATGTTACTTATCCTTAACCCTTTTACATTTTCATGAGCTAGGCATTTCCGTTGATAAAACTTTGAAATGAATAATTGACTTCGGACTTTATGAACAATCTTATTTTCAAATAAGAAAAAAAACTAAATTTCCCATATGTTGCAAAGGGAAATTTTTGTATCCAAATTCTGGTGCAATCAGACTCTTCGGTATTATAATTAAGGGATTTCATAAACATACCACTGCCTTAAAAAGATTTGAATTAAAAAAAATCACTGTTTCTAAAAAACTGTTGTTTAATTTTGTAAATAACAAAATCTGACAAACAAAAAAAAATCGAGGATTTTTGAAGGCATTTTCTGAAAATTACGCAACGTTTAAAGTGTTGATTGAGAAATTCCCATTTCATTGTATCAAATTCAAAGAAAATTTTGTCCCTTATTTAAATTCTGCTGAGCTACAATCGGGAAAGAAGAGTGTTTTCGTTACTAAAACATTTCCTTACCGCCAATTTGTTTCTGCATTTCTTCTCCTTATTAAATATGAGACATTTTTCGATCGTGCAAATATTTTACAACGGAAAAAGTAGTGTTGAGCCCCTTTGTTTAATTTGGTGAGTCCTAAAAATTAAATAGTGAACCCACAGACGGGCGGTAGAATTTACTATATCCCATTGTTATTATATATTTCCGGTAGGAATTCAACGTTACAGAAACACAATTGCTAGCCCGTCGAAGGGTTGACCCTTTCCGGCACACTGTGCCCGGTCCTGGGATTCCTATTTTTAATTCCAAACTTGCAAACGACACCAATAATATTTTAATAAAATTTTGCTTTTACAATTAACGCTTAAATTAAATATTTCAAAATGTCTAAAAAAATCGTTTGCAAATTCCGGTGTCAGTCGATAATTTCTCATTTTAGTAACATATTTTGCCCGTGCCGGAAAGGGTTAAGAGGTAAATAACAGACATTTTGTAATCATATTAATTCATAAAAATTAATTTTGTAATTACATTAATTGATCACTTGAAAACAATCTCATACATCATTTTCACATAAAAAAAATACTTTTTTCTCTAAATGCAGGTGTGACATAGATATCACGTACGCAAAGAATTACAGCCATATAGCTTATAAATAGAAATGGGTTGATTCTAAATTAGTATAAATAAATGTTGGTACAATAATAAAATACAGATTTATTTCTCTTTCGTAATTTAATGTGAAAATTTTGTTTCTCTTATTCAAAGAAAGGCGAAATAGGTCATTTTAATGAAACGTCTCTTACAAGAAAGTTTGGCTACAAATATTTCTAATATCCTTATACCCCCCCCCCCCCAGTGTTTTATTCCCTTTTCTATAATTATTTAAATTTCTAAATTTCCACCACTCTTTTGATGTTTCCAGCTCCTCTTATTTTAATACGTTAGTAATAAGGTGAATATTAATTTTTGTAAAAAGTAATCAATCTGAATAATAAAAAGGATGTGTTTATAACAATTTCTTGCTCATAGTTTGCTGGCGGCGTGTTTCAATCCCGAAATTCTTGCTTAAATACCATAATGAAGTGATGGAATATTTCCAACACGGTTCCTATAAAAATACCTTTATGACACGATTTTGACCTTTTTATCACCTTTAATTAGAAGAGTCTTCATCATAAACCAACGTATCTAATATTTATTTTGTATTCTTTATGTACAATAAATCTCGCTTAAATTTTTATTAACTGGGTCATTCCAAAAATAAAGCACCCTTTGGTGTCCCGACACTTTGTATTGCTATATTTTCTAAAATTTGGTTTCAAAATTAAATTTAAATATTGGAAAATATATTTTAAAGATATTTTTCTTTAATGCAATTTTTAAATTTGAGATAAATTCCATTTATTGTTATTCAAATAACTTTCATAATAATTGTGTCCTGTAAAAAGCCATGTCCCAAGAACAATTTTTACTTTTTAAACCCTATTTTTTTTACTATATGTATCGTTTAAGTTATCTTTCAGGATATTTTTTATGTCTTTGTAGTCTTTATATCATCCCTATATACTTTAAATATTTTTTTTAAATATTTTTCTTCATTTTATAAGAAAAATTCCTGTGTCCCTTAATTTTTGTCCCCTGTGTTACCGCCACTTTTTTCTTCCTATTAAAATAAGAATTTGCAAGCTAAATGTTGTTAACAGCAGTCATTCATGTACTTTTAGAGTTAGCATTCATCCTAGGTAGTCATTTTTTGTTAAATTTTGAAAAATATTATCTAAGTAAAGGTGATTTTTGAAGGTGGGTGTGTTTTTTGTGTGTCCCCTGTGTTACTATTGATTTATTTCGATTAATTATTAATTTTCTAGTTTATTGGCATTTAAATTGTAAGTCTTAGTTAAAAGAAAATATTCCATCTAACTTTACATTGTTTCTATGAAAATAGTAATACATAGGTGATAATTTATTTCATTTTGTCTCCTGTGTTACTAGTCCCCTGTGTTACCATGATATTGGTTGATATGTTGTTAAGAGACAAAAAAAACCCAAGTTTAGAAATGAAATGGAACAGAATATCCTGTTTTTTAATGCATTTGTTGGTCTGTATCAGAAATACATTTTTAATTAATACATAAGTACACTTTTAAAATTGTTACTTTTTTATGTTCAATTAGGATGTCCCCTTTGTTACTTTATTGTCCCCTTTCTTACTTTATTGTCCCCTATGTTACTGACATTTCCTTTATCAGAACAAAAGTGAAAAAACTTTCTTATGAATCAGTTTTTATAATATGCACTGGCTAATATGTACAAATAAGTTTTACTATAATTTTATTATATTAGAGTAATTTTTACCAAGTTATATAAAGTTTTATACAGGGAGAAGGAAAAAAGGGTAACACGGGGGACATAATATGCCTATATCATGAAAAAATATATACATAAACAAAAAACTATATGGCACTGAATAAGAGCATTTATATCAAAGTGTTAATATTGTAAAAGGAATTATCTATTTTAATAAAAAAAAAATGAGAAGATTATTTAAAATATGGTAACACAGGGGACATTTTTCAGCCAATGTGTCTGTGTTTCTAAGTGTAGTGGTAAATATTTTTAAAAAAGTGTGCTGCTGATATTCAATTCAACACTTGAATATGTATACAACCCTCTCAATGATATTTTTATTTCATTTTAAATGAAAAAATTTTTTAAAAAATTTCTCAAAAGGGACCTTTATTTTTGGAATGACCCAACTACAGCTAATTCTATAGGTATTATTTAAATACATTTTTTGAAAAAAAAAATAATGGTAGAGAAAAAGCAAAAAGCAGTGAACTAATCAAATTTTATATGAATGTCTTGAAAATATTTCACAGAGTTAGCCTAAAAGGTACTTTTATAATAAAGGAATGATGTAAAAATAATATAAAAGAAAATGTGTTTTAATTACGGTAAAAATAAGTTGAATTATATTAAACAAGTAGGACAAATCATGCATGAAGCAAACATTATGAAACTCTTCAACACTTCCTGAAATCTTTCACAAAAATTCGCTATTTAGGAAATAAGTTAAATAAGAAAACTAAGTAAACATTTTAGAAAACAGACAAAACATTTGAAAATCTGATTTCAGCAGTTATCTTCGATAGCAAAGTAAAAATTTCAATTCTTTTAAACAGCCCTGTATTTGAGCTGTACGTTGATAAATATACTATATAATGGGAAAATTTAGTTTACAAAGAAAACGCATAACAGATTGAAATTTCTCTTTCATTATTTTATACCAATAAATGGTAACATATTTCAGTATCTTTGTTCAGCCTGTAATTTACGTAGCATTTTTATCAAACTCCAATATTTTGCTAAAATTTAATTGAAACTAACATACTTTTAAAACTACTGAAATCACATTTTCAGAAATTTTCATCCATAGACGGCTGTGTATCCAATTCTTTGCGAGCCCTTGTATATCATTTTATCAATATTCTACAAACATTTCTTAATAAATTAAATGCCATTCAGCGTAAAAATGCATTTAAAAACTACCTTTAGGCAATTGAATTTCATACTCAGTAACCTTTACGATTTTTTTTTTTTGCACAGCCCTGTATATCAACTATAGCGGTTACGTCCATCATATAGTATGCATAAATATGGTAAAACTTTAAAGCGCATATCATAATTAAGAATGGAGTTTCTGCCATCATGGTTACTATACAGTACTTCGGATAGAATATACTATCTTCAGTCTTTTGCGTGGCTCTGTATGTACTATACACTTCATATTATAAATCATGCAACTTATAGTAAGCCTTTTCGCCATATAGCAATTTCATTGTAAATGAAATAGTTTAACAAAATCAAAACAGACGGCTAACAATAACCCCATACGTCATCATGTAATAGAATTTTTGTGTATAATCCTGTAAATAAATAGTAACTATTAGCACTGCATATTCTGCAGAATCGATATTTTATTGAAATTAGTAAATGTGTACCAATTTCTTTAGAAAGGCTGTAACATCTTTAAAATTCATTTAGAACGACTTTTTTCTCATTGTTCGTAATGTAACGGAAAACTTTTGAATATCCCTGTAGATAAACTAAACATGCTGCAAACTTCCATTGAAATAGGATCCGTGCTAAGATAAATGTAAATTTCAGGCAATCAGAGTCTACTTACGAGAGTAAGAGTGCGGACAGACGGACAGACGGCCAAACGGTTTGACAAACCGAAGTCATAAACACATTTCAACTTTGTTGGAAAGTATTTAAAAGCAAACTTTTGTTCTTATTTAAGAAAATAAAGTTTTATTAAAGACATATTTGTGATAGTTTAGAAAGGTACAACTGAGTATCTTTGATTTTTTACTACTGCCCTTTTCTATTAAGGAGTGTATAAAACCAGGGCTCCCAAATGGTCCGCGAACTGAACACCAATATATTTAATAGAAAATTTCATAGTAGTTTTCTGCAGAATTCGTGGTAAAATTAATGTCCGAAAGCGATTTCTGCGCAATTTGCAAGAAAAATATAAAACGAAAATCTTTCTCAAAAATATTCATGTTCAGTTGGCGGACCATTTGGGAGCCCTGTAAAATACATTTTGAATGCGTAATAGCAAACATCAAATAATATCTTTTTCATAAAAAGCTACGAATTAATATTAAGGCCCTTGTCCTCGCTCGAGGAAACGCTCGCGAGCTAATGCTATTCCTATGGGGAAGCATTTTTCTAATAACTCTTTCGCATTTTGACATTTTTGAATAATTATTTTGCATTGGATTGCTGAGGTGCATGCCGATAGCGCGCTTTTTTTAATTTTTCGATTTTCGTTGCAGATATATTTTTTAAAAAACACTTTCAGTTTCGAAACCGGTTTTGAAAGTGAAACTAACTTTGTAAAAAATAACTGCAACCAAAAGTCAAAGCGTCAATTTATAACTGAGAACGTGCGTTTCCATACTCGACTTATTCAAAATTAACCCTTTGAGCTCTGGTGGATAAATAAAGTAAAAAGCTTTGTAAAATCCCCATAAAAGGAAAAATAAAGTAGGACGCATTTCGAGCTACAATAATAACAGCTCGTCATCAGCTAAACCAATATGTGTCCGTAAAGGCACAGAGTCGAGATAAAGTAAAAGAAAAAGGGAGGAGATTACAAAGATTGCCGCAGGTGGCGCCAGCTGAAAGAGCACAGGTGGAAGAGAAAAGTGATGCCAAAATAATAAAAGAGAGAGAAAAAATGTGGAAAAAAACAATAAAAATAATAACGAAAATAAATAAAATAAATAAATAAGTAAAGTAAAAAATAAAAATTAATAATAATAATAATTAATAATGATAAATAATTAATTAAAAATTAATAAATAAATAAAATAAAACAAGAAAAATTATAAAATATATTAAAGTTGTATATATATATATATATATATATATAAACTACAAGAGTAATTTCCACGCAGGAGAAAGGGAGGGGGATGATGCGAGATCATTGACAAGAGTATTAGAATTTTTACAAATGGACATTTCCATGCGAACTTGTTTGTCTGTTACATACTATGATTTTTGGCTACCAGTATTTGAAAGTGAGAAAATGAGACTTAGTTTATCGAAGATATATCATCATGGGCGTAAGAAGGGGGGTCCAGGGGGGATCCTGCCCCCCCCCCAAGAATTCTGACTGGACCCCTTATTAAAATTTTACAGTGAAACGAAGACTATTTTTTTTGAAAGATTATTTAAAAGATTTCAAAAGCAGTAATTCTTTAGATGATAAACAATATTAACAAAACCGAATAAAACGCAGCTTGTTTGCAAATTTTCTATACCACTATTTAAAGGGGCGGAGGGTGCAAACTCAAAGTTTCATAAGCGATAAATATCGACAAATATCTCAGACATGAGATTGCTTCTGGTCTGGAACTTGGGAGGTCTTGATATTTACATGCCTAAAGCGAGATAAGGGATATTTTATTGTTTGTCCTACGATAAGGCAACTGTTTTTCTTTTGTATGAGTTGTCCTTGGAACTCAGGAAAGAAAAAAAATCTCACTGTACGATCTGTAGAACTCTGAACCCCGTCCACTTAAATTCTGGGAAGTTACGTATAGAAATCGACCGGGTCCCCTCTTCTCTCAAAGATATTGCATTGGTTTTGTGCTTTCTCTGTAAATTGCTTGTAGATAGAACTGGGAACTATTATCACCCATCCCATATAATCTATGAAAGAACAGATAATATTCAAGGGAAAAAAAGAGAAGGAACAGTAGAAATGACAGATGTATTGTTTTATCTACTATTATTCCTAAGTTTTTCTTTCGTTAATTTTGCATTCAAATACGCACTGTAAAACATTTATGTAACGTTACTCCATAAAATTGATGGCAGCTACGACTTCCATTTTAAGGAGTAATTTTTTACTTATATAATGGTATAATTTAAACATATATTACTGGTGTAACTTTGCAATGTTACACCGGTTAAAGTACCCCAGAAAATCGGAGGCAGCAAGGCTGCCACCAATTTTATGGAGTAAAGTTACACAAATGTTTTACAGTGCGGGCGGATTCAGTATTTTATTCGAATCACGGAAAAAAGCGTCCCCGGAAAAAAGCGTCCCTTTTTATAAATCACATATTTAAATAAGTCTGATAATAGTACACATGGTTAATCTTAGAATATAAACACTAGAATGAGACGATTTTATGAAATTTAAATCTTTACTCTATCGGGACTCAGATGGGCGGGGGGGGGGGGTGAGGGGGGGGCTTTAAAAGTTATCTCAAAACCTGTCATTGCTTTAATGAAAAAAAATTGTAAGGTACGAAGAACTAGATAATAAACTTTAGGTACTTAAATTATTTTTTTTAATTCAGTCTCCCTTGTTCTCCTGTGGAGTGGGGCGGGGGGAGGGGAGAGGGTATCTACAAACTTTGAAATATATCTCTTATATTTATGTTTTTAATATTATTTATAATTTGATTATTTTTATTATAAAATTACATATTAATATTTTATTATATTTTATATTACATTTATATATTTATATTTATATAATATGTAACATAATATATAATAATAAATATATTAATTTAATATAATAATAATACAGAATAAAAAATTTATAATAAATAAGTAATAAATTAATAGTACATAAATATAAATTAAATATAAAATTAAAAATATATGTAATTAAATATTAAAAATTATACTTATTAACAAAAGTTTATTTAAAAATGATAATATTTTATAAACTTATAGGACATAATAAAAATAAGTGTATAAATATATAAAATTAAATATTAAAAAATCTACACATTAACAAGAATTTATTTAAAAAATGATATTTTATCACCCGCCATTACTGATACTATCGTCATATACCTCCAGCAATCTCGCTACGTATCCCCAAGGGTACGCGTATCAAAGGTTGGGAACCGCTGTCCTACGAGAATGATATAAATGAGACATTTGTTGCCACTTTAGTTTTTATCATTTATTTATCCACAAGTTCAATATTTATTAATTCCATGTCACTTTTTTCTGATCATTTTTTGCGCTCTTGTTTTTCCAGTCACTTTTTTCCCTAAATTCTAAAAAACATTCCGAAAAAATGTTATCGTCTAAAGCAGTGATAGATTTGGAGTTTGTAGCCTCACCCCCTCCCTGCCCCCACAGAAGAACAAGGGTGGCTGAATGAAAAATATATATATGAGTTGATTTTACTATGAGTTAATAAAATATTATCATTTTTAAATAAATTTTTGTTAATGAGTATAATATTTAATAAGGTACACTGGGGTAATAACGCCAGGCGGGGTAATAACGCCAAGTGCTTATATTTTGCATAATTATGAAATAATAGGGTAAATGACACCCATGTGCTCTGCGCAGAAGGGTTTTGAGTCATGTAAATCGCAAAAAACAGCTTCAAGTTAATTTGTTTCATTTTTAGGTCTTATTGTTTTTACAAACAACTAAAATTAACGCTTGATCTAAAATTTGCGAGATACGTGTTGTGATGTGAAGACTATCTTTTTATTTGGAAATACTTTGTTAATTACATAAATTTGTAGTGCATTTCATGTAATTTTAAAATGTTGTTGAAGATTTTGGATATCTTCTCGAGATAATTTGTAATTTAAAATGCACTGCGCAATAACTATACCGGGGTAATAACGCCAATCCTTTACATTAATACCCCGGTTGATTCCCTACAGTGGCCGAGCTACATCCTAAATACTGATTCAAATAAACACAGTTAAAACTGTGCAATGTTTCTAATATTTCTATTTAAGCGGTCCTTTTTAAGCAAAAAGAAGCTCACGGTCTGATATTCTTCTGCCTCATCCCCCCCCCCTCCCAAACCACACCTTTATTTTTCTTACACTTTCACAAAAAATTGAACATTTCCAATAGCTTAGAATGCAATTTGTCAATTTCTAAGTTTGTAGAGTTTGTATTTTTAGAATTGGGCTATCTACATGCAATTATTCCATCTTATTTCATAGTTTTGTTTGCACGGCGTTATTACCCATATAGGTGGATAATAACGCCAAATAGCATTGGTCAAGAAAAAACGCCATTACATTTTATGAATACATATTTGTTAAATTATTTTATTTTATATAGATAGTCAATGAGTTGCTGTATCAGATCCTATATTTGTTTGAAAAATATAATCTAAAACTAAGCCGTGAAAATTGGTAGAACCTTAACGTGGCGTTATTACCCCAGGGTACCTTATTTAATATAATTTATTTGTACATTTTTTTATTTTTTTTATTTAATTTTATATTTAATTTATAATTATGTATTATTTATTTATTATAAATTATTTATTATTAATTATTATTATTAATTATTATTATTATTATTATTATTATTATTATTATTATTATTATTATTATTATTATTATTATATTAATTATATTATTAATTATTTACAATTAATATATTATATTAATAATTAATATGTATTATATAAGTATAAATATATAATATAAAATGCAATAAAACATTAATATGTAATTTGATAATAATAATAATCATATAATATATAAATTAATTATGTATAATTTAAATTATAAATAATCAAATTATAAATAATATAAACAAATAATGTAAGAGTTTGAGTAAATTCAGAGTTTGTAGACAATCGCCCTCTCCCCCTCGCCCCCCCCCCCCCCAACCACCACCACAGAAGAACAAGGGAGACTGAATTTAAAAAAATCATTTAAGTACCTAGTGTTTATTATCTTATTTTTCGTATCCTACAATTTTTTTTTTTTAATAACAGGTTTTGAGATAACTTTTAAAGCCCCCCCCCCCCTTATTTTCGCCCATCTCAGTCCCGAGAGAGCAAGGATGCTCAAATTTCATAAAACCGTCTCACTCTAGTGTTTATGTTCTAAGATTAACCATGTGTACTATTATCAGACTTATTTAAATATGTGATTTATAAAAAGGGACGCTTTTTTCCGGTGCGCTTTTTTCCAGGGACGCTTTTTTCCGGGGACGCTTTTTTCCGGGGCGCTTTTTTCCGCCTACCATTTTATTCATAGGAGGAGTGTGGGGTTCATAGATCCTTTTTGAGAGGAAAATCTCATATCTCTTCAGGGTGTTCTTAAATCAAAAAGGGCAACTTTGTGACACATGCTTTAATTTATTTTTGTTCGGAAATGCACAAAAATAGCAGGCGTTATTATTCAGAAAGTGTCTAATTGCACTCATGTTTCTGTTTTTTTTTTTAAAAAAACACAATAGATTTTTCATAACAAGCCTTGAAATTTGACAATTTTGCGCACATTTCCCGACGAAAGCAGAAAAACCGGTCGAAAAGCAGGGGAAAAACGGATGATTATGTGATCGAAATAGCTTAGAACTAAATAGGTAATTTAACTATCATAAAATGTAAAAATAAGTTCAATTTGAAATCACTTCCATAGTCAGGCATTCAAATTTTATATCTTTCCGTTAAAAAATGAATTTGTAAATGTGTCAAAACGTTTTGCGCTTGTTGAGCGGAGCAGTTGAGAACACCCTTAAGCTCACATTAAAGTCAGCTTCCATATCCAAAACAATTAATTTTCTGATATTTTTGAAAAATTATTTTCATTCATAAATACAAAACGATGGCATTACGAAGAAATTTAATAATTTCATTTTCTTATAAAGCGCCCAATCCACGAAAAAATGGACATGAGGATGAAAATTTAAATTTCTTTAAATATAATTGAAATTTTGCATATTAACTGTTAAGAGTGTACTACTTCATATTTTATCAAAAAATAATTAAATTTTCGTCATTAACATACTTATTTTAATTAATAAAGTGACACTATGATTTTGTAAAATAGACTGCGGCAAAAATCTTTACATTTCATGATCTCGTACAGCTGAACAAACATTCTGAAAATCTCCAAACTTGGATATATATGATCTGACAGCTATTATTGAGAGTTTTTGTCTGCAGAGTAGTGTTCACAAATCTTCATTACAAAAGGTAAGCATATTTAATTACTCTTAGTTATTGTGCCACACCCGCAACAAAAAGTTACATTTATATCTCTGCAGAAAAATATTTTTGATTTAAAGTTATGAAACTTTATATTCAAAAATAGTTTATTAAGATACTTTGAATTACAGTCCCAAAAGAAATTAATTAATATTTTAATTATAATTATTGAGCGTTGCGGACGTGACATGTCCCTGTTACGGGTGTGACATTTAATTAAAGTCACACCCGCAAAGTTTTTTAAAATTCATTACAAATGCATATTTGAACAAATTATATGTAAATTTATAGAAGAATAATATGCTGGAAAACATGTACTTGGCAGCTTTAACTATACCCTTTGATTTAATAGAGGGAATTCCAGTTAATAAATAGAAATTTGCATCATCTGAGCATGTGAAACTGTGTGCAGTCGATTTATTCAGTTTGGATTGATAAAATTGTTGCTTTACTGCAAGAAAATAATTTTATTAGTGATATATGATTAAGAAATGATTTTAAAAGGTAAGATTTTTATAGAAATTAAAAAAAGAAAATTATGAAACAATGTTTTAGCAATTTTCCTTAAATTTGTTAAATTTGTTTTTTTTATATACATTTTTTTAATTTTGTTATTTGATAGTATTTATCTAATATATATATATTTAGTTTTTTTAAATAAGTAAATCAATATTAGGGGAAGATTTTTTTTCTCTTTAATTCAAATTAAATAAAAAGTAGATGTAAGAATAATAGAAACTATTAAAATGTTTATTAAGTTAGCATAAAATGTTGTATATAGTCAGTTTGAAATTAACCAAAATTTAACATAATTAACTTTATGTAAGATTAGAAATTTCAAGGGATAACTATTAAAAATTTGTTAAGCTTATATTTTTGGACTGGAAGTGCTATATTTATTCAGTTTACACATTAATTTCTTCTCTTTTGCAGAGAATGAAGAGTACAGAAATATCACGATATCATTGAAAAAAGATTAAGGAAAACCCTTTTAAATATGAAGCATATCTACAAGAGAAGGAAATAGACAAAGCAAGGAGAGAAAAGAAAAGACTATTTTAAAAAATCATAGTAAAGGATGGCAATCCTTTTGCATTTCATCTCATGGTAAAGGAGTTGTCGATGGGGTTGGTGCAGTTGCCAAGAAAATGGTAACACTAGCTAGAGGTCTGCACGGGCCGGGCCTCGGCCCGAAACCCGAGCCCGGCCCGGCCCGCGGGCCGATTTCCAATAATGGCGTTCGGGCCGGGCCGGGCTCGGGCCGAGCTGGGCTCGGGTCTTAATTTTTTTGCTGGAATATCGGGCCGGGCCTAACTTTTTTTTCCGTACGAAGCCGAGACTGATTCCATTCTTCCTAGTTTTCATGGACCAAAATAATCAGTTTTCCTATTGAATCTTTCTATATGAATATCCTTTTCTCGACTTTTTATAAATCGGTAATGTTTGGCTTTGTCCAAAAATTTCTGCAAAAAAAAGCATACACTTTTAAGCCGTCATTATTCTACAATTAAACATTAAAATTTATTGCTTTTAAAGAATCGTAGATTACTAGGCGTTTTAAAATAGAATTATTAAACACACACACACACACACATAAAAAAAAAAACCATGATTATGACGGATTTTTTTTTTAAAACTGAAAACTGAAAGTTTCTTTTAAAATGTTCATCCATGCAAAATGAATACAATACGGGAGAAAAAAATATATTAAACATTTACATCTGTTAAGAAGAGAATGCATTTTTTTTCTTTCCAAAGCGATTTCGTCTTTGGAAATTTTACCATATACCGCTTTTTCGATTTTTTGTCTCCTTTACAGGGAATATGGATTAATAATACTAGTGATAACTGAAACATTTACATACAACAAACAAAGATTCATTTAAAAGCATAAATATCGCAGCCTACGGCACTTTTGCATAAATGGAGATTATAAACATGGAAAAAAAAAGACTAATATATATTTTTTTTGGTCAGAACTCTTCCATAAGATTAAAGATCAATGTTCTGTAGAAATTCACTCGAGCCGGGCCGGGTTCGGGCCGAATTTTAAACTTTTTTCCGGACCGGGCCGAAATTTTAAGTTTCGGGCCGGGCCATTATTTTTTTCGTTCGGGCCGGGCCCGAGCCGAAATTTTAACTTTCGGGCCGGGCCCGGGCCTGGAAATTTCTGCCCGTGCACTGCAACTATAAATTCAGCTTCAGATTTTGCCATGTGTGTAGAAAAAGTCCTAAAAAATATAAAAGAACTTTGCTGAATGTGAAATTTCAGAAGATATTGTGAAAATGCTTCATGATTGCTGGCACCAAGCACAATCGGAGCTCAACATTCAATCGATACATCATGTTGTTTTTATTGACGTAGGAATAATAAATGTAGCAGTAACTTCAGAAAGTGATCACAAGAGAATTTATTTGTTACCATATTATGTCAAAAATATAATATCCAATGATAAGAGTGCAGTTAGAGATTTTGTAGAAGTTGTTTTATTCTCCACATAAAAAAAAGTGAAAACTTTGATGGACAAATACAACAAATGAATGGGGATATTATAGAATCGGAATAAAAATCAAGAAAATGCGTATATTTGGCTCAGTCAGTTAGATGTATCCATACTTTGACAAGGATATAATATCCAACGATAAATGTGCAGTTGGAGTTTTTGTAGAAATTGTTTTATTCTCGACATTAAAAAAGTGAAAACTTTGATGGACAAATAAGACAAATGGATGGTGACGATATAGAATTAGAATGTTTGAAAAAAAATTAAAAAAACGTGCATATTTGGCCCAGTCAGTCAGATGCATCCTAGGAATAAAAAGAGCATTTTTGTAAAAAAAGCTACCAGCACCAGAAATCATAAATTCAAGATTGGAAATGAATTTTTTTTTTTTCCTCTCTAGATATTATAATTGTAATCTTGATTAATTCTTTAATTAAAAAAAATCTGCTTTGAAAATATTAGTGTATGTCATTATTTTATTGGCTATACAAGTCACACCCGCAACAGGGCGTCACACCCGCAACGAAAATTTTGAATATTTTCCACAAAAGCAAGAATTGAGTAAGTAATTTAATTTTTTCATAGAATAATTATTTAAGTATTACTGTCTAATATATAAAAATATCAATTCAGTCAGTTGTCATAATTCACAGAATTTTGCATTTTTGCATTGAAAGATGAAAATGCATGTCCTTTTTATGTCACACCCGCAACAGGCGAAATTATTTTTTTTATAAATAAATGATACATCGGACAATTTTCAGATTCGGATAAATGTATGTGTAAGTGGTCTACATTGAAATTCATACAAATTGAAACCAATGCTCAAAAATTTTTTTGCTGGTGACTAAATTAAGTTGTGTAAATGTCAAACCCGCAACTTTGGATTGGGCGAAAGACATAAAATTATTTTTTTAAAATGAGCATTTTAAACCAGTTTTTAGGACTTTACAGTTAGAAAAATGTCGTCATAAGGGAGCTCCTTTAAATTCCACATTTTAATGAGATTTCCTGAAAAACACGTTGTCTTTTTCGAAAAAGGGAAAACGCTAATCTATCACATTTATTTTGATTAATTGCACTTGAAAATTTTTTTTTACAACTCAGAAAAAAAAATGATTTTATGGATATGTCAGAAATTAAGTACTTTAGATTTAAGTAAATATTTAGAGAATCGAAAAGTATCTCGTTGTTGAGAAAGAAGAAACTTTGAAAAAAATTAATATATATTTAATTTTTAAACTATCCTTTAAAAATTTTCTTCGTTCTGGAGGGGAAGAGAGGACTGGGGGTACGTCATGATCTTCGTGACTCTACTCCTCCCTCCTTGGATTATCAAATAGACTCCTTGTGTGTAGCCTTGAAACAGTTAAATGGGAAACATCTTATGTTGTTTATATTTTACTTTACCCTGCTTTTATACATGCATTAATATTTTACATGATATTTTTATGCATATTCTCAGCTTTTAAATGCTAGTGATGTGTTTGTGTGTCTGCGGAAGGGTAGGGGAGTAAACACGAAATCCCACTCTTTGTCACACTAGTGTGTCTATATACAAATATGTGCATCAAATAAGTGCATGTGTATAAAAGTATATGCATTCTATATAGAAGTAATGAATGTCTTTCAAACGCTTAAATAAACTAATTCATATAAATTTTACAGCAACTTTAAATTGATTTAGAATTTAGTTTCATCTACTAAAGTTAAAATAATTTATTCAAAAACTTCATTGCAATTGACTATTCTTTTTTTTATGGTTTTAACAATAATTTTCAAACATGATTTTTATTTTTAAATCTATCTCTATCGTCTGCAGAGAATTAGGAAAAATAAATACCATTTACTTTTAAATTAACCCCTTTTTAGCTCACAGGCTATCATAGCCTGAGAGCTTATGTGCCCGTCCGTTCTGGTACGTCCTGTACGTCGTCCTGTACGTCCGTCCTGTACGTGCGTTCGTGCGTAACGCGATAACTCATGATAAAAATATCCGATCCACTTGAAATTTTGTATGTAGGTATATCCTGACAAGGCGCTTCCCTGATTAGTTTTTGGAGTTCATTCGATATGTATAAGAGGGGGAACGGGGGGCTGATGCCCCCCGTTAGTTGATATAAATGGGATTTTCATGCAGAATTAAGTTTTCGTTCAAAATTTAGATTAGGATCCTTCTGATGAGGCGATTCCGTGACTGTTATTAGGTGTTCATTGAATAAGTATAAATAGGGGGAACAGGGGTTCTAATGCCCCCCCCCCTTTAATTTATATAAATGGGTTTTTCAAGCAGAATTTTCAGATTTCGGTCAAATCTCTGAATAGTTTTGGAAGTTTAATGGTTAAGTATAAAAGAGGGGGATAACTCCTTTTAAATTATATAAATGCTAAATGGGTTTTTATTAAGAATGATCTCATTTGCTCTGAATTTTGGATATAGATTTTTTATATGATAAAGCATGTCTTTGATAGTATAGGAGGTTCAATGATTAAGTAATAAAAAAGGGGAAAGGGGAGAGCTGTTACCCCTTCTTAATTTTTTTTCGAACGGAATTAACCCTTGAAAATATAAGGCTTTAATGTACAATTAGTATTTGTAGCCTGTGAGCTCAATGCCATCAGTTTAACTGGGCAGTATTCTTTATTTAGTCACAGGCTATCAAAGCCTGAGAGCTTATGTGCCCTCCCGTTCTGTATGTATGTACTTACGTTCGTGTGTGCGTACGTGCGTAACGCGATAACTCTTGATAAAAATATCCAATCCACTTGAAATTTTGTATATAGGTATATTCTGATAAGACGCTTCCCTGATTAGTTTTTGGAGTGTTCATTCGATATGTATAATAGGGGGAACGAGGGGATCATGCCCCTCCCCTTGTAACGGTTGGGTGCTCGTGCTGGGAGTTAAATGCAGACATACTCATGAATTAAGATAAAAACACAGTTTATTAAAAACGATAAGGGCTTAAGGGAAGTGGAGCAAGTCTTAATTTTCACAACTGAGAATACTACGAAAAGATTGAACTCATACTCACAGCACCGGAACTAGCTCAATTGGGGCAACTGTGATTACTTCTCACTATCTTTCAGCTAAACTGCTAAATAAAATCTGATTAGACAGCCCGTGGCTGTAGGTATTTATTCACTTTGAAATAATCAAATGCAATTACTACTAAATTTCTTACCACTGGCCACTTCTCAAATCGAATACCGAAACTCCTTCACAACTCACTGGAGGCTCGATGCTACTTTCAATCTGCTAGATACCAGCGGGAAACACACTTCGCTGACTAATATCACTAGACACACGCGTTGCTGGCTATTGCCAGAGACACCACTGCTAGCTGACTAATGCTCTGCTGGCTATTGCCAGAGACACACTCCACACGCTCAAACTCCAAGCTTTTATATGCTGCAAACTGAGATACTTCACATTTACATATTACTACTAACCGCGAGCCCTAACTGCAGAATCCGAAAGAGACACACACACTCTAGAAAGTTAAAGTAAAAGAGAGGATAGATGTCGCTTTTACGCTTACACATGTTAAATTATTGACGTCACGATCTTAGAAATACTAAAGTGCCTTTATGACAAAGGTCACTCCCTCACACCCTTAATTGATATGAATGAGTTTTTCATGCAGAATTTATCAGATTTCATTCAAATTTTAGCATAGGATCATTCTGATGAGGGCATCGCCATGATTTGGTTTGCGAGTTCACTGGATAAGTCTAAAAGGGGCGAAATGGGAAGTACCTCCCCCCCCTTTAATTAAGGCTAATGAGGTTTTCCCGCAGAATTTACCGATTTCTTCAAATTTGTGATATAGGTTCATTCTGATAAGGCACTTCCTTGATTGGTTTTCGGAATTCATTGAATAAGTACAAATGGGGATTGGTGGGATTACTCTCTTAATTTATTTAAATGTTTTTTCTTGCAGAATTAACCGATTTGCTTCAATTTTTGGATACAGATTCATAGTGATAAGATGCTTCACTAATTATCTGTGGGGTTCTTTTGTTAAGTTCTTGTTTAAGGGGTACTTGCGATTATCCCCCACCCCTCTTAAATTTTATAAATGGGTTTTTATGCAGAATTCTCCAATTTGCTTTTAAGTTTGGATGTAGGTTCTTTCTGATAAGGTGAATCTCTGAATGGTTTTGGACGTTTAATGGTTAATTACAAAAGAGGGGGAATAACTACTCTTAAATTACATAAATGGATTTTTACTAAAAATTTTCCGATTTACTGTGAATTTTTGATATAGATTTTTTATATGATAAAGCATTTCCCTGATCAGTTTAGGAGTTCAATGATTAAGTATAAAAAGGGGAAAGGCAGGAGTTGTTTCACCTCCTTAATTTGTTTTTCGAACGGAATTAACCCTTGAAAATATAAGGCTGTAATGGACAATTAGTATGCCTAGCCTATGAGCTCAAAGCCATCAGTTTAACTGGGCAATATTATTTTTATTGTTGGTTTCTTTGTGTTTATGACGGCCAATTATCTACACTTCGGATATAGGTTCTAAAGTGGGCAATGCCCTCCGTAGGGGTCTTTCTAAGGAAACCTAACCCGTATTTACGCAAGGAAATCCAAGGTTCTAAGAAAACCTAGGAAAACTCCGAACGGTTAGGCTGACGGCCGCGATTGGGTTCGAGTCCAGCATCTGCCGTCTATCAGTTTCGGAGGCAGAACCTCTCGGCCTCTGGTGGGATATATTAACTTGAATTATGGTGCAAAATAGATATAAAATGAAATGTGAGCTCATATAATATTATAAGCATTTGAAAGTTGTATAAATGAGGTTATTCAAAGTGTCTTTCAAGAATGAATTTTTTTAGACTTTAAAAATAGGAAGTTTCTTTTTGGAGTAGAATATTTTGTGCCATTTATACTACACTTTTGGATAATTTCTGTGATACCTTTTTAAGATGCATTTCCGAAGCAAAGATAAATTTAGCAGGGAGATTGTTTTTATTGAAAAATAAAAGATGGGGGGAATTGCTTTTATTGAAAAAGTAAAGAGGGGTGGAATTTAACAGCTAAACCATTCAAGATAATATTTGTTTTAGAAAATCAATGACTGTACTTAGCATAAGTTTATCAATTACATTTGGAAATACATTGTTAATGTATCCAAAGTTTTTTTTTTTTTTTTAAAAAAAAAGCTATTATATATGCAGATTTAGATTTAATTTTATTGTAAAGGTATCAGTTAAAATGACAGTTCGATTATAAAATTTTGGCGCCATTATATAGATGGAAAGAATTTCCACCTTTTTTCTCATTTCCCACTTTCATACCTGTATAGCTTTGGTGGGAAAAAGTTTTAAAATTGTTTTTCCTTATTTTGAAGCAAACTTTTTCAAATATTTCGATGAGAATTGAACATTATAGAAATACAATTACATGCCCTTGAAAGGTTTAGTAAAAACAGTTCATCATTTCATTTCCTGCTTATACGCCATAATGGATCTTCATCATAAAATTATATAAACATAAATTTAACAAATATGTAATTGAACTACGCTCTTAATCCCTTCGCGATGGGAGCCTTTTACGAAATTTTAAATGTTTGGTCAATGTTTTTAAAAAAACAAAAATTTGTGCTTTATTGAATCGAGAAAATGCTCCGATTAAATACGGCAAATTTTACAATACATTTTTACTGGTGGGGACACACGAGAAATTTTAAGCGTTTTTGTGGCATGTATACGTGTCCCCAAGGGGATAAACAACTGAACTGTACAGAACTGAAATGTTATTGTTTCGAAATTATCAAATGGTACCGCAGCCCCCTCCCCCTAGAAAAATTATCTAGTTACGCCCATGTATATCATCAATTGAATAAGGCGAAGCAAACTTTTCGAAAATAACGGTGGCCAACATGCACCGCGATTTTCAGTTGTGTAACAGACTAACAAATTCGCATGGAAATGCCCAAATATATAAGCTTCGTGAACATTTAAGTGAGAAGTAGGGTCTGGATTAAAAGTAATTCTGGCCATGGAAAAAATTAAATAATGACCGGAAGACACAGAATGCATTCTATGCATCGATAATACAATGGAACAGCTTTGATATTCGCCCCCAGTCCGCCATTTTGTTTTGTTTTTCTTGGCGTGAAAAACCCGTTTTCGCCAAGTGGCAATTGTCGTCAAGTGGTCATTTATAGCCACTTCAGGCTGAAAGGAGGAGGGTAGGGGGTCATAATGAGCAAATGGTTAAAAACTTTTAAACAATAAAGTAAAGCAAAAACTCGATTTTAAATATATAAATAACTGACAGTAAAAATAACAATAATGCATTTTTAAAACGCTATATTCACGGGACGGGGGAGTCGTAATGAGCAAACGATAAAAAATATTTAAACAATAAATTAAGGCAAAAATTCGTTTTTAAATATATAATTATCTAACATTAAAAATCACAATAAAGCATTTTTAAAGCCCACATCCACAAACTAAATAGCTAACAATCGCATTAAGTAACATAAGCCTACATTCACAGCCCAAGTACACAAAAAACATAATTAAAGCAATAGCTAACCGTGCATTCAGAAAGGGAGAAAAAACACAAAAACGCTTGTTTTGAATAAAAAATAAATCGACTTTTATCCAAAAATAAAAATCACATAAAGCAATTAAATTATTAAATATATTAAAGCAATTTAATTCTACATTGACATAGCAAATACATAAGATCCAAATTACAGTAATCTGTAACGCTATTTTCACAAATAAAACAAAAATTAAAACAACCTTTTATACAAAAAGTACTTACTACACCTTTTCCTCTTTCCATTTTCATCAACCACGTGATTTCAACAAGCCCAAGAATAACCAATAGAAAAATTCTTCTGTGGAATACTCATATTTACTCGACAATAAGGACAAACAATGCTTGCTTTAGTTAAACCGACCTTCCTCAAAAGCATCTCTCTATTCACACCCACCTTCTTTCCCCTTTTGTTCCTTCTTAACCCACCCCCTTCCTTTTTGTCCATGGCAACACATATGCTATCATCTGTAGTTCCTATTTAGTGGCTATTTTACGTTAAACATATCAAATTCAGACAGAAAATCAAAATAGCAATATTTTTTTATTCACTAATGGTTATTCTGTTGTTATGTACAGAAAAAAATATTGAAATTTTCTGGTTTGAATTTAGATTTTTTTAAATAAAGAATTTTTAGAACGTATCCTACCATGGAAATTAGAGAGAGAAACTTCTGATTTTCAAATGCATTCGGAAAGTTATGTAAATTGCTAAAAATTTTCTCATGTCACTACTTTAAAAATATTAATGAAAAATTGCTCAGGTATTTATTACTAATTTTAAATATGCGAAGAAAACGCTGACAAAGCTCCATTTTTCTAGAATAAGAACAAGAAAATTACACTTTCTGAATTTCTATGGATTTCCGTACTATAAAGGTGGCAACAATTTATAATGGAGTCATGTGCGGCGTGCGCTCAATATATAATTTGATTATATGTTGATATGCCTACTCATTTTCAATTGATTTTTTTCGTTATTTATTATTTTGTCGTTGAAATTTTTATTATATTGAATTTTACATATTTCTGTTTAACCCCTTGCGGGGCGGTGGTTTTATAGATATGCCACTTAATTTTAATTCCCAAACGCCACATTGGCACTGGAATTTTGTTCAAAAAAATTACGGTTTACTGAATGCGTGAAATATAGCATTTTGTTATTTACACATAAAGTTGTTTTCAAATTACGGTGTCAGTCATTTATTTCAACACTTAAGCAATGAATTTGTCCTGCTCCGCAAAGGGTTAAAAAATAATCACCAATAAGGCTTACCGGAAACATTTAAGACCCTTTAGCTAACTTATAGTTGACAAAAAAAAGATCTCTATGAGTGGCGTAACCAGAGGCGGAGGAGGGGGTCCAGATGCAGTGGATACCACTAATTTTATAAGTTTTCATCGCTTTATCTAATCAGAGAATTTCTGCTACTAACAGAAACGCAAAAAAGTTTTGAATTTTAGTGGTATGATGAGGATATGGACCCCCCCCCCAACTTTTTGGCTACGCCACTGTTTTACATACAACACTAGTCTCTTAACATTAGAAAGACGGCAAGGGGTCATTTTGGCCTCTACCAATTGAATCCATTTCTGTTCGAACCAGAAATCTCTTTATAATATAAATTGAAATGCCACTGACAGGGCTCCCAAATGGTCCGCGAACTGAACATCAGAATTTTTTTAGAGAAATTTTCTTTTTAGATTTTTCTTGCAAATTGTCAAGAAACCACGTTTGGAAGTTGATTCTAGCTCAAACGTATTATGACATTTTCTGTTAAAAAATACTGATGTTCAGTTCGCGGACCATTTGGGAGCCCTGCACTGAGGAAAACACGTTTAATTAAATAACATAAGTACATTTAAAGTAAAATTCTGGTATTAAATAATTTTTCCTAAACTTGAGTAAAAATCTCCGTCTTTCTAATGTTAATATTCTCAAGTTTTTAAATAGGAAATGGCAGAACATTTCAATAGTCGCACCACTTTTTAAAAAAGAAAAGTATTTTACATACACAGTTGACAACATTTGCAAGGAAACTATAATACAGGAT
The DNA here is from genome assembly GCA_964019185.1 of Maratus speculifer. Taxonomy (NCBI): domain Eukaryota; kingdom Metazoa; phylum Arthropoda; class Arachnida; order Araneae; family Salticidae; genus Maratus; species Maratus speculifer. The sequence goes on from OZ025293.1 coordinate 50,274,479, forward strand.
GTATATTTTTTTAAATAGTGACGCAAACAAAATATAAAAATAGCAGTTTTGCGACCGCGGTTTTGACATTCACGTAGCCAAACCATCGCGAATGTTAAAGGATTACTGTATTTTGCAATCGATTTTAATGTCTTAAATTGTGAAAGTGAAGTGACCAAAATGTAAGTTTTTCTTGATATTTAGATTTTTACACTTTGAATAATTAGATAGTTTTGTATTATTTATAATAAAACTTAATTTATTTGTGAGGAAAAACTTATGATAATAAAACTAAATAAAATTATTAGCTAAATTATAATAAATTTCTTTTGCTTAGAAAAAATATAACGCAACTTTAAAACATCAGCATCATTCTTTCGCTCTTCCCCGCCTCTCGCTCCAACGGTAAAAAATGTATGTGTTGTTTTAATAAACAGTTTTTGAGCCCACCAAATATTTCTCAAATGCTGGCGCTACTGTAATGTAATTAACTAGAAAAAGTTAAAACAACTATGTAAAAATTTAAATTAAGCTATTTTAATTCAACACATGTTTACCAGTTAATAATTAAGCTAATTTAGCTTAAACGAAAAACCACATAACTCTCATTAAGTCCGAATACTATCGACAAATGGTATTGATCCTCTTGATGAATGCATTTCTTTGAATTTATAGAATGCAGTAATAAATGGTAACTATTCTAACAATCTCTCTTTACTCCTAATTAATTTCAAATGTAAAATTCATTTGTAATTATAAAGAAAGATATTTTTAACAAATATGAACACTGTTCATATTTGTTAAATTGTTCATTGAACAGTTACATTCCTTTCACACTAATACCTGAGGCATTCTACACACATTGAAGCAAATTTAAGTGCTATGATGTAAAAAAAGATAATAAAAGTTTTAATACTAGAAAGACTTCTAAGGGTCATTTTCACCCCTACCGTATGATATATATGAATATTTTACGGACAGAAATTTCTTTAGAAAATGAGTTAAAAAGACACGACGAAGAAAGAAAACAAAATTAATTAATAAGTTAAATAGTTTTAAGTATAAATTCTGGTCTAAAGTATTTTTATAAAATTTGAGTAAAATTTCTAGCTTTTCTGTTAAATTTTAACCTTTTCCGTCTCAGAACACTTACATTGCTAAAATGGATAAATGAATGAATGGCACCAGAATTTACAAAAAAAAAAAAAAAAAAAAAAAAAAAAAAAAAAAAAAAAAAAAATTTGAGAGCGAAATAAGAAAATATTTTATACCAATACCTAATGAATGGAAAATACCACTGGAGCATTAGGAAGTGACGTTATGTGTTCGATGTTATGGAACGCTGAGCCGTAAAGGATTAACATATAAGAAAAAACATGTAATTTGTATCATTATAATGGCAGTATATTAGCCAACTCTAACGCTTTTTTCTTACAACTAAAATTTAACTCTTTGCACTCGAGAGATAACTCTCAACCACCTCTAGTGTTGATAGGTGTTACTCCTAAATCAAGACGCCAAATGTTTGGACACTACTAATATTTTACAGTTTATTTCGCCATCTTCTATCACAGATTATATGGTTATTAGATAAGGTGAGTAAAATTAGTTTAAAATACTGGTGACCAGAGCATTTGAATCATCCATTTACGTGAGACACTGGTTGCCAAATTTGGCCCCTTTTTTAGTTCTGAAATTTTACGTTCCCACCAGAAAATCTGCATTACATTGTTTTCTTTATTTAGTGACATATGTTTCTTTATTCATAAAGTGAACATTTTTCTTTTAAAGTTTCTTATGTGAATTCGAAGTTTTTAAATTGAAAGTGAGAGCCAAACTGACAACCCAGACTTGTGGTCGGCATCAGAATCACCTCTAGTGCAAAAGGTTAAAAGTAAATTCTACGTTGCTTGATCACCAAAACACACAATAAAACATGATATAATTTTTGTTTCTAAATTTTTGTGAAAACAAAACGTCGTTAATTTGGCAGCTCAGTATTAACTAAATAATCTCTTGGAACTTTGATTCTAATATACTGAATCATAGTGTACCGTAATTTCTGGCGTATAATACGTGGATCATACAATTGTTTATCGACCCAGAAAATTTTGTAAAAGAAATGCAACGTTTTAGATCGCCGTAAATATTTGTTTTCAATCACTAAATAAGATTTCTGAGTCCAAAAAGAATTGTTTGATACGCGGATTATACGCCGGAAATTACGGTAGTAATTTTAAAAGAGGAAAATGATCAATTTTTAAATAAGTTACACTGATATAATTTTTTGAGGAAAAAATAACATTAAGGCGTTAAGTACATCTCATTATCTGTAAAATAGCTTTAAGTTTAATGTTGTTTAGGATAATGTCTAATATAATCACCCCAAAACTTTAGCTGACTTAACCCTTTCATTCCCATGGTAGAATACGCTCTAAAAATTCCGTTGTTTAGAGAATCTGAAACTACACCAGAAAATTTCAATGATAAATTACGGTTTATTTAAATATGAAATGTTTGTTATTAAGAAAAACAAGTACTTATATTTTAATTTTCTGGTATGAATTTGGAATATCAGATTTAAATATAGAAAAATAAATAAGGAATATCATGATGCCATTTGTACTCACTGGGAATGAAAGGGTTAAGCAATAAAAAGGGTGTTTTCATGAAAGAATGTTTCGTGAACAGGAAACTTATTTTTTATTTAAGAAAAACTCCGTGTATTAGTACCTTAGTTCATAAAAGCAATGTGTCTAATTTATTATCCAATATTTCTACGTATAAAAACACTTTACCTTTCTAGGTATTCCAATTTTGTTATCCTTTAATTACCTCCATACTTTAGTCTTTATTTCGGACATTTTTAGAACGAGTAGATTTTATAATGATATTATTACTTTATCCTTTATGAAGCAAGGTTTTCGTGCGAATATTTCCTTTGAAAACACAACTGCATGTTCTAAAGGCACATAAAGAGAGGTTATTAAGATATCATTTTCTCTCGTAGTTTGAAGTTCATTTATTCATCCAGATAAAAGAAAAAAAATCATCAAAGAGGTTTCTAATGGAATAAATATTTATTCCTATAAAAAAGAAACCAGACATTTGAAATGGCATAAGTCTTCGTTTCAATGAACGAAGTGAAAAATTTTTATTAAATTTATTACGTCTTTTGCAGTGGTTTTCTTCTTTATAAAAAAATAAAGAATTTTTCTTTATATATACATTCTTCTGAGATGTATTCTAAAGGTAAGGTATTAATGGAAATTTAAAACAAATTGTAATGGAAGATGATTTCTGGAAAGAAATTAATGATTCGTAAGCATTAGATTAAGAATGAAGTTTATTTTTAAACGGTTCAAAAAAGAAATGACAAAAAGACATCAGTTATGTCTCAAATATCGTTACCGAGAAAGTTATTGATTCTGAAAATAGAATATTTTAAGAATTTTATTCCATCGATGTGCATGTAGATTATATTGTACTTACTTAGAATAGCATGTAGTGTTGCTAGTTGGTCAAGTTTTTTGTAATTCGGGTCCATTATTTCTAAATAGTGATTTTGGGAACATTTAGTGACGCATTAAAATTGGAATATATATGAGCCGCACAAAAGAAAGTAGCATTGCTGTAATAACACGGCCATTTGAAAAGAAAGATGACTGCGTGTTCTCCTATAGAGGGCGCAGAGTGTCGGAAATGCATGTGATATTGTCAGATACCGCCAGATGCGTGTGTGATAATGTGGGAGCACGGTGAAAGGCATTGTTCACATCGTGAACAAGTCCAAATGACGTCAACGCTCGGTGGTGTAATTTTTAACAGCGGAAAATATGAGTGTTAGTAAAACCTGTCGTCGAATACAAATTATGTATCTCACGGAGTATATGTGACGCAGATTGGTATTCCGATAGTGTAGAGATTTTCATAGTGGAAGAAAATTATATGCGCTTGAACAGGTCGTGATCTGTCTTCAGTAATGCTTCTTTCCCTACGAAAATATCTACACCATCGGAACACCAATCTGGGTAACATGCACTCCATATAGTGCATATTTTGTTTTCGACGATAGATTTCATTAGCACTCACATTTTCCGCTGTTAAAAATTTGCTAGATCGCGCGTTGAGACAGTTTGGAGGAGCCCTTGATGTAACCTATGCATTTTAACGTGTTCCCATGCTACATACACTCATCTGGCAGGATCTGACGATGTTGCATGCATTACTAGTACTATGCTCCCTCTGTAAGAACATGCGCAGTCATACTTCTCTTCAAATGGCGGAGTTATTGCTGCAATACCACTTTCGTTTGGGCGACCCTGATATAGAATAAGAAGTGGGAATATGTGAACATTTTATGTATGTATAGCTTTTTCACATAATTTGATTAAAGTAAACAAACCATTCTTTTACGCATGATATTTTTTAACCCCTTAATGGTCGCATTAAATTACGGTTTATAAATTCAAATTCATTATTTCCACCACTTAAAAAAAATAATAATAATTGTTCTTATTTAATAGCAAGTAACGTGGTACCAGAATAAAACCAATTACATTATTTTATAAAACTAGTAGGAATCAAACAATTCTGAATAAAAGCCGTGAAGCTTGCAGCTCGTAAATGTTTCGGGCGCGACGATTAAGTGGTTAATCATCTTTATAGTACTTTTTATTTTTTAAACAGTTTCATAAATTAAAAAAATTGCTCACATATGCCTCACTAGTGGGTTATTTGTGAACACACGTCGAGCACATATCGTCGGTACCATGTCGAACTACTCAATAAGGAAACGGTGTTGCCAGTAAGGTTTTTTTAAATTCAGATTTGTTAATTGGCCCCAATTTCTTTTAAATAGTAAAAATGGCTTTATTTACCTTATTTAACGAAATGTTAACATTTTAACGCAGGGCCCGTCCTGAAACAACTTTCTTCTTACGGCCCTGATTCAAAAAGAGATGACGTAAGTAAGGTTTTTTTTAATTCAGATTTGTTAATTGGCCCCAATTTCTTTTAAATAGTAAAAATGGCTTTATTTACCTTATTTAACGAAATGTTAACATTTTAACGCAGAGCCCGTCCTGAAACAACTTTCTTCTTACGGCCCTGATTCAAAAAGAGATGACGTCACGCAAAATATCTGAGTAGCAAACGCAACTTATAGAATGGTTGTATGTGTGCGTCAAAAACAATGCTATAAATTTCCGTTTTATGATATTTTGTCGAGAAATTTTTGGTTTATTTTAGAACTGTTTGAATTATACATTCATTATTAAACGCCCAAACCTCAGTAAACAAGACTTTTTTTTTTTGTTTACTTGATTTCAAATACTTATGATTCATGGTTTTTATCGAAGTTTTTAACTTTAAACATGCATTTGTGGTAGAAAAAATCATACATTAAAATTACTCAACTTTACCAGCAAAATAAATAAATAAAATAATTAAAAGAAATGATACAGAATTGAGATTCCTGATATTTTTCATAGCGTTTAACTTAAAATACAAATTTATGGCAGGAGAAATCCTACATTAGAAGTACGCAATTTTAGCAGCAAGTAATTTAAGTTCCTTTTAGAAATAAAAATGCCTAATTTTTAAATTGTAAATATCCGGATTATTATTGCATAAACTCATAAATAAAAATATTAATTTTTTCAAGCAATTAAAATAAAAATTCTTTTTATCAATTAAAATTTCAAATTTCATAATGTATAATTAACTTAAAATACACATTCTTTTAATAGATATTACAACTAAAAGAGCATTTTTCACTAGTAATATGTACTTTTATATAATTTACAATAAATATGGCATTTCATATTCTCTCATAGAAAATAATCTCACTTTTATTAATACAGATAATTTTTTTTTATTATTATTATAAGTGAATTTCGTAGTGTCATTTTAAACTTTAGTATAGTTATTTAGTAAGATATTTGAGTTTCCTGGCAAATATAATCTAAATAGATATAAAAGTTGATTTCCATATTTGCATTTTTTTATGAAATGCAGACTGAGATCATTTTTTTTTCAATAATGAGTTGCATACTGATATACCAGCTTTGTAAGGTCTTCACTTGGCAAAATGCCAAGCCGATTCCATTCAGACTTTGGGGGTAATAGCCTATGAAGCCGTGAAATGATATTAAATATTGTTTTCTAATTTTTTGTTCCGAGTGAAATTTTATTTTAAAATAAATAGATTGTGGACCTATTATTAGTTCTCAGAATAACCTTTCCAAAATATATATTTTCTCCTACATTTTTGTGAATTTTAATAAAAACATGTTTTTTTTTTTCATTTATATTTATGGCTAAAATGCAGTTTTAACGACTGCTTGGCATCTGAGTTGGCGGCTATGCAAGAAATTCGCCAATTCTAACAACCTAAATATTCAGGGCACTTGTATGTAGGATTTACTTGGCGCCAGAATGGCGTTATTTTGCCTAATATGGCAACCCTGATATTGTTTATTTTTTGATAAATTGTTTATTTACCTTAATTTTTTTAAATTATATAAAATGCTTTTTGCTCTATTATTATTTGTTTTTAAAATTTATTACATTTAAAAATTGTTTTATTTATTGTTATTTTTTTTAATACTAAAAAAAAAAATTTAAAAATGTATAGTTAACCAGCATTCGAAAATGAGGTTTTCGCCAAATTGACGTTAGAAATTATTTTTTACCAAACCTTGCGCGTATATGATATCTGCGTCATTTCTCATTTTCATATCCAATGTATGCAAATAACATAAATAAATAATGTACACAATAATGTAGCGAGATAATTTTAAAAAACTGCTAATCTGGCAAGTTTTAAAATCACACCATTCAGGCGTTAATTCTAAAAAGATTAAGTTACGCTATATTGCGAGGGAAAAAGTTATAACCATACCTTTAAATCATCTTTTTTATTATATTTGTCTTTTTTTTAAACTTATTTTAGTGTAACTGAATTACAATGTAATGTTTAAAAACAGATAATTGAATTAGAGAAACAAAAAGGTATTCGCCAAAAAAATTCGACATATCTAGGATGTTTAATAAATAAACTCATCCTCGAGATGGTACGGACTCTCCCATTTTCGCATTGGACTCGCTCTTTTCGCCCATGCGCAGTTCTGTCCAGGTTTCTCTCAAACGTGGTTTATCAGTAATAATATTTTTTGAGCTCTGGAAATTTTAGGAAAGTTTTTTCATAATTATATTTGATGAATTTGTGAAAATTTTGAAAAGCATTTACAATTATTTTCTGGGGTATTAATTGACTTCTATCACCCAACATAAAGTGTTTATACATTTCATTCGGGCAATCTAATTCTAAAGTTTTCTCTTCGACTAATATATTAACGACATATATTCTCACAACATTTTAATTTATGTGAAAATTTATATTTAATGTAACTAGTTATAAAAGTCAATACAGACATGATGTTATTTTTATCTCAATATTTTCACTGAAGTTAAGCATGCCATAAAAGAAATCCAATATGTTTATTTCTTCATTTTCATCAACAGATGTATTATAAAAAAAATTTAATTGAATTTATTCATTTTGCTGTTAGTATAAGATAATAAAACTCAAAAATGTTAACTTTTTTCTGCTTTCAGGACTTTTATATGGTAAATGAATTTTCCCACTCATTTAAAGGCTACGATAAATTTCCTATACTCATCTGATGATTTTGTCCAACACAGGCTTCTAAACTATCAGTTTCATTTTTTATATATTTTTTAACGATATTCATTAAATAATTTTTATTTTGTCTGTCCCTATATGCATAAGAACTCAGTACTATTAATTTTTTTAAAATTGCTTTTGGTTATGCAAACTGAATAGAAAACAGAAATTTTAGACCCAAAATAGGACAAAAAAGGGCTTTCTTATTACTCTTATTTATTATATGATTCTAATTGTTTATTTCCCTATTTCAAAATAAAACTTAATAATTCACATCACATGTAAGACCACGTGGGAACGGCATAGATTTATTTAATTCATTTTAAATAATGAGATAAAATGAAATATGCATTGACTTAGGTTAATCTTTTTTCCACAAATTAATCCTTTTAAAATACTCATCTTAAAAAATATCCGTATAACAGAATGTGTAATAGATTGAAATTATCGAAAAATATACACACAATATTAATGGTGATTACTTCAACTCGAGCATAAACAAATTTCATTGAGAGTAAAGTGGTCAGCGAGATGAAAAAGTCAGATCTCGTGTATGACTCACTTCTCCTGCTCGCGATCTTGAATCAGACCCACAAGAGAAGAAAGTTCTTTCACGACAGTCCTCGCGAGCGCCTGGTGACATATTTTTTGATCGCTAGACTTTGTGACGACTTTGTCGACTGTGTGACACGTTACAATCACAACGTGTTGTGACTGTAACACGTTGTGACGAGGTGTTACTTCTCACACCTCGTCAACTTCTCACACTTGACGAGGTGTGAGAAGTATTAACACTTCTCACACCAGTAAATATGAAGATAAATCCTACCTATATTAACGAGAAAAATTCCTTGAAAAAATTACTCATCTTTTGAAAGATAAAAAATAAATAAAAAAAATAAAAAATTACTCTTTTAAAAGTTGTGGAAAATACAAAATTTAAATTTTAACGAAGAAAATAAATTCGGCGTTAATGCGTTAATTAAGGCAAAAATAAGCGAAGTTTATCATTTAAGGAAAATGGTGCCATTAAAGCAGTCTGATTTTAAGGAAAGTAGACCACTGACAAAAATCGTTTCCCATTAGATATTTTGTCGTAGTACCGACGAAATGATCATAAGGAAAAGTGTTCTTTGACATGTTTTTAAATTTATTACTAACTCCTTGTTATTTGGCGCTGTTAGTAGATGTATGCCACTAGCCACAAAGTGTTTCCCTATTCTTTTTTTTTTTTTTTTTACTTTGAATTTAAATCACAAAAATTTAATTGGTAATCTTATTTAACTTTATTTATGAAAGATCAATCATCTTGTAAAGCAAAAATATGAATTAAAACTTCCGAGTGGAAATTCGGACTGTCTATAATAATAATAATAATAACAGTCTTATATCATGACGCACGCTCAGTACGCCATTGTCGAAAATAACCAAAATAATATGACGTATGCTGTATGATGTAACGATATTCCAAAATAGTATGATGTACGTCATAGAGCACAAGACGTTAATTTGTCATCATAATTATCAGCTGTATTATCAATTAAATTTACTGTAAAATAAAAATATTCCAAAAAGAAAAAAATAATAATTATTTTGGTTCTGAATGATTTGTTTAAAGAAAAAATTATAAAATAAAAATAAGTAAATACAAAGCTATTCTGACACATGCATGAATAGTGTAAATTATCAATTTATGAATTTGATTGTGATGCTTAAAATGTTACTGATATCCATGCTCATTTAAAACACTATGTGCATAGTTATTGTTTTAAAGATTGAATTGGGATAGCATTGCATGTTTTGAATAAATAAAATAGAAAAAAATTAGAAAGCTTTTTGCAATAACAAGGGATAAGAAATATTGTTATGCGCAATTTACTACAATAATATAATATGTAACACTTATAGCATTTTAGATAATATTAAATGTATTTAAATAACAACTGAACGTAAAGGAGCATATTGCTCTTTGTTTCTTTCCTCACAGATATGATTGTAGAAATGTCAATACAAACTTCCTTTTTGTTTAAAAAATATTTCTTCTATACAAGAAAATTATAAATATCGGAGCTCATATTATTTATCATTAATTTAACTGAAACAAATACAAACACACAATGATAAATGGGACACTTATGTAGTGTTCATATATGCTCCAAGTAGCCTTTTCACAAGTACCCCACAAGGCTGCTAAAGTTATATTAATAAATCATTAATATTTCTATATTTATGAAAAGAGAAAACAATCCAGAAATATACTTAGAGCGTTACCATTTTTTTACGATACACTGACTGAATTGAAAAAATGCCCTTTTTTAAATTAAAAGTTTTAAAAATGAGTGTTTTCTATTTTTATCATTTCAAATGCATGTCTATGTATGTTGTAATAGTAAATAGTATTGGAGGATCATGTTGAAATTCTTATTTTATTGACTCAACACAGATTATTTAAAACACAATTTCTGCTTTATACATAATTTTAATGCATTTAATAAAAATGTCATATAAAATAACCTTTTTTAATATCCAAAAAGTATCTACGCATTTAGGATATTGTTTTTGTCGCAAATAGGCCACTGATGAAAACAAATTGCCTAAAAATGTAGAAGACTTTAGAACTCAAAACTGAAATTTTTACGCGTTTTCCCGAGCTAACTTTCAAGGTAAATGAAACAACATTGCAACCATTAACGCCTGTAATTTTATTTGATCGTCAGCGTTAAGACAGGGCTCCCAAATGGTTCGCGAACTGAACATCAATATTTTTTAACAGATAATTTAATAATATGTTTCGACAATATTTGCGCTAGAATTAACTTCCAAAGTTTGTTTCTTAGCAATTTTCAAGAAAAATCTAAAAGGAAAATGTTTCTAAGAAAATTCTGATGTTCAATTGTCGGACCATTTAGGAGCCCTGTTAAGAGAAGAAAAAAAAAACTTGACCGATTTTTGGATTTTTTATCGCATTTAGGAAACATCGGAGCGCTGTAAAATAAACGACACCCGTTCGAATTGGAACTTTTTTTTTTATTAGAGTACGTTTTAAATCCAAACAAATGTTTCGAGTTTTATTTTTTAAGATCGAATGCCTCTTTATACAGTATTTACGTATGATTTTTGCATTAAGATTTTAAGTAAAATGACATTATTGCATTTAGGCACAATGACCTTTCAAACAAAAAAGAACGTTAAAATAGCAGGGTGGTGAGGGGGTCAGGAAAAACACAATCAAAAAATGAGGAACATTCCAGTATTTTTTAAAAGATAATATTTCAGATAATCTAAAGAGATTAAAGAAAGCGAATGTTTCTTTGACAAAATACAGTAATTGATACCTTTTTTTAGTGTATTTTTCCCCGACCACTCGCTAACCTGAATAAGCGGATAATGTATCATAGCTGCCAACTTTCAACTGATCTTCCGTAATACCTCGATTAGTTTGATACAGGTTAACGTCATTTCAAACCGAAAAATATATTTCATGAATCTTTATTTATTTAATTTCAGGATTCTTAGTGGAATATGCTTAATTTCATTTCTTTGAAAAAATTCTGGTTCGAAACTGATTAAACCAGGGTTAAATTAATGCACGCATTACAGATAATCTATGTCAGGTTGGCACCTATAATATATAGAAAAACCTGCTTGACACTAGAAAGACTGGGCTTTTTAGTCAAATGTAAGAAAAATATTTAATATCAGAATTTGTATTTAAAAGTGCTTTTCTTATTTAATTAAAATAAATTTTCGCGTGTGCTTTTTAAATTTCTTTTATAAAGAGATTTCTGGTTCGAGCAGAAGTAGGTTTAATTGGTAGGGGCCAAAATGGCCCTTTATCGTCTTTTTAGTGTTAATCAGGCGAAAAAAATGAAAGTACAGTAAAAGGTTACCAGAAATACATGTGTACACCCATAAAATTCACTTGTGACCATACCCTAATAGCATGCATGGTCACAGTGACGTCACAGTGAGTCACTTTGGTCACATCACATCTGTGACCAAAATGCCACCACTCAGTGACGTCACATTGTGACTGAGATGTGACTTTCTTAAAAATGTTTGGAAATTTATAAATATCCTTCAAAACACGTTATTTGCTTTTAAAAACATGTTTCTGGCAAATTAAATATCGTCGCTTTTGTCACAGTTTCGTCACAATGTTAATGTCAAATTAGTCACAAATGACACATTTTTCACAAATTTGTCACATTGTGACCACTTTGTGAAACGTCACAAAAGAGCTCTAAAACGGCCATAACGACTTCACATTTTAGTCACTGTGACTTCACATCGACAATCGGTGGTCACAAAGTCACAATGTGACTTCACAACGACGTTGCAGTGACGTCACTATGCTTTACGGGTAAGAACAAATTTTCAAAAAACATTCAATTATTTTATTATTAAGATAAAAATTGATAGAATCGATTAAATATCATCAAGTTCCACTCACATATAATGTATATGATTTTTAACAAAAGACACTTTACTTGTCTATGTAACAAATCAAGTGGATCTCAATAATCTTATGACCAGAGTTCACAAAAATAACAAAATTTTTACTTATTACATAGACAATTAAGCTGATTTTTGTTACACATTAGATATCTTTAATATGAGTGAAACACGACAGTATTTAAGTAGTTACATAACTTTTATCCTAATTATATTTTGTAACAACAGTGCTTCTGAAAATTTTCTAACAACATTTTGTAACAACATTTTGTAACTTATATTTTGTAACAACAGTGCTTCTGAAAATTTTCTCTAATGGTCACACGATTAATAATGTACGTGCATATATCTGCATCAGACATTTCTCAATATAAAAATATATGATCATGTATCTTATAGTTCAAACAAACAACTCCTACTCCACTTTCTCGAAAAAATAATTACGTACTTTGTTTTTTCTGCTTCTAACAACACTTGTGAATCTTCTACATCTGTGGAGCACTTAACTACCACATTGTACTTTTATTATTCCTTATATATATTTATCAAGTCTCTCGATTTTTGAACACCGTTTTTACCTAAAAATAATTTTCGTCTTATTTAGTCAAAATTGTTTGCCATTATTAGAACCGATATTTAATTATGAAATAGAGGTATCGTAATTTTTAGCTTAAAATCCAATGTTCAAACAATTATGTTCGGACACAGAAATCTGATTTCGTAAATGTAATTACTTAAATCACGGTAATATTTAAATTCAATTATTAAGTAACATTTATGGGTCGAAACATAATTGTTTTATCCGTGGATTATGATCCGAAAAACAACACAGTCAAATTTAAGGAATAGTATTGCAAAGCTGTTTTACCTATAAGTTACTGATTTAAATTTAGATTTCCCATTGGTCCCGACATATTAATGAAGGCGAAATCAAGGGGAATTTGATCATTAACACTAGAAAGCCCGAAAGGAGTCGATTCGACTCCAACCATGTAATTAAATTTCAGTTCGAGCCAGAAATTTTTTCATGAAATAAGTTAAATTTCAAACACGAAGATTTACGTTAAATAAATCAATTAAATAATTTCGAATAAAATTTCTGGTGTGGAATATTATTATGAAACTTAATTAAAATTTCCGGGCGTTCTAGTGTTAAAAATGTGGTGCCAATCCAAAATTCTAAATTAAAAAAAAGTCCATTGTCAGCACTGTATCAGGTGTCTCCATAAATAAGGCATCCAAAATCTCTGTACACTAGTATTTTAAAATAACTTTCTTTATTAATAAACTTTAACATACTACTTAACTCATTATTTACTACTGGTGCATTTTCGTACAAAAATAAATGCATACTTCTTCAATTAACTATTGAACGACCACTATTTTTAAGTTTAAAATTTTGCCTTATTTACAAACAGGAATCTTTATCATTACATAAAGCGAAAATTATTTTCCAAAATTTGTGGGGCAAATATTTCTTTAGCAAACTAGTTGAAGATTCCTTTCTTAACGTTTTCCGGCATGGACAAATTCTGTTAGTAAAATGAGAAATTATCGACTGTCGCCGGGATTTACCAACGGCATTTTTAAAAATTAAGAATTCCTTAATTTAAGCTTGCATGCTAAAAGCAAAATTTTATGAAAATATTATTGGTGCGGTTTGCAAGTTTGGAATTAAAATAAGGTGTGCTCAAACTCATCACACTGTGTCGGAAAGGGTTAATGCTTCGGCAGTTTATAGATTAAACCATTACCCGCTGATGTTGCATTCACATAACGATTAAAATAAATGCACTACTTTAACTGTTTTACTACCAATCACAATTTTTCCATTAAAAAAACGCCTTACATAAAGACGTAAAATTTTACGATCATATAAATCGAAAATTATCTTTCTGATTTTATGATGGCAAATGACCTTCATCAGCAGTGTTGCCAGTGAGCTACTTTTTTTCAATTGAAATTTCTTGACTTGTACCACTTTTATGAAACTTTAAAATTCCCTTTGTTTTCACTATAATTAATTCATCAAAGAAGTTGAAAATTTCAATCTTATGGTTTTGGCGGTTCCTGGGTTAATCAGTCAGTTTTTGATGAAATAAGTTTCCCTCTCCGTGCCGAAAATTTCTCATGTTCGAAGATATGAGCCAGAGTTGTCAGTTTGGCTTCCATTTTTATTCAAAAAAAATTGTGTTCACACCAGAGATAAAGATTGTTCTTTGTTTTATGAGAGACATTCAGCGTTCACGTGAAGAGAAAAATTTTCTTTTGAAATTTCCAGTGTGAAATTTAATTTTCGGAGTAAATTTGAAGGCCAAATTGATAACCATGGTATGATCTTTTAGATATTTCTTTTAACCTCTTAACTAATCAATATTTTTGAAAAAAAAAAAAAACTTTAAAATAATGTCAATTTTATTCATGTCTTTTTACAGAATTTTTAATCTATTATCATCAGTTTTTCCAAACAGAAATTTTTGGCTAATGGAATTAGAAAAATGCTCGTATTAACTCCTTAATGGTCGCATTAAATTACTGTTTTAAAATTCAAATTCTTTATTGCCACCACTTTTTTCAAAAAGAAAACATTCATCTTATTTAATGACAAATAAAATAATACCAGAATAAAATCAATTACACTATTTTATAAAACTGGTGTGAAATTTGGTGGGAATCAAATAATTTTGAATAAAAGCCGTGAAAATCGCAGGCTTTGAATGTCTCGGGCGTGACGATTAAATGTTTAAGTAAAAAACATTTACAATTAAATTTTACTGGTAAGAGTAATAAATTATGATTCAAGTATGAATGCCCTTAACGTAGTACGGACAAATCATGGTTGGCAAACGCACATTGCCTGTACGACATACGGGGAAAACATGGAAGCGGTTAATGTATTGTGCATATTTCTCATCTTTCAAATATAAAAATCTCAAGAAATGATAAATCCTCAATTTTTGAAATAGGAAGAAATGGAAAGATTTTATTGTTCAAAACTGTTATGAAAAAAAGCTAGCTCATTTAAATAATCAACTAAATACTTGTCTATGTTTAATATTTAATAAGCTCTTCATTGTTAGATGATTTTTATAAATATCTTTTGTAACTTTTGTTTTATGATTAATCCAATAATTCATTATAAATGACTTTCACAAGACCTCTTAAATGGATAAATTCTCTTATTTGATATGAATATTTCGTAGGAAATAAGGAAAATCTGGCTGAACATTAGAACTTTCCAAAAACTTTTTAATTTGGCAACGACTATGCTGAATTACGTGTCTGGAAAATTATGTCATTAAATTCATGTAAAAAGCTTCATTTAATTAATAAATGTCCTTGAAGTACAGTTTTATCTAATTAATTTTTTTCCAGCTAAAATTAAATTATATATTAAAATAGTTTCGAAGCGAACTCTGAATTCTCAACAAAATATGCATTAAATAATTTTATTGTTGTCAAGACATTATTTTATTATTTAATCTGTGGGAAAGAATTTAATCGCACTGAACTGTGCTGTTCACGTCAAGAATATTCTAGTCACGTTGTAGTAAATTTTATCGAATAAAAGATTAAATAAAGCGAGAATATTGTAAAGAAAAATGTTTTGTCATAGCAGTGGTTCTTACGTGGCACCACTGCGTCAGAAAGTGTTACAGTGCAATCTGGCATGGTATCCATATTCTCTGAATACCACTAAGTTCACAAAGTTACTTTCGCCGTGTTTAACCATTTAACCCCCTAACTGGTTCCATTTTTTACGTGCAATAAATTGAAAATTTGGGCTAACACCAGTTTTTTAAGAAGCTTGAATATTCGTAATATTTAGTCTAGACATTTCTGAAATTAAGTAGTATGAAATCGTAATTAAAAAAAAATTAATGGTGTCAAAAAGATTTAAATGATGAATTAAGCTAATTCATCTGGCCCGAACGGCGTACGGGCAAATCAGTTAAGGGGGTTTACTTTTCGATATTTTGGAGAAAAATTTTCAAATAACTCCTAAAGTTTTAATCTTTTATCACCTGTTTTTCAAAACAGAAGTTTTTGCTTAATTGAATCAGAAAAGTCCTCCGATTAAATAATGATATATTTACAGTAAAAATTTACTGGTGAGAATAATAAATCATGATTGGAATATGGATGCTAGTACATGGTACGGTCAAATTATGATTGCCAAAAACCCGTATGACGTAAGTAGTAAGCCACCCCGTTGGTGCGGCGGAAGTGACGTCACAAGGGGGCGTGGCCTGAACCGGAAGTGACGTCATCAGGATGACGTCTTGTTAGACGAGGGTCGGTTGAGTTGTTTTTGGCTGAGAGCGTCTTGTAAGACGAGGTGCCTCCCCCCTTTCCCCCCCTTTTTTGATTGACAGGTGGGCGTGGCCTAAACCGGAAGTGACGTCATCAGGATGACGTCTTGTTAGACGAGGGTCGGTTGAGTTGTTTTTGGCTGAGAGAGGGGGCGTGGTCAGCTGTCAATCAAAAGGGGGAGGGAACCGGAAGTGGGGGGTGTCACGTGACCGGATCGTATAGGATAACGAGGGGTCTAGGTTGAGTTGTATTTTGCTGGATGTTTAAGGGGGATGGAAGTAAGGGGGGCTGTCACGTGACCGGATCGTATAGGATAACGAGGGGTCTAGGTTGAGTTGTATTTTGCTGGATGTTTAAGGGGGGATGGAACTAAGGGGGGTTGTCACGTGTGAAAGGAAAATTAAATGTTTAATAAAATTACGTTTTGGCAACACGATGACGTCATCTCTATGTTGGAACATGCAGGGGTTTCGAAAGTCATTAGCCATAACTTGTTTTTCTTGTTAATTAAATTTAATTAATTAATGAGTTTTAATCAATTTATTTTTAAAAGGATTTTTTTTTGAATGATCACGTGGTATGTACTTAAAGTTTCGTGGTGGCAACGTGAGGATTCTTCTGCTCCATGACGTCACGCATTCATGCTACAACATCATCTTTCATGTTAGGACCTGAACGCTGAATCACGTGACAATGACGTCATGCACGCATGTCAGAACTCTAGAAATACCTTTGTTTTGTAAAGTTGAGTTGTTTTCTTTTATCAAAAACTCGTTTTAACTGTAACTAAATGTAAAGTTGAGTTGTTTAAATGACCATTAACTGTAACCGGTAATGAAAACGTTTGTTATGCAGCCGATGGCAACAGTTGCAATCGTCTGTTGCTTTGATTTTTCTGGTGAGTGTAGCATCGTTTGGTGAATTGCGGATTTTTTTTAAAAGTATTTGTGCAGATCTTTAACAAAAGTTTTAAAATGAAAAGGTTTAGTACGGATATCTGTAATTTGGAATCTAGAATGCGAAAGAAAGCTGCTAAGGACTTAGCAATTATAAATGAAAAAAATGGTGCTAGAAAGACTTTAATCGAGAATGTTCGTGTAATTCCGTCCGAGGATGGTGCCTACGCTCTGGACTCTTTGCCTAAAGATATGATCCATCTAGGAGGTGAAATTTTCGTAAAAGTGTCTAATTTTCTTGGACAAACACGAGTTCATGTGAGAAGATATGTTTGTGATGAAGATGGTTTTTATCACCCTACGAAAGATGGAATTTCCCTTTCTCCTAAAGTGTGGCTTTCATTCTGTGGTGAAGTAAACAGTATGTTAAACCACAGATCATCTGATAAAGTTTATGTGATTGAGAGAGACTTATCTGTGTCCAAACAAATGGAAGACGGCTTTCAACTGTTTGTTTTACAAAGAATGTTTCAGAAGAAAAACCTGAGTATGCAGTTTGTGCCGGAACATGTTGTGCTGAGAGGATGCGAGTTCGGTAAACTCGCTTTTAACAAGGACATTATAACTGAATGTGTGAAAAATGATCTAATTACGTACACTTTGTTTCATAACATCAGTAAAGAAATAAGTAACCCAAATCTGGATTTTAAACCTGATTCATCTTGTGACGGATTTCTTCAACTGATTGAATCTTTGGGTAAGTGCTTGTGTGATTCTGTTACCCTTAAAATTACTGAACTTATAAACTGTTGTGGATGTAGAGATAATTATCAAGTAGAGTTCATGCACGATTGCATGTCTAAAAGTAGAACCGACAAATTTGCTGAATACTTTGATCTAGCATTATTTCAAATAAACTTGAGTGATGTAGCTAAAGATATTGTGCTGAAAAACTTAAATGTTGATTTTGATTTTGTACTTGGTCAACAAGAATTTTTTGATGCTGTTGACGTAAAAGGATTGTTTAAAAGTATTGAAAAAATGTATGTTTCAGAAGAACAAAATGAGTTTGAGCAATTAATGATTTCATTGTAATTATATTTGTAAATTTTTAGATCTGAATAAATGTATATTTGCATAGTTTATTTTGCTTCGTGTGTTTTATATTGTGTTTTGTTTATAATTTTTCTTTATGAGAGAGACAGAGAAAGAGTATACACGTTCATATATTATGTACTCTTTCTCTCTCTCCCTCTCTCCTTTTTTTTTGGCCAATTTTTTAGATTAAAACTTAAATTTTTATAAATTCTTCCAAAATATAATTGTATATATTTAAAAGATTTCTTATAATGCTTTCATTTTAAGTAAAACTTTCGTGATGTAAACATCGTGAAAAATTTTTAGCTGAAAATATAAATGAATGTTAACTTTCGTGTAGATCATAATCATTGTTGCAATGGAAGTTTTGACTCAGATGTATCAGGATCCGGAGCTTCCAGCCAGTTTTGGTGGTATCAATGCTTTACGACGTGCTTTAAAAGGTCGCGTCAAAACACAACAAATAAAAAAATGGCTTCAAACGAAAGAATCTTATACTTTGCACAAGCCTTTGAGACACAAATTCCCGAGAAATCGTGTCATAGTAGGTGGCTTAAACGAGCAGTTTCAATCTGATTTAGTAGACATGCAGTCTCTGTCTTCTTTTAATGATAACTATAAGTATTTACTGACATGTATAGATATTTTGTCGAAATATGCATGGGTCATTCCATTAAAAGATAAAAAAGCTCCAGGCATTAAACGAGCTTTCGAAAAAATATTTTCGGAACGTAAACCGCAAACTCTGCAGTGCGACGATGGGAAGGAGTTCACAAATAAGCTTGTGCAAGATTTCTTAAAAAAGCAAAATGTTCACTTTTTCACCACGAATAACAAAACAAAAGCTTCTGTAGTAGAACGCTTTAATCGTACACTTAAAACGAAAATGTGGAAATATTTTACTGAAAAGAATACAAAGAGATATATTGATGTAATCGATAAATTAACTCACAGTTATAACCACACGTGGCATCGTAGTATTAAAATGGAGCCAGCATCAGTAAACTTCGATAACCAAAGTCAGGTTTGGAAAACATTGTATGCAAACAACAAAATATCTCCAATGAAATCTGACCTGAAATTAAACGATACCGTTCGTATAAGTAAGGAGAAACTACGTTTTGAGAAAGGATATGAACAAAATTGGACAAGAGAAATTTTTACGATTTATAAAATCATAAATCGAGTACCTGTTGTCTATAAATTAAAAGATCTAGCAGGAGAAATCATTAAAGGAACTTTTTACAAGCAGGAACTACAAAAAGTTTCGGATTCGGGTTTTTACCCCGTGGAAAAAGTATTGAAAAAAAGAAAACAAGGGGGGAAAATAAAATACTTCGTGAAATTTCTGGGATATCCTGAAAAATTTAATGCATGGGTTGAAGATGTCCGAATGATATAAATAGAGTACTCATCATACTTACCGTTCATTTCATCAAAAGATGTCATTCTACATCACACTCATCAGCGATAGCTCTGTGAGCTTTTTCCCAAATAATAAAATATCGCAATTTACAACTCAACTGCCCACTCCTATGAATTTAAAGGGTGAATGGGAAATGGCTTTGGTCGATTTCATTTATCCGCATACATGGTATAACGTTAGAAATGATAATAATTTGTTTGGTTTTGACTTGGGGGATGGAAAATTTGAAGGTAGGAGAGTTCCTCCTGGATGTTATGAAACCATACCTGATCTCATTAAAAGTATGACGATACCCTCACATAAAAATAAAATTGAATTTCATTTTCACCCTGTTACGAAAAGAGTTACAATCAAGACTGATAAAAAATCGAAAGTAGTTCTTCATGAAGGTCTAGCAGAACTTTTAGGGTTTGAACCCGGGGAATTTACAGGATTGCAACAAAGTCCTTTTGTGGCCGACCCAAAGTCGTCGTTTCCCGTGATGTATGTATATTGTGATCTCGTGGAGCCTCAAATAGTAGGGGATGTTCAAGCCCCTCTTTTAAAAATTGTGTCTGTCGAAGGAAGCGATGGCGAAATTATTAATTCTCATTATTCGAGACCATTGTATGTACCAGTTATCCGTCAACATTTCCAAACGATACAAATTGATATTAGACTTCATTCTGGAGATTTAGTACCTTTTGAAAGAGGTAAAGTTTTTGTAACGTTGCATTTTCGTTTACGGCAAATCATATAAAAGAGCCTTACGTTTAAATTAGTCTCATTTTCCTTCTTGATTGCGATAAAGAAAGATCAACAAAATGTTCGTGCCTTATACATGTTGTACACAAAAGTTCGAAGATTATTATGCAGGGCAAACAGGAGATGGGTTGCCTTACTATCGCGGAACAGTTTTGCAGAGAGGATACGGTATAGGCGGATTTTTTGCTAAATTGTTTCGTAGTGCGATGCCATTTTTGATAAGTGGTGCCAAAACTATTGGAAAAGAAGCATTACGAACAGGCACTATGGTTGCAAATGATGTGTTATCAGGTGAAAATTTTAAATCGTCTCTCAAAACACGATCAAAAGAAGCCGGAAAGAAATTAGCGAGAAAAGCAGTTGAAAAAGCGGATCAAATGATTGGCCATGGAAAGCTTAAAAGAAAGCGAAAACCTGCGAAACGCATCATTTCATCGAAAGCACGGAAGGTGCAAGGACGTGATATTTTTGACTGTTAATCTACACATTATACTATGGCTTTCCTTTTAAAGGACTCTCCCGAATGTGCTAAATCAGAATTAGAATTATTTCATCTCCCTCCTACTCAAACAGTTATTGAAAGAGGCCAATGGGTTGAATTTCACCCACTTTCCAATGTTTCTGATGGAGGGCCTGTGGAATTTAATGTTTCTGGAAGCGGAGAGGACTACCTTGATTTATCCCAAACTCAGTTATATGTCAAAGTAAAGATTTTGAAAAAGGATGGCAAACCCATTCCGGATAAATGTAAAGTGGGACCCGTCAATCTTTTTTTGCATTCCATGTTTTCCCAAGTGGATATTAGCCTGAACGATAGACTCGTTTCTTCAAGCAATAATACTTATCCATACAGGGCCATGATAGAGAAACTACTGAATCACGGGTACGATGAAAAAACTTCTCAACTTTCCTCAGAATTATTTTTTAAAGATACTGCTGGTCGTATGAATGTTGTGGATCCGGCAGATGCAAATCCCAATGAAGGATTTAGTAAACGAGCCGAAATGACTAAACAGAGTGCTTCGGTTGATATGATTGGTCGATTGCATCTGGATATGTTTCATCAGCAAAGACTCCTCCTTAATATGGTTGATGTGAAAATTAAACTGATTCGTAGTAAACCAGAGTTTTGTTTGTTAGCAGGCGAAGGAGAGTTTAAAGTTTCCCTGGAACACGCTTCCTTATTTGTTCGTAAAGTACGAGTAAGTCCTGGCGTTGTTTTAGGACATGCTAAAAGCTTAGAAAAAACATCTGCCAAATACCCTATTAACAGAGTGCTTTGCAAATCATATTCCATTCCTACCGGCAATATGAGTTTTGTTCAAGATAATATTTTCACAGGTCAGATGCCCAATCGCATCGTGATCGCCTGTGTGGATAATGACTCATTTAACGGCAACTATAAAAAGTCCCCTTTTGAGTTCAAGCATTACAATATTAATTTCATAGGCGTCTATGTGGATGGTCAACCCGTTCCTCATAACCCACTACAACCTGACTTTGAAAACAATTTGTTTATTCGAGCTTATGAGAATTTATTTTCGAATGCAGAAAACAAAGGTTTGTACCTTTCGAGATCAGAATTTTCACAGGGATATTCATTATTTTGTTTTGATCTGTCACCTGATTTATGTGACGGATCTCATCTTAATCTTATCCGTCATAGTAATTTAAGATTAGAAATCAAGTTCGGAACGATTTTGGCACAAACAGTCTCTTTGTTGGTGTATGCTGAATTTGAAAATCTAATCGAAATCAACAAATCTCGAAATATTCTGTATGATTTTGGAAATTAATGAATTCCTCGCAAATTCATAAAATTTTGTCTCGTGATCCTGTTACGGCGAGATATTTTGCAGGCGTTTTTCCTTCTGATAAAATACCTGATATTCAAAACTTTCCCTGTGCCTTAGTGATCAATACTGATAAACATGACGAAAAAGGATCCCATTGGCTGGCGATTTACGTTCAAGATAAGAAAACTCTGGACTTTTTTGATTCTTACGGACTTTCTCCCGAAACCTATGGAGAAGACATAGCAAAATTTACTAAGAAGTATCACCGAATTCGTTGGAACAAGGCAATGCATCAAAGTTTAACGTCCAATGTCTGTGGACAATATTGTATTTACTTTCTTGTAAAACGATGTCAAGGACTTTGTATGAAATCGATTACCAATGTATTATCCAGGAAGAAGAATGATTTTCGAATGTATCAATTTGTCAAAAAAAGATATGGTGTAAACATGATTTTTAAAAAATAAAAATTATTTCTCTTATTTTAAGTGTATTCAATGTTTCTTAAAACTCATCCAGGTTAGTGGATTACATAAACAAAATCATATTCATATGTTTTTTTATAAAAAATATGCATGCTTAAGATTTTTTTTTCCATTAAAATCGTAGAAGTTTTATTATTTATGTTTACTAAACAATAATTCGTCAAAATAGTCAAAAAACTATAAAAATATAAGCTTTTACTCATTATTGTCATTTAAAGCATGGAATTACTCAAGTTAGTACATCCTTCTACTGTCCTTATCAGCGGGCCGACAAGTTCGGGTAAAAGCTTTTTTGTTAAAAAATTAATTGATTACAAATATTTTCAGCCCATGCCCGCACGCATAATATACTGTTATGGAAGCTATCAACCCCTTTTCAATTCAATGAAACGTGTACAATTTGAAGAAGGTTTACCGTCGAATCTTAACTCTCTAAAAGATGCTTTAATTATCATTGATGATTTGATGTCAGAATTATCTTCTGATGTACGACTGAGCAAACTTTTCACGAAAGGCAGTCATCACCGAAATCTCTCAATCATCTTTATAACTCAAAACTTGTTTCATCACGGTAAAGAAATGCGAAATATTAATTTAAACTCTCATTACATGGTACTATACAAAAATCCTCGAGATAAAAGCCAAATAATGCATCTATCCAGACAAATGTATCCTGGTAAATCTAAGGCTTTTCAAGAAATTTTTAATGACGCTACTGCATTACCGTTTAGCTACTTATTCATTGATTTAAGGCCCGATTCTTTTGAAAGCTTGCGCATGCGCACAAGTATATTTCCTGGTGATAAACATTACGTGTATGAGCTTCGATGAGCCATTTGTGTAGAGTGAGTCATCCAGTGAGCATGTCATCCGTCATTGTTGAATTCGAAGGTTTTCAAATTAATTCGAGTGAATTTATTATCAAAGAACTTGCATTTTTTGAAATTGATAATGAATATCATGCCCGTTGGAGCTTTCTTCCACCGCATCCTTGGGAGCAGTTACCCATCGCAAAAAGAAAAACATTTAACTGGTTGACTCGGTACCGTCATGGTTTGCAATGGAATAGTGGTGATTTGCCTTATTCAGCATTAGAACTTATACTTTCATCATTATTTTTATCTCATAAGAATCTTTACACGAAAGGACTAGAAAAAACAAAGTTTTTAGAACGGTTGTCTGGACGAAAGATTTTGAATCTGAATGACTTTAAGTGCCCCAATATTAATCTATTAAATGTTTCAGAGGTAAACTGTCCAAGTCACAAACCCTGTTTTAAACACTGTGCTTTAACGAAAGCTTTTACCTACGGTAAACATATAAAAGAGCGATTAAGTTCATCGACCATCATTTGAACTCAGGATGTCGACCGTGGAACATCTGAAATTGTTAAGCAAGACGAAGCAAAAAGCAGCCTTTCTTAAAAAGTGTCCTAATAGTATTATAAAAGGTGTCTGTGAATGCGCCTTAAATCTTTTAAAGGGCAACATACCTGTCTCTAAACGTCAAAAAAATAGATTAATAGCTTATAAAAGAACATTGCGTCGTCTGGGAGACAAGAAAGTACCTTTGTTTAAGAAAAGACGACTTCTCGTTCAAAAAGGAGAAGGATTTTTGTCTATACTTATTCCCGCTGCAGTATCAGTGCTCAGTACGTTGATCAATGGAGCTCGCTCGTAAATTCAGACTTGTTCCAGCTGACAGAGATCAAGAGTTTTCCGATGAGCATTTAAGTGATTTAGACAGACAGATTCAGACTATTTTGAAAAGAAAAATAGAGGATGATGAAAAAGCTAAGCTTTATACACAGATTTTGCAAAAGTTTGTATTATTCCCAGATATGAATGCAGTCAAACCCCCGGAAGAACAACTGCCCCAGAAATCCTTTGAAAAATCTCCTGATATAGAAAACGAAATTCTAAGTTCTGTCCCTATTAAACAAAAGAAAACTGCTGTTAAAATAATGGAATTTTTAAAACAAAATAAAATTTCCTGTTCAGAAAGCAGAGAGTTGAAAATCGATGATACTGTAATTAACGGATCAGATTTTGTTCAACTAGTCGGATTTTTACTGAGAGACAGAAGTCAAAAACCTGTTGCTTTTGACCAATTTCAAGAACTTTTAAAGAAAATTAGCTTCCCTCAAGAATTTATAAAAAACAAGTATTTGAAGTCTGAACAGAAAACTATTTTTGCAAGACCTGAACCCCATCATAGAAAACGAAAATCATCTCAGCACGCCACTTTACCAATATCACCAATACCTTGGTTAAAAATGTAGAAAACTGTTTGAAACTTTACTGTATTTTATGAACCAAATAAAATTTTTATATTGTAAAATATTTATGCGTGCATCTATTTGTGTATTTTTTTTTATTTTGTAAGTCTAAAAACTTTTTAGAATAACTTTTCTAATTTTTTCTTGAGAAAACAAATTTTTTGAAAAGAATGCCCATAAAAACAAAAAAGAGCTTAAGTGTTGTTCCCAGGAGATTATTAAATTATGTTTGGAGATTAAAAAATTATGTTTTGGAAAAAGCGATTTAGGTTAAAAAGATAATAATTTTTATGCTTAGAAAATAATACGTTTTGTAAAAAGAAATAATGTTTTGGGAAAAAAAAATATTTTATGAAAAAAGTATTTTTGTGTTTTAGAAAAAGAAAAATGCTTCGGAAAAAAATATTTGTATGTTTTAGAAAAAGAAAAATGCTTCGGAAAAAATATTTGTATGTTTTAGAAAAAGAAAAATTTATTTAAGAAAATAAATTTTTTTTAAGATTAGGGGAAAATGTTTTTTATGTTTAAGAAAAGTTTTTTTATTATGTAAAAAAAAAAGAAAAAAAAAGTTTTCTATTCTGGAAAAAATATTTTTATGCTTAGGAAAAAGTTTTAAGTTTAGTTTAAAAAAAAAAAAAAAAGTTTTGTGTTTAGAAAAAAAAGTTTTATGTTTAGTATAAAAATGTATTCAGTAAAAAAAATATATGAATTGGAAAAAAAAAAGTTTTATATTGAGTAAATTATTTTTGTGTTTAGGAATTAAGTTTAGTTTTAAAAAAAGTTTTGTGTTTAGGAAAAAGTTTTATGTTCAGTAAAAAAAAAAAAAATGTATTCAGTTAAAAAAAAAGTTATGTTAAGGAAAAAAAAAAAAGTTCTATGTTTAGTAAAAAATGTATTCGGTGAAAAAAAAAGATAAGTTAAAGAAAAAAAGTTTTATTTTTCATTAAAAAATACGTTCAGTAAAAGAGAAAAAAAAATTATGTATTGAAAAGAAAAAAGTTTTATGTTTTATTAAAAAAAAAAAAATGTATTCAGTAAAAAAAAAAAAAAAAGTTATGTTAAGGAAAAAAAAAAGTTCTATGTTTAGTAAAAAAAAAATGTATTCGGTGAAAAAAAAAGATAAGTTAAAGAAAAAAAAGTTTCATTAAAAAATGTATTCGGTGAAAAAAAAAGATAAGTTAAAGAAAAAAAAGTTTTATTTTTCATTAAAAAATACGTTCAGTAAAAGAGTAAAATGTAATAATAATAATAATAAGTGATTAATAATAATAAGTGATTAATAATAATCAATAAGAATGTTTCAATCAATTTTTTAATTACAAATAAGCTAGATTAAATAATTTAAACACTTCGCACCATTTTCAGGTATTAAAAAATAATAATAATAGCAATAATAATTCTAACACACATGAAATGTATAAATAATGAAAAAAAAGGTCTATGAAAAAACTCATTAATAAAAAAGTCTATGAAAACATACATTGATAATAATAAATTATTTATAATTATTTATTACTAAATATTTAAAAATAAAATAAAATTCAACAATACCCATTCGAAAACTAAATTCATTTCTCATATTTAATTGCAAAGTTATTACTTAAAATTAAAAATAATAAGACATTCATTACGCAAATTCAAATAATAAATTATAATTACACAAAACTTTCATTAAACAATCAATTCAAAATTAATTGTAAAGTTCATTAAACAATCAATTCAAAAATAATTGTAACGTTATTAATTAAAATCTAAAACATTAATACATTCATTTCGCTAATTCAAATAATAAATTACAAGCCTACAAAGCCTTCATTAAACAATCAAACTTCATAGATTCAACCACATCAAGACGCAAAGTCATATCTTCAGAACCCCCCATAACTTCAATTCATTCCTACTCTCTCACAAGTAACTGATAGCATAACGGTTAACGCATCCGCTTCCTATGCCGACGACTCGGGTTCGATCCCCAGTCAGGGAAAAAAAAATATTCTTTTTCAATATTCTCAAAATGCTTCGGCATTAGTTCACAGAAGTCCGATAGATGGCGACACTGAAAAATCAAACTTGAAAAAATTATTCAAAGTCCAGAGGCACCTCGTCTAACAAGACGCTCTCAGCCAAAAACAACTCAACCGACCCTCGTCTAACAAGACGTCATCCTGATGACGTCACTTCCGGTTTAGGCCACGCCCACCTGTCAATCAAAAAAAAGGGGGGGGGAAGGGGGGGAGGCACCTCGTCTTACAAGACGCTCTCAGCCAAAAACAACTCAACCGACCCTCGTCTAACAAGACGTCATCCTGATGACGTCACTTCCGGTTTAGGCCACGCCCCCTTGTGACGTCACTTCCGCCGCACCAACGGGGTGGCTTACTACTGACGTACGAGCAAATCAGGGAAGTCTTTAATAGCTGAAAATACTATAATTCGATAAAGCGAATATCTTTTAAAACAGTAGCAGCCAAAGTCTCCAGACACCCACCTTGGTAATGTGAAAATCTTAACCTTATTATAAGAAGTTCCAAAAAAAAAATAGAGAACGCTAACGGTAGAAAAATTATAATACTGTGTAATTATTTTATGTTTTTACAAATTTTATTTCACAAAAGTGTATAGATATAGCTATCACCATATGATTGTAAAACTTCACTCTGTATTGCAATCCTTCTCTTACCAGGCGGGCCAATGGACCCGACAGGTATTCAAAACGTTTATTTAAACCAGAAATTTCATTAAAATAAAGTAAATGCATGAACTAAATAAGCCGAGCGGTTAAATTAAATACGTTTACATAAAAATAATGGTTTAGAATATATTTCATTAAACTCGATTAAACTTTTCGTAGTTCTAGGATAACCCTTTCCGGCACAGAAAATTATTTTCGTAAATGGATGAAATGATTGTCTGTCACCAGAATTTACAAACGATATTTTTAGAAATTAAGAGCTCGTTACTATAAACTTTCGTTGTAAAAGCAAAGATTTGAAAATAAATTCTTAGTGTTGTTTGTAAATTTGGAATTAAAATTAGTTTGTTCCGGTGCGGGATCACTGCGTCGGAAAGAGTTAATTGCTACTTTTTAAAACAAAAGTAAAAGTTTAAAAAATAATCCTTTGAAGCACGAATTGCGAAAATTAAAAGCAAAATCTAAGAACATAAATGTATTTCAAAAATATAAAAAAAGATAACAATAAAAATAGTCTCGCCTGTTCTACTCGTATAATTTTGTGAGTATGAATTTGTGACAATTTCTTTGGATTTTTTTGTAACAAGTAAATATCATGGCGTAAAAGACAATTTCCTTAAATATTGACTTAACATTAGAAAAATCGCAAGGGTCATTTTTATCCTTACCAAATGAATACAGTTTTAAATAAAAATTCAGGGGTAACATCTTTTTATAAAGTTTCAGTAAAATTTTCTGCTTTTCTAGTTTTAAGGAATAATTGTTTTAAATTTACAATCTAATTCAGGTAACGCTATTAATCATGTTGAGGCAGTTTAATTATAATAACGAATAATTTTTGCTTGTATTCACTACAGCGATACCAAGTACAAAAGCAGTCAGTAAAAGGCAAAGCTCTTATCACTAATTATGAACAGGAATTTTATGATTAAATAAATCTATTAAATAAATGGAATATTGAGAGACACATTTCGTCATTCAGAACTAATTTTCTACGTTGCGCAATAATTGACAGTTCAAATTGCATCGTAAATCACCTTGAGTGGTTGTTAGCGGGACCTTGAAAATGATTACAGCGAAAAGAATTATTATATGTTGTTCAAACTGTCAAAAAACTCTAAAGTAACATTTTTATACTTTATTTGTTTTTATCATGTGATTGTGTGTGCGTTTTTGATTTTATATAGTCATGTAGCTTTTAAAAGGAGCAGTCAAGCTCTGTTATCTCTCGCGTATAAAAATAAATATAGATGTGTGTTTGTTTCATTCGAAGTGTATTACTGTGTTTTAATGCTAACAAGTAAATAATGAAAGTTTACACTTCTTTAAAGGATATTTAATGCACCCAAGTTTACAGAAAAAATATAAGTGCTCGGAGCTGAAATTACAAATGGAATAAAACGGTCAAATATTCAGATGGACAACATCCTAGAAGAATACATGAATCGGGTGAGTACAAATTTACTTGCCTTTTCTTATATTGAAGTATGTTTATAATAATCAATTGAATCAGTTAATCAGAGGATTAAAACCCTTACTCACGCCTTGCAGGAATAAATAAATATTCTAATAAATATTACAATTGAAAAACAACGGTAATAAGCTTAACAATGTTGCCTTATTACCATCTCCCTCCCTCGTACCTTATCTCCTATTATTATAAATGAATACATATAATAATAGGATACATTCAGCTAATATTTCTGAAATTCATTATATATAGTATTTTCTGTTAAAAAAATGCTTGACCTACAAAATTTAATTAATGATTTAAATTTATAAAGAAAATTTTGCCAAAAGAAAAAGCCACTTCATGCTTCTCTTTTTGATTACCAAAATATCTACCTTATTAATATAACTCTCAACAACCTAAATAAAATATCCTACTTCCTGCAGTTTTATAAACCTTAAAATTTACACGAAAATCTCATTTTCACAAAATCTCCTGAGACTTTCCAAGTTTCACTGACATATAATTTATCGAGTTCGAAGAATGTGGAAATTACCTTTTTTTTGTAACAAGAAAACTCTCTTGGAATAAAAGATAATTTCACTACGGATCAGATTATTTTAAAATAAATAACTATTTTCATTTTACTTTACAATTCAAATAGGCTAATAATCCACTTAATTGATTAATATTTTTTTTAACTTTCAAACAATGACGATTTTACAGAATTTTCAATCTTTTATCACTGGTTTTTCAACATCGAAATTTTTGTCTAATTGAATCAGAAAAATGCTCGGATTGTTAAATAATGCACAATTTACTGATGAGAATTTTCATGATTGGAATTTTTTTCATGATTGGAATATGAATGCCTGTGCGTGGTACGGGCAAATCATGATAGGCAAAAACACGTTGCTCGTATGACGTTTAGGCAAATCAGTGAAGCGGTTAATCACATTCAGCCAATATATTTCACTTACATGGAAATGCCATATGGGATAGTGTTGATAAACAACCCCAAGAAATATTGCTTATTTTATTTTTATTCCTATGTTACATATAAACTTCATATTAAGTTCAATAATTTTTATGACATGCAAAAATAGATAGCAGAGTCATTTACTTTTTGCACATTCAGTTCAAAAATCCGCCTTTGGCAAATTTCGTTTTTCTATTCTCCCAGGGAATAAAATATCTCCAAAGAATTTCATCTCATATGGATCTAAGCAAAAAAATGTAAAAAATAAATTTTTACTCATTTTTCTGATTACATTTTGGTACGTTGTTCAAAAACTTAATTATCATAAACATTTATTTAATAAATGTTATTTATTCTTTTTTACTGATTCTAAACTTATATCACGGCACTGATCTCTTAAACCTTTCCGGCACGCTGTGCCCGTTCTGGGATACCTAATTTTAATTCATAACTTGCAAACGACACCAATAATATTTTTGTAAAATTTTGTTTTTACAATAAAAGCTTAAATTAAGGATTTCAAAATATCTAAAAAATTCGTTTGTGAATTCTATAATTTTTCATTTTACTAACAGATTTTGCTCGTGCCGGAAAGGGTTAATGTAACAGGAGATCTGTCTTCCTATTTCCAGATATAAATTTCAGCGGTCAGCGCGGAAGGATACAGTGATGGCAATTTTAGTTTGCATTCATGGCAAAAAAAATGCTATTTATCCGCTGCCATCGAAATACTCAAGGCCAGAGGATACGAAATATGACGTCATCACTAATCACTTCACACATGTATTGGAATTCATATCAACAAATTTTGAATAGAAATTTTATTTTATTTTATATGTGGAATATCTACATTTTATAAAACAATAATATATATTTGAACTTACTAGTGAGAATTCTGAATATCTAAATTAAAATTAAACCAGATACGGAATGCCACAGTGATGCCGTATCTGGATGATTTTTATTGGGCGATAACAAATTGTCACCAGTAAGCTCAAATAGTTATTATTGTTTTATAAAGTGACAGATATTCCACAAACAAAGTAAAAGAAAATTGCTGTTCGAAATTTTCCGGTGTGAATTCCAACACTAGTGAGACGTCACTCGATTAGTGATAACATCACATTTAGTGTTCTCTGGTCTTGAGTATCGATGTCAGCGGTTTATCGCACTTCCTAACATAATTAGAGAATCACTTATTTATTTGATAAATATAGCTTAGAGAAGCATAAATTGTGATAATAGTAGATGAGAACAATAATAATATTGACATGGATGTCTGTTATTTAACTTTGCCTTTCATCAGCGGCGGCTGGTCAGGGGGTGCTGCATCAATTTCTTCACACCACTAAAATTGTATGGTTATTTCAGCTTTATTTAATCAACAAAATTTGTCGAAGAAATATTATGAAAGATTCTTTTAAATTTTATTGGTGTGAAAATTTGGATGCAGCACTCCCTGACGAGCCGCTACTGCCTTTCATGCTTCGTTTACTTTGCAATCTGCATACTACGTATAAAAAACTCCTAATTACATATCGAAGTCAGTATATGAGGGTTTTAGCTATAATATTTTAATAAATGTAAAGTTTTTAAAAATTCAAAATTATTTGTTCCGAATGATATATTTTATTACAATGACTGCTGTAACTCAAAAAATGTCCGTGAAAGAAATATTTCCAGAGACGCCACACAGTGTGACGAAACTTTTAAAAGCGATTATGAACGTGTTTTCTGAATCCGTGAGTTTATGTGGTCAAACATACAAAATTTATGTTTTAAAAAAAGCTGCTCACTTTATGAAATTTTAAATAATTTCGAGGTTTTGCCAAGTTGTTTAATTGCAACTGGGAATTGATATTTCGCCCTAAAAATATACATTGTCTCTCTTTTTTAAAAAGAGATTTAAGTTATTTTATTCAAATACAATTTAATTTTAAAATGTATTTTTAGAAGCGTTTTTTATCTTTTGTTTATGAAAATACAAGTTTTTTTTACCCTACTTCTACCGCTGGAAAATTACACTACTTTATAGTTTCGATTTATATTCATTTTGTTTGTAGATTTTTAATGTAACAGTCATAAAAAAGATCTCCAGTGTACTGGAAATGATTTATAATGGTTTCAATATAAAAATTTCAAATGAAAAAGTTAAAATCGAAATTTTTAAAATGGTGTCATTTGACACTGGCAGAAATAATCTTAAATGTAATTTTTACAAGATCAGCTGTTCAAAAAAGTTCCGATTTTTTCCAGAAAACGGGCTTTGTTGTTTTCCCCCTTAGGTATAGTTTCAGCTAGGTGGGGAGGCCTACCAAATGGCTTAAGCTCAACAAGCCCTACCTAGCCTTAGGTATAGGATGTGAGAAATTCATAATAGTCACATCCGCCGCTATCTACTCGAAAATGATAGGACTGTAATCCTATTTAACAGTCTTTAAAGCCCCACACAAGTCACTGAAAAAGACACGGATGATAGTGTTAAATGTATGGGGGCGTTCTTTTCAAATATCTCCTTCAAATTTTAATATTTTTACATGATTTTTTGCATAAGATAGCTTAAGATGATTTACAGCCGGACTAGTTTTTAATTTTTCAATTTTGGTTATATACTTTTTATATTATGATAGTTTCAATTTCAGAACCGGTTCTAGCCGGGTTCGAATGTTAAAGTAATTTTTAAAAAATCTGAAACCAGAATTGCAAAAATAAAAACTGGCTCGGTTGTAGATCGTCCTCAGCTATCCTATGAAAAAATAAATCACGTAAAAATATTAGAATTTGGGCTAGATATTTGAAAAGGACGCACTCATAGACTTAACACTATCATCCGGGTCTTTTTCCGTGACTAGAGTGGGGCCTCAACAAGTTCGAAGTTGATTTTGTAGTCGAATTTTGAAAATACCAGGCATAAGCATATAGGATTTTCATTTTTCTCCATTTCGTCATTCAAATTTTCTAACTCTTACTTCAGATTTCCATTCACTACTGTTAATAACATAAAATTACCAAATATGTACCCACACGCATTTCGTTAGACTACCATACCCTACGAATACGTGCACCATCATATATTTTCATCGAAAACAATTTATTGCTATGTTTTGGGATTATTGATAATTTGTTATACGTAATTTAAAAAAACTAAGAGCTCAAACCCCCCACAGGCATGTTTAATGATTTCAGTTTGACGTTCAACATTTAAACACAACTAAAAATTTTATATTTTTAAAATAAAAATGTATATAATTATTTTTTTTTTATAAAATTTAAAAAAAAAAAAACCTTGCCGCGATTGTAGAAATGAGATTTCCTCGTTTTCGCACTCCAGTATTTTGTTGTAGAAAATGTTGCTCTCTTAAATTGAAAATTTTTTTGGATTAAATGAAATAATATTTTCACCAATAGAATACTAGTGTGCAAAAACGAGGAAACCTCATCCGTATGCGATTGGCAATTGTGGACCGACACAGTAAACAAAAAAAAAAAAAAAAAAAAAAAAAAAAAAACACTTTCGTGACGACAGAAATAGTCATTTCATCGCAATCTGTGGGTTTCAGCGTGTTAAAGGTATTTTAAGACGCAACACTAGTCACTGAAAAAGACCCGGATGATAATGTTAAGTATATGGGGGCGATCTTTTCAAATATCTCGCTCAAATTTTATTATTTTTACATGATTTTTCAGTGGCCTGATGTGGCCCCCCAATCGTCCAGATATATTTGTTAACTGGCCCTTCTCTTGAAAAGGTTTTACATCCCTACCGTAAATACATTTATTTCCACAGGGCTCATTCTGAAATATAATAAGGTAAAAATACATAGGAATAGAAATTAAAAAATTAAACCACAATCATTCGATGATTTTCAGTTAACATTAGGTAAATTCTATCGCCACCCCTTTTCCCAATTAAAATACACTAGCTACGTCACTGATTATTTTATGTATGTTTCATTATGCCAGTATGAATTTACTAGTTTATTTGAAAATATAAATTAGGTTTTTTCTACCATTTTTCTGACGATAATTTTAAATCACAAGTTAGAATAATAATCTACATAAAACTAATACCCAAAGTTTTGGTCGCTTGATATGGCGTGTGATATGGCGCCGACGTAAAGGGGCCACTCACGCGCTAGCGCGTGATGTAGGGTGATGTCCAATAGGCAGTGACGTGCTGACGCGGGAAAATCTTTCATTGATTCTTTGTCATAAAAAGTAAATCGACTTCTGGGAAAAACCCACTTCTACAGTGCGGCATCAACTATCATCACATTTTTACGTCAGCGGCAGCGAACCTGTTAAAAGAATCATATTATTCAATTTTAAAATAGTGGCGGCTCTGTGGGCCACAGATTGAAATCACCAAATTTAAATTTATAACGAAAATAATTTAGGTAATACTCCTCACTATTTCACATTTTTACAGGTTCTATTCATAAACTATTAATCCCATCTGCCTAAGTAAAGATATTTTCTTCCTACGTTTTCATAGCACTTAAAAATTGACACGAAATCTCATTTTCAGAAAATCTCCCGAGATATTCCATGTTTCAACCAGTAGCGGCTCGTCAGGGAGTGCTGCATCCAAATTTTCACACCAATAAAATTTAAAAGAATCTTTCATAATATTTCTTCGACAAATTTTGTTGATTAAATAAAGCTGAAATAACCATACAATTTTAGTGGTGTGAAGAAACTGATGCAGCACCCCCTGACCAGCCGCCGCTGGTTTCAACTATCGTATAATTTAGTGAGTGTAAAGTTTACTAAGTTTTTTTTTTTTTTCAACAACAAATAAAATCTTTTCGAATAAAAGATGATTTCCCTAAAGACAAGATTCTTTAAATAATAACTGATTCGGTTTCACCTTACAATTCGGATAGTGCTATTAATCAAAATTAGCCAATTTAAATTTGATAACAGATATTTTTGCATCCATTGCTGTGAAATTAAGTATGTGGTATATAATTAAACTAGGTATTTTTTGTAATTCGTTTCACATAAATATTTTATGTATATCCAGCAAATTATTTTTTGTAATTACTATATTATTTCCCTTTCATTATAAATTTTTAATTTAATTATTTAATCAGATTTAATCAGATTAACAATTTTTCTGATTTAATAAGGCAAAAATTTCTAATTTGAAAAATTGCTGACAAAAGATTAAAAAATACATAAAATACATAAAAAAACAAACATTTGTTAATTTTTTTTTCAAAAATACGGAAAAGTTATGTGGTTAATATTTAAAATTGATATTAAATAATGGTGTATGCAATAACACCGCATATTTTACATTTTTCATAACAGTGAATCATAAAATATTACTAGACTTCTCATTTAACCGAATAAAATATTCTCATTCTAATGCTTTTATACCGTTTGATTAAACTTAATATATAACGAAAACCTCATTTTCAGAAAATCTTTTGGGACATTCTAAGTTTAAACTTGCATATAATTTAATGAGTATCAAATTTGTGGCAATTACCTTAATTTTTTCTGTAACAAGTAAAAAATTTTCCATTTTATATTAATTTCCATTTTATGTAACAATAACTTACGATTTTACCTTAAAAGTCATGTAACACACTTCATAATTAGACAGTTTTATTTTGATAAACTGAATTCAATATCAGTTAACAAATTAAGTATGGTCAAAATGTATAATCTCGCTAAATAATCCAGAAAATTCGATATAGATGAATATACAGGGTGATCCCAATTTTTTTTAACAATAAAAGAGGGGTGATAGTACGCATTAAGACAAACAATATTAAATAGGAGACCAACGGTCCCAAACGTTTTCCAAAGGAGATAGCCGCCATTAAAGTTTAGGGACCAAAATTTCAAATAAACATAAAAAACGGAAAAATCGGTCGATTGATTTGCGGTTTTCACAAAAATTATTCTTTATGTCGGCATTTTCTTGAAATTAAATTACAAAGATAAATTTAAAAAATGCCGATAGAGGGAGCTTTAGACTTTGGAGTAACGAACAACTATTTTTTGCCAGTATTTTTTGCATCTCATTAAATGTTTTCGTAAGTTTAGACTCAAACTTAAATTTTGAACTCAAAATCTGAAAGTGGGAGTGGTTAAGTAGCACAAACTGAATTGTGTTCAGAGGGTTCAAATTTCAAATTATTAAAAAAAAAACGGAAATAATGGTTCATTGATTTGCGGTTTTCACTAAAACTATTCTTTATGTCGGTATTTTCATAAAAATAAATTATAAAGATAAAATTCAAAAAATGTCGATAGAGGGCGCGGTTTTCACTAAAATTATTCTTTATGTCGGCATTTTCTTGAAATTAAATTATAAAGATAAATTTAAAAAAAATGACGATAGAGGGAGCTTTAGATTTTGGAGTAACGAACAACTATTATTTGCCGTTATGTTTTGTATCTCATTAAATATTTTCGGAAGCTTAGACTTAAACTTAAATTTTGAGCTCAAAATCTGAATAATCGGGAGTAGTTAAGTAGCACAAACTGAACTGTGTTTAAGGGGGGGGGGGGGGGTTCAAATTTAAAATAATTATAGAAAATGGAAAAAATTGTCGATTCGTTTGTGGTTTAAAATAAAACTATTCTTTAAGTCAGTATCTTCTTGAAAATAAATTTTAAAGATAAATTTCAAAAAATTCCATTAGAGGGCACCTTAAACTTCAGAGAATAAAAAATTATTAAAAATATAACAGTTAAAAATAGTTGTACGCTACTCCAAAGTCTAAGGCGCCCTCTATCGGCATTTTGTGAAATTTATCTTTAAAATGTTTTTTCAAGAAAATGCTCATTTAAAAATTAGTTTTAGCTAAAACCGCAAATGAATAGACCAATTTTTTCGTTTTTTATAATCATTTGAAATTTGAATCCTCTGAACACAGTTCAGTTTGTCTACTTAACCACTCCCAACTATTCAGATTTTGACCTCAAAATTTAAGTCTAAGCGTACGAAAGCATTTAATAAGATGCAAAAAATAACGCCAAAAAAGAGTTGTTCGTTACTCCAAAGCCTAAAGCGCCCTCTATCGGCATTTTTTGAAAATTATCTTTATACTTTATTTTTAAGAAAATACCGACATAAAGAATAGTTTTAATGAAAACCGCAAATCAATGCACCAATTTTTCCGTTTTTCATAATCATTTGAAATTTGAATCCTCTGAACACAGTTCTGTTTGTCTACTTAACCACTCCCAACTATTCAGATTTTGACCTCAAAATTTAAGTTTAAGTCTAAGCGTACGAAAGCATTTAATAAGATGCAAAATATAACGCCAAAAAAGAGTTGCTCGTTACTCCAAAGTCTAAAGCGCCCTCTGTCGGCATTTTTTGAAAATTATCTTTATAATTTATTTTTAAGAAGATACCGACATAAAGAATAGATTTAGTGAAAACCGCAAATCAATGAACCAAATTTTCGGTTTTTTATAATCATTTGAAATTTGAACCCTCTGAACACAGTTCAGTTTGTGCTACTTAACCACTCCCACTTTCAGATTTTGAGCTCAAAATTTAAGTTTGAGTCTAAGATTACGAAAACATTTAATGAGATGCAAAAAATACTTGCAAAAATTAGTTGTTCGTTACTCCAAAGTCTAAAGCGCCCTCTAACGGCATTTTTTTATTTTATCTTTATTATTTAATTTCAAGAAAATGCCGACATAAAGAATAATTTTAGTGAAAACCGCAAATCAACGACCGATTTTTCCGTTTTTTATGTTTATTTGAAATTTTGATCCCCAAAATTTAATGGCGGCTATCTCCTTTGGAAAACTTTTGGGACCCTTGGTCTCCTATTTAATATTGTTTGTCTTGATGTGTACTATCACCCCTCTTTTATTATAAAAAAAAAAATTTAGAATCACCCTATATTTTGTATAGATAACCGCTTAACTTATTTCCCCTTGCATTGTACGGTCAAGAAGAGTTTGCTTCATCCATAATTTGAAGTCTTCAGACAACACTAAATTTTTTAAATGCTGTTTCATGCTGTTTAATGGGCAGAAATATTTAGACTAAATATTACGAATATTTTAACTTAAAAAAAAAACTGGTGTTGATCCCATATTTTAACCTTCCTACCCTGAATGGGTCTAATCAACCCAGTCCTATAATGTGTTTCATTCGATTCAAACCAGAAAATTTTTCCTTAAATAAATTAAATAAATAACACGGAGATTTAAGTTAAATAAGTATCTTAAATGGATTTAAATAAGAATTCTGGTGTGGAATATTTTAATCAAGTTTGAGTAAAATTTCGACAGGATAGGAAGGTTAAACTTATTGTATGTAAAAAAATGAATGGGATAAGTGGTACGTAAGGTTATACTTTAAAAAATTATTGATACCAAAATTAACCTTTCAGAGGCAAAGTACTTGTATTCGTAAAATGTTTCAACAATTGATTGACACCAATATCTGCAAGACGAGTTATTTATAAAGACCTTAACGTACATTTTCGAAAGTTTAATAAAACTGAAATTTTTAATAAAAAATTCGGGTGCCGATGCAGCAATTAGGGATTAAAATTACCGTAATTTCGGGTGTATAAGCCGCAGATCAAACAATTCTTTTTGGACCCAGAAATTTTATTTAGTGATTGAAGACAAATATTTACGGCGATCTAACTAGTTATATTTTTTTCTTAAAAAATTCTGGGTCGAAAAAGAATTGTTTGATCTGCGGCTTAGATAACCGAAATTGCGGTATGTGATGCCACAGAAGCTACACCAACCTTCACGTGGTTAACCCATTGCGGCTGAGAGAAATTCCATTGCGAAAATATTAAAATGAACGATTTTCAATGATATTTGAGAACAGATTTATTTTAAAATATGAAAAAAAAATATCCCTCCCCCCTATCCATTGTAAAGGAAAAGTATTTACACCCGATTTCTGGTATCATTGTGGCATTTGGGAATCAAGTAGTGTGTTTCATATAATGGAAGACTGAAACACAAAGGGTTAAAAAGGACCGTACTCACGCTGAAAAAAAATCTGCCTTTGTCGGCCGTTATTTTTATGTCAGAGCTCATTCAGGGGGCAGTGGTTAGGAGTTATACGGTGTGACTAGCGTTAGATTATTATTTTACTTTTTGTCTGCTGTTTATACAAAGTATTTTTACAACAAATACCATATGATGAACACCATATATGATTTGTCCTGAATCAGATATTTTTCTTTTTCTTAAATAATTTTAGGTGAGGTGTGTATACTAATACTGTGTAATTTGTTATTAAACTGAGATTAACCCGTTTGTGCGTTGCATACGATTTTGGGGATGCTTCGAATTAAAAAAAAAAAATGCTATAATTTTCTTTTTCTTTATAACATGAAAATTATATGAAATAATTATCCATTAATGTCTATTTGTTACAGAAAGTTGACAGCATAAGATGTATATATATTTGCTTAAAATGAAGGATTTTTTTTTTTTTTTTTTTTTTTTAGTTTATAGATGTTTCAATTTTTAAGATAGCGAAATGTAAGAAGTAAGATTATTTGTTTTTTTTCTACCAAGGATCCAATTAAATAAGTCATAATCTTAGTCTGTAGACTTCTTTGAAATGCGAATTTTTTTTAAACCGTGAAATTATTTGGTCAAGCATATTTTTTATACGTTTTTGTAACGTACAAGATATAGGACGCTAGGCACGAATAGTCACATATTTTTATAAGCTATCAGTGGCGTAACCAGGGTAGAAGCACAAAACCAGTAACATTATTAGGTATTCTTCTCGTTTATAACAGCAGAAAATTTTCTGTTTAAATAATTCGAACAGAACTTTAAAAAATTACCAGTATTCAGAGCACATGGGCACCCACCCTGCTTACGCAACTGGCTATTTAAAGGATAGTTATTTATGTCCCTTTCAAGATATTTTGAAATAAATTGTTTTTAAGACTGAAATACGATTATTCTTAGTTTATTATTATTAATACAAATGTTATTAGCCTCTGTAAAAAAATAAATTCGCCGTTTTAGTTATTCTTCAAAATACTAATACAATATACAATTTAAAAGTTTATCATATAAATTTAGACAAACTATATAATTATGCATATTATATTATTACAAATATTATGCATATTGCCATATTTAGTACGTTTACATTTTATCAAATAATTACAAAAAATATTTAGCTTAATTTATTTAACTATTTTTCCAGTTCATTTTCAAACATTTTAAAGTGTTTTTACTAAAAAATTTTGCGAAAACGAAAATTTAAGCACAAATCGGTTAATCAAAACTCTTCTTTAATCCCAAAAAATTAACAATAGAACGCCCGGAAGGAGTCGATTCGACTCCAACCATGTGATTAAATTTCAATTCGAACAAGAAATTTTTTCTTGAAATACCTTAAAATTAATCCACGCAAATTTACATTATATAAATCAATAAAATAAATTTAAATAAACATTCTGGTGAAAAATATTATTATCAAAGTTCAGTAAAATTTCCGGGCGTTCAAGTGTTAAAGCTAAAAAGACTTATAAAAATTACTGGGCCGGATATTTAAGGGACTGTATGTATGGTGACCCTGCGTCCAGCTCGCTATAATTTACCGTATCCTCCCAAAGGTCAATAGCGGAGGAGATCTAGAGATATGGGGAAATATGCGTTTTCTCCTGTTACTTAAAACCACATTTTTTGGCGAAGGATGAACAATTTTCGCCAACTTTCGCAACAAAACCGTAGAACAGAGTTTTAAATACTAATCCGATATAAAATTTTAAACGAAGCTGATAACCTATGAATAATTTTCAATGGATACGATTTTACAAAATTTTCTCAAGTCCAAAAGGGCAACTATCATTATAACACAAGTTTAAATTCATTTTTGTTCGGAAACATATGAAAATAAGCAGATGTTATTCAAAAATATTTTTAACCCTTTATCTACGCATTATGAATTCAAGAAAATTTTACATTCAAAAGTATTTTATGCAAATTGTTTAAACTAAATTAAGAGATTTATATAATCATTTAATAAATATTTGAAGGATTTTAGGATTTAGAAGGATTAACTAAATTGGAATTTACAGGGATTTTGTGCATTGTTTATAACCCCACTCAAATCTTTATTTTTAATTATTTTCTTAGTATTTTGTAAAATTATAAAATGTACAAATATTATGTTCTTATAATATAAATATCGAAATATTTCCGCATTAAAAAATCCCCATCCACTCCCTCAGCGCCAAGAAAGCTGAAAAGATGCAAAGACAAAACAAATCATTATTTAAAAATATTTTTGTTTCGCGTAACCAATAATGCTTTTGGAACAAGATAAAGTAATGTATATATAACTCATTCTAAATAGTATTACAACTAACTTACGTATTAAAGGAATTTTATAATAACTTATTTTAATGGTACTTATAAGTACCATCGGTAGATAAAGGGTTAATTGACAGAAGTTTTCCATTTTTTGGCAAACATAAATGATCTTTCAGAAAATACATTCAAAGTTGGCATTTTGAACCGAATTTCTGGACGCAAGGAAAGAAAACTACCCAGAGAGAGAAGAAAAATTTGTTGCTACACGATCAAAATTGTTTATAAGTCAATAATATATGTAAGTCGTTTTATTTAATAAAAAATGGGAGACTTGTTTCGATCAGATATCGCTTCCATAGCCAGCTTTCACAATTTTCTTCCTTTACATTCAAAACTGAGTTAATAAATGTGTCGGAAATTTTGCATTTATTTAACAGTATACTTGAAAACAGATTTAAGTATAAATGTTCCTCAAGAGAATAAGTTAATTTGACATCAATACAAAAAAAAAAAAAAAAAAAAAAAAAAAAAAAAAAAAAAAAAAAGAAAGAAAAAAAGAAAAAGAAAAAAAGATCAATGTGGATATAATAGATATTGGCATCGGTCGATTACATTGTGTTTTAGTCCAAGTTTAATTTTTTGCAGCAGACTCAGGCCGAGCCTGGACTTGACTTACACTTTTTATTTTTTCCTGCATAATCGAGTCGGAATTATTTTCATGATGGTTCAGAGAAACAATAGGCTTTGTAAAAATAGTAACAACCATAATGGAATCATTGGCATTATCTTACACTGATTTTCAAATTCCCTACACAACAATGGAAAACTTTTTGAAAATTTTTCTAACGCATTTTTAATTGAAAGTACATTTATGTCATTGAAATTATTTAGAAACAAATAACATTTTCTTTTTTTTTAATAATTAAATGAATTTTTGAGTTATTAGCGGTTTTTGGCACGAGAAGATCATTTTTTTCTTTTTTCCTGTGCCATCGCATCGGAAAATTCGATTTAAAAGCCAATTTTAAATTGTATCTTCTTAAAGTTCTTATGCCTTTAAGAGCGAAAAAACACCGAATACACTAGCGATAATTAATAATTAAACAATAGGCTTGTAAAAGTCACCATAAAATAAAAAACAAAGCAGACACACTTCGAGCTAAAAAAAATACAACTTGTCATCAGCTGAGGTAGACACGTGTCCGCAAGGGCACAAGGTCAAAGATGAACTGGTTCATCTTGATTAAAGGAAATTATGAAATCACATATTATATTAAATTAAAATTAAATGTTTGAATAAAATGCTTTTTATGCCTTTACAAACTTGCTAATCTTAATGCTTTACGATTATCAGGAATTGTTAAAAAAATTATATTCCATTTATTCATAAAGCAAAATATCTGTAAAAAAAAAAAAAATCCAAAATTAATCTTAGATTTTAATACTTTTATGTCATTTTAAACATTTTTAAGTTTTTTTTTATTTTAATCAATGATTTTTTTTTTTTTTTTAAAATCAACCGATTTAAATCAATTGATTAAAATCGGTGACATCCTAATTGCTATAAACTTAATATTTTGAAATCCAGTTGATTTTAAATTTTAAAAGATTACTCTCATGTTCTGAAATGTTAGAACTTTTTTCCTCCCCCCCCCCACCTCCCATTCCCAGTTTCTGTTTGTTTGCTTGTTTTCTTAATTTATATTTTATCATTTTTGATCTAATACTCTGAAATGAAATTAGTTTAATATTTTTTATAAGCTAAAGTTTTTGTGATTCAGCTATTTTTATCATTTCATTCAGGAAATTTCATTCAGGAAATATATACCGGGTGTTTCAGTTAAACGTTTCAAAACTACTAAGAGAGGTAGGGTGCATCCTGACGACTCGAAATCATGTAGCAATGTGGGGTCGGAAATGCTTTCCTGAAGCGGTGATGTACACAGAAGCACCATAAAGATAAGACACCATAAGTGAAAAATCGTTTTATTAATGCATGTAAAGTAAGTGTTCGAAATTTCTGAAACTGACTTCAATGCACAACTCACATCTCCGGCGCATGGAAATCCGAACATTCTCGAATACTCCAGGCTCGATTTTCTCCGGCAGCTACTGCGATTTCCACTACCAGCTCCGCAGCATTGTCAACAGGGGTGTCATAAACCAGTGTTTTCATATGACCCCAGAAATAAAAATCAAGACATGATAGGTCTTGCTTTTTTACATGTATTTATGAAACGATTTTCCACTTACGTTGTCTTTTCTTTATGGTGCTTTTGTGTACCAAATCATATCTTGGTGGTAACCACCAGAAAATCTTATTTTAGTGGTTGACTCGTAGGTTCATCTCTGTGTTTTTTCCTGTATCGGATTTATTGAAAGCTGATTATCGAATAGGTATAAGAATCACGTGTATCCCTTAATAAAATAATTCTTTTGGATTTAAACCTTAATTCAGTCTTCTAATAATATTACAATTTTGTGAATGTCATTACAATACTTCTTTTTATTTTCTTAAATCTTTATAAGATAGCAATGGATACGTGAAAATTTTTGAATTCCGGTTTTTGACGGATTTAAACATT
This sequence comes from Maratus speculifer, assembly GCA_964019185.1. Classification (NCBI taxonomy): domain Eukaryota; kingdom Metazoa; phylum Arthropoda; class Arachnida; order Araneae; family Salticidae; genus Maratus; species Maratus speculifer. The sequence goes on from OZ025293.1 coordinate 50,318,641, forward strand.
TTAGGGGTCGTTAAACCCGAAAAACATGTTTTTACAAAATGTCTGTCTGTGAGTCTGTGACTCTGTCTGCCTATCTGTCCGTATGGGACATAAATTTTGTGGGTGATTTATTTCCAAAACTAATGCACTGAATTTGGTAAAAAATTAAAGTAATGTAATACCTGATATAAAAAGATGCTGATTTGCTTTTATATGAAATCGCTCAACAATTGGCATTGCTATGTTGCATTTTTTATGATTTATGCAATAGCCATATCTCAGTAATTAGTATACGGATTTCTATAAAATTTCAAATTCAGACCTTGACATAAATTTATGTCGCTTATATTTTGGTGTAAATCGCTCAACAAGTGGCGCTGCTGCACTGCATTTTTCACGATTTCCGCAATAGCTCTATCTCAAGAATTAATGCACGGATTTTCATCAAATTTGAAATTTAGTAAATCCGTTATAAATTTCAAACTGCAAAAAACTTCAAATTCCTACTGTTTATATTTTGGTGTCAATAACTAACCAGGCAGCGCAGTTGAGCTGAATTTTTCCTGATTTCAGAACTAGTTTTATCTCAAGAACTAATTCCCGAATTTTCATTAAATTTCAGATCCAGTTATAGTTTGATAAATATTATTGTTATTTATGTTTTATATAAATTGCCTAAAGTTGGCGCTTTTATATTGCAATTTTCCCGATATCCAAAATAGTCGTATTTCAAAAGCACAAGAATGAACGGAATTTCATGTTTTTAGAATCCTCTCGATGAGCATAGATTGTTATTTAGAATTAACAATACTGTCTTAGAATCAACTGTCTTAGAATTAACAATAATAGTTAAATTGATTTTTTCAAAATATGAAATAAACCTCTCGTGTGCGTGTAAATACAGTTTTTTTAAATTTTAACTGTTTGACAATATAATTAAGTTGAAACTTTAAATTTGACGTAGCTCTCATTTATTTGCGACTTTTAATGAATATTGCTCAATTCCTTCTTTTACTTAAAAAAAATCTCTTTTCAATGTAGTTTTTTATATTTTAATTTTCAGTGTTTTCCTGCTTTTAATATGTAATAATTTAAGTTTAAAATGAAAGTTTTTTCCTTTTATAATAGTCATGTTTAAATAGATTTTTAATTTGAAAGAAATCTTATTCCTTGCGCTTTTATGGAGTTAGTAACAAGTTAAAATAATACCCTTTTCTAAAAAATCTAAAAAATATCTTTCGAAATGCTGAAAATTTAAATTTAAAAAAGTAATAAATCCTCAAAAAATGAGTCAAAATAAAGAAATAAATGCAGCTCTAATGTATAAGATGATCTAAAAATGTTTTATATATATAAAAACTCGTTTAATAATTTGAACTTTAGCATTAAATATATCTTAAAATAATTATTCAGTTTAAAAAACATCTACATCAGCATGTTTTTCAATCATTTCTCTATAATACGATCAATTTTCATATTATTGTACATGACAGTTTTCCTAATATTTACAAAAAAGATCAACAGTTTAGAAAAAAAAAATGTTATAAGCAATGACAGCGTTTAGTGATTTTTTTTTTTTTTTTTAAATATAGAACGATACTGCATTTATATTTAAAATATGACAGTATATTTTATATTACCGTGCGTTCGAAAAATAGAACATGCACAATAGCAACATTAATAATCACTTAAATACTAAGACTTTTAAGCATTCAAATTAACAATCATTAAAATAATTAATGTAGTTAATGCAGTTTAGAATAAAAGAAAACAAAAGGTTAAAAACATCAAAACTTTTGAAGCTGTACAATAAAAAAGACTTTTGAAAACGTTTCTTTCTAATGTTTCCGGACACTTTAGTAAGGGAAAAGAGAAAAACCTGTTGTCATGTGACAAGAATCGCTTATATCTCGACAAAAAGTTTATTTATTTAAAAAAAAAATTAAACAACTGAAAAATGGAATACTATGAACTCTCTATTATTGAAAACAAAAATAATTTTTCAATTTTCACTATTTTTACTAGAGTTAGAAGGATTTTTGTCCAATCAGCTGAGTATGCCACGCCCCTTTGTTTACTTTTTCGCCGATTCACATCCGTAAAATTTAGCCTAGTTTTTAGTTTTATAAACAAAATGTTAATTTTGCACCGAAATTATTAATTTTTTGATTTCGCAAAACAATACTTTAACTGTAACTTTTAACTGTTTCTTTAAGCGTTTGATTATAATGTATTTAGAGGAATTGCTTTTTGTCCCTAATCTTTTTAACGTAAATTAATAAATATTAATATATTTAAAATATTAAAAATATTTAGTATATTTTACAAAAATTTGTACAATAAGAGGTATTTATACCATGAATATTTCCAGTAAAATTTGAAAAAATTTCATTAGAAAATACAAAATGTTACTTTTGAGAAGATTTTTTTAAAATTCAGATACTTCACGTCGTTTTCATGAATTACTGTCGAAACTACATATTTTATGTGAATTTATCATAAAAACATAAAACACTTACATATAAGCTAGAAATGATATTATGCCCCTTAGTAGCTGAAACTGTGTCAGTATGAAAATATTAAGCAATTATAACCACTGTAGTTACTAAAACTTGTTTTTCTCAGAATGAATATTTTCGTCGTTTTCATGATTTCAAAATGTTCCATGCGAAATTCTTTATGCCCAATTTTTCTGATTTTTTGTTTAAAATGCTCTTTATGTATGTGTTAAGAAATGTTACTAGAAATAATTTTTTTAGACGCATGTAAATTTTTTTAATTTCAGTTATATAAATTTTTTAATGATTTTTTAACGGAAAATACAAAAGAACTAAGTTAAAATCATTTTTTTTAATGTTTTAGAAGTAATATGCTAAAAATGCTTAGTAACATTTGTTAACACATACAAAGAAAGCATTTTAATCAAAAAATCTGAAAAATTGGGCATAAAGAATTTCGTATGGAGCATTTTGAAATATTGCCATTTTTTGTTAATTTAAAAAAAAATCTGTGTCTCAAAAACTATTGAATATATTTTTTTAAAAAATGTGAAATAAGATATATATATATTATGATTACTTCCAGAAATTAAAAAAAAATCATTGAAAATTAAAAAAATTAGTTTTGAGAGTCCACTGTAGCCTTAAAATGTTCGTACTTCATCGGCTTTGTTTACATTTTTATAACGGTTGTACTTCTTATATTTTTTAATTGATGTACGTCAAACACGCATCGGGTTGTGCAAAATATATGTATTTATTTTCCAGAAAGCCATATCCATTTAAAATAGTTTGCATTTCATCGGCTTTGTCTAAATTTTTATGACAGATCCAAACGGCCTGCTTAATTTTTTTGAAGGCCCGTCCCATTTGTTTTGTCAATCGGGTTGTCCTGACCAGTTTAAAAGGTTTACCTCATGTAGTCGTATCGGGCCGGGAACGGGCCTCGGGTCGACCAGATCTCTACATGAGCCCATGACAGTAATCTAGGTCATTAACACACACACACACACAAAAAAAAAAAAAAAAAAAAAAAAAAAAAAATTCTTCCCTTTTTTTGAAAAATTGTTTTTCAGAAGTATTTATTTTTTGCACAAGACTGGATAAATTTAGTGGAAAGATAGTTTACTTATTTAATATTACTTCTTTAATATCTGATTGAAATTAACTAAATTTTCGTCTTTATTTTAAAGCAAGATTCAATCAAAGTTTAATATTATTTGTAAAGCAAAATCTAACTTTATTAAAGGGTGTGTCCAATTTTTATTTAGAAAATCAGGATTTCTATTCATTTCTTATTAAATTCTTACACTAATAAAGAATATGTCATTATAAGATAAACTCTCATTTGTTTTCTTTATTTTAAGTGTTTTTTAACGGAGCACTTTGATTTTTTAAAAAATAATGTAATTAGGCATCAAAATGGTAACAAGCAAATCCGTAACAAGCATAATACAAACTATCTCTCTTTAATCTTGCCTCACATGTTATTTAAACTGGTAAAATCCATTATAGCGATCCCCTTGCAGTATAGCGAAATAAATATGCGTTATGTAAATCAGATGTTGACGTATTTTTCTCAAAAGTGTAAATAATTTTTAAAAAGTTTTTAAAATTATTTGTCTCATTTTTACACTCTTATCAATTGCAAATAAACATATGTATAATCAATAAATAATTAATAAATATTTTACTTGCTGCATATATTTCTATACCACGCAATTACAAGATTTAAACAAAAAAAATTTACACGATTTCTACTTTGGTGTTCAACTGAGACATCACTGAAAAACGCGTAAAAATACGCGTAGAAATATTCTTTATTAATAATAAATTCATTTAGCCATTCGAGCGATAAAAAGCCTAAATCAATCACTGTATGTGTACTCACAGAACCAGTAACCCCAAAGCGAGAGAAAATTTAGAAGGGGGCTTCCATTGTCCAAAGACCCTACCAATTAACCCGCGCTAGCTGCAGTCATCCCTACTGTACATGCTGAAAAATATCTGCCTTCGGCCTCCGCCATTTTTGTGTCAGTGCTCAGTCCTAATATTCAGGGGGACGTCTATTGCAGAGCTGCCAACTTCTACGCCTATTTAAATCATATAAACATGTTTGGAACCACAAAAATGTTTTAGTAAAATGTATACCAAATATATTCAGTGTCAGGCATTACAGCACATATTGTTAAACATTTACAAAAATTTCTGTTTTAAACATGTTTATTTGACTTCAAATAGGCGTAGTAGTTGGCAGCCATGGTATTGTACACCTGACTGAAATTAAGTTATTTTAATACCAGTATTTTCATAAAGTAATTAGTATCATACACAAATAACAATTCCCTTCTTAATCCTTTATGGCAACGTGATTACGTTGATGTTACATAATGACAGGAGGTTTTCGAAAAGAAATTTGAAAGAAGTGAAATAATTTCTTTACCTAAAGAAAAATTTTATTCAAAATTTCTGGTGTCCGTGGGACATTTTCAATATAAATGAAGTATAATATGTAATATCCGACCACCCTTCAAGGGGCTAAATAAAGCAAATATAACTTTTAAAAAATCTGGAATTCAAATCTCTTGTGGCGACCAATTCCTGTAAAAATGCATTTAAAAAGGAAGTAATGTAAATCGATTTTCTCGTCTACAAATTATTTTTCAAAGTTCAATAGACATTTTTAAAAAAGCAATAAATTGATTATCTAGCATCTCATTTTCATTGATGATAAATTCAGAAAAACTTAATGCAGCTTCTTTTACTTTAAAATCCCTTCAAATGCTAAAAAGTAGAGAAACAAAAAGTGAACTTGAATAAGTATGATAAAAAAAGAAATATCTCTTTCATTAAAAATTTTATGTAAACTAAAGTACTTTGCTGGATGAAGAAATTTGCCTCTTTGAAATTGTTTTACTCCATTGTACCTAAGTCTTAAATTACATCTAATTAGTTCAATATTTTAAATGAAGAAAAGTTTTTGTTTTCCAAGGGCACTACATTCAATAAATAGTTTTTATAGATTTCATTAAAGGAAATTCAATTATTTTTGATGATACCATCATTAAATTGAAGAAATAACAAATAATTTTATTTTTCTCTTTATTTTACAAGACTTTTTTTTTTTCATTTTTAGTTTCCCTTTTTAAATTGCCTAGTAAAAATTACATTTAAAAGTAAATTTAAATTTTTTACGTATAATAAAACTATTATTGAAGACTAAAACTATAATATAAAAAGAAACTTTAATTTGATTAAAATTTTAAAATGTTTTAATGTAAGTTTTAGAAATATATTATTTTCGTGTACAATTCTTAACGTGAAATAGTTCTCAAAAAATGTCAATACATTCAAATAAGATCAACTCGGGACGAAGCACGACGGATCTGATAAGACCCAGAGTGCATATGTTTTATCACTACTATTTTTTCACATTATTTTTCTATCTGTCACCTCTACTTTTTAAAAGAAATCTTCAACTTTTTTATCGCAGAATTTTTAATTATTATCCCCGACTAAATAAGGTAAGAATTATTATTTGCGTTTATTGGTAATAAAGTAAAAAACATTCATATCCTCAGTATATGCGGATTCTCCTGGGTTATCGCAATAGCTCTACATCAAGAATTAATGCACGGAATTTTAGAAAACTTTAGATTCAGTTAGACCTTGATATAAACTAGATCCGATCAGTTTTTTGGTGCATATAACTCAACAGATGACGCTGATATGTTAAATTATTTACAAGTTCCACAATAAAACTAGTGCACACAAAAACTAGTGCATGGATTTTCATAAAACTTTAGATTTAGTTATTACTTGATGTAACATCGTGCTGGTGACGTTATGGTGCAATTCGCTAAACAGGTGGCGCTGCCGCGGTGCATTATTCGTGATCATCGCAATAGTTCTAACTCAAGAATTAATGCACGGATTCTTTTAAAACTTCAAATTTAGTTAGTCCTTAATATAGATTAGAATTGTTTAATTTTTAGTGTAAATCACCGAACAGATGACGCTGCTATACTGCATTTTTCACGATTTCGCAATAGTAGTACCACAAGATCTAATGGATGGATTAGCCTTAATCTTCAGATTCAGTTAGTACCCTATAAAAAAATTATCCTGATTAGTGTTTGGTGTACATCCCAACATGAGGCGCTGTTATGCAGATTTTTTTAAATATTTTGCAATAGCTCTATCTCAAAAACAGATTTCGACTTTTCATCAAATTTCAGATTCAGTTATACTTTGACATAAGTTGTTGCTTACAAGATTTTGATGTAAATCACCTAATCGGTGACGCTGCTACGCTGCATTTTTCTGGAAGTATTAACACGCATAAAATAGAAGAAAGTTTTGGGATTGCCACATCTCAATAGTTTTTTTTTCTTTGCTTTATGTACTTAATTTAATGATTTAACAAGCAAAGTAGTTATGCTAATTTTCTCTATAGCTATTGGATTACGTTATTATTTTATTTTTATTTATTTATTTATTTTTTTTTTAAATGACAGTTGTGGGATGTTTTGCCTGCTACATAATGGGAATGCATGAGCCTGATGAAATCTCCCTTTTTTATTTAGTAAAATTGAACACGCTCAACAAATTTATTTTACCTAATCAAAAATAATACTTAACTTGTTTCATTATGTTATAGCACATTTTACAGCGGCGTAGTGTTGCTGGGCATTTGTTTATTTTAACATCAGCATTATTAAATACTAAATTTTATTTATTCTACATAGGTTTACATTGCAAAACTAAATTTAGTATATAATAATTCTGGTACAAAATTTTTCAGCGCTCTTTGACACTAGATCACTAATATTTTAAATAAATATTTTAAAAATAAGGAGTACAATGCAACATTTCAAATGTAACTGAAAAGGACACTACACCTTTAATAGTCATAAACTGCGTGAAATTTATCACGAGTTTAGCATATATATATATGAAGTATAAAGAACTTAGAAGCTCAAGTTATTTTTTAAACGGTACATTTTCTAATTTATTGATATTGTTTGTTATCAAGAACTATTCTCAGAATACAGTATTTTCATGATAATGTTCCTACAACTAAACATTTGAGCTGAAAATTAAGTTAACATTTATGGTTTTTCCTTTATTTGTTAGAATTTCTAGTGACAGTGAGCTTTGGTTCCCGGATTCTTATAATTTATTTAAATTCAGTAAGAAAGATGGAACTGTCCAAAACTGTTGCTAGAGTTTTGACTGATAAATATGATTAATTTTTTTTAGTAAATTTTGTGATTTTAAGTAAGGAATTACCTATAATTAAAATTTTTGAATCTGTTTATGATCTATAAAATAATAGAATTAAAAGTTGATCACAATTTAAGGTATATCTATGATATTTACAATTTCTGTTTTATTAGATAAAATTTCTGGTTAAAGTTAGCAGCTAAATATAGTAATTTCGAAAAAATATGTAATTGATAGAAATCATTAACTTTGAAATTTATTGCGAATGATTTTACGATCAGGATTTAATAAAGAAAATAGAAGTGCTTCATTTATTCTAATGAGTAAGAATAAAAAAATTATGGAAGGTCCTAAGTTCATACCGTTTGACCCGAGTTCTGGAATGAACATTTTGTCTTGGTTAACTTATTTTGATAAAACATGTGATAGGGAACAGAAAAATCTAGAATGGAAATTTAATTCTATTGCGCAATATTTGAAAGGTGAAGCGCAAAAAATTTATATCAATGACTGCTTAAATTGTACTAATTATGAACAAATTAAGAAAATTTTGATAGAAAGACTCATTGAATTTGACTTCCCGAGTTTTTCTGATTTTTCAAATCTGAAATTAGATAATTTAGACAATTTAGAAACTTATTTTCGTAAAAAAGTGGAAATTGGTAGGAAATTACATCTTAGTGAAAATATACTATTACAAGGTTTAACTGATGGTTTAAAACCAGAATTCAAAAACAATATTATTATAAATCCTCCTAGTAGTACCACAGAATGGTACCGGGTTGTCAAACAATTCGTAGAAGTTTCTACCCCACTAGTTTCAAACCAAGTAATAAATCAACCATCAGCTAGACAAAATTTTCAACCTTTTCAACCAACTAGGCCCTGGATTCAGCCAGTAAGGCCCAATAATACACCTAGGAATTGGATTCCCCAAAGGCAATCTCAGTTTCAAAGACCTAGAGTTTGTCAAAATAATTATATTCAAAATTCATACCCTTCAAGACCTTGTAGGATATGCACAAATAGGCGTGTGAGTAATGCTTTTCATTGGGAAAGAGAATGTATTTTTAGGAATGAGGTACCATCCTCTGATACTCTTCCAAATATCTCACAAAATAATTCTCATAATGTTTGGCAATTAATTGTGTATGGATGTACAAATAATTATAATTTGCCATGTGTTGTAGATACTGGCTCAACTATTGCAATATTGCCAATTAAATTTGTTAAAAACTTAATGCTAAAATTGAGACTATACCCTCAGTTACCATTGGTCAGGCAAAAGGATTTTTACATATAAATAAAAAATGTAGTGTTCTTCTAAAAGTGGGTAAAATTAAAAAAATATGTTAACTTTTTAGTATGCAATACAAATTTGGATTATGCTATTTTGGGGTTAAAAGAATGTTCTAAATTTAAATTAACCATAGAATGTAAAAATTGAATTGTAAGGCAGGGAAGGAAAATTATAACTAACAGTATATCCATACATAATGAGAGATCCCTTCATTTCAATACAGTAAATATGGACCAAGTACAACAAAACAGGGATAAATCTAATGAATTTGTAACCTCAGAATATAAAAAAAATATGAAATTAAATACTGGTAATATGGTAGCAATAGATAATTATGATAATGAAACACTGAATGTAAGTAATCATGATATAGAGTTACAATCTACTTGTGGAAATATTATGAAAAATGAAGACTGTGTTGAATATGATCACGAAATTAATGTGCATCCTGATTATAGAGGTTCCACGACTCTTCAAAATTCTAGAATGATAAGCAATAGGATGTAAGAAATTTTCTTTATCAGGTTGTTTTAGAACGGCACCTACTGCTATCTGAGAGGCATCTACAAACATATGTAAAGGTAATTTAGGATCATAAATTTTGAGGATGGGTTTTGCAATTAAAGAATTTTTTAATTTTTCAAAAGACTCCTGGCACTCTGAGTTCCATTCCCATATTGTGTCTTTTTTAAGTAATCGGTTCAGAGGATATCTAATTTCAGCATATTTATTTATGAATTTATGGTAAACATTAATGGAACCTAGAAATCGTTGTAACTCTTTCACATTTGAAGGAGGTTTTAAATTTTTGATGGTTTCAATATTGGCATTTGCTGGTGTTATAGTTCCATTAGTGATTTCATAACCTAAGAAATTGATTTTATTTTGGCCTAATTTACATTTAGAAAGTTTAAGTTTATTGTTTTCTTGTTTGCAAATGTCAAAAATTTGAGCTAAATGGTTTAAATGTTCTTCTAATGAGGAAGAGAAAATTATAATATCATCAAAATAGTGGCACGCAAAGTCGATTTTATATTTATTAAGGATTCTTCGAATGGTTCTATTGAATATGGGAGGGCCCGTTTTTATGCCAAAAGGGAGCACGAGCCACTCAAAAAGTCCAAAATTGGTTGCAAATGTAATTTTTCTATATCGGATGGATGTATTGGTATGTGCCAGTAGCCAGAGGCTAAATCCAAAGTTGAAAAATACTGAGCACTACTCAATTTATCTAAAATTCCATCGATACGGGGCAAGGGTTCTGCATCATTTTTAATTATTGCGTTTAATTTTCTATAGTCTATACATAATCGCGTTTTTTTTTACCTTCCTCTCTTTTCATAACTAGTGTAACAGGGGCAGAATAGGGGCTATTACTTTCCTTTATCAGTCCGGCTGCTAACAATGATTGAGTTTGGTTTTTTATTTCTATTTCTTCTAGAGGAGATGTTCGGTAGGGCCTCAAAGATATAGGTAGGTCTGAGTTTAGTATAACGCGTTGTGGTTCAATATTAATCCTACCCACATCATATTTATGCTTTGCAAAAATATCATTATAAATATGAACTAATTCCCTTAAATTTACATCTTGAATTAAATTTATTTCCCCAGTTAAATCTGAATCCGAATTATCGCGAAAATTATAACTATATTTAGCTGCTAACTTTAACCAGAAATTTTATCTAATAAAACAGAATTTGTAAATATCATAGATATACCTTAAATTGGGATCAACTTTTAATTCTATTATTTTATAGATCATAAACAGATTCAAAAATTTTAATTATAGGTAATTCCTTACTTAAAATCACAAAATTTACTAAAAAAAATTAATCATATTTATCAGTCAAAACTCTAGCAACAGTTTTGGACAGTTCCATCTTTCTTACTGAATTTAAATAAATTATAAGAATCCGGGAACCAAAGCTCACTGTCACTAGAAATTCTAACAAATAAAGGAAAAACCATAAATGTTAACTTAATTTTCAGCTCAAATGTTTAGTTGTAGGAACATTATCATGAAAATACTGTATTCTGAGAATAGTTCTTGATAACAAACAATATCAATAAATTAGAAAATGTACCGTTTAAAAAATAACTTGAGCTTCTAAGTTCTTTTATACTTCATTATTGACAAGAAAAAGAAAAAAGAAAAAAAAACTTACAGGGACAACTAAACGTCGGTTGCTAATTACCTGGATAATTTTCGGGGTTCTTGTCTCCCCTAGGATCCTCTTGAGAATTTCTTCTTATTAGTGAGTTATTTTTAGATGTATTTAATTATTTTGTGTATCCTTTTATTGTATTTGTGTAGATTATTTATTCTCTGTTTGTCAGGTTTATTTATTTGATTATTTATCTGTGAATCTTACTTACTTACCTATTTATGAGTATTTTTATTATCATTATTATGTGTTGAAGATTGAAATATTTTTATTCTTAAGGATTTAATTGAGGAGTATGATATTCTTAAGATATTTACTGTTACTTATTAAGATTATCATGATATTTTTATGCACGTTTAAAGATAAGTTGTAATAATAAGGTATAACTATGATGTTTACAATTTCTGTTCTATTAGATAAAATTTCTGGTTAAAGTTAGCAGCTAAATATAGTAATTTCAAAAAAATATGTAATTGATAGAAATCATTAACTTTGAAATTTATTGCGAATGATTTTACGATCAGGATTTAATAAAGAAAATAGAAGTGCTTCATTTATTCTAATGAGTAAGAATAAAAAAATTATGGAAAGTCCTAAGTTCGTACCGTTTGACCCGAGTTCTGGAATGAACATTTTGTCTTGGTTAACTTATTTTGATAAAACATGTGATAGGGAACAGAAAAATCTAGAATGGAAATTTAATTCTATTGCGCAATATTTGAAAGATGAAGCGCAAAAAATTTATATCAATGACTGCTTAAATTGTACGGATTATGAACAAATTAAGAAAATTTTGATAGAAAGACTCATTGAATTAGACTTCCAGAGTTTTTCTGATTTTTCAAATCTGAAATTAGATAATTTAGACAATTTAGAAACTTATTTTCGTAAAAAAGTGGAAATTGGTAGGAAATTACATCTTAGTGAAAATATACTATTACAAGGTTTAACTGATGGTTTAAAACCAGAATTCAAAAACAATATTATTATAAATCCTCCTAGTAGTACCACAGAATGGTACCGGGTTGTCAAACAATTCGTGGAAGTTTCTACCCCACTAGTTTCAAACCAAGTAATAAATCAACCATCAGCTAGAAAAAATTTTCAACCTTTTCAACCAACTAGGCCCTGGATTCAGCCAATAAGGCCCAATAATACACCTAGGAATTGGATTCCCCAAAGGCAATCTCAGTTTCAAAGACCTAGAGTTTGTCAAAATAATTATATTCAAAATTCATACCCTTCAAGACCTTGTAGGATATGCACAAATAGGGGTGTGAGTAATGCTTTTCATTGGGAAAGAGAATGTATTTTTAGGAATGAGGTACCATCCTCTGATACTCTTCCAAATATCTCACAAAATAATTCTCATAATGTTTGGCAATTAATTGTGTATGGATGTACAAATAATTATAATTTGCCATGTGTTGTAGATACTGGCTCAACTATTGCAATATTGCCAATTAAATTTGTTAAAAAACTTAATGCTAAAATTGAGACTATACCCTCAGTTACCATTGGTCAGGCAAAAGGATTTTTACATATAAATAAAAAATGTAGTGTTCTTCTAAAAGTGGGTAAAATTAAAAAATATGTTAACTTTTTAGTATGCAATACAAATTTGGATTATGCTATTTTGGGGTTAAAAGAATGTTCTAAATTTAAATTAACCATAGAATGTAAAAATTGAATTGTAAGGCAGGGAAGGAAAATTATAACTAACAGTATATCCATACATAATGAGAGATCCCTTCATTTCAATACAGTAAATATGGACCAAGTACAACAAAACAGGGATAAATCTAATGAATTTGTAACCTCAGAATATAAAAAAAAATATGAAATTAAATACTGGTAATATGGTAGAAATAGATAATTATGATAATGAAACACTGAATGTAAGTAATCATGATATAGAGTTACAATCTACTTGTGGAAATATTATGAAAAATGAAGACTGTGTTGAATATGATCACGAAATTAATGTGCATCCTGATTATAGAGGTTCCACGACTCTTCAAAATTCTAGAATGATAAGCAATAGGATGTAAGACATTTTCTTTATCAGGTTGTTTTAGAACGGCACCTACTGCTATCTGAGAGGCATCTACAAACATATGTAAAGGTAATTTAGGATCATAAATTTTGAGGATGGGTTTTGCATTTAAAGAATTTTTTAATTTTTCAAAAGACTCCTGGCACTCTGAGTTCCATTCCCATATTGTGTCTTTTTTAAGTAATCGGTTCAGAGGATATCTAATTTCAGCATATTTATTTATGAATTTATGGTAAACATTAATGGAACCTAGAAATCGTTGTAACTCTTTCACAAATGTCGAAGCAGACATGTTGTCACGAAATCCTGTTTGTCATTTTAATCAACATATTAGTTTATTGCTAGATAGGAAAGAAATTATAGAGATGCAAGACAAAGACAATGTTTGTGACAAAAAATATAAAAAAGAGAATGGAATTATTATAGTTCAGAAAAAGGGATTCAAAAAAATTGTTGTACCAATGTCATTAAGAAAAAAATTACTTCATATTACTCATGATAATTTTGGACATTTAGGGATTCAAAAAATGCTTAATTTAATATCTCCCAACTATTATTGGCCTAATATGACAATAGACATTACAGAATTTGTTAAACATTGCGATACCTGTCAGAAAAATAAAAAACCAAAACAGAAAAGATTCGGCTTATTACAAGCTATGCCAGCAACAGATCAACCTTTTGAATGTCTTTCTATTGATACTGTTGGTGGATTTAACTATTACAACTCAACAAAAAAATTCTTACACATAATAATAGATCATGCAACTAGATTTGTTTGGGCTTTTCCCTCCAAAAATGTTACTACTGAAACATACACTAACTGTTTAAAACAAATTTTCAATATCAAAGCACCTCAAAAAATACTTAGTGACAGGCATAAATCTTTCCGATCTCCAAGATTTAAGAAATTCCTTAGAAATCATCATGTTCAACAGCGTTTTACATCCGCACATCATCCTCAGACCAATGGAAAGGTAGAGCGCGTTAATCAGACTATAGTTACCAGGCTTAAATGTAAAGTTAATTCCACTTCTTTTAACATACCTTGGACTAGATTATTAAACCAAGTCATCGAAGAATACAACAATATGCCCCATTCTATCACCAAGTTCTCACCTGCCTATTTATTTTATGGTCAATTGCCTTATGAATCTCCTTTAAAACAAAACTATTACAAATCAGTAGACAAAGCCCTCAAAATTGCGAAAGCGCGAACTCAGGATTTTCACCTTAAAAGTAAAAGACTCTATGATCGAAATTTTGTCGAATGCCCATTAAAAATACAAGACTGTAATTTATGAAGAATTTAAATACCCTAACACTCGAAAATTAGAACCTACTTTCTCTGGACCATACAAAATTATAAATAAACTTTCTGATGTAACTTATGAAATAGATAAATTTAATTATGAGACAGGACAGAATTCCATTATTGTGCATGTTTCTAAATTAAGACCCTATTTTTCACCAGAAGATTTTAAACTGTTTCATGAGCAACCCAAAAAACCAACAAAACTTCAGATACAGTCACAATCTCTAGATCAAACTAAAGTCAAGACAGTAGATTAAGTTTTAATTCTTAGTTTTTAAATATTTTATCACCATAATTTTCAACATTAGCAGGTATGTTCTTGGAGGCCTACAAGAATATTACTTGTTTTGGGGAGTTTTTGGGGTTAAATTGGGCTCTTTCTGCAGGCATAAGGTGAACACTTTGATTGTAAAGGCTTTCAAATTGATGCTGATAAATTAATTTTAAGGGTGTTTAAGTCTAATTATATTTACTCATGTATTTGACATTAGTATTATTCTATTTATTCAGCAGATATTTATGTTATAACAGTTATAAAATCTAATGATTCTACTCAAACCTATATCTTAATATGTGATTTTCAGTGATTGTGAAAACTACAGATATTAAAAGTTTTTCAAAAAAGCACACTATTTTTATTTTCATTTCTCAATTAAGAATGACACCTTTTAATCCTATTTGTATTTTATTATTAAAGTATATAAACCATGTGTAGATAAAACATTATTCTACATTTGGCATTTGAAAACTTATAACCCAGTTTGACAATTTTGTAAAAGAGTATCAGAGAGGAATTATTGTAAGGAAATACTGGTTGAGAGTCCATTTTCTAAATAGTTAGATTTAATTTTATTTGGATTTTGGAATTATTGTGATTTTTTTTTATACTTTGGCTAGCAAAAAATACTTTCTTATGCTATTAGAAGATAAGAAAATTATTTAGTTGCTATGTAATTATTTTTATCCTAAACCAATATTTTCCCTATCAATAATAAAGTAACTGTGATATTTTCTTTTGATTATAATCTTGTTTTACTATTATTATTATTATTATGATTTCTATAATGAAGTTTAGTATTAATTATACTCTTATTGAAAAATATTAGGATATGGAGTCTTATTATACTACTTATTATTGTTGTTGTTAATATTATTTAAATTTTTCTATATTATTTATTATTGATATTGAGAGTGATGCTATTTATTATTGAAAAATTGATATATTATAGAAAGATGTTGGATCCAACATAACATTAAAACCAAAGATTAAACTAGGTTTGAAGATTTTTAATTAAAGAGACTGTATTCAAAGAACATTGGAAAAGACTCTTTTATATATACTATTGAAAGACTTGTTTCATTTAAAGGATTTATTTAAAATAAACTATGCATTAAGTCATTCTAATTATTTAAACTTCCATGAGAACGAATTTTTATTGTTTTTATTTTATTTTTATCTCTTGCTTATTAATATTCATAAATTATTTACTGTTATTATATGTATTATCTCCTATGCACTTACAAATGGTAAGTGATGTTGTAACATTATTGTATTTCTTTCAGGGAAATGCTCCTACCTAAATTTAATTCAGAATTATTTTCTCTTAACTATTTTATTTTAATCGCTAATATTTTTTATATTGCGTTAATTTTCTTTTCTTCCATCTCTTGGCTTCCTGAGTTTGAAAGTTTTATTCCAAAATTTAACTTTTCTAAATTATTATATTTCTGTTGTCTGAACTTGTAGTTTTATTTAACTATAAATTTCATACAAAGTCTTGGGGAGGGGGGATAATATTACAAATTTAAAATTTTTTCGCCAAAACTAACATTTATACTATTTTAATTTTCTTATAATAATATTCCGTACTTACTTCAAATTATTAAATTAAAATCTTGTTTCTAAATCTAATCTGTTAATCCTTATGCAGACGATATAAATTCTTAATTTGCCTTAAAAAACATTATTCCAGTATGCGTAAATTTAAAAAGATGGCTCTAAATTAAAAATATTCTTAATTAAAACTTTATTTCTTAATATTCCAAATAAAACTGATTTCTTCTATGTTTTTATCAACCCTTTTTAAGAAAGTCTTATTAAATTTATTCCAAAACCATATCTTTCAAAAAATATCATTATTTTATTTTATCTATTTATTTATTTTTCCTACGTCAACCTTTGATGTGTGCATATTAATAAATTCATTTCTTTTCTTTTTCTCTTAAAATTAATCATTTATAAAAATCGTCTGCCTAGGATATTTAAAATTCTGAGTCAATTATAAATTGGTTAAATAATATTTTTAAAAAAATAAATTTAACGTCTGTTTAAAATAGCCTCGTAGCTGGACAGGAATTCTGTTTACATAAAAGAATGATGGTTTGAGGTTACAGAATGTTCCAGAACTTTCTTTTAGTTTAAAAGGTGGAAGTCTCGAGATGAGAAAGAAGATTCTTGGGTTGCTTCTTGGATGAGGACGGCTCGCTGAAATAATGATGGAATTTTTGCAAAAGGAGCTTTTCCCGTTCTCATTATTACGAATTAAATAAATGAACTTACAGCAGCCAATGACTAATTATTGGATCTTCTACATTTATTTATTTATTTTGTTTTTTCCCTCGCTTGCCATGACTGTGTGTTTTTTTTAATCAGTGGAAATAATTCGAGTTCTCCTTAAATCGTCACAACTAATCGAAAAGTCTGACAGGATAGTTTATGCATGTGTTGCCTTTTACGGATATTTAAAGAAAATTGCGATGGAACGAAGAAAAGCATGCTATCGCCGAAGTTCGATTGAAGGACAGTCTATATGGTATTTTCAGCTTGCTAATGGAATGGGCTGTGGAACGAAATGATGATAGGTTTGTGAATCGCCGATAATTGACTTCTCGTGAGTTCCTGAAGCTTGATATTTTGGTCATAATGATAAATTTTTGAGACCTGGTGATTTCGAATTGGATTTAATAAGGAATAGAAGCGCCACGACGAACTGACATTCATCTTGTTGCGACCCAAATATGCGATCATTGACTTTAAGTATTACTGGTAGTAATGACAAGAAAAAGAAAAAAGAAAAAAAACTTACAGGGACAACTGAACGTCGGTTGCTAATTACCTGGATAATTTTCGGGGTTCTTGTCTCCCCTAGGATCCTCTTGAGAATTTCTTCTTATTAGTGAGTTATTTTTAGATGTATTTAATTATTTTGTGTATCCTTTTATTGTATTTGTGTAGATTATTTATTCTCTGTTTGTCAGGTTTATTTATTTGATTATTTATCTGTGAATCTTACTTACTTACCTATTTATGAGTATTTTTATTATCATTATTATGTGTTGAAGATTGAAATATTTTTATTCTTAAGGATTTAATTGAGGAGTATGATATTCTTAAGATATTTACTGTTACTTATTAAGATTATTATGATATTTTTATGCACGTTTAAAGATAAGTTCGTAATATATATGTTTAAGATAACTGCTTTAGACGTGCAAAAATTTCATAGTACATTTAAGTGATATTGAACTATGTTCAAAAATTTTTTATTTCAGTATAATTTAATTGAAAAATTTAAAAGATCAGTTTCAAAGTGTTATTTAAAATTTTTACGGTGAATAATATTTCACTTCAAGCACGATACCTCATGCTAATTCCATGAAAATTGCATAAACTTTATCTTAAATTAAAAATACTACTCTGGGCTATACTTTGAATTAGAATATCCCCAATCGATTATTAGATTAAGAGAACTAAATGTTTAATTAGGAAAAAACCAGAAAAACTAAGAATTTTTACGTGCATCCAATCTTATATATATATATTTTTCATACTAAACACAATTTTATAATTCTAGTTCATTTTTAACCGACTTCAAGGAGGAGGTTATGATTTCGGCCTGTATGTATTTGTTGTTCACTCATAACTTCCCTAAATATGAACTGATTTTGATAATTCTTTTTTTGTTTAAAAGTGTATGATGCCCATGTGGTCCCATTTCAATTTCATCAAATTCTGGTCATTAGAACTTTTTAAAAAACAAAAACATTAAAAATTCAAATTCTTTTTGAAGCAGTCGTCCAATTAGAAGCGTTCATTTTGCAGGCTAATAGTCTTATACCGATACGCTATCTTTTTATTTTAAGTGCGAAATTTTAACTAGACAACGAACGGGATCCACACTGTTAAAAATCTGCTGCATTTTGCTGCAACGCACTCCCCTGCTTGTATAGAAAACGGTTACTTGGCCGTGAAATGGCGCTTTCTCATTGGTTGGAATAGAGATATTATATACAAGTGGTGGAGGGTGTTGCAGCAAAATGCAGCAGATTTTTAACAGTGCAGTTAGATTTTGTGCGTTTAGAGAAAGGAAATTGATCAATGTGAAAATTTACACTGTTCGAAATCTGCAGCTGTAGATACACTGTTAAAAATCTGCTGCATTTTGCTGCAACGCACTCCCCTGCTTGTATAGAAAACGGTTACTTGGCCGTGAAATGGCGCTTTCTCATTGGTTAGAATAGAGATATTATATACAAGTGGTGGAGGGCGTTGCAGCAAAATGCAGCAGATTTTTAACAGTGTACACTGTTAAAAATTTGAACCTTTGCTTCATCGTCACTCCACCGCTTTTATAGAAAAAGATTACTTCACTGTATTATAAAGCATTCTCATTGGTCAAAATAGAGATATTCTATAAAAGCGATGGAGTGACGATGCAGAAAATGTTTCAAATTTTTAACAGTGTACGTAATCACTCCACCATTTGTATAGATCTCTATTTTGACCAATGACAATCCTCCATCCATCTATTGATTAGAACTTTTTAAAAATAAAAACTTTTAAGATTCAGATTTTTTTTCCAAGCACTCGTCCAATTAGAAGCATTCATTTTTCATGTTGTTACTACTACGCAGATACATGATCTTGCGAAATTTTGACTGGACTGGATTCACATAGATTTTGCTCTATTGCGAAATGCGATTGATCAATAATGAAATTTAATAACTTTAAGCAACGACAATTTTGCTAAAAATGCAGGCTTCTAATTGGTCAATCCGTTTTCGTTAATAGCACAAACTTTACTGGATCCCACCCAAGTTCTCTTTCGCTGTTAGCAAAATGATATTGGCCAATTAGAAGCCAGCATTTTTGCGAACGTTTCGCTGCACTGTTAAAAATCTGCTGCATTTTGCTGCAACGCACTCCCCTGCTTGTATAGAAAACGGTTACTTGGCCGTGAAATGGCGCTTTCTCATTGGTTGGAATAGAGATATTATATACAAGTGGTGGAGGGCGTTGCAGCAAAATGCAGCAGATTTTTAACAGTGTGTTTACTTCAAAAAGTGAAAAGTTTGCAAAAATGCAGGCTTCTGATGGGTCAATCGCTTTTTGCTAACTATACTGTAAAAAAATAACCCTTTTTCTGCATCTTCACTCCATCGCTTTTACAGAATATCTCAGATTTGACCAATAAGAACGCTCCATAATACAGCGAAGTAATCTTTTCCTATAAAAGCAATGGAGTGGCGATGCAGCAAAAGGGTAATTTTTTTTACAGTGTACACTGTTAAAAATCTGCTGCATTTTGCTGCAACGCCCTCCACCACTTATATATAATATCTCTATTCCAACCAATGAGAAAGCGCCATTTCACGGCCAAGTAACCGTTTTCTATACAAGCAGGGGAGTGCATTGCAGCAAAATGCAGCAGATTTTTAACAGTGTAGCGAAAAAAAAATGGATAATAGCCACTGTTGCAGAGATGCCAGTTCTTTCCAAAGTGCAAAATCTTAACTGGATCAATTCGCGTATACACCAAAATGGAAAATCTACACTGTTAAAAATTTGAAACTTTTGCTGCATCGTTACTCCACCGCTTTTATAGAAAATGATTATTTCACTGTATTATGGAGCATTCTAATTGGTTAAAATAGAGATATTCTATAAAAGCGTTAGAGTGACAATGCAGCAGAAGTTTCAAATTTTTAACAGTGTACATCGATGCTTATTGACATTCGAAATAAGTGCCAAAAAGCTGAAAATCCATATTTAAAGTACCTATATATGCCAGAGGACAAGTGCCTGTGTATCGGGGTCCTTTCTATACCGGATTCACAAAGAAATTAAAGTGTGTTGCTATGTGTATCAACACTGAGTTGACATTCAGACTCAGTTATCGAGTTAAATATCGAAATGCTTCCAGATTTTCTTCTGACGGAATTCCTCGATATCAATTTGGTAATATACGGGGATATTTGATAGGTTAAGTCGAGTCTAGAGCAAAGAAAATGGCAAAATATTTTGATGAGCTTGCCATTAAAATGAAGTTAATGAACTTCTTGCACTCTTATAATAGTACTCGTTCAGCATCTATCGTCCAGTTTTAAAATAGAAAATGTCCACATTTTGTGTAGTTTGGAAAACCGTGTCTGACAAATCACAGTCTGAACATACACTGTTAAAAATTTGAAACTTTTACTGCATCGTCACTCCACCACTTTTATAAAAAACGATTACTTCACTGTATTATGGAGCATTCTCATTGGTCAAAATAGATATATATTATAAAAACTGTGGAGTGACGATGAAGCAAAAGTTTAAAATTTTTAACAGTGTAGAATGTTGCCACTCTCATATGGAGGTAATCAAGTTCCTGCTATGAAATTCGAACTCAAAATACTAGCACCAGTGCTCATTTCCGATGTCGTTATTGATGAATTAGATGACTGCAGATTGTTTATTAAATCACAGTGCGTTTTTGGTAACATCTTAATTTTTAGTTTTTATGACAGTGGGGGTGTTCAGCATAACTTGCCGGTTACTTACCAGTCACTTACCAATTGTAGACAAGTACGAAATGAAAATCAAAGCGAAGTGTGACGTCAGCTACAATTCAACAGCATAGTTTTCATTGGTGCCACAATTCGCTTCCGTACTGCCCTACAATCGGTCGGTAACATTGGTTACTTTGGTAAGTTGCGCTGAACACGCCCTGAAAGAAGCGTATTTAAATATGTACTAACGTATGGAAATACTTTGCTCTGCATTAACTCGAGGAAGCACTTTGACGCGCTCTGATTGTGTAAGGACACTTTGCTGATGGATTTTAAGTTTTTTGACGCTCTCCTTCGATATTCGTAGATTGCAATATGGACCTTAAGATTTGTTGGATGTAGTAAATTTCCGAAGTGCGAGATCATTCCGAAGTTCTAAATCTTAACTGGACAAGTTCTCACTTCTAATAAACACGAAACCCATATCGATATCAACCAACATTGAAAGTATGCGCCTAAAATATAAAATTCCGCTACTATACGTGTTGTTCCGGATGAAAAAGTATTTCCATAAGTCAACAAACAACAATACGCAATGCTATGTGATGCGACATTGTCTTCAGATTCAGATATGGTTGCCGTATTAGATATTAGAATTTAGAATGATTTTGAATTTTGTTCAGGCAGGATTCCTCGATATGCAAATGACGATACACGAGATATATTGTTTAAGCAAAATTATTCTCGACAAAAGCGATCACCAAGCATCTTGTTGAGTCGACTATAATCGTCAATCTTGATAACTTTTAAAACACGTACAATCCAATTTTTTTCAGGCAATTATCATTAAGATCTGTAATAGAAAATGCCTAGCATTGCTATAATTTGGAAAAAAACGTCTGTTGGGGTATCGAATGTTTTCACTCTCAGATAGAGGCAGCTAAGTTTAAGTTATCAGTTTCAGATTCCGCATGCATAATCACTGTTTCTTTTCCATGCCTTTATGGGAATTCGATTGTACTGTTTGTCTGATGAATAATGGAGCGATTTTTCATAGAATATTTCTTTTTACTTTTTCTGACTGAATAGTGAGTAATTTTGACTATACTAGGAAATCACTTTGTTATACATTGATATATGGAGTCATTTTGCTGTGCTTATATATGTAAGAAAGCACTTTGCCTCTTTGTGATGTGTAAGATGGATTGTCAGCTTTTGCACACCCATTTCCGAGGTCCGTAAAAATCGATGTGGATTATAAAGTTAGATGAATGCAGTAACATTTCGAAGAGCGAGATCTTATCAAAACAAGTTACCACATCCTAAAAACATAAAGATCCGCAAAGATACCAGCCGACATTGTATGTTGCTCTGGGATAGCTGAAAATTAGATAGGAAATTGATCAGAAAATTGAATATATCAAAGCCCTGGAAAGTTCATCATTTAGTCATCGCATTTCAATGCCGCATCATATGTCAGCACACATAATTGAGTATTACAGTATGAATAACTAAAAAGTAGGAAATAAAATTAGCTTTTTTCAAAAAAAATCAGCCGACTTCAAAAAAGCGCTAAAAAGAATTATATAATAAAGTTAAAATTATTTACAACGTTAGAACACCAGAATATTCGAATTCCAAGCATACCGGTTTCGGTAGCATATAGCATACCTTCCTCAGTGCACTGAGGAAGGTATGCTATATGCTACCGAAACCGGTATGCTTGGAATTCGAATATTCTGGTGTTCTAACGTTGTAAATAATTTTAACTTTACCATATTACACCAGGCAACAACCTATTATTAAGAATTATATAATTCTTTAAAATTCTCTAATGACAAAACGTTATCCAATAAGCACACAACGGATATCAGGTACCGGCATAAAAACGGTTAAATTTAATATATATAATTTAATATCCACCAAACACACATTTTAGAGATAATATTTTTTACAAGAGATGACTTTACATATTTATGATTTAATTTATGAATATATACATATAAAAAGTAATGAATTACTTTTTGAAGTTGGTGCCAAACTGTTTTAAATATAATAAGAATTGTGAATATATTGTGCCTAGTACCATAACGAAAATGGGTATCAACTCTGGCTGTTTGGCACCGACTTCAAAAAGTAATTCATTACTTTTTATATGTATATATTCATAAATTAAATCATAAATATGTAAAGTCATCTCTTGTAAAAAAATTATCTCTAAAATGCGTGTTTGGTGGATATTAAATTATATATATTAAATTTAACCGTTTTTATGCCGGTACCTGATATCCGATGTGTGCTTATTGGATAACGTTTTGTCATTAGAGAATTTTAAAGAATTATTTAATTCTTTTTAGCGCTTTTTTGAAGTCGGTTGATATTTTTTTGAAAAGAGCTAATTTTATCATAATAATGTAAAATTTATGTACCACAAAAAATTCTAAAGCTATGCTTTAAACAGTTTCGGAGACATATTGCGCGCAAGAATAATAAAAAAAAAACTATTTTCAGAAAAAAACCATTTAAATCCTTAATGGTCGCATGAAATTACAGTTTAAAATTCAGATTCATTATTCCCACCACTTTTTAAAAAATATATATTATTCTTATTTAATGACAAATAAGAATGAAATGATACCAGAATTAAACCAATTACACTATTTTATAAAACTGGTCAGAATCAAACAGTTCTGAATAAAAGCCGTGAAACTTTCAGTCCGTGAATGTCTCGGGTGCGACGATTAACCCCTTGAAGGGCGGACGTATAAAATATATACCACTTAATTTTAATTGCAAAATGTCACATTGACACCAGAATTTTGAAATGAAAATTTTAATTATATGACGTACGTGAAGAAAAGCTTTTATCTATTTAGAAATAAATTGGTTATTAAATTCTGGTGTCAATTAGTCCTATCAGTATTTTAAGAATACAAGTGCTTTGCCTCTCAAAGGGTTAAGTGGTTAAACTGAAACTGTTTTTTGGAATATTTGAATTTATGGGTAGAAAATTTCTACTTATAAATTCAAATAGAAAATTTTTTGTTATCTTAACACTTTAATAATGCAAAATTTGAACAGTGAATAATACAAAGAAACAGATATTAATTTTTACTGGTCGAAGTTTAGTTCGGTGAGAATCAGGCTCTGCATTCCTTTCATTATGATTCCATTCATTATGACAACCTAGAAAACATCCTGTCTGGGTCAATGAAAAGGATTATAATATCTGCGCAAACTGACACCAGTAAAAAAAATCGAACATTTTGCATATGTTTAGGAAAATATTATTCCATATACAGGCGCTTAAATAAGACGAAATGTTCTATTAAAAACTATTTGTAATAACTGTTTCCCTGCGGTAATCAAAATCTGTTAACCCGTTCTAAAAGAAACGGCTGCCGTCTTGTGGCAACCTCCTCAATTACTTCACTCGCAATTGGTAGACAATACATGTCTACCCCTCTTTATTCACATCTCCATTGTTTAAAATGATAAAGTTATTTATGAGGTGGTGCAGAATATAGGAAAAAAGAAGATGCAATTTGCAAAATTGTAGCATATACATCGCAAAAAATTATTTTAAATTTGTAATTTAAAATTTTCTTTATCATTGGTTGCAAAGTGAATTAAATATGAACCTTTGATAAAATTAAATTACTTAAGATAAAATATGAAGTATTTTTAGGGATTCTCATATTTTTTATATCTGATTCGCATAGTTTGCGGCACAAAAATCCGGTTAGTTTTCTAAAAAAAAAAAAACATATTAATCCCTTGGTGACTAGCAATCCGTATACGTGCCGCAAAAAGGGCTTAGGAATCCTTGTTTATACCTACCAGTTACATTTTCCTGAAAAATTTGCCTTATTTAAATATATCATTTTATCGATTTAATAAGTCACAAATTTCTGTTTTGAAAACCGGTGACAAAACATTAAAAATTTCGTAAAAGGCTCGCGTCGAGAAGGGGTTAAGATCAACAAATTCGTGTCCTAAATTACCATTTGAAACAAAATCATTAAGAAACGGACTGTTTTTTATTTTTCTATGACATGAATTAACACCTTTGTTTATACTTTTATCATCACATTTTGTATGGCGATTATAATAGAACTGACTCCTTCTTTGATTCTGTTCTTAAGTATGTATCACATTATTGTTCATTACAAATGTTAATAAATACTAGGAAACCACCGGATGGTGTAATGAGAGAAAAAAAATTAAATACCGTAATTTCGGGTGTATAAGCCGCGGATCAAACAATTCTTTTGGGACCCAGAAATCTTATTTAATGATTGAAGACAAATATTTACGGCGATCTGACTTGTTATATTAGTATCTTAAAAAAGTCTGGGTCGAAAAAGAATTGTTTGATCTGCGGCTTATACACCCGAAATTACGGTAAGTAACAATCGAAAGGGCATATTGAAGTGTGTTTTTAAATGCATAAATTATTTGCTCTCGTGACATCTTATCGAGATATAAAATTTTAAATTTTGCAAAAAAAATAAAAAATAAAATAAAGTGTTTCATTAAAAAAGGTGAGGGGCTTCCTGCAAGTTAGCTAGCGAAGCAGTTCATGTTGTAAAGCAGTAGCAGCTTCCCTTTTTTGTCAAATAGAAGTTCTTATGGTAAATTATCGGTGCCACGTCATTATAGCGTCTATAATATAAAGTTGGAAATAAGCTATCACAGTCAGTAATACTTAAAAAAGTGCTAAAATATTGTAACTTTAAATTTGCAATGGTCCTGATAAAATCTAAATACAGCATCGAGATTTGCGGGATATTTTCTAAAACTACTAGACTATTACTAGTCTAGACAATTTTGTTTTTCACAGGCAATTGACCATTGTAGTCACTGCACTAGATTTAAGTTCATAAAATGTGCTTGGTGTCACGATTTTCTCTGCTTCAGTCACTTTCTTGTTCAGTACCATATTTGCCAATAGAATCTTTTTTTTTTGTCAGCCATCTTTCACTTTTATATTACTATATCTAAACATGATTTGAATTTTATATTAATATGATTGGTAAAATTTTTGAGTTTCTCAATTTTTCTCGCCTAAATTAAATAAAAAAGTTACCAAAGTTTAAGATTTAACAAGATTAGCACAAATGATTGACTGGATTTTTAAATTTTATATTTTCAAGAGTATTACAAATATTATTGGGTCGTTCGGAAAATCGTGTCCGTTTGGGAAAATTAATTCGTACCAAAATATTCTGTCATTTAATTATTAGATATTGTTAACGATATTTATTGTTTGGGGGCGCTGATTAAGGTCCCAGTACGTCATTTTGACGTCACAAGAAACCGGAATATAAATCCAGTGCTTGAGCATTTCACTTTTCACGAAATCCTGATTAACGTCCCACTGATATACATCCCGCTATCAGAACGGGACCTAAATCCAGTCACAGAGAATTTTACTTTCGTCGAGACCCTGATTAAGGTCCCACTGATTAAGATCCCCTATACCTCATTTTGACGTCACAAGAAACCGGGATATAAATCCAATGCTTGAGCATTTCACTTTTCACGAAATCCTGATTAACGTCCCACTGATATACATCATGCTATCAGAACGGGACCTAAATCCAGTCACAGAGAATTTTACTTTGGTTGAGACCCTGATTAAGGTCCCACTGATTAAGATCCCGCTATACGTCATTTTGCTGACGTCAGAGTATATGGGGACTTAAAAAAGGGGGACTTAAATCCAGTGCTAAAGCATTTTACTTTCGACGAAATCCTGATTAACATCCCCATGATATATATCCCGGTACGCCATTTTGATGACGTCACAGTAGATTGAAACTTAAATCAGTGCTAGAACAAATTTGTTTTTTTCCAAGAATTCCTAATTTACGACCTCATGATATATGCTCCCACATGCCATTTTTATTTCAAAACAAATGGGATTCATGTAGGATAGGTCACTAAATGTCTGTACATATTATTATTATTATTATTATTAAGTATTACTATTATTATTATTATTATTTTATTTTCTCTACCTCGTGATGATGTTGCATTATTTAGTATTTTATTAAAAACATGTAATTTTTTTATAAACGGACAATTTTTTCCAAATCACTTCTTTAAGGCAGAGAAGTCAAAGGATACGTAGTAATCTGAAAAGTTGTGATTTCGATTTAAAGCTATTGTGCTGAACTAAAGCTCATATTCAAAATATTAGAATAATTGAGAAAAAGTAATAAGAAAAAATTATTTGTCATTTATTTATTTTTTATACTAAGTAAATGCAATTAAATTTCTTATAAATTAAATCTGGAATGTTTAGATAAGATTTTAACATTAATAAAATATAAAATACAGCACAATAAATTAGGTATACAGCTTCCTTAAACACACCAGAATATTAGAATAAAATTTAGATTGGTTCAAAATATTAGAATATTTTATTTTACGCAACAATATTACCTTATGAATATGAAGTAAATGGTAGTTAATATTTTGTAGCATCCCCTTTAGCTTTCATAACAGCCTACAATCGATCTTGCATACTATATACAAGGTGTTTACAAACATTTCTATCAATATTAGCCCAAATAGACTTTATACGTGCCACTAACTCAGTTTTACTTGAAGGAGGATTTTCTTGAAGTTTTTTCTTCATTATACACCATAAGTTTTCGATGGGATTAAGATCTGGTGAATTTGGTGGCCAAGGAAGTACCTTAATAATGCGTTGGCGGAACCAATTCTTAGTTGACACCGAGGTATGCGGGGACGCTAAATCTTGTTGAAACATGAAATCATCTTCAAATAAATCTTCTCATGATGGAATCATGTAATATTCTAAAATTTCTTGATATATCAGAGAGTTAACCTTTTCGTAGACGATGCATAACTTTCCAGGTCCTTCTGCACTCATACAACCCCAAACCATGACACTAGCAGCAAATTTTACGGAACGTTTAAGGCATTCTTTATCAAATGCTTCTTGCTTCATTCTCCAAACTCGAATACCTTGATTACCATATGAAACACAAAACATACTTTCATCACTAAATAATATATTTTTCCAATCTTCATTGCTCCATAAACGTCTTGATTTACACCAATTCAATCTTATACGCTTTTGTCTTGCAGTCATGAGAGGTTTTGTTTTCGGTACACGAGATTCAAATTTAAATTTATGGAGCCGTCTTAATGTTGTCGATGTAGAAACTTCAACTCCTTCTTCTTTCCATTTTCGGTGCAAGAATCGCACACTTTTAAAACGGTTTTTCTTAACTATACGCTTCAGTTTCCTGTCATCTCTAGCAGATGTTTTTGGTTTTCGGCCACCATTTCGGCGATTATTTTGAAATTTTCCAATTTTTGAATATTGTGTTAGTATTTTACTAACGCTCGATTGCGAAAAATGTAAATAATTCTCTATAAAACATTGATTTTTACCGTGCCGATACAAATCAACCATACGAAGTTTAGTAGATTCAGGAATATCACTCACACGGCCCATTTTAAGACGAAAAAGAAACAAACTGCAAAAAAGAATGCTGATTTTAAATAAAATAGTCTGAATTTAATCAATGATGCCACAAGTTAAGAATTTGTAATAATTAAAGGAGAATTAATGTGAAATATTCTAATATTTTGAACCACTTGAATAAATATTCTAATATTTTGACTTTTCAAAATAATTTTTTTGCAATTAATCTTTTGAAAAATGATATTAAATTTAAGATAACAAGTAAGTTTAATCAACAATAAGTTCTTAATAAAAATATCGTTTGCATATTTTCATTAAAAGACATTAAATTACCAAACGATATTTTCAATTTCTAAAAAAAAGTAATTATTCTAATATTTTGAATATGAGCTGTATATTACTGAGTAATATAGTTCAGCACTCAGTTCACTGAGTATTATAATTCATAAATAACATTGCGCAAAATCAATTCTAATATACTCATATGATTTCATTAAATATTTTAGACACATATTTTAATGATTAAAAAAAGACGAAAACAGATTTTGCATTTGCTAGATTATGAAAAATATTTATATATAAGATAGGATACTATAAGATTTTTAGTAAAATTAAAATTTAATAATAATTAAAAATAAAACTTTGAAATCTTTAAACTGTTTAAAGATTTCCTAACCCGTTGTGAAAGTTTAAGCTAAAAAAAAATTCATATTGTATTATGAAAATTGGTTAATAATAATTATTGTAAATTGCAATGTATTTGTGATGTTCAATATTGCTTCGAAAACATCACTAAAAGCACTGTTTACACTCTGATTAGTAATAAAAAGTTATTTGGCATTCATTTGTCAGATTGAATCTTCATCGCATTCTGAATGCCTGGATTTTACTAAAAAATACTTCTGTAATAACGAAATTTAGCCAGATAAGCTACAAGTAAAACTATTTTTTATTACGGTTGTTCGAAATCGAAAAGTGTCGATTTATTAGAATTTATTTTTTAATTTATATTTAGTCTCAAATGCAGGAGATTCGTCGTTATGATGCAACAATTACTTATGATTTAAGATTAGAAAAAAGAAAAATATATTCGATTCCAAATCACTTGAATATCCTTCAGTTCTGTATTACTGCGTTTTTTTTTTTTTTTTTTTTTTTTTTTTTTTTTTTTACCAGGGCAAGTGATATGAATTTGATTTGAAGGCTCAATGAAGAGCGAACATTTTTATGAACTGTTATATTTTACGTGCATTTTCAGGAGGTACTTTACAATTAAATTATTATGTAATATTAAATACTAAAATAAGTTAAAGAAGGATGTGTGCATAGGGAAAAACTTTATAAGCTGAAAATTTCATGGTTTGGGTGAAAAGAATAGTATACAGTCATGGGAAATGAAAACAAAAAGTAAACACACCTACTTACGCTTCAACAAATTATCGTAGAAGAAAGTTATTAGTACCAAAGGATTGTAAATAATGTCTACTTTTAAATGATGCATATAAAACTTGCTTAGGCGGGTGGGAATCTACATATTAAAATGAACTGAAACTTTATTTTTTTTCAATTGGCAATAGCGAAATTTAACAAGATATTTCAAATCTTTGCCTCAATTTATGCCTAAAAAAATATATTTTTTTTTTTGTCTGAGCGTATCGAAGTCTACTCAGCGTACGTATACTCAGAGTACGTAACGATATTAAAAGTCAAAAAACATCTTTCGTCAAGCAAATCTCAAAAAGTACTCGTCGGATTTCGATTCTGTTTGTACCAGAAGGTACCTATGAAGGTAATCTGGTGAATGCACCTACTTTTAAAAAATAATTCCAAATAGTATAAAAGTTATATTAAAAAAACTGATAAAAAAGCTCAATTTATTTGCATACGTCACAGAAATTTGGTGTGCGTGATTTTCACCGGCTGGATATCTTCGTAGATAACCGAATCAGTACATGGAGTAAATAGTAATCATTTACGCTTTCAGAAATATTGAATGCAATAAAACATTTTAAAATTTAATCATGCAGGAAAATAAAACTGTGATCTTTTTTATATTAAAAAAATGCCATAAAAACTTTGATTTTGAGATTTTGTGATAATTTCTTACTAGCATTTTTTGATCGCTAAAAGAATGTTTTATATATTTTGCGTGTGAAAATTAGAAACAATTACGTTTTTAAATAAATAGTTTATTTTATGACATCATTTTCCCTTTATATTTATTTTTATTGCATATTTTCTTTTAACTTTTATTTTGTTTGTGTGTGGAAGTCAATTCTGGTTACTAATTTTTTGGCACGGATACCACAAGCGCATCAGATTTGGCGCAATTTTTTTCAAAGCCCATTTGGCGAAAACTCCGTTTTCAAATAACGCTTACATACACATTTTTAAATTATTTTCTATTTTCAAAAAGAACTTACAGAAAACAAGTTGAATGTAGATTTTGCCATTGCAGAATTCAGTTTCGCCTCCGATTAGAACGAAAGAAAGAAAAAAAAAATCGATAGTTTTTTAGAAGGGCGACCCCGTTTAGAATGCAATGAACTAACTTCATTTTTCTTGTGTTTATCAATATAATAGCAAACAGAACGGCGTGAAATACCCAATTGATTAGCAACTTCTCTCTGAGACATTGGAAATGCGGAATAATAAAGAAATACAATTTGACGTGCTACTTCTTCATTGACTAGATTCATTCAAAACGGATTTTTTCTTTAGTTTAAACGCTTTTTTATAGACTCTGAGAAAAAGGAAATGCATTTTAACAATAAAACGAGTGGAATCTCGTCGAATTCGACGAATGAAATGTTTAAAAGACCCGATCGATTTGGTTTAAAAAAGCAAAAGTAATTTCATTATTGAATCAATATATAATAAACTAGGGGGGCTCCGCCCCCCTGCTCGCTACACTCGCCAACCCCCCGCGTAATCGCTTCCCGATTCCAAGTTGTAGACTACCCCTGCTTGCTGTGCTCGCCAATACCCCATGGTATGAATAAGCAGTTGCAGACCTTTCAAATGATGTGTCACACGACTGGTGTTGTAAAAAATTAAAAATATACCCCCTGGGGGGCAGAGTGTGGGGGGGTGACACAGAAGACACCCATAATATGAATAAGCAGTTGCAGACCTTTCAAATCATGTGTCACACGACTAGTGTTGTAAAGAAATTAAAAATTTGGCGA
Organism: Maratus speculifer; assembly: GCA_964019185.1. Taxonomy (NCBI): domain Eukaryota; kingdom Metazoa; phylum Arthropoda; class Arachnida; order Araneae; family Salticidae; genus Maratus; species Maratus speculifer. The sequence goes on from OZ025293.1 coordinate 50,350,607, forward strand.
AATATTACAGTTATCGCCAAGTTGGCGTCACTTTTGGCGTCTGATTTTGGTCGCCAAATTTGGCGATATATGGCCAAGTTGGCGACAAACTTGGCGAATGTTGGCGATGGTAACCTTTCCCTCTTTATGGTAACCCATACGGCGATGCATAGACGGAGCCCTTTCCTGATTGGTCTATTCGACTCATGGAAGGAGTGGTCCGCCCGGATTCGTTATTTCCGGAAATCTTACACATCAGCATCATTCTAGGAGTCATTCCTTTTAAGGCTAGTTTTTTTTACTATAGAAGGATATATTTCCAAACTTAATGTCAAGTTGCCAGTTACAATTTTGCATGCAAATATTCGCAGATCTTCAGTTAAAATTGTAATCTGAGTGCCGGCGAAATCCAGAAATTTTATTTTATATGCACTCACAAAAAAATAGTTTTATTAAAAAAAAAAAAAAAAAAAAAAAAAAAAAAAAAAAAAAAAAAAAACTAATTTTATTTTTACTATGACATTATTTTCACTAACTGAAGTCATCTGAAAGTAAAATCTCAATCTGTGTCCATAACGAAAAGAAATATTGAAATATAATATCGTTATGAGTAAAAATGCGATGTTTTAAATAGTGACGTCATTTTCTCTTCAAATATTTTTTAAAAGTTATTGTTATTAGTAATAGGAAAAAGGCGTCCGTAATAATATTGTATTTGATTGATATTGTAATTTTATTATCAAGAGAAAAGCTAGACTGAATTGCCACCATTTTGAAGAAATATCGTAAAAAAACATTTAAAATTAAAAATAAAATATAAAAATGGAAATAAATTAAAAAATAGCTAAAATGGGCACAAATACAAATAAATAGCTTTCATTTAAAAAAATAATTATTAAAATCGGTTGCGTAGAAAATTCAGGGCTGATGACACGACATTTTTAGCTTGTCCGAAAGAAATAGCATCGAAGGCTAATAATAAAATAATAATAATAATTAATAACTATAAAAAGAAATATTTTATATAATTAAAAAAAGGAAATGAAAGTAAATAAACATTTTATGAATAAACAAATAAATAATAAATAAATAAAACCGGGTTACCATCTCAGGTAAAATAATGCCATTTTGACGCCAATTATGTACCCTGGTGCATATGTGACATCTTTTCCCATTTTTCATCCATTTCCTGTTGGCATACAACTTTGAAATTTGTAATATGTATGCATACCTGGGAGCAATATTGGAATTAGACATTGATTTTTTTGTAATTCGATCCAAAAAGGAGCAACGGGGGCTATTTTTTAAAGATTTATACAATTTATACTGCATAAAGGAGCAATTTACCTATTTTTATATACAAGAAGAAGTAAGTGGTATGTAAAAACAATTATAGTATACATGAATGTAAATGTTTGAGATAATATACTAGAGATGTAAGCACTAGGTTTGGCGAGATTTTTTATGCCAATTAGGTGAAAACATCGTTTTGATTACCAGATACATATAGCATGCTATAATAACACGTTATTTATTTATTCCAAAATGAAAAAATTACGTGTGGCACTCGGGGACTGCCGCGGTAAAGTTATTGCATAGCATTTTTTATCAACTTATGCAATTATAATTATTTATTTATTTTTTATTTATGCAGTTTTTTTTGTCATTGATATTAATTCAAGTTAAAAATTTTGAGCGTGATGACCGATAACAGTTTTTTTTCTTGTATTGAAAAAAATAAGAAGTTAATATCGTTTAAAATATTTTTATTATCTTACAATACATGTAGGTTAATCAGGAATTTTTATCATTGAAACTATACGTTTATGGTAGCTGAAATAAAAAACATAAGTTTAAGACTTGATATTCTCAAAATATCTAAAAAATACCGCGTCAATGTCTGCCGAAGTCTACCGAAGGATACCGTGCCGAAGTCTGCCAAACTGAAGCGACGTTAGCCGGAATGTTAGGTTTTTTCTCGTTACGGAATTTCTAGATTCTTTCGCCGCGCTCAAATCCCGCGATAAAAGCTATGCAATACCTTAATAAATTACAAAACAAAATTTGCCCGCACTACGAAAATTAGATCGCGAGTTGTAGGCATTTTAAATTTTTCGACCCTCACCATGGGGGATCTCCTGTCACAAAAAGTAACACTGTCTCATAGTAAATTGCCGAACAAAACTTGGCCGCACTACGGAAATTAGATCGCGAATTATAAGCATTTTAAAATTTTCGACCCTCCCCATGGGGGATCTCCTGTCACTAAAAGTTAACACTGTCTCATAATAAATTACCAAACAAAATTTGGCCGCGCTACGAAAACTGATCACGAGTTATAAGCATTTTAAATTTTTCTACATTCACCGTGGGGGTCTCCTGTCACCAAAAATTAACACTGTTTCATAATAAATCACCAAACAAAATTAGGCCGCGCTACGAAAATTAGATCGCGAGTTATAAGCATTTTAAATTTTTCGACTCTCAACGTGGGGGGGTCACCTGTCACCAAAAGTAACACTTTCTCATAATAAATTACCAAACAAAATTTGGCCGCGCTACGAAAATTAGATCGCGAGTTATAAGCATTTTAAATATTTCGACCCTCACCGTGGGGGGTCTCCTGTCACCAAAAGTAACACTGTCTCATAGTAAATTACCAAACAAAATTTGGCCGCACTACGAAAATTAGATCGCGAGTTATAAGCATTTTAAAATTTTCGACACTCACCATGGGGGGGGGGGGGGGGTCTTCTTTCACCAAAAATTAACACTGTCTCATAATAAATTACCAAACAAAATTTGGCCGCGATACGAAAATTAGTTCGCGAGTTATAAGCATTTTAAATTTTTCGACCCTCGCCATGGGGGATCTCCTGTCACCAAAAGTAACACTGTCTCATAGTAAATTGCAGAACAAAATTTGGCCGCACTACGAAAATTAGATCGCGAGTTATAAGCATTTTAAAATTTTCGACCCTCCCCATGGGGGATCTCCTGTCACTAAAAATTAACACTGTCTCATAATAAATTACAAAACAAAATTTGGCCGCGTTACGAAAATTAGTCGCGAGTTATAAGCATTTAAAATTTTTCGACCCATACCGTGGGCGGTCTCCTGTCACCAAAAATCAGCACCGTATCATATTAAATTACCAAACAAAATTTGGCCGTGCTATGAAAATTAAATAGCGATTTATAAGCATTTTAACTTTTTCGACCCTCACCGTGGGGGTGGGGGGGGGCCTCCTGTCACCAAAAATTAACACTGTTTCATAATAAATCACCAAACAACATTTGGCCGCGCAACGAAAATTAGATCGCGAGTTATAAGCATTTTAAATTTTTCGATCCTCACCATTGGGCGGGTCTCCACTCTCCAAAAGCTACATTATCCTGCTTTGTTTTATCTTAAGACGATTCTTTTCTATACACATTCTATCAGGAATTTTTATTATTGAAACTATAGATTTATAGTAACTGAAATAAGATATATAAGTTTGAGACTTGATAGCCTCTAAAATCTGAGAAATACCGCGTCAATGTCTGCCGAAGTCTACCGAAGGATACCATGCCGAAGTCTGCCGTAGTGAAACGACGTTAGCCGAGTGTTAGGTTTTTCGTTACGGATGTGTTAGGATTTTCCTCGTTACGGAATTTTTGGATTCGGTCCCCGCGATAAAAGGTATGCAATAGCTTAAAAAGGGGAATAAATTAAACATTTTCTGCTATTAAAAAAAAGAAATAACAATTAGTAAATGATAATATTTTTAGAACAAACAATTTATTATAACATTTATATGATAACCATGTTAGGCAACTGAACGCCATTTTGGCACCAATTAGGTTCCTTGGTGTGTATAGGGCATATATGTGCCATATTTATTTGTAAAACTGAGCATGAACGGTTACCAAGTGTGTTTTCATAGTCGCTTATATCTTTTTGCAACATAGCGCACCTTTCGAAGCCAAAACTACACAAAAGAAAAAAATTACGTGTGGCACTCGGGGACTGCCGCGGTAAAGCTATTGCATAGCATTTTTTATCAACTTATGCAATTATAATTATTTATTTATTTTTTATTTATGCAGTTTTTTTTTTTGTCTTACTAGTCTATCGAAGGATACCATGCCGAAGTCTGCCGTAGTGAAACGACGTTAGCCGAGTGTTAGGTTTTTTCGTTACGGATGTGTTAGGATTTTCCTCGTTACGGAATTTTTGGATTCGGTCGCCGCGCTCAAAGCCCGCGATAAAAGCTATGCAATAGCTTAAAAAAATCAATATTTGCAGTATTTTCTTTTAAACCTAATGCACATTTCGTAATCAGTAGGCTCGATAATCAGACCTCGTTTTTTTGCTTTAAAAGATGATATTTCATACGACGTCTTTTTTGGATTCGTCGTTTTTCCATATTTGATAGTATGCGTCTACTCGTTTTGTAACTTTTTTTTTGTAACTTTCTTCTTTATTAACAGCGACATTTGGATTTCCTATTTAAATAAAAATTCTTCTAAATACAAAGAATTTTTTAAAATAAATAAGTAAATGAAATGCGGACATCTATTGCTCAAAGCACAAAATTTTTCCTATTGAGTTAATAAAAATCAGTATAAAAACATAATTTTTATGATAATAAAAAGGTGACTTATGTAATAACAGAGTCATATATTATGTACGTTATGGATTAAGTATGAATATTTCTCCACCATTTATAAATAATAATAATAATAAAATAAAATGCGGACAGACCAAAGTCTATATTTGACTGAAAACAACAACCATTTTCTAAATGCTTTAAAAAAATGGCCAATGAAAAGTGATATTTCAAAAGTATTATGAAATTAGTTAAAAACCATTTATTTTAAACTAACTGAATAAAAGATTTATATTTTTAATGAAATAAATGGGATTTGAAAAATTATTGGAAATTTATCACCATAGATGTATCAATATTACAATCAGTACCTTATATGGAAAATGGAACAATTAGCTTTTTGTACCCGAAAAATGGTGGTTGCTTTTTTTAAGGTTAAAAAGTAGATTACGAAATATTCCTATACAGAGATGCCAAGCCCGCGCTTATTGCACAGCAGAATTTTCTTATAGGAAAAGTTATTTTTTAAATCCGCAGAATGTTCCAATTTAATAAAACATTTTCTGCATTAAAATACCGGAGACTTGGCAGCTCTGCCTATAACATTTTAATTAATCACGGTACTTTTTTTAATCGGATTCAAATTTAGTGAAGACAGCGTTTTTTGGCCAAAAGCAGCTTTTTTCCACGTGTGTAACTACGATACAATTCCTTGATGCTGGAATAAAATGTTTTGACTTATGCTATTATTGCTTCCTCTTATTTATTTATTTGAATTTTAAATAAGATGACTCAAAATCGTGTTTTTTAAATGTACGGAAAATATGCATTTCGAGAGAGGGCGAAAGAACAATATTTGGCGATTTATTACCTGCGTTTGGCTAAGTGTCTTACTACCTTGCATTTAATGCTCTTCACAATACTTCGCTGTTATATGGACTTAGGCGCTTTTATAAAAAGTTTGATGTAATTCGGGCTTTAGAAAGTGAGTTTTTTACTGAATAATACAAATAAATGAAAAATAAATACTAAGAAATACTAATAAAAGAAAAATGAAGCATTATATTGATCTATGTATATTTAAAAATGCATCTGCTAGCACTAAATAGATCGTTATCATTGGGAGTACTTAGCCGATTTAAAAAATAATGTGGACAAAAAATGTTGGTAACCATCTTTGCTGCAAAATATACTATATTTTGCGTAGGAACAATAATCACCATCAATGCACGAGCAAAAAAATTCCTAAAATATAGAATTCTTTGATGTTGATATGACTAAAAATTTAAAATATTTTTTTGTGGCAACTTTTAAGATATAATATTCTCGTTATGAACGATTTCTAAAACATTCGACAATTTAATTTCACAAATTAAACATTTTTTTTCTAGAAAAAGTTTTAAACCCAATTTATTGAGAATATTACAATTTCTAGGATACTCTTGGGGTCAGAAACTATAACTTTGGCATCACAGTAACTTATAAGATGTAAATGCTCGTTTAGGACAAATTTTTAAAAAAGTCCTTCCGGCAATGCCGGAAGGAAGAGGTAGCTTTCATATACTTATATATTTATTTATTTATTTTAAGGTAAGTTACATTGTTCAAAAATACTAAGCTTAAATTAGTGGAAATAATCTTATAAAATTAATGATTTTATAAGATTGAATACTAGTTTTTGTCAAGACTGAATATTAATAGGAATTTTTAGAAATTAGTCATCTTTTATTCAACCTGGTTTTATTTTAAGCGATTTAGAGAGTCACCAAATTCCACGATATCATAAAGTGTATGCCATTTTAAAGCAACATTGTGGATTGTTCAGATCAGACCGTTTCAAAATGTGAGCCATAAGCAAAATTCAAAGTGCTATAACTCAATCATTTTTTAAGATATAGACAAAATAAAACGTTTCTGGAATCGTTGTTTTAAGTTCTAACACGTAAAAGAAAAATATTTTTCAATTTTTAATGTTTTTTGTATTTAATTTTAAATTTTAAATTTTTTAAAAAATTTAAAATGGCCACCATTTTGAAACAAAATGGTGGATGATGCTGGCCAACGAACTCGGTCGAGACATTTGTATGTACTATGTACATCCCAAGTTTAATTGAAATCGGTTCATAAATACGCGTGTTATCACGTGACAAAAATCAGATCGTTTCAAAATGTCAGACATAAGAAAAATTCAAAGTGCTATAACTCAATCATTTTGTAAAATATAGACAAAATAAAAAGTGTTCTGGAATCGTTGTTTTAAGTTCTAACACGTAAAAGAAAAATATTTTTCAAATTTTGATTTTTTCGCATTTAATTTTAAATTTTTAAATTTTTAAAAAATTTAAAATGGCCACCATTTTGAAACAAAATGGCGGATGATGCTGGTCAACGAACTCGGTCGAGACATTTGTATGTACTATATACATACCAAGTTTCATTGAAATCGGTTCATAAATACGCGTGTTATCACGTGACAAATATTAGATCGTTTCAAAATGTCAACCATAAGAAAAATTCAAAGTGCTATAACTTAATCATTTTTTAAGATATAGACAAAATAAAAAGTGTTCTGGAATCTTTGTTTTAAGTTCTAACATGTAAAAGGAAAATATTTTTCAATTTTTAATTTTTTCGCATTTAATTTTAAATTTTAATTTTTTTTAAAAAATTTAAAATGGCCGCCATTTTGAAACAAAATGGCGGATGATGCTGACCAACGAACTCGGTCGAGACATTTGTATGTACTATGTACATACCAAGTTTCATTCAAATCGGTTCATAAATACGTTAGTTATCGCATGACAAAAATCAGATATATATATATATATATGGTTATATATATATATATATATATATATGTCAACATTTGAACGGAGGGTGGTTTTGGGGTCTGGGGGTCATGATCGGTGAAAATATACCAAAATTTTCCGGAAGTGCTTTCCTCCGGACGGCTGCAATAGGTAGCTTTTTACTTTTTGTAATGAAAGCTACCTAAAAGGATTCCTTAACTCTTATCGACAACCTCATTGCATCCGTGGAAAACCGATATTCAACATTATAAACTATTCGGACGGATTTCACACCATTTAAAATACACTCTATTCTTTTCAAACATAATAGTTTATGTTATTTATAGTTTCTCAAATCGGTGCGAAGATTCTGTTTATGCTCATGACATCGTTTCAAAGAGTTATATTTCCAATATAGGAAAATTTGGTGTTTTATTTTCTGTATTACTTTTAACATTTTGCATATTTCCAATTTTATATCCATGCATGGTTTGCTTTTTTTTTTTTATAAAAATAGTATATGCAAATTTATATATAAGATTTTGTAATTCTATGATTCAATATGCTTATTTTCATCATATTTTATCACAATGAATGACCAATTAAAGGTAACATCTCATTTTCTTTACTTATCGCAAGTTATTAAATGTGTATTCTCAGCAATATCGCTCAGACTAATCCCTCTGAGGGAAGTCCTAGTTTACTCAATTTAACGAAACATTTGGGATGGCAATAGTCGAATCCTATTAAGCCACTGAAATGATCTTATTCTTAAAAAAATAATATGCATTAATAGAAGAGAGATATTTATTCTGTAGCATTTTAATAATCGAGCACAGAACTTTAATTTAAATACAACCTCTAAATTACGCTCGTTTTAAAATAATTAATTTCTCGGAAAATAATTGTACGGAATTTATGAAAATTTGAATTTAGGATAATCGAAGGGAGTAAAATCTATTTATGGCGGCAAACTTGTGCATTGGTATTGAATTAAAGAATTTTATGTGAAAATGACCTCCTAAGCGATTTTTACATACATCATTCAAAAGTAGATTTTATTTATAATCTTTTGGTAACAGCAACTTTATTCTAAAATAATTTATTGCACGGTTGATAGGGGATGTTTACTTTTTTTCCCATGATTGTGCGTCGAAGGTTGAAAATATCTCAAACTTTATGAAAAGTATTGTTACCAATTTTTGGAGCGAAATATTATTGTTGTTATTTGCATTTGCATTTGCATGTATTTGTTAAGATTTCTATTGTATACATTTACTTTTGGATTTTCCCTGTTTCGCAAATTCGCATTTACATCTATAACTCTTTCAACCATAAACAAAATGGAGTGATAACTGAATGTTCTGTATAACAGTTCTATATTTCTAAATTTACTATTACTATAAAATATATTAAAAGGTTATGCATCTTCACAAATCTTCTATGCAAAAAGAAAAAAAAAATCTGCAATTAAAATTGAAAAATTAAACTCTATTCCGGTTATAATTCAATCTCAGCTATTCTAAGCAAGATTAAAAAAGTCATTTAAAATTATTAATATGCATGTGAGAAAAAAAATAAAACCCGTTCCCATACATTTAACATTAGCGTTCCAATTTCTTCAGGTGATTGTTCAAGCTAATGTTAATCATATGGATGGTTGTTAACGTATTTCTTACTATGATTTTAATTATTATTTTTCATAGATATTTTTTCTCTTTTTTGTATAAGATACTTGCGGTCGGTAAAATTTATTGGTTGTGAGGAGCGGGGGGAGGGGGGAGCCTTCATCCATGTTTACTCCTGGCATAAAAAAGATTTCGAACAAAAGATTTCAACAATTTAACGCTTTAACATTTAACATACCTACAGTTTTTAATGATTATTTTCAGTTAACTTTCATTTTTCTCAATGTGGCCTAGCAAGTGCCACCAGAGCCGTAACCCGCGAGTCATGCCAGGGGGGGGGGGGGGGGGGGGCTCTGAAATTTTTCTGGGGGGCTAACATATTTTAAGAATCCATATCTTAAAAAAACTAAATATAGCAAAAACTGATAAAATGGAACTGTCTATAGCGGAACCCGTCTAAAGTGAAACCTCTGTATAACGGAACTTTTTTACAAGGAAACAATTAGATACAAAATACTTCATGATCATCGGAAAATAAATGTATGTATATATATATATATATATATATATATATATATATATATATATATATATTATATTTTATTAAAAATAAAAACTTTTTCAAAAACTATTGCAAATTAAAAAAAATATTTTTACGTAATAATTAATAAGAAATTAAGAGCATGCCTATTTACCATGCGTATTATAAGGTACCCTGGGGTAACGCCACGTTAAGGTTCTACCAATTTTCACGGCTTAGTTTTAGATTGTATTTTTCAAACAAACATAGGATCTGATACAGCAACTCATTGACTATCTATATAATATAAAATAATTTAACAGATATGTATTCATAAAATGTAATGGCGTTTTTTCTTGACCAATGCTATTTGACGTTATTACCCACCTATATGGGTAATAACGCCATGCAAACAAAACTATGAAATAAGATGGAATAATTGCATGTAGATAGCCCAATTCTGAAAATGCAAACTCTACAAACTTAGAAATTGACAAATTGCATTCTAAGCTATTGAAAATGTTCAATTTTTTGTGAAAGTGTAAGAAAAATAAAGGTGTGGTTTGGGAGGGGGGGGGGGGATGAGGCAAAAGAATATCAGACCGTGAGCTCCTTTTTGCTTAAAAAGGACCGCTTAAATAGAAATATGAGAAATATTGCACAGTGTTAACTGTGTTTATTTGAATCAGTATTTAGGATGTAGCTCGGCCACTGTAGGGAATCAACCGGAGTATTAATGTAAAGGATTGGCGTTATTACCCCGGTATAGTTATTGCGCAGTGCATTTTAAATTACAAATTATCTCGAGAAGATATCCAAAATCTTCAACAACATTTTAAAAGTACATGAAATGCACTACAAATTTATATAATTAACAAAGTATTTCCGGATAAAAAGATAGTCTTCACATCACAACACGTATCTCGCAAATTTTAGATCAAGCGTTAATTTTAGTTGTTTGTAAAAACAATAAGACCTAAAAATGAAACAAATTAACTTGAAGCTGTTTTTTGCGATTTATATGACTCAAAACCCTTCTGCGCAGAGCACATAGGTGTCATTTACCTGATTATTTCATAATTATGCAAAATATAAGCACTTGGCGTTATTACCCCAGGGTACCTTATTTATATACGTTAATTTGACTTTTTGGTGTCTATGCAAGTAAAGCTAAGTTCAATATAAGTATCCAACAGATACCCATCCAATTATCTATGCGATTTTTTACGATTTAATATTTAGTTTAAAAAATTTAATTTTACCATTTTTGTAGCATTTTTTCTCATGTTATAAATGTTTATTTTCAAGTAAGATTAGCAACTATAGCTATGGTTAGTATCAAATAGTGTGTTTACATTGGCCATTATGGAAAAAATATAGCAGAAAAACACATAGATTTTAAAATATGAGATTCTATGTCAGAGTTGATAATATATAGTATAAATATTGCAATAGTTTTTGCAGTCGGTTTTATTTTTTAGTAAAAAAATATACATACATATATATTTCATTTTTAGTTTTAAAAGTTAACAGTTTTTGCATGATTGTTTTGGTTAAAATTACAGACTTAATGAAACTGAATTTATTATTCTTATTTTAATTTCATATGTTTAATATTTTTAACTAACAGTAAGTCGTGGTTTATTTAATTTTATTAATATTTAGTTTTCTGCTGAATTATAAGATCATTTTAAAGTCACGGCTGTTCTAAATACGATTTAATTTAGTGATATATAAGTTTCTCTTTAAAACTAATTTTGCCTGACCTTATTTTATTAATAATAGGATTTATAAAACCAACTACTTAACAATTCACAATAATTAAATTTACAATTCTGTGTGTAATTATATAGTTTATTCAAACATGAATCATTATTTCAAATACACATTAATTTAATATTTTTGAAACATATCTTGACTTTGCCACTTAGAGACAAGGAGCTTTAAAAAAATTTCTGAGCACTTTAAAAAAAATTCTGAGCACTTTTTGGCGTCAAATACGTGGGTCGCTCGTCCAGAAGGGATTAATGACAGTTTTGTTAAAAAAAAAAAAAAAAAAAAAAAAAAAAAAGATTGTGATTGTGATTTTAATTTTATATTATTCAATGCTGTTTTTTGCCGCATACGTTTTACATGTTTTTCCTAAAATTTGTCCAATGTCATTTAAAAACAAAACAAAGTAAAGCACACTGACATAAACACCGATTTTCGAACTATGTGAACTAGAGGTCTGCACGGGCCGAAATTTCCAGGCCCGAGCCCGGCCCGGCCCGAACAAAAAAAAATATTGGCCCGGTCCGGCCCGAACGAAAAAAACATTGGCTCGACCCGGCCCGGCCCGAAAGTTAAAATTTCGGCCCGATCTCGGCCGGGTCTGGAAAAAAAGTCAAAAATTCGGCCTGAACCCAGCCCGGCTCGGGTGAATTTCTATAGAACATTGATCTTTACTCTAACGGAAGAGTTCAGACCACAAAAACTTATCTTAGTTTTTTTTTTCTTTCATATTTATAATCTCTATTTATGCTGAAGTGTCATAGGCTGCGATTTTTACGTTTTTAATGAACCTTTGTTCGTTGTATGTAAATGTTTCAGTTATCATTAGTATTATTAATACATTTAAAAAATTCTAAAAATGTAAAATCTTCTAAGACATTGAAAAGAAAAAAATATGTTTCCGTCTAAACAGATGTAAATGTTTAATGTATTTTTTTCTCGCGCATTGTCGTATTCATTTTGCATGAATGAACATTTTAAAAGAAATTTGCAGTTTTCAGTTTAAACTAGAATTCCGTTATAATAATGTTTTTTTTAACGTGTTTAATCCGGTTAATTCTATTTTAAGACGCCTTGTGATCTACGATTCTTTAAAAAGAAAAAATTCAAATGTTTAATTGTAGAATAATGACGACTTAAAAGTATATGCCTATTTTACAAAAATTTTTGGACCAAGCCAAACTTTACTAATTTATGAACAGATTTTTCCACGTCGAAAAAGGATTTTCATACGGGAAGATTCAACAGAAACTGATTTTGGTCCGTGAAGACTAGGAAGAACGAAATCAGTCTCGGCTTCGTACGGAAAAAATAATTTAGGCTCGGCCCGGCCCGATACTCCAGGGAAAAAAATGAAGGCCCGAGCCCGACCCGAAAAGATTAGTGACTAGGCCCGGCCCGGCCCGAATCTTCAGCAGCAAGGCCCGAGCCCGACCCGAGTGATGTTAACTGAAATCGGCCCCAACCCGGCACGTGCATATCTCTAATGTGAACAACTTTCATTAAATGTAAAATGACTGTTTATTATTAAGTGTTTTCCTATTTCAATTGATCTTAAAGAATATTTTTTTTCACCCAATAACGAGAATAATTATGATGCATCCAAGAAATGATTTTCTTACCATTTGTTTAAAAATTTCATCTTCTCACATACAGACGCCTAAGAATTGAATACTGTTTCCCGTTTTCTTATAAATGTCATATACATAGCTGCCAACTTTTACGCATTTTTCCTACCAAAAAAATTTCATAATAAATATTGTCTTATTTAATCTTCGAAATCTTATGATTAAACAAATAGAAAAATTCTGTACAATTTTACTGGTAGCAAAAATGCGTAAAAGTTGGCAGCTATGGCCATATATCATGAGTTATAGTCATTTACTACACGATGTCGAGCATTTTGTCATTAAATGCCATGAAAATCAACCGATGTCAAATCTGCCATCATTTTTTGACAGATAATTTTTCTGCTACAGAAAAATGTAAAATGCTGTTTGATTTCTTATAGTCTAAATACCTGCAAATATCTTTATAAATAAAATTATTTCACGATTATGCCGAAAAGTGGCTTTTTTAGATTGGAAAAAAGCTTATAAAACACAATCACAGCTTCATTTTTTGAGACTGAATAACCAAAATCCAAAATATCTGCTAATTTTATGCCTTTATAAATTATATTTGTACTGCAAATGTGTTAAAATGTAGCGGATTTACACTACAAAATAAATTTAATGTACCATACACCAAATAATTGAAGATATTTTTGTTGTAATATTATAATAAACTTAACCTTAATCGGTAAGCGGAAAAAAAGTGACCGGAAAAAAAGTTATCGGAAAAAAGTGACATAAACTGCAAAAGCGGAAAAAAGGTGACACGGAAAAAAGTTACCGGAAAAAAGTGACAAACCAATTGATTTTGAGGATTTATTATTGATTTTGGGAAATCATTGGTTATGTATGAAAGGGGGATAGGGGGAGGACGCTCATAATTTAGGTAAAAAGGTTTTTCATGCTAAATTAACTGTTTTAGTTCAATTTTTGAATATGCGTTCATATAGAAAAAACGCTTGCCTGTTTAGTTTTTGGAAGGGACGATTACCCTCCCCCCCTCCAGTCCGCTCTAAATTAGATAAATGAGGTTTTATGCAGAATTATCCAACGTGTGTCAAATTTTGGATATAGTTTCTTTCTGATAAGGCTTATGTATGTATATAATGACCAAAGAGATTTGGGAGTTTAATGGTTAAGCATAGAGGGGGAACGAGAGAATAATCTCTCTTAAATTAAATTAATAGCTTTTTACGCAGAATTATCTGATTTGCTTGGAATTTTGGACATAAGTTCATTATAATAAGACGTGTAACTGGTTAGTTACGGGGTTCTTTTGCTTATTAATAAAGAGGCAGCGGCTGATTATCCCCTTCCTTAAATTAAATAAATCGTTTTTTATGCAGAATAATCCGATGTATTTCAAATTTTAAATGTATGTTGTTTATGATAAGGTGAATCCCTGATTAGTTTTTAGGGTTTAATGGCTAAGTATATAGATGGGGAATAGAATATAACCCCCCTCAAATTAAATAAATTGCTTTTTACGCAGAATTATCGGATTTGCTTCAAATTTTGGATTATCGGCTCATTATGATAATGCGTATTTCTGATTAGTTATGGGATTCTTTTCTAATTAAAAAGGAGGGGGGCGGGTGATTATCCCCCTCCTTAAATGAGATAAATTATTTTTTTATACACATTTATCCGATGCATTTCAAATTTTGGATATGGTTTCTTTCTAATAAAGTGAATCCCTGAATAGTTTTAAGAGTTTAATGGCTAAGTATAGGGGGGGGGGCAGAAGATAACCCTCCATAAATTAGATAAATGGCTTTTTACGCATAATTATCCGATTTGCTTTAAATTTTGGATGTAGATCCATTATAATAAGTGTGGAGGGGAGGGGAACGGGGGATAGCCCACAACTAATCAGGACCTTATCATAATGAACCTATATCCAAAATTTGAAACAAATCGGATAATTATTCGTAAAAAGTCATTTATTTAATTTAAGGGGAAGAATATCCTCTATCCTAACCTCTGTACTTAGCCATTAAACCCTTAAACTATTCAAGGATTCACTTTATTAGAAAGAACGCATATCCAAAATTTAAAATACTTCGGATAAGTGTGCATAAAAAACAATTTATCTAATTTAAGAAGGTTGGAATAATCTCCCGCTCCCCTTTTAAATTAGCAAAATAACCCCATAACTAATCAGAGATAAGCTTTGTCAGAATGAACCTACATCCAAAATTCGAAGCAAATCGAATAATTTTGCGTAAAAAGCCATTTACTTAATTTAAGGGGAGTGATAGTGATTCAACGCTCTCCCCTCTATACTTAACCATTAAGGGTGTTTTCAACTACTCCGCTCAAAAGCGCAAAAGTTTTGACACATTTACAAATTCATTTTTTACAGAAAGATATAAAATTTGAAAGCTTGACTAAGAAAGCGATTTCAAATCGAACTTTTTTTCCCATTTTTTGATCAATAAATTACTTATTGAGTTATAAGCTATTTTGATCACATGATCATCCGTTTTTCTCCTGCTTTTCGACCGGTTTTTCTGCTTTCATCGGGAAATGTGCTCAAAAACGTCAACTTTGAAGGGTTGTTATGAAAGATCTATTATGTTTTTTAAAAAAACAGAAAATTGAGTGCGATGAACAGTTTCTCAGTAACAACACCTGCTATTTTCATGCATTTCCGAATAAAAATAAATTAAAGCATATGTCACAAAGTTGCCCTTTTTGATTTATGAACAGCCTTAACCCTTAGAACTATTCCCTGATTCACTTTATGATAAAGAACTTATATCAAAAATATGAAATTCATCGGATAAGTGTGCATTAAAAACAATTTAGCTAATTTAAGGGAGGGGGGATCTCCCCCCTTTCTAATTAACAAAAGAACTCCATAGACACGCCTTATCATAATGAACCGATAATCCAAAATTTGAAGCAAATCCGATAATTCTGAAATGACTAATCAGAGATATTTCTTATCATAATGAACTTATGTCCAAAATTCCAAGCAAATCGGATAATTCTACGTAAAAATCTATTAATTTAATTTAAGAGAGGTTGTTCCCCCGTTCCCCCTCTTTACTTAAGCATTAAACTCCCGAATCTATTTAAGCATCATAAGACTTTCATAATCCCTTATATAATATAATATGAGGACCCCAGAAGCCAAGGGGTATAAGTGACAAAATTGAAAAAAAATAAACTAAGTACACAGACGACCTAAAAATATGCTTTTTCATGTCAGGTAAAGAAATATAAGTGATTTTCTTATTATTTGCTGAGTTATAGAGGCAAACCACTTTTTTCGAAAAACAAAAAATATTGATTAATTATATATTTAAAGAAAATTGTACTTTATTTTTTAACAGTTATTGAAATAAGAGTTCAAAGACCAGAATGCAACAAGCAGAAATTTCCTATTTCAGTTCACTCAATTTTTATTGATGTTCCAATTTAACATCAATTATCTTTAAACTCAATTTACTCAGAATCGAAATTTTGTCACTTGTACCCCTTGGCTTCTGGGGTCCTCCTATATAAGCCTTATCAGAAAGAACCAATATCCAAAATTTGACACACGTTGGATAATTCTGCTTAAAAATTCAATTATCTAATTTAGGGCGGATGGAAGGAGGGGGGTAATCGTTCCTTCCCAAAACTGATCAGGCAAGCGTCTTTTCAGTATGAACATACATCCAAAAACTGAACCAAAACAGTTAATTTAGCATGAAAAACCCACTTACCTAAATTATGAGCCTCCTCCAGATCCCCCTTTTACACTTAACTAATGAATTCTCAAAATCAATAATAAGTCCCCAAAATTTATTCATTGTCACTTTTTTTCCGGTAACTTTTTTCCTTGTCACTTTTTTT